>CM046392.1:49810000-50507500 GCA_025413875.1 Rhododendron molle
TTTTGCTCCAATGGCTTCCAACTCCGTTATTAGCCGATTGAACTCATCCAAGTGCTCATTAATATTTCTTCCATCGGGCATACTTTACGTATACAATTGCTTCGTTAACGACAACCTATTCGTCAAAGACTTAGCCTTGTACCTACTCTCCAACTTAGCCCAAAGTTCCGCCAGATCTGTTTCATTGATGACTTCTCGGAGAGTACTATTCCCGAGATACAATTGGATTGTGCTATTTGCAAACTCTCTCATCTCCTCCCATTTATCTTCCTTCATTTCCTCCGGCTTTTGGGATTTCGGCTTGAGTGCTTTCACCTAACCTTCTCTCACCAAAATATTCCTCACCTTTTGTTGCCAAAGCGTAAAATCATTGTGCCCATTGAAAAGCTCAACCGCCAATCCGGTGCTTTTTCCTGCCATAACTCACGTACTAATTTTCCCTTAACCTTAGCTTTGATACCACTTTGTTGGGATTATTACTCCTAACCAATCCCACCCGCAAATGAAAGCGTAATCGAAAAATTAATATGCAATAAACAAGGCACAAAGAGAAAAACTAATATTACGTGATTCCCCAAACTCGGGTACGTCCACGAGAGAGAGAAAACAATTTCCACTATCACCAAGGTTTACAAAGGGTTTACAATGAGGTCCAACGATCTCACAAACACCCTATCCAACAACCTACAATCAAAGTGGAAAAATCTTACCAAATACTCTCCAACTCGGTTGGAAATGAAAGCCCGAAACTGAGATCAAAACAGCCCCAAATGTCGTCAACAAGCTCCCACCACTTTGCTTCAGTTGAGAGGAACAATGGCTGCCCAATAGCTTTCCCTTTTCCACCGAGAACACAATGATGCACACCGTTCTTCTATTTCGACCGAGATCACCAACACACAGTCACACACAGTGCACCTCTCTGTTTCTTTTTTCTTTTCTCTCACACACTCTTCGGCCGACTGATCAATACTCATATATTGGGTGAACTCTTGTTGGCTAAGCACTATAGAAACTTCCAAAAAAAAAAACTAGCCCACAAAAATCTTTTTGGGCCAAACACTATTGGGCTATTTTCATGGGCAAAAACCCAACAGCTCTATGGTACACGGCCGGTCATGCTCCTAAATTTGAGGCGTAACAGAAGAAGCTAACACGGTGTTATTTGTATGAAAAGCAACAGGAATCTGAGCAAAATCAGACTCAAAGCAGCTCTGAATAGGATAGAGGCCCTTGCCGCACGGCCCCTTGAAGAGGACTTGGTGTGATTGGCTGTCCTGAATGACATAACCAGAGGAACTAAAAGTTAGATAGCAATTATTGTCCTTGGCAAACTGAAATACTGAGAGTAGATTATGTGTGATGGCCGGAGTATGCAAGACATTAGTAAGATGAAACTGAGCCTTAGGAGAAGGTATTTCATTTCTGTTTCAATGAATGTTAATCACGAAGTACAGAACAATATATATATATGCTAATCTCTCCCCTCACTAACAAACTCCTCTAACCAACTTTACTAATCACTAACAAACTTTACTTTGCCTAATTAAGACCAGCTGACGTGGACAGCATCAGTTGAAGGAGGAGGTCTGTGATCAGCTGTGTTCACGCCCTTAGAATCAGCTGTGCCTATCTCCTTTACATCTAGTTAGCATCGTTCGAAATGTCTCGTGCTACATATTGATCCAACTCTTCCGTGTATTTTGAACTTGTAGAAGTTTTTTATTTTAAATTTTAATGTCCAGGTCAGCTTATGCATATATCGACTAATCTTTCAAGATTGATCTCACTATCCATCCGTAGAAGTTGGGGCAAAGCCCAAAATAGTTTCATAGTAAATTATCGCGTGGATAGCTCGTGCACCTTTGCTAGTCTTTTATAAAAACAAGATGAGAAAGATTAAGTTTAGAGCCAGACTCTATCTTGCTTTAAAAAAAATGATTGATTCAATTCTTTTTGTTGTACTTGTTCCACATCGCTCATCTAAGCCACTGAGCTTGGTTAATAAAATCTAAAGGCTATTCCACTTATTGCCAATTGGTTTTAGGTTGAAACCCTCTAACATGGTATCAGAGCTAGGTCTTAGGTGGTTTTACCTCTCGTGGGAAAGTCTCTGTCATCTTCGTCACCCGAGTCAATCGCTCTGCTCCTGGTCTCCTGGTCTGTCACCTCTACGTGCATCCGAGCTACCTGTGTGGGGGAGTATTAGACTTGTCCCACATTGCTCATATAAGCTACCCGAGCTTAGTTAATAAAATTTAGAGACTACTCCACCTATTGTCAATTGGTTTTAGGTTGGAACCCTCTAACGCTTTTAGTCTTCCAATAAAATCCATTCAGATAATGTTTTTATGCTCCGAATCATTCATCTTTTAAATTACTGCCTTTTCAGCATTTGTGTGAAAATGTGAAAAAAAATCAAGTTGTTGAGATGCCAGTAAGTGCTTAATTCATTAGTATAAAAATAAAATCTTTTTCTGAAACCGAAGGTGACATGTGCAACTCCCCCTCCATAAAGCTTCGCCCTCATGTTTACCCCGCTTATTCAAGAAAGTCTGGACTATACTTGAGAGAGGGCATGATGGAGAGATAAATAATAAAATTATCCATCTCCCTAATAACTTAATCTTTTAAATGAGTCGGTGGTAACAACCTAATAGGCTCGATTAAAACTTATTTAAGATCAGCTGTATCAATACCGGAGTTTCACCACAAGGGTTTTGTCAATGTGTAAAAACCTCTCCATACACAAGGTCAACATCCTTCACAAAAGATGTACTTTCCTTTAAATGTCAACTATAGTATCTTTCATGTGAAGTGAAGGATACGTTTAACGTGTTGTGTCGTATCTCTTTCGGCTATGTAACTGCAATAGCAAGTCATCATGGGATATAGAGAGCCTGGGAAATGTAATCCTTATTCAGACAGAGAAGTTTTTTCGACCAACAACATCATCATTCCATAGCCTATCAAAAAACATCATCATTCCATATATATCGAAACAAGAACGTACAAATACAATAAAACAAAAACAAAATACACAGAAACAACAAAAACAAAAGGAAAAGCCGTTCAGCTTTGATGTCGAACCCAACTCTCCGCTCGTGGAGGTGGATGAAGGATCATCACTAGATCTGCATCTTGACGCCTTCACTAATAAAGGAAATTGTCCATGAGAGATTATTCACTAACTCACATGGCGGCCTAAATTCCTCCACCACCACACATTGATGGTGTGGAAGCTATACATTTAGTCTTGTGCCACATAAAAATGTCTGATGGAGGAGGAGCTTAGGGCACCACGTGCCGGTGCACTAGTCCCCTCCCACCACCAGACATTGTTCTAGGACTCGTACACTTATCTTCGGCCCCATAGGAATTTGTGACGGCCGATACAGTGATACGGGGCACCCCGTAATGCCAAAGGGACACTGAATAATTTTTCGCCCCACCTAATGAGCACCCTAA
Source organism: Rhododendron molle (assembly GCA_025413875.1). NCBI lineage: Eukaryota > Viridiplantae > Streptophyta > Magnoliopsida > Ericales > Ericaceae > Rhododendron > Rhododendron molle. Next base: position 49,813,469 of record CM046392.1, read on the forward strand.
AGTTGCTAAATGAAAACGATGGCACAGTAGTTGTCTGGTTGAAGCCATCATATGCTATTTTCCCACTAATATATGTTTTTATATTGGCCTAGATGAGCCCAAGATGTTATCATTTCAACTCACTTCTAACTTCCATTTATTCTTTTGCCTAAAAAGTTTATAGCCAAACAGGCCATACATGACTTTAGCTTCACTCCTACTCAAAACCCACAAACAAAATAAGTTCTTCATGCATCAATTCTGTTGCCAAACTTCTCTCAACTTCTCCCTTTATTTTCTCTCAGCTGTGTTAAGCTTCTCTTCTCACTTTCCCTTCCCATGGGCAGTTTAATGAAATCTCCCAGGGTTAGGCTACCTCTCTCCATTGTTACCGTTTTAGTCTGTGTTTTCGCTCTCGTTGCTCTCTTGTACAATGAGAGAATCAGCTCTCCATCTTCCAGCTCCATATTCAGGTTCAAATCCTGCTCCAAACAGGGCAATACAAGAGGTACATATAATAGCTATGCCAAATTGCCAATGCATTTTCAGCTTTTTTCCTAGCCACTGATAGAGATGAAAAATAAAATCATTACAACATGAAAATAATTGCTTTGAGAGAGCTTCGAAGAGAACTTGACCTACTCCTCACCTCTCATTTGTTGTTTGAAACGAAAAACGAAGTAAGCAAAACATAACATTGTTTGAGAACTCTATAAACCCAAAAGATTTTACAGAACAAAATTTGAGAAAAATGTGCTGATAGCATCGAATTCTTTCCAATTAAGGCCTCACACTTAACCTGCCAGTAGCGTATTCTGGACACTTCAATACTGTAAAGTTTCTAGGTATATTTTACTGATCCTGATTTGATGTCTTTATTAGATGAGGAAACTATGGTGGATGCTCCAGTTAAAACCGAAGCCGATGACAGATTCGAGTTTGACCCAAATGAGTGTAGTGTTGCCCATGGGAAGTGGGTGTTTAATAGTTCACTTAAGCCTCTGTACACAGACAGGACATGCCCGTACATTGATAGGCAATTTGCCTGTGCCAAAAATGGACGGCCTGATTCTGACTACCGGCACTGGGAGTGGCAGCCAGATGACTGTATGCTGCCCAGGTTCAATCCTAGAGTTGCGCTTCAGAAGCTTCGCGGAAAGAGGCTGATGTTTGTTGGCGATTCCTTGAACAGGAATCAATGGGAATCATTCGTGTGTCTTGTGGAATTCGTCGTGCCAAAAGATCAGAAGTCCATGAGACTTGGCAAATCTCATTCGGTCTTCCATCTGAAGGTACTACCTTCATATTGAAGCATACTCAAATATAAGCTAGGAGTTTAACCCATGTCTATTGTGATCATACATAGTAGCACAACTCTGCCTCTCCAAATCCCTACTTCAAAAGTTGCCTTTTTTCTCACCATTATATCCCAAAGTTGCAAAGTTTTTTTCCTCACGGGATTCGCTTAAAGGCTAGTTGGCTCTCGAATTTGTGATGAATTTGCCGCGGGGAACAAAAAGATAACGGATTCAACTTCATCTCATCGGAAAAGATGATACGTACAACTGCACGCGTACCCTTTGTTTTTTTTTTTTGGTGTCCCTTTACAAATCCCTTCAACTCGTTCGAGATACAAACAGTCTGAAAAGTCCCAAGGTATTTTACCACTTCTAAGCTAGCTTTTTCCATGTATTTTCTAGGAATACAATGCTACAATTGAGTTCTACTGGGCTCCATTTCTAGTCGAGTCGAATTCGGATAATCCTATCATAGGAGATCCAAGGAAAAGGATACTTAGAGTGGATTCAGTTTCAAAGCATGCCAAGTACTGGGAAGGTGTGGATATCTTAGCATTCAACACTTACGTTTGGTGGATGAGTGGTCCGAAGATGAAGTCACTGTGAGTTCCATCTTTCTTGACTTCTACTAGTTCTTCATTCGCGCACACATTTTTCGTCGTGATCTTATCAGTACTGGCCCTAAACTCAGGCGAACAAGATCCCGAATATTTCCTAAAAAGTGGGTTCCAAAAATTTTGAAATTTTATCATGTTGAATATTAGTATATTTTCATTATTTTGCTAAGAACCTCATTTTCTAGATATGTTTAGGGTCCGAAAAGTCAGGACCGGCACTGTAATGTATAGACATGAATTATATAGCATTAGTTTTTCTGATTTGATTGAGCACAGATGGGGTTCATTTGCAAATGGTGAAGAAGGATTCGAAGAGTTGGAGACACCAGTTGCTTACAGATTAGGATTGAAGACCTGGGCTAATTGGATTGACTCAACTATTGATCCAAACCAAACCCGGGTGTTTTTCACTACTATGTCCCCTACCCACACAAGGTCTCTCTCTCTCTCTCTCTGTTTTAAATATCGCTGCTACGTAGCGGTTTTTCGATCCTCTAATACCGCTACACTCCGGCATACCGCAGTCACAAAAAATTAACACCTTATCGCCTGATTCCTAATACTTACGGCTTTGTATCCACTTTCTTGCCCTGTTCACGGCTGCTACGACCGGTTCAAGTGCTTTGGCACTAAAAATAATTTCAAAAACTTCACGATCGCTACAACCGATTCCCACTATGTATCATCCGATACTCCCACGACCGCTGCACCGTTACCGTTCTGCAATCCGCTACCGCTATTTAAAACCTTGCTCTCTTAAAATAAAATAAAATAAAAAAGGACAACAGTCTTCATGAATTGAACAACAGAAAAAGTATCTAGAATACGAATGCAGAGTGTAGATTTAACATTGGGTTAGTTGAATTTGATCCATAGAGTTACATTTATGAACTGTTTTGCACATGATTTCCTCTGTAACGGAGTGTGGCTGCATATGTTGTTTGAAATTCGGCAAGCACCACCAATTTGGATTTGCACCCCGGCATGCGAAAACTGATCCATTGCACCTCTTCGTGTTCAGAAGCGAAGATTGGAACCGCAAGGACGGGATCAGATGCTACAACGAAACGAAGCCGGTGATGAAGAGAGGCCACTGGGGAACCGGTTCCAACAAGCGGATGATGAGCGTGGTGGCGAGCGTGGTGGAGAAGATGAAAGTCCCGGTCACCTTCATCAACATCACGCAGATATCAGAGTACAGGATAGACGGACACGCTTCGGTTTACAATGAGTTGGGTGGCAAGTTGCTGACCGAAGAGCAAAGGGCTGATCCCTCACACTATGCGGATTGTATACATTGGTGTTTGCCCGGCGTTCCTGATACTTGGAATCAAATATTTTTAGCTCACTTGTAGCCAACGAATGCACACAAATCTGTGATTTTAGGCACCAGGGGTTGAACTAGTGGTTCCGGCGGATGCCCAGGGAGTACTCTTCAAAGTTTGGGGTTCGATTCCTCACCAGGTGAAAGTACCTTTGAAGTAAGTGGGAGCCCGTGACTGGCGTGGTCACGTTAGCTCTTCCGGAGGTTTGGATTGCGCAATTGGGTCCATTGAAGGTCTATTTAGTGACCTGGCTGTAAGACTGTTCCTCCGTTAAAAAAAGAAAAAGATAAAAATGTCAACTGACAATTTGTATGTTGTGTCAATTTTTTTTTTTAATTCAACTAAGGCAAAGTATTCTTTTCGTGTGTATTTTCTTGCAATTTGGCAATTTTTTTGGATACGTTGGTGCTATTCAATTGTACATCAAACTTTGATAGTTGAAGTATCCATTTAAGGAAAAGAGAAGCTTTAATTTGCTCTCTCCTCCCCGTGAAAACAAAAAATAAAAAAATTTGCTCTCTCCTTAGTTAGCTAGCTAACACGTTTGCTCATGTCCTAATGGACTAGCTAAAAATAATTTAATATCTCTTGTCGGGCTCATTCAAATGGACCGGCAAATTTAAGTTTATAGGACACCTAAATTACTTCATGCGAAAACTTTTGTCCTGTAAAAAACTAAGTCAATTGTCTTGTATTATTATATACTACCAAATGTATATATTCAAGTTCTTCGAAAAAAAAAAAAGAAGCATTCAGGCCTAAAATTAAGAGTGCCTTTTAACTTAATAAAAATCGCTCATTTGGATGTCGGGAAATTTTAGATCAATTTATTCGGTGTTTGTCCATTTGAAGGGAATAATGCCACGATTTAAAACTCTCATTACCCCTTCCACTCATTTTGACCCAGCAGTCGGCACGCCTTTCTCTCCACCGTCTGCTATTTTCTCCCAAACAAATTACGGTAGTACAATGGAGGAAATATGCACTTCTCCCACGTGGCCACTCTTTTTTCCTCTCTCTTCTTCTGTATTTGACTCTCTCTCTCTCTACACGCCATTTCTTCCCAACCCACCTCTCTTCTTCTTTTTTTTCTCACTCTACATGTTTTTTTTTACAATTCCATTTCAGAGGAAGGTAATCTTGGGAGCAGAGCAACGATGAGTACTCAAACTCATAGATATAGCGTTTGTTTCGTGATGTCGGTGATTCGATAGTCTAGTTGACAATAAATGATAATTATAGAGATTCAAAAGATTCAGTTTAGAGAGAAAAGATAATTAGAGGGGCGGTGAGTGATAGAGTTGTCGAGTTAGTGAAACTGGCCGACGGCATTCAAAGGGGCAAATAAGGCATTTCATAGTTTTTGCCGTGGCAGGAGAGTTTTAGATCGTGACATTATTAAGCGACAATAATCGATCAAATTCTTACTAATATCCAAATAAGCTGATATTTTACCCATCCTTTTTTGCGTTGTTATCCCCAATAAATCCTAGGTGAACCTGTCCAATAAGCTGGCTAAGGGTGTGTTTCAGAAAACAAATAAGTACTTATTATTTGTCCAAAAAGAAGGGTCGTTCCAGAACGCTTTGCCTTCTTATTTGTTAAACCAAGAATTTATATGGGTTAGTTAACGGCTGGGGAGAGAAATCATACCAGCGGCCGCGTCGGGCCGTCTCCGGCCATCGGACGGCTGATCCGAGCCGTCCAAAAATTCTAAAAAAAAAACAAGGGGCCCAGCGCGGGAATCAACGGCATCCGAGGTGTGTAGGGTGCTTGATCGGAGCACCCATTTTCCGTGTACATATGAAAATGTACACGGAAAATGGGTGCTCCGATCAAGCACCCTACACACCTTGGATGCCGTTGATCCCATTTCCCCCTTATTTTTTTTTTATAGAATTTTGGACTGACCGATCTACGGTGGCCGGAGACGGCCCGACGCAGCAGCCGGTCGGTTTCCGTCCGCCGGCCCTCATTTAGTGTACCAACAGTCCACTGTTTGTATAGGGCAACTTCCAGGTAAAAAAAATAGGGTTACGCAAAAAAATTCCTACCACTATGGATCTTATTTGATAGATCTCATTGAGATCTTTCATACAGTGCAAAAAAAAAATTTATTTTTTCATTTATGTTTTATTTGAGTTCGAAAATGTGAAAGAAACTTTTTGTTTGGGAAAAAATAAGAAGGGTGGATTATTTTGGAATGAGAATATGCAAAATAAGTACTTATTTTTTAAGAAGCGTTCTGGAACGGGGCCTAATTAGTTCAGGGCGCAAAGTGTCACCAAGTGTAAAACGCAGGGGTGTAAAGTGCACTTTAAACATGTATAAGCGGAGGTTCATTTTCGGCTCGAAATTCGCCAGAATTCTACCAGCAAGTCAGCAACAAAAACCTAGGGTTTCTCCACCATCGTTTCTCATCGTCTCAGGTGACACTTCTGGAACTAGAATCTGTCCTATTGTTTTCGTCGTCGGAAATCCTCGTAGTCTTCCCAGAATCATTAGGGAATCCGAGGATCATTAATTGCGTCTTATCAAGTGTTCCGGGGGCACTTGTCATCTGGAACCCTTTAATAATTTCTGCGAGTCAAAACGAGAAATTTACTGTATTTTGTTTTGGATTGTTCTTTTTTCCGTTTAGCCCGGAGAAGGAGGAGTGCACTCGGGTGCGATCATGGCGGGAGGGAATTTCATGCACAGAGTTATGTCGTACGTCGTTAACGAGCTCGTCGTTAACGGTCTCGCAAACAGGTTCTTATTTTGCTCACCTCCCTCCCTCTGTGCACAAGTTTTCTTCTTTTTTCATTTTCAGCTTCTGGAGGTGATAATTTTCTTGTTCGATTGAAGTTTTTGTTTGTTTGTTTACTTGTTGCTGGACTCGGCTGGTTAGCTTGCTCCTTGCGACTGGCCAGTGGCGTAGCCAGGACTTTGGCTTGGTGGGGGCACCATTAGTTAAGATGGTCTTAGAATTTTCTATCTTTTACGGTAAACAACCGTAATATAAAGAAATGAACTTAGAAAGAAAAATTTGCTACAAAACACAAATGGATAACAGGTCTTTATGAAAAACAAATACGTAAAAGAAAACTTTTTTGGGAACTTGACAAAGATACTAAGGGATGTAAGTGCCACAAGAGGGAAAATGTGTACAACTTTTAGATACAAATTGTTATGGCCTTTATGATTTTGGGGGTAAAACTGATTATTAGAAATTGCAGTGGGGCCTGTGCCCCCACCGGTCTCTATATGGCTCCGTCACTGGCGACTGCATGGATGTCATAGGTGTGGTGGAAGTCTGACAAATGCCCCTTTACATGCTATTCATGTTGGAACATTGGATATTTAAGCAAAACAGATATTTTCCTTCGTATCAGAATATCAGTTGGTTTAAATATCTGTCCCCCAGTGAAGATGAGTGCAACTCTTGAACACGTAGGGTTATGAGGTGAACCTTGAAAGTTGAAACTTACATGCTTGAACTTAGATAGACGGACACTTAAAGAAATTGTTGTGTTGTGTCGAACGCTGACAGGAACTGACACTCATAGGCCACTTCTTCACCCATGTGCGACATGTGTCTGAGCACATCCTACTCTGTTACAAAAATCTCTAAACTCGGATATGCGTTGGGCACTTGGTAAATGTTTGTCTATCTCATCCACATGCATGAAACACATTATAAGTTCCGATAAAATAAGTTCGACTGTAATTGAGAATAGTTAATTTGTACGTGTTCCCCACTTCAGAATAGTGTTACATTATGATGTGTTACTATCTATGAGTACATATTCATATATTTTTATATGTGACGTATAGTAGTCGTTTATCCTTATAAATGATGTAGAAAGAAGTTAGAGAATTTTATCTTTTGCATTGTGCCGTTTCCTACGCTTTTGCAGATTTATTTTATACATGCTACTTAGTGCATGAATGTGTAAGGTGAAGCATCTTATACAGTTTCTCCGTAGATCTGTTCCGGTTCCATAGATGACAACCACCTATTTACCTCCTAGAGTAGATGTTGTCATTGATGTGAAATTTTTATGATATTGGCTCAGCATAATGACCACAAAATCTGAGGGTGTGAAGAGTTTACTCTCTCTCTCTCTCTCTCTCTCTCTCTCTCTACGTTTCTTGTTTGGATTATTATGTATGAGGTTGATTCTAAAGGAGTAATGCTTGATGGTTGTAATCTATAGAGTCTAGACATTATGACCTCATTGATTGGTTCAAGACTAGTCATGCTGTTATAAGTGAGGCAAAAGCAATGGCCCCCTCGCTATCTACAAATTTGATAATTTGCCCCTAACCCAACACCCTGGATAGGAATATTGGTAACAAGTCAATTTCATTTGGTAATTGAAGAGAAAAAGGTTATTGGCAAGAGACTGATACCATTATTGCATCTTGGCATGTCCGTTATGCTCTGATGCTCTCTTCATAGGTTGAAAGGCTATGCATGGTCTGTACGATTTCCTTTTGTTGTCTCTTTTCCTCTCTCTAATGAAGCTACAGGGGACAGAGAACTCTTTCACAGAATTTAGTGATCACGGAAAACAACTAAACAGCGGTTTGCTAATTTTATCGTGTTCTATTTCTTCCTTAGCCCTGCTTTCCAGAGATTCGCGGTGAGGACGTCAAAGAGGCTTGAGGATATCTCGAATAAGGGTATCTAGTTTGTATTTTGTTTATCATTTCTGCTCAATAATGGGCTATAGTTCTCTGTTGTATTCTGCACATTTGACGGTTTGCTGGGCTAATGTTCGTGTTGGTATTTTTGTTGCAGCTGCCCAAACGAGGGAGGAACTTGCTAAACAGTTGAAGGAAGCATCAAAAAATTTCGAGGTAAATGCTAGCAGTGGCTAGCAGTGGTTTCGGAGTAGTTAAGTCCCATCATTTGTCATTTAGTATATCTTTACTGTATTTCTTGCATTGCTGCAGGATTTCAAAAATCAGCAATGACTGTCGGAAGTAGCTGTGGATAAAAAAAAAAAAAAGGACTATCGGAAGTAGCAACCATGTCTTGCCCCTCTGATGATGACGATTTGATCTACTGATGAGTGCCGGTATTGTAATATTGGGAGGTGGGTGTGGTTCGGTGTTAGTGGGTTAATTATAGTTTTGAAGATTATGACTCTTGGGTTAATGTTCTATCGTGCGTAAATGCTCATATGAAGTTGCCTCGGGTTCATCCTTGTACTCTCTTCTATCTGGTAGTAGTAAAAAGCCTGTCAAAACTCTGGTTTAACAGGATGATCATTGTTTGAATGGTGTGGCTAATGTTCGCCATAGAGTTAGTCCGAAAAACAAATTACTTCCTGCGACTATCAAATAAATGCATACTGTGCAGAGCTGTTTTCCAAATTCATTTCATGGATTGGATTGCAAGAAGTCGAGTAAAAAACACTGTGCATCATGTAATTTTTTTATGATTTTTTTTTCTTTGTTATCAGAGTTTTGTTCATCAGTTTCTTACATTCGTTTGCCCCTTATCGTGTTTTGCGGTCAGACGAGGATAATCTGCAAACCTTCTTTGACATCTCACCTTCTCAATTATTTCATAGACGTCTTCGATTGGAGTTATAACCAGACTAGGATAATCTGCGAACCTTCGCTGACATCTCACCTTCTCAATTATTTCATAGACGTCTTCGATTGGAGTTATAAGCAGAGGAATCAGATTAGACAGTAGTGGGAAAAAGAGTGCTCCTGGGTGTCATACTATTGGTTTAAAAATAGAGGGGCTCTAATTGAAGGCAAGCGCAACTATCTATTTCATATTCTTCCTGTCAGGTCCGCGACAAAGCCTACCGGCCAGAAGATCCTTGAGAAAGAGAAAGCCGACCGAAAGACCATTCAATAATCTACTCTTGTTGACGATTTAAGGGGAGGGAAGGAACTGTTAAATATATCCTGCCATTGTTGCATCCTCTCATTGTCTCCGTAGTAGAGCACATACCATAGTCGATTTGCAAGATGGGAGATGAGAATGCGAAGGGTGAACTACAGAGATTTGGTACTGGATTGAAGGCGATTCGACATTGCCATACTTAGGAGGGAATTTCAAATGAGGAAAGCACCACAGGTTTTAGACAACCAAAGATTGTTGATACTCTTGCTGATGTGTTAAATTGCAATTAGGAAAATGTAACTCTTGGAACCCGGGGATGGTGCTGTTCGCATCCGAATCGTTGATCTCGACAATCAACGGTCGGGATTGCATGGTGTTTTGCGTAATCTTAGCCGTCCAACCATTCGTAACTCTTGACTGAGAAAAAAAAATTACCATCATGCCGATTGAGGAATCATTCCGTTTTGTTTTTGGAAGAACCATAGTGGCTTCTGCTGATGGCACTATTACAGTTACGATGAAACCTACTCATTCTCTTACTATGGAAAAGGGTACACCAACACAGCCAAAACAACTGCAAACCTCTACTCCCACACAATCGCCTACCACAGATACCTACAACAGACAACTACTGCACAGCGACTCTTAAAGATACAAGAACATGATGGTCTCCTGCTACGGATTCCTGGTCCGAAACTTGGACTTGCCGATCTCGATCCCTTCCTCTTCTGCCCGCTCTCCTCCGGACTTGTCCGTTGTGCTGAGCCCGCCTTTTCGGGTCATTTCCTTGTACCCTTCTGTTCCAATCTGCTCTTTTCTGGTCTCTCCCCCACGGTGGCCCATCTCCTGATGCCCTTCTGTCCCCAGTTGGTCCCTCCTGGTTTGCCCTCCTCTGCTTCTCCCTTCATTAAACATCATCAAATCCAAGTTTTGACAACAGAAAGAAAAAAGGGAAAGCCCCAAGTCTGCAACTCAATAGAACACAATACAGATGCTAAATTCTTTATACGGGAGATGACCAAGTACCACACATGTTAGCAAGAAAAATGCTTCCGATCAAGCACATTCTGCAAGGGGTTGGCTTGTTGGCCTAGTGATCAAGGCTTGGATTTTGCTCTTTCCTGAGTTCTTAGGTGTGAAACCTCTCGGGTGTTATCAAATCCTCCTCCTTCAGGGCCAGTCAAAACAAAGCTTTGCACTGATTTTAATTGAACCCCCTTAAGTGGGTGGTGGAATAGGTCACAGGATTAGCCGAGATTAGTTGAGGTGCGCGAAAGATGGCCCGGCCCACCCAAAACGAACAAGCCCCTTGGGCATTATCGACTAATCCTATACGGCCATATATTGAGCAGTATCAGACTCTCGACGGATTTAGTGATAAATGACACTATCAGAGGTTTAAAGTTTTGGTGCATATGTAACGATTGGCACTATACGTAACAACCTATATTTAAAACCGCGAGAGAGATGTGTATAGGACCTTCGGCAAGATGCCCCTGAGCTTCAAGGCTCTTGCCACCAGTGCCACCTGTGACAACAGGTTCTCCTTTGCCTTGCCCTGGCGTCAAGTTCTTCTCTGTTCTGTCCAGATGCCATTTACTACTACTACTCCTCCTCTCTATGGCGCCTACCGCCCTCTTGTTTTCTCTCACAACAAAACTAGACTATTGAGAGAAAGCTAAACGAAAAGATAAAAAGCAGCTTCTGAATTCTCTCAAAGTACCAATTGTAACACTTGGCTAATGTCAAGTGAAGGAATATCTATACATATATGTAGCGTACAGAGCCGCATAATTGGCGTTGCGAGTGGAGGCGCGAGCGTGAAAGCGTCTTTGAACTCATCCTAAACTATGCTAAAATTCACGAGCGAGATTGAGAGCGCGAGCGCAGTGCGAGAATTGATAGCGGGACGCGGGGCATTTGAAGGATTATGTGTCTTACAGAAGATGAGCATCACGAGCACACGACACGTGGGGGGGTAGACGGGGCAAGTATGGGAGCAAAGGAAGAATTAGTTTGATGACAGAGAGGTGCTTAATCCAGTTAGGGAACAGTGCTCTTGAGGCAGCAAGTATGCCTTTACTTGGCATGTATGGTTCCTTGAAGATAAATGGAGAAGATAGGCCAACTCTGAAGGAAGTGACAAGGGAATTAGAAGGCTTAAAGAAGTCTACCAAACATCCATGGGCTGATCAAGAAAGTACTGAGCGAAACATGAGACCTCTACACCGTGCAAATCAACTCCGGACAACTTCGTTTGGACAGTCGTACAATATATCCAATCAACGACCCTCAGTGACCATAACATGTCTTTTATTCTTGTAGTTAGTAATAAGGTGGAAATATTGGATGTCAACTTTTTCCTATGGTTTGTTTTCATATGAGTTGTCATTCACTGGATGCTTTTTGTTTAAAACACTGTTATTTTAGGTCGTGGTCTGGTGTTGTTGGTTGAGGCAGTGGCGGCAGTGATTTATGGCTGCGCTGTTAGGGTTAGTTTTGGGTTCTTGGGTTGGGCTTGGCCCATTTGGGCCTTGCCCTTTTGGGTGTTAGGGCTTTGCCTTTTAGGTGGTGTGGGCTAGGCTCATTGGGTGTTTTGGGCTTTGTCCCAATTACGGTCTTTTTTTCATCCAACGTTTTGTTGGATTCCCCTCCCCTTCTCTTCCCTCCCCCTACTTGATGTACCATTTGTCAAGATTCTTAATAAAATGTTACTATTGCCGGGGGAAAAAAAAAAACCAACTTCATCAGAACATACATTTAGATCATCACAAACATCTAAAATAGTGCTATCGTTGAATAAACCTAACATACAAGGTAAAAATGCACTCAAGATTGTACGGTTAATCTTTGTTTCACTGATCATCGAGGAATACACGTGGCAAAATGTAGAGTGCTGTTTTAGCCCCTTTAAACCAATATTTGCTTCCCCAACAAAGGTTAGCTTAGTTGGCCACCCTTTGTACACTTCCAACTAGGAGGTCAAGTTCAATCCTTGTGTAAAGCAAAGAATGCTCTTATTTCTTCCCAATGAGAATTATTTCTTGACTTATTCGTTATGTCCGCTTAGAGCAAATTGTGCTACTTGTATTCCCCTACCACTTGTAACAATAAATCAATATTTTAATTCAGTTATCGTATCACCAAAACTGACACAAATTTCTAAGCAGGGAATTAGTCGAACAGGTGGAATGCGTTATGCAGAAACAACCACATAACAATTTTTGGACCAAAGAACAGTAACCCATCCCAAGACCTTTGAATAACTGCTGCTCAGGAACAAATTTATGTAACGGAATGCACTGGGAGAGAGGTAAGAAGGCAGTTCCAGGAGTCCTATACTCCTATTCCATAAAGACAAGGACAACTAGTACATAAGGAACATGGAAGAAATGCAGCACCTGGTTGTGTGTGTGTGTGTGAGAGAGAGAGAGAGAGAGATCAACGAAAGGCTTGCTCGTGAAAATCCTCAGCTCAGCATCTCCAATCCCAACATTGTGAGTTTGAACTTTGTTCACAGGGTTCCAGAAGCAGCCCAGAACCCAAAACGCCTTCACTGAGGCTCGTGGGTCTCTACAGAGGCTCGAACCATGGTCTCTAGTGTTCCGATTTCCCCCTCTTTAAAAAATAAGTACTTATTTGTAATTTTTAAACTTAAAAATAATAAGTTTACTAAAATAAAAAATATGTAATATTAATCTTATTTGATAGATTTCGATGAGATCTATCAAACCCTGCAAAAAAATTGAAAAATTATTTTAATAAGCATATTATTTCTAAGTTTAAAAATAAATTCTTATTTTTTTAGTACTTATTTGAGAATCTAGAATGAGGCTAAGCACCGGGAGATAACAGCTAAGTTACAAGCCATTTGATAGTTATTTTTTGACTTGAACATTGAGGCCTCGTTTGATAACAGAGATAGATGGATGTGATTCGTAAGGAGATGGGATTAGGATTGGGATTCGTAAGGAGATGGGATTGGTAATGAGAAGGGATTGATAATGAGTATGTTTGTTTGGGATGGGATTAGATGATGAGATTATTAATATCATGTTTGTTTGAGATGAGATTAGATGATGGGATTGGATTGTTAGAAGAAATTGGTAAAGAGAAGGGATTGGTAATATGAAGGAGTTGGGATTGGATTATTAATACCCCTCAATACCAAGTCCCACGGGGTATTAGCAATACCCCCTCTATTAATCCGATCGGACTAATAGTCCGGACCTTTTTTTGTTACCAAACGGAGTATTAATAGTCCCATGGGATTATTACTCCAATCCCAACCTTCAAACCCGTTATCAAACCGGGCCTGAAATAATAACCCTTCAATAGATTGGGAAAATAAAATCATTCATCCAAGTTTTTGCTGGGTTTTTGTGTGTGTGTGTGTGTCAAAGCTCTATTTAATGATTTAATTGATCTAAGTTTTTATTTTTTAATTGATCCAAGTTGATCAAAAAGAAAAAAAAAGATTTACTTTGTTGAGCAACGTCACAAATGGCTACTTTTTGAATTAGCCACCTTATGGTTTTTAGCAATAGAAGATAGGGAGGGAAAAAAAATATGGGTTTTTTTTTTTTTTTTTTCTCCCCCCTAACACATGCAAGACCCACACAAAATTTAATTTTCAATTTTAACTTATATTGGGCTTTGATTTGACTCTCTAACCAATAAGTTGTGCTTTTCTTTGAATTTTGACCAAATTAATTTGGACTTTCCACTCCATTAAGGCCCCGTTATGTTGGGAGAAACAAGTACTCATTTTTTATATAAACACTTATTTTCTGAATTAAAATAATGTATTATCTATATAATAAGCGGAATTGGGCCTAAAAATAAAAAAATAATGTATTCTCTGTCTCGTAAAATAAAAAATAAGTACTCTATAAAAAAACTTTAACGGAATTGAGCCTAAATTTGTACAATAAGATAAAAATCGTCCCGAATTTCAGCGCAAAGGCAACCATATAATATGAATTTCGTGGCTTGAAAGAAAACCCATTTGTATTTCTATTGGTTGTTGAATTGTATATTAGAAATTTTTACTTTGTCGTCAACCTTTTATAAAATTAAAAAATTTCCAATGATTGAGTATTAAATTTAGCAACCCGACTGCTTGCATAGCAAATTAAATGTGCACAGCGATTGTGGATATATCGTGGTATGAGATCCACTCTGGTCCCACACAAAAGTAATTCGAGCGGTTCGATAGGTGAAAAATATTTTTTCAAAGGCTCCTTCAAACAAATCAGTACAATTCGATACCTACTTGTGCTTAATCCAATCATCAAACTCTTCATATAGTTTTTAGGATCTTAAAAAATTAAATAATTGTATCTAGTATCTCTTAAGATATTAAATTGAGCCGATTTTTCATAAAAACTTTAAAAATACATTTTACATCTAAATCTAAGGCTCTGTTACCTGGAGAAAGGAAAGGAAAGGAAAGGAAAAGAGAAGGAAAATGAGAGGAAAATAGGAGGAAAAATGTATTATTCACTACACTCAAAATCTTTATTTTCTTCTCATTTTCTCTTCTAACCAAATAATGGGAGAATTTTTTTTTTAATTTTCCTTTCTTTCCCTTTCTTTTCCTGAATTCCAAACATAGCCTAAATGAATGACTATTGGCATGGAATCCGCAGTGGACCTCGCACTGCCGTGCACGATTTTGTGTGCATTTGCTGTGCAAGTAGACTTTCTATAAGATCAAGAAAATCGTTGTTCTGCTGGTGGCTCAGAAAATTATTTCTGAGATCCAAAGCGCCATCTCCATAGCAATGCACTCATAGAAAAATCCCAACTGAGCAGAAGGAGGAGAGAACAAGAACCCACTTTCTCCTTCTTCTCCTTCATCCCAACAAAACCCTATATAAATTCCTCTCAATTGAGCCCCACAATGGCCGACCAAAAAGACCAGAAGAAACCCAACCAGTCCATCCCTCCCTACATGAAGGCCATATCGGGCTCGATCGGAGGAACCGTGGAGGCCTGCTGCCTGCAGCCCATCGACGTGATCAAGACCCGGCTGCAGCTGGACCGGTCCGGCGCGTACAAGGGGATCGTCCACTGCGGCACCACCGTGGCCCGCACGGAGGGCGTGCGGGCGCTGTGGAAGGGGTTGACGCCATTCGCGACGCACCTGACGCTCAAGTACGCGCTGAGGATGGGGTCGAATGCGATGTTTCAGACGGCGTTGAAGGATTCGGAGACGGGGAAGTTGAGTAACGCAGGGAGGGTTTTCTCTGGGTTTGGTGCTGGCGTGCTTGAAGCTCTCGTGATTGTTACTCCATTTGAGGTTAGTCATTTGGTTGGTTTTTGGCATTTGCGGTAGGGCTACAAACGAACTGAGCTGCTGGCGGTGCTCGTGGCTTGGCTCCTTAAGGCTCGGCCCTGCTCGGTTCGTTTCGTTTAGTCATTGAGCTCGAGCTGAGCTCAATACTCAAAATCTCGACTCGGATCCCAAAGTCTCGGCTTGCTTTATAGGGTTGGTTCGGTTAAAGAGGCTGGGGTCGGTTCATTTAGGGCTCGGCTCATTTAAAAACGAGCCGAGCTTGAGCTCGAATTTTTTGCTCCTTTAATAAATGAGCCAAGCTCAAAGACTAGTGGATGGTGGGTTTATGGTGTTGAGGAGCGAATAAAAGCTGGCCGGACACTTGGTTATAAAATGAAAATTTGTTCAAATTATGTGGTTGGATTAGTTTGGTTCCCAATAGCTGAAAATTGCATGTGTTTGGTTAGGCACTGTTGTAGGATTTGGTGCTGCTATGGGCACAAAGCTTTCCCCGTGGGTTCCTTTGCTATCTGATATCTTGTTTTCATAGGTCCAGATGATACATGAGCCGAATTAATCGTCCAAAGTGTGGTTTACGAAGTTCAAAAACACTTCTTGTTTGTGAGGGAGTCAATCTCAAACGGGTTTTAATCGAACCGATTTCAAGTAGTTTGAATTGTTAAAGCTTATAAACTGGACAAGTTTGTTGAGTATTAGCTTGTACAATTAAAAAGCCACTCTTGAACGGGCTTTAAACAAACGAACAAGAGCTCGAGTTCATCAGCCCTAGGTGCTGGTGTGGAATCTGCAGAAGAAATAAGCATGATCTGACAACAATAACAACATGACTGAATAGCATTTTTCTAGAAAAAAATTGAGTTAAATCATCTGGCTGGGAACGTACGTGTTCAAGCTGATTTTTATCCAAATTCTCAATTTCAGACAATGCAGTGATGAATTGCAAAGTTTTGTGACTCAATTGGATTGGGTTCTGAAATGCGGCGATGATTGTGTTTGGTTTTAGAATGTAGAACTGCCTGTTATTGCTGTAAAAGATGATCATTCATCTTATAATAATTAAGATTTGGATGAATCAGATTCTAAGTTGGGCTATGTTACTATGTCAACTTGGCCTTGTGCTAACTGCTTTGTTTAAGGTAAATAAAAAAGACATTCTTTTGAATAATCAGGTATGCATGTCCAGCGGTATCGTGTTTTATGTTGGGCAGGAGATGGGTGTTGTAAAAACACCGCGTTGTGTGTTGAAATATTGTCATTTTGATGCACAACATGTGTTTTAATGCATGGAAACTGCATCAAGACAACGTCGTTTTGATGTACAGCACAATGCTGTCAGAGCGCCAATCTCAAACTGTCATTCGGTCCTTTAGTTGGCACTGTTTGATGGTTATTTGTGATAATTATGACCAAGTTCTTCAATGCCGACCTAGTGAGGTTGTTCTATTTATTTGACAAATTCGTAGAAGCTGACGTAGTGAGGGTTTTCTACTTATTTGTCTAATCACTGGAAGCTTACGATAGTTTTGTTTTACTTGAGTTGTTAGAACTAGTTCTTATTGCTATGATAGGTGCGAATAATTCATACCTGAACCATTACTACAGATTATTGTATCCCACTGAGGTTTCAGGAAAAAAACATTTTCTATTTTTAGTATTTAATCTGTTCTAATTTATTAATCTCTTTGGTTTTGGTTAAATTTGTAGCTTATCGAGTTAGTTTTGTATCTTTGGCCAGATATACAGTGTTTCTTTCGGTTTCTCGCAAATCTGATGAAACGAAGAAAGATTTTGTCTCTAGAAACAGTCGGTTTCTGGTTCTCCTTCTTCTTATTTCAGATTTGCATCCAAAAGATGCTATGAGACTGAAAATGTTAACCAAAGAGCAGGAATGCATGCCTTTGTTGTTTTACTTCAAAAAATGAAACCGCCTATTTATATACATTTGCCCATTGACTTTCTGGTGGACCTAAGCAAAACGACCAATCATAGGAATGAGATACAGAGCTCCCGTCTTCCCAAGTAACGGAAGCACAAAAGCCATGCCCAACCTAACCAAGAGGGTAGGTAAGAGAAAGTCATAAGAGTAGCAAGGTCCACACAAGGTTTGGAAGTTGGCCTTATACTGTTCCACTTTCTAAAATGTAGAGCAGCAAATCAAGAGTATCTGTGGTACATCTTAATACTTCGAACTTTCTCAATATGGAACTGCTTAACTTTCATGACAACCTAGAACATCTATCCTTCTCAACATGAGACTGCGTAAATTTTGATCAATTTCAATGTGTCCAGGTGGTGAAAATAAGATTGCAGCAACAGAAAGGATTGAGCCCTGAGCTGCTAAAGTATAAGGGCCCTATACACTGTGCTCGTATGATCATTCGTGAAGAAGGCCTCCTTGGTCTCTGGGCGGGGGCTGCTCCAACCGTCATGCGCAATGGGACTAACCAAGCTGCCATGTTTACAGCTAAGAATGCCTTTGACGGGCTCTTATGGAAGAAACAAGAAGGTGATGGGAAAGTCCTCCAACCGTGGCAGTCTATGATATCAGGATTCCTTGCTGGTACTGCTGGTCCGGTGTGCACTGGCCCTTTCGATGTTGTCAAAACAAGATTGATGGCCCAGAGCCGATCACCCAGTGGTGAATTGAAGTATAAAGGCATGATCCATGCTATCAGGACTATATACAGTGAGGAAGGGTTGCGTGCCTTGTGGAAGGGACTTCTGCCTCGGCTTATGCGGATCCCACCAGGCCAGGCCATCATGTGGGCTGTGTCTGACCAAATAACTGGATTTTATGAGAGGAGATATATGCGTAATACACCGTTATAGGTACCATCCATGGTCTTCTGCTTTTGGTAGATTCAGTTCGATTCAACGTAACTCTTATAGGTTGGAAGAGGTAAACCAAATCAAACTAAGATCAATGTGGGTTTACTACAAGAATCATCTTCTCCATTCTTCTCCGTCAAGGGCAGAGGAGGTGACAGGACAAAATTCCCTTATTCCATTTTTCGTTTGACGTAATTCATGGACCTGAGGTTGTGGGAGGCGGAGGTAGAGTAGAGGTGGAGATCGAGCTTTGTTAAACAAAATTATCATTTGCTATGCGCATGACGATCAAGGACGGAAATCTTGAGCTGGCATCCGTGAATGACTACTCCGAAGCATTCTTCTCAGGGGACTTTGATCCATTCTTGTACCAGTCTGTCAGTCTTTTTTTTTTTTTCTTGATCGGCAATTGTACCAGTCAGTCTTGCCCATTGTAGTTTTGGTAAAGATTTCACTTCTCAGTTGCTGTTTTGTATTTTGATTGTTTCGGTATTTCCGATAGCCTAAACCTTCCCATTGATTGATTTTATAACTGCAAATAATACCTCCTTGTTGGAGCATTCTTACTTTCAAGTGGGTAGAACCAAACTGCAACAATTCCTGGTGGTTTTTTGTATCTTGCACAGGAACCAATTCTGCAACAGGCCTTGGATAGTAACTTTCGCAATTTGAGTAGTTGGCATGTACAAATTATGTACGGCATATGGTCTCCTGCTTCTGTAATGCAGTCTCACTTTGTGAGATGAGGAGGGTAACAATTTTGGTCACCCATATGGGTTGACGTTAGAGGTGTCAAGCGGACCGGGCTGGCACGTGCACGGGCATAGTTTTAGACAGGTGCGGCACGAAAGTGGGTTGGGCACGACATGGGCAGGAAAGGACATGGCACACCAAATACTAATTTTAATACCAAAAAAATATTAATTTCTTATTTTATACTGTAACATATACAGTAACATTTTACCCTTTTTGTGTTGATAAATATTTTACACTTTTCGGGATTTTTTCCTTTCCGACGAAAGGTTGGAGATGTGCCGATATGGGCACGGCACGAAACAATTAAGAAACGCAACACAGCATGGCACAAAGAACAGTAGTTTGACGGCTTATTTGCAAGGACACCCCTCCAACTATCACCGTTTGTCAACTTCACCCCTCCAACTATAAAACTCGACAACTTCACCCCCTCAACTATTAAAACTCAACAACTTCACCCCTTCCGTCCATTTCTGGTAAGAAATGTTAAGTTTAAAGGTTAAAATGGATGGAAAAGCAGAATGGTGGCCAAAAATGCCCTTGCCTTTGGGCGGGAAAAATAGGTTTTGGGTATATTTAATACCCCTCTCTCTTTCTGTGTGTGTGTGTGTTTTACACCCAAATCATCCCGTCCGCTCCCTCTCTCATCCCGTCCTCTCTCTGGGTCTCTCATATCTCTCTCAGCCACCATATCACCCACCAAAGCAGGTATGTATCTACTGCTCTCTCTCTCTGTCTTTAATATTTACTGATCACAACTCTCTCTCTCTCTCTCTCTCTGTCTCATCTCTCTTTCTCATCTCTCTTTCTCAGCCACCATTTGTCTCACCCACCAAAGCAGGTATGTCTCTACTGCTACTGCTCTTTCTCTCTCTGTCTCTAATCTCTACTGATCTCATATCTCTCTCTCTCTCTCACCCACCGTCTCTCTCTAAAAGTCACATTTTGAAATTTCAGAATTTGAAATTACACTTATATAACTGTTGAAATTTCAAAAGTCAGATTTGGAAATTTTTGTTGAAATTTGTCATCTCAGTCATACCCGGAATAATCATATCTGCAAATTGAAGTAGAGATGGAAAGGATGACAATAACATCCTCTAAATTGAAATGCCTTCACACGAGTAAAGCAAATAAATCCAGACTAAATTGAAACAAGAAGCAGACATTTTGTTAATGACTGTAGAAAAGTGGGTTCAGTAAAACAGTGGGAGATTTGATCTGGAACAGTCCATTGAATTAGACCAGCTCAACCCTTGCTTTTCTTAGTATTCAAAAAAACATATGTGAGTAAAAACCATATAAACTCACTGCACTCTATCTAAAACCGTAGCAGATTGAGTTTTACTAACTGTGAAAAATCAGATTGACCATGAGCAGCTCTAGTAGCTACACCACCAACCTATCTCAGTACGATGGAGATGAAAGATGCAGATGTGGTCGGAGGGTTGTGATGCAAACATCACTAACTGTAAAAAATCCAGGAAGAAGGTTCCTTGGGTGTATCAACTACAAGGTAATTTGTTCAATTTGTTGAATTTTGGAGTACACCAAATTATGTAACTGTTAGTGCATTTTTTTAAAAATTAGATAACGCAATATGTTTGTGTTTTAATTTCAGAAGGAAAATGGATGCAATTTCTTTGTCTGGATAGATCCTGAAACGTGCCCTAGAGGATTGGAATATGCCAAGATCATGCAAGCGAAAAAAGAAAAACTTGAGAAACAAGTTCAAGAGTTGAAACTGAGAACTGAGAGGTTGGAAAGAGGAAGACAAATGGTGGAAGAAGAAAATGATGCACTGGTCGTCAAATTGGCAGACTTGACTGAAATGAATGTCAACCTTAGAACTACTATTGAAGCCCTAAATGCACATATTGGAGCAATGAAGACTAGAGAGATAGGACCAAGTTATATTAGGAACATCATAGTAGTGGTAGTCATTGTTTGTGTGATTGGTGTGCTGATGTCAATTGTGAACCATAACACCCCTAAGAAAAAATATTTGTATTTGCCTTAACTCTGAATGAAAAGCATGCATGTTCCACCATGGTATTTCATGGCTTTTTAATGCAGATGTTCATATATCATTCCATTTGCAATTATAAATTGGTTTTTTGGGTATAAAAGAGACCTTGGAACGGAAATTCTCCATGAAGACCCTTCTCTTGCTGTTGGTTCTGATGGGAACTTCCATGGTGATAGGAGATGGCATTCTTACCCCAGCAATATCTGGTGATGTGTTTCCTATATAAGTCCATTTCCAGCACAATTTAGGGTATACAGAAATGTTTGTGAGATAATTAGAGGCCTTAAGGTAACTCTGAAGAGCACTAAAATGTTGTCAGAAGCTCCATTCAGTCTACCCGTATGAAGACTCTGAACTAGATTACTAGTTGTATCTTTATGCATCAGATTTTTTGATAAAGCCTTGAGCCCTTGACCCTTGCAATAGATTTTTTATGCTACAGATTCACTGACACTTTGTTGAGTTCTGACTTTAGATATTCCTTTTTGCTACTTAGAAAACAAACTAAACTAACCATATAATAACTGCCTTTACACCACCACTAAACACAAACTTGAACTACCAAGTTCCAGTACAAAACACAAACTTCAACAAGGAAAAGAAAGCTTTCAGATTAAGCTTTCAGATTCAGAGCAGAATGCGGCAGCTCACTCTACCCTTTTCATTACTTATTACCCATACAAATACAAAACTAATACAAGTAGTACGAGCATTGCAATAAAACATAAATAGAGCAGAAAGGTGCTCCAATCACTACCTGCAATCAGCAAAACAGCAGTCCATTACTGGTATAATAGAGCAGAACAGAGGTACATCTACTTCAATGCAGATATCCTGTTTGCAGTTTTAAAGGTCGGTGAACGGAGAAAAACAACAAAGACATATAATTATTACAGTCATAACAGGTATCCCATGATAGCAAAAAGAAGATCCATAACAGACAACAGTAGCAGGTGGAAACACATTTGTTATGTACCAAGACAACAGTAGCAGCTGGAAACACAGTTGTTATCTACCAAGACAAGAGTAACAGAACAACAGCAGCAGTAGTTCCATGTCTTTCATTCATACATTCAAAAGGTTACATTTCATTCATTGCATTTCAACAGTAACAGAACAACAGCAGCAGTAGTTCCATGTCTTTCATTCATACATTCAAAAGGTTACATTTCATTCATTGCATTTCAACAGTAACAGAACAACAGCAGCAGTAGTTCCATGTCTTTCATTCATACATTCAAAAGGTTACATTTCATTCATTGCATTTCAACAGTAACAAAACAACAGCAGCAGTAGTTCCATGTCTTTCATTCATACATTCAAAAGGTTACATTTCATTCATTGCATTTCACAGTAACAGAACAACAGCAGCAGTAGTTCCATGGATTACACAATCATGTTCCATATTAGATAAACATTACAAATTGTTTCCAAAAGACTTATCCTAAACCAAAAGACTTATCCTACTCCATATGATCAGTGATTCAGATTCAAATGGCTGATTTCTGCGTACTTGGGGTTGAACTTGATGGTTGAGTGCTTGGTATTGTGGTACTGCCACTTCCACCACCACTGCCACATGATGCTGCAGATGAAGTTTCTGGTTGGGTCCAAAAAATGGCATTCCCCATCCTTGTGGATCTTCTCCATCCCTACATTGACGACATGCATAACTTAGCTTATTATACGGACAAAATTGTAAAGTGTGGGAATGAGGGTAGTGTATTACCTGTGGTGCTGGCAAACCAACCCTTGGGGCACCTTCAAACCTTGTTATTGGAGATTTGCCTCTAAAAACTATGGGCTGTTTACCCTTCCCACAGTTGACACCTTCAACTGTACCAATATCTACCCTAATGTTAGGACTTGGTTCTCTAATCACAATTCCAGGAAGAGGTGGGGCAGTGGTTGCACCTCTTCCTCTTCCTCTTCCTCTCCCTCTACCTATTGGAGCAATAGTGACAGACTTGGATGCAGGATCACCACCTCTTCCTGTGCCTCCAACCACCATTGCACCACTTTTACCTCCTCTGGCAGTCTTCCCTCGACTTCCTCTTCCTCCTCTACCACTACCTCTCCCTCTATTGGGTCTTGTTTCCTCTGCCACGTCAATTTCATGGCCTCCAATCACTGTTGTTTCAACTGCCACTTCACACTCCTGTAAAAAAAGATAACATTTCAAATATGCCTCAAAAGCAATAAAGAACAATGGTAAAAAATTGGATTTTTCTTACTTGGTCAACAGTAGTGCTGTCAGCCTTTTGAGGGCATGTCCTGGCATTATGTCCTGGCTGCTTGCATATGCTACACTTGAGAGTTGTGTAATACTTCCTAACACCTCCATTGGGTTTCTTTGGTTCATCAAGCCCTTTCCTTCTATTCTTCTTGGGTCTACCACTCTTCTTTCTTAAAGGGGGAGGACCTATGGGATCAAACTCTGTATGCACCCACATTGTTTGGTCAGGAATTGGTTTGATGATGAAGTTGTATATGTTGGCAAATGTACTTACATGAAAGCACTCATCAACATAGTCCAATGGGTCACTTTTATCTTGTATTATTGCAGCCATACCATGTGCACATGGTATCCCACTGACGTCCCACTTCCTACATGTGCATGTTCTCTCTCCTATGTCCACAACATGGGTCCTAAGTACAGTAAGTACTTCGAATATTCTGCCACCACTGTAAATCACCTCACAATCTCCCATTAACTTGCATGCTTTCTCAACCCTTCTTCTAATTCTTGGACATACATTACCCTTCCAGCCTTGGCACAATTGATTTCTTGTTTGCAACCTTGTCATTAAGTACCTTCTGATACTTTCAGCCATGGTCAATATTGGTTGGTCCCTTGCATCTTTGATTGCTCTATTGAATGCTTCACTTGTGTTATTGTCCATTCGATTGCATTTAGACCTTGTTCCATACATGCACCTAGCCCATGTTGAGGGTTCTTCACTCATCAAGTACTCATATGCTTCCTCATTAATTGATTTAATGGCTTCCATAGCTTGGTCAAATTCATGAACTGTGTACACTGATGCAGCCCTCCACATGAGGTCTTTCCACTCCTTGCCCTTGTACACTTTACTAAAATTCGAGTACATATGCCTAATGCAATATCTATGTTCCACATTGGGGTACAATTGTGCAAATGTTTGTGTCAATCCCTAAGGGAAACAAAAAATTGTAGTTAAATATAGGGAACATGTAATGAAGTAAAGAAAAGCAGTGATTAAGTAAAAAAAGAGTTAGGTATACCTTCTGCCTGTCAGAGATGAAGCACCAACCCTTTTCCTGTGGATTGCCTATCATGTCCACCAGATTATCCAAGAACCAAGTCCAACTCTCTTTTGTTTCAGCCTCCACAACAGCAAATGCCAAAGGAAACATCTGATTGTTGGCATCTTTGGCAGTTGCATGCATCAACTGACCACCAAATGGCCCTTTCAAAAAACAGGCATCTAACCCAATTATTGGTCTACAACCTGCTAAAAATCCCCTCAGTTGTGCAGCATAGCTTATGAACATCCTTTGAAACACTGCTCCTTGATTAGGCAAGGGCCTATCCACCTTCAACTTCGCAGTACTATGTGGATTCTGTATTCTTACCATTTCACAGTAGTCCCACAACCTCACATACTGAACTCTATGATCTCCTTGAATCAGTTCAAGGGCCTTTCTCTTTGCCCTATAGATCTTGTTCTCTGAAACATTTAACAACCATTCCCTTCCAACTGTTTTCTTCATTGAACTGACCTTAGTCTCTGGGGCATCATTAACTTTGGCCAAGTACTTTTCGGAAAGCCAAGACGAGGTTGCATTATTATTAGTGTACTTCCTAGTACATGAATGTTGTTGATTTATCTTTTTTATTTGAAAAGATCTCTCTTCGTACATGGGAGAGGCATGAAGTCTAAAGCCACAATCATGTGTACACTTCACAGTGACCCTCTTAGACTCATTCTTCAAAAATGTAAACGTATACCCCTCCTTTATATGATATTCTCTCAACAATTTCCTAAACACTTGCACATTAGGGAACCTCATCCCTTCTATTAATTCAGGCTTCTTCATATAATGCTCTTTGAACTCTGGAAAAATAGGTTTCCCATCCACATCAATCACATCATCCACCAAATTGTTATCATCACTATCAGAACTAAGGTCCTCTTCTTGATCACCTATGTTTTGACCCAAGGTTTTACCTAATCCTACCAAGGGAATATTGTCCTCTCCCTCCTCATCAGACGACTCTTCTACCCCACTAAATGACCCAGTGGAAGTTGAGCTATCATCATAGGGCAACCACTCAATGTCTGAGCTATCATCATCATCCAAATGGAACTCCATATGATCAGTTTCATTTGCATCCACAGCTTGGACTACACCTTGAACTTCTAAGTCAACAATTTCATGTCCTTCCTCTACTCCTAGGTCAACACCTCCCTGTCCTTCCTCTACTTGTAGGTCAAATCCCAACTCAGTTAAGCAACCTTCGTCTACAGTGTTAAACAATCTATCTATTGCCTCCTCATCCTCTGAATTAACCACATTAGGACAGTCAACATACATATCAATAGAGAAATACTTCATACCGAGAGAATGTGTTGCAAACATGTTAAGCATTTCATCATGAGAAGTCAATGCAACTAAGCCATTGTTCATGTCAGTGTTGGGAAGTCTATAAAACACACTAATGTTATCTTCTTATGAATACCCACACTCCTTAATTACAGTCATTAAGTCATAAAATGAGAAGAAATCTGGATCTACCTTGCTTTGTGCAACAAACCCACCCAAGTATTCAACCTGGGCCCCCCTCACAAGTTTACCACCAACATGAATTTCCAAAGTACACCTGAAGTCAAGATTGTTTTCTCTGCAACAAATAAGTTAGATTATCAATAGGACAACCATATCCACAAATACAAGAAGTAAGCACTAAACTTATGTACAAAAGATTCACAAAGTTATACAGAATCTCATAGTTAAGGGATTACTCATCTAAGTTTTCTCTTGTCTTTATGCTCAGCAAGTCTGGTCTTCTATCTTCTATATGTATTGGATGTGGAGGGAAAGGAATGGTAGGGTGTTTCAGAATCTCTGCAGGGATTGCTCCTCCTGTTTTATCAGAGATTGTTTTGGGACTGTTGGATTGTTGGTGGGTTTTTTCTGTTTTCCTGTCCTTATGCTCAACAAGTTTTCTCTTGTGTAGCAATGGTCTGACTAATGGTCCTACGCAGTGTTGAGCTGGACCAGGCAACACAGAGGTGGCAGTACTATGGTTCACACTATTTTCATATGTGAGATGCCAACACAGAGGTGTTTTCTTTTGGAGTTTTCAGTCTGGAACTCTATGCTAGGATTAGTTTATCTGTGTGTATATGTATATATACAGAGATATATACGTATGTCAATATCCCTAATTTTAATTTAGGGTTCACATAATGCAGAATATATACAAAATCTTACTGAAAAAGAACAAATACATACGCAGAATATATACAAAATCTTACTGAAAAATACAGAATTTACCACGTAAACCATTTAAGAACTCCGAACATAGGTTTAGGTTTCAAAATTGTTCTGAAAAATACAGAATCCCCAATTTTTAATTCGAAAATTTAGGGTTTCAGTTGAGAACCCAAAATTTTTTGACAAAAACCACGTAAACCAACTTCAATCAAACATTTACAGTTCAAAATTGTACTGAAAATTAACAAATACATACAGAATCCCCAATTTTTACTTCGAAAAATTAGGGTTTCAGTTGAAAACCCAAAATTTTTTGACAAAAAACACGTAAACCAACTTCGATCAAACGTTTACGGTTCAAAATCGTAATGAAAATTAACAAATACATACAGAATCCCCAATTTTTACTTCGAAAATTTAGGGTTTCAGTTGAAAACCCAAAATTTTTTGACACCACGTAAACCAACTTCGATCAAAGATTTAAAGTTCAAAATCGTACATAAACTAAACAAATATGGTGCGACTTACATGGGGGACATCGTAGAAACGCCCGTTGTTGGTCGTCCACACTTTACGGTTTTCAAAGCTGCGACGGAGATGAGTGATGACCGTGATTTTAGGGTTTCAAACGAAAGGATTCTTGACAAACCGATGATTTTATGTGGGTTCTCTCATGCTTGTTTGAGTCTCGTGGGTTCTCTGCTTCTGGGTTCTCTGGTCGAGTGGTCGAGGACCAGAGTGAGAGTGAGAGAGGAGTGAGAGTGAGAGAGGAGTGGTAATAACATCAGTCGAAACCCATTTTTTAACATAAGAAGGGTATAATTGTCCTTTCACTCATCTCCGTCCAAATTTCTAACGGAATTTGACACAGGGGGTGAAGTTGTTGAGTTTTAATAGTTGAGGGGGTGAAGTTGTCAAGTTTTATAGTTGGAGGGGTGAAGTTGACAAACGGTGATAGTTGGAGGGGTGTCCTTGCAAATAAGCCTAGTTTTACACCTCTAGTTGAGGTTAGCCACTTGACGTGGACTCCGCACTGAACCTCACCCGAAACTCGTTTATTTTATGCGATTTGATTTTTTTAGCAAATCTCTTTGTGTTCGCATCCATGTTCGTGCTTCGCTTCTGCGCGCCTCAAAATGACGGCAGGTGTGTAGTATGAAAGCAGGTGTGGACTAATTATGCAGAGTAAAGTGTGTAGTATAGTTAGATGAGTTAAATGTTAACGTAAGCAATGATGTAAGTAACCCCTCTTTGTGCCTATAAAAGGAGGACTCTTTCTCCCATTGTAAAAACCAAGTTAGAGTGTGTTCTCAATGATAGCCCAGTCCAGTTTGCTAAGTGGAAGGTGGGATTGGCTCCAAGGTTAGTCGAGGTGCAGACACCTAAAAATGGAATATTAATCCCACACTAAAACACCCCAAATACGGTATAATTTATTTATTTTATTATGAGTTAATCTCACAAGTGCCACAAATTTACTCCAGTTTATTGAGAATCTGAGAGATACAGTAACGTGTCTTCTGATTATAGTAATCTCGTGGGTGCAAAAAAAGGGAAAGGAACAAAAACAAAAATAGTAAGATTCTAACAAGAAAAAGTAAGTACTAAAGAACATCAGCAGTAGAATAAACAAATGTGAATAATCAAAACATGCCACATCAGATTTTGATTATCCATTTAGAGGTTGTTAAAGTTAGCAATGTCAAATCTCACATTGGTTATTTTTTGCCCATAATCAGAACCAATGGGTCCTCCAAACTTTTTCCCTTCATTTCATACATATTTTTTGAAAAAACGGTTTTTGAAGGGGAAAAACAATTTATGTTAGAAACAGTTCAAAAAAAATATATAGTTTTTCGAAACAAAAAAAAGTTTTTCAAAAAACACACACTTTGTTCACTTAAAAATTGTAAATACAATTTTGGAAATTTTGAAAGAATTGTATTTACACAAATAGTTTTGAAATTTTAAAAACTATAAATACAGTTTTTTAAAAACGAATTTTGTGTAAAAAACAGTTTTTTGAAAAACACACTTTATTTACTTACAGTTTTTAAAATTTTTGTTTTTTGTAAAAAAAAGTTTCTGAAAAAAAAATCTGAAAGTTACAGTTTTTTAAAATTATTTTTTGAAAACATTGTTTTGAGAGAGAGAGAGAGAGAGAGAGAGAGAGAGAGAGAGAGAGTGGAAGAGAGAGAAGATTTTTGTGTAATATTGGTGTACTTGATTGAGAGATAAAATTTGGTTATTGACAAAACATTGCTAGCTTTGATTATTGAAGAGTCAAAATTTGATGAGTTGTTAAGAGGTTGCTAGGTTTGGTTATTCCAATGTGAGCACTTTTTTGATCCAACATTGCTAACTTTAACAATTTTTTTGTTTTACTTATTCCACTGTGGATGCTCTAAAATAATATTCACTCACTAAAATAATTTTAATCAAACATGAGTAATTATGGTTCTTTTTACATTTTCCTTATTGAGGTAGACGATTGATACTGTATGACATTAAAAACACACCGTTAAGAATACGCGATCGATTGTTATGAATGAACGAGTCATCATGATGTACTTACATATATCGATAATTTTTTTTTTTTTTATAAAATAGATTAATATAAATCAATTTCCAGATCACTGGAATTCACATTCACCTTTGCAAAAAGCTCAGAAGAAGACGTGCACAGTTTATCGGACATTTTGATAACTTTGCATTTGTCTTACGAAACAAACGAATAACATGACAATACAAATAAATCATTCATGTTTTTTTTTTTTTTGAACAAATGAGTCATCGTGGATTCATGATATTACTATAAAACCGATCATGTTATCAACATCTACAATCTTTCACACAATTTATATAAAATGAACGACTTCGATCACTAAATTAAACTGGGTTCAAATTAAATTCATGTCTTTTTTTTTTTTTTTTTGGCGTCAATCGAAATTTCCTTACGTTCACGTCTATCTTCATCCAAAACTGAACAAATGAGTCATCATGGATTCATGATATGACTATAAAACCGATTCCGTTATCGACATCTACAATCTTCCACACGAATTCTACGAAATGAACGACTCCGATCACTGAAACGGGTTCACCTCTAGTTCACGTCTACCCCTCGTTCAAAACCCTAGCTAAAATGCTTTATAAAAATACTGCTAAAATAAACCAAAACCCTAAAACAGACGCTCTGTAACGCGAGCCCTCCGTCTATAAATACAAAACACAGCGTAACCCTCGAACCCTTACTCACACTGGGGCGAGTCGAGCAACCACTCATCCGCCGCTTCCCAACACCACTATTCGATAAAACCCTAATACTGTTGTAACCCTAGCTCGCCGATTTCGAACCCCACTGGTGAGCGTTTTTTTTCGATTTCGTCGAATCAATTATGTATGTATATATAGCGTGAGCTGAGTGTTCTCTGAATTTTCCCATTTCGTTGATTGATTCGTCGGATTGTATCGCGTGTTCGTGTGTGGGGAACGGTTTGAGCTGATGGGTTTTTTCTTGGTTTTGTTTTCGTTTTGATTATCGCAGTTGTGAGGATTAATCCTGAAACGATGTCGGACGAGGAAAGGGAGGAGAAGGAGCTGGATCTCTCGTCTCCTGAAGTCGTCACCAAATATAAGAGCGCTGCCGAGATCGTTAACAGTTAATACTCTCTCTCTCTCTCTCTCTCTCTCTCTCTCTCTCTATTGATGTTTATAATTAGATATGTATGTGTGTATATATTCATGTGTACATGAAAGAAATTGTGTGTGCATGTTGGTATTCATGTAGGTTAAAACTAACATCAGCAGTTCTCCGAAAGAAAGAGGACAAATGATAATGTAATGCCTAGATATTACTCCATCGGTCCCAAAAAGACAGTTCGGTCTGCAAAAAGAAGGCATTTTTTGAAAAAGATATTCAAACATTTTCCCATTTAAGTAATAAACTCATTGATATCTTATAACTTGCGGGGAAAAGTTTGTATTTTTTTTTTTTGGACAGAAAATACATCATTTTGAGTTCTCATTTTATTTTATATATGTCTGTGTCCTAAGGGAATAATGGAATGAGATTGGATTGGATGGAAAGGTAGATATCTAGATATTCACGGAATGGCGTTTATATTCTTGTGTTAGGTTTGTGTTTGTTTCATTATCCTTGTTGGTAAATGGAAATCTGTTGTTTTTTTGTGGGGTAGCATAATATATATATATATGTTGTATATTGTTGCATACGTATCTGCATGTGTATTTATTTACAAGTGTATATGAATGTATATAATAAGTATAGATGCAGCTTAAAACTAACCTCATGGCAAATATGAATTGAAACGTCTATAGATGATGAATTGATGATAGTCAATATGGGTCATGTTGATTTTGTGGTTGTATGTGCTTTTTTCCTTCTGAATGTAAGTGTTTTTACGGGGTAGGCAGCTTGTTTTTGATGACCAAGTTGAACAAATTTGTGAAACTTTGATATATGCAGAGGCTTTGCAATTGGTACTGTCAGAATGTAAACCAAAGGCTAAGATTGTTGACATCTGCGAAAAAAGCGATTCCTTTATCCGAGAGTATGTTCTGCCTTTATATGATGAGTAGAGGAAGTTTATATTTTACGGCAGTTGGTACTTTTTTTTGTCTTAAGTAATGTTGCATATCTGATGAATACAGGCAATCTGGCAATATGTATAAAAACGTCAAGAAGAAGATTGAAAGAGGGGTTGCATTCCCCACATGTATTTCTGTTAACAACACTGTTTGCCATTTCTCTCCGCTTGCCAGTGATGAGACAGTGTTGGAAGAAGGTGATATTTTGAAGATGTAAGTTCCCTTTACAGTATCATATGTATTATGTGTGTGTATTGTGAGTGGAGAGATGGTGCTACTGCGAGAGGATAATGATGTACTTTCATTTGACTGCAGTGATATGGGGTGTCACATAGATGGTTTCATTGCTGTTGTTGCGCATACTCATGTCCTTAAGGACGGACCAGTGACTGGTAGGCAAGCTGATGTTATTGCTGCAGCAAATACTGCAGCTGAGGTTGCATTGAGGCTTGTCAGGCCGGGAAGAAAGGTAAATATTCTTCAGACGAGGAATTTTATATTGTGCTGATCTGATATACCCTAATTTGATACAAGTACTCTCAAATGGTTTAATTTCATTCCACTGTTTAATTGCATACAAGGATAATTCTGCTGAAGCATTTACATATTCAATTATAGTTTAGGAAATTGTTTGTCTGAAATTTGATAATAAACAAGTAAGATGTATGTGCAATGATTTGTGTTGTACACTGCTAAGTGTCAAATAAAAGTGCGTTAAAGTTTACTTGCGTCTTATGAAGACTCTGGTTAAATCTTAGAGTTATGTGCATTTGGGTAACTTTACTGACAACAACACGCTCTCCAGAATGCACTATTTGGTTTATGCTTTGAAAGCTCGTTTCAAATGGGCTTTTGACGTACCAACATGAGTTGAGTTTGAGTAGATTGGTTCATTTTGTAAGCTTCAGGGATGTACGGATCAGTTGCATTCTGTAGGTTTGAGTAGATAGTTTTTGTGGGTTTCCTTCTTTTCATGCCTGCAAGACTTGCTTTCTTCAATATGAGAAATACCCAGCATCTGTTATTGATCTTTAAATGAAACTTCGGCTGTAGTTAGATCAATGGGGTACCAACTAGTACTGAAATTTTGTTGATTGTCTTTGTTTGTCTTATTATGCTCTTGTAAGTCCTTTCAGCTTCCCCTATATGATGAATATTGCCAATAAGCTATGGATTATCTTCCATATGATGCTGTTGTCATAGTTACTCTGATAGGGGAAGACCATTTGCATGAGAATGAATGGAAATGGGTAACATATTGTGTACAATTGTCTAAATAATAAAACGGCACATGCAATTTGCATGGAGGCAACTTTGCCGAGGTGATCAATTACTTCTTGATTTCCTCTTTTTCCCTGTTGCCTATATTGTACTTGGCCATACTTGGGATGATTTGGGTTGATATCATTCTTTAATACTGATACCAACATTCCCGCATGTGCCGAAATCCTTTTAGTAAACGACAGAAAAACTTTGTTGAGTGGTTGAAGCTTTATCCTTCCCACTTTAGTGCACAATTATTGATCAGATTTATGTACTAGGCATTTGTCACACGCGAAGCATTTTTTTCCTATTTTTACTACCACTTATGTCGAAGCTGACATTTCCTAAGCTCTTCAAATGATTTGGTTGCCTCAGTGTTGGGAAATCTAATCATATGACTATGAGTGAGGTGGATGTCACTGAGAATTTCATGAAGCTTCTGCTCATGCGTCTTCATGGGAGTGGAAATTATAGTGCCTCTATATGATGAATACTTGTCAGAAGCTATGGAAGGACATTCCAAATGAGGCTTTTTGTCATAGTTACTCTGATAGGGCAATTATTTCCTCATTGATGTTACCTGACTAACATCTAAATACAGCCACTGGAAATGGAACACTATTCTTACCTAGTTAGGAGCCTCATTTCTTTTCTGAACTTTATCAACCGCAAGCTTGTGGTTTTCTAGGCCTTCTACTGTTGCCTGTTTTGATTATTGTTGGTGTTAATTTAGATGATGGGTAGATTTTTTACATACCCTTTAATTCAGTCGCCTAATCTCTTTGTTCATTGCACAGAATAAAGATGTAACAGATGCAATTCAGAAGGTTGCTTCTGCCTATGACTGCAAAATTGTTGAAGGTGTCCTCAGTCACCAGTTAAAACAGTTTGTGATTGATGGAAACAAGGTTGTGCTGAGTATTTCAAATCCTGAGACCAGAGTTGATGATGCGGAGTTTGAGGAGAATGAAGTTTACGCGATTGACATAGTCACGAGTACAGGTGAAGGCAAGGTAATCACGCCTATATGTAGGCAACAAGATCAATCTTATCTTCTCTTGTTTTGCTCCTCATCTTTTGGTGTCGAATCTGCAGCCCAAGCTATTAGACGAGAAACAGACAACTATATACAAAAGAGCTGTTGACAAGAACTATCACTTGAAGATGAAAGCATCTAGGTTCATATTCAGTGAGATCAGCCAGAAATTTCCTATCATGCCGTTTACAGCAAGGTTTGTTTGATGTTCACATGTTGCCCTATCAGTTCACATGTTGCCTTCATGTCCTTTATCTTTTGCCCTAACTGCATTGGAATATCGATAAATGACAGGGCTTTGGAAGAGAAACGTGCTCGGTTGGGATTGTTAGAATGTGTCAACCATGATTTGTTGCAACCATATCCTGTTCTTCACGAGAAGCCTGGTAAGAAATTTCTGGCTGGTTCAAACTCTGGAAGTGAACTTCTGGATGCTACTGCTATGCCAGTTGGGTTATCTCTGTTGATTACAACATTTTGGTTTAATAGTTTAAAATTTGTTTTTGTTCCGCAGGTGATTGTGTTGCCCATATCAAATTCACTGTTTTGCTAATGCCAAATGGATCAGATCGCATTACATCCCATCCTCTACAGGATCTCCAACCTAGTAAAACAATAGATGACGCAGAAATCAAAGCTTGGTTAGCATTGGGAACAAAAACAAAGAAAAAAGGCGGAGGGAAGAAGAAGAAAGGTATGCTGGGATTCTGGAACAACCCATTTAAAGCATGCATTCAAAATGTTGTCTACAGTTTTACAAGTCTTGGTTGTTTATGTTGCCAGGTAAGAAGGGTGATAAAGCTGAGGAGTCGACGGAAGCTGAACCTATGGATGAGTCGCGAGAATGATAATCTAAGTTTTCGACATGTAGTTCCTTTTAATGTTAATCAATTTTGATGACTTCTTTGTACCTGTTTGCTCATGAGTTCATTTGGTTGGTCGTTAGATGTTGATCGGGTTCCCCGCTATTTATCAGTTGCGTGTACACAAGGTTGAGCCTTTTTGTATCTGTGTTTTTCAAATAGAAGATTGTTTTGAAAAGCAGTCAAAAACTAGAAACCCTTAAGTCGTATGTGGCATTAATCTGTGTTCAGATGACATTAATCTGTGTTCGGATCAACGCAAGTGGTACTGTTTGGTATGCGGTCAATTATCTAGTCACCCTACTGGAGGTTTGGTGAATGTGAAATGCTTGAGTTCTATAGAATCTATTATTTCATCCATACTTTGAGATTAAGGTACATTGCCACATGAAGGTAGTGTGGTGTAGGAGCTCTCAACTTCAACAAAAGCCTGTTTATTATGTTACCAAATTGTCTGTATAGTAGGTGAAGATTTAGGGGTGCATTTCAAGCTACACGTCCTAAACTCACAGGAGTTTATTACTACTATACAAAACCGCACTAAAATACTGTACATATAGTTTCAAACCACAGTTCAAGGCCACGGCCACTACTTAGTAACCCCATTATAGATCTTCATGAATGTGTAGGGGTCGTAATTTTGAACATGAAATTAGGTTAGAGTTTGGGTCGTCACTTTTTGACACGAATGCGACAAGACTCGCTAGTACGAAATTTAAACAGAACAAATACGGGGTTGTACTTGCGTAACTCCATAACGACACAGATAAATGTACTATTCAACCTGAAACAAAAGAACAAAATTAAACAGAACAAATACCGGATTGTACTTTGCGTAACTCGGTAACGACAGATAAATGTACTCTTCAACCTGAAACAAAATGACTCGAACACTACATGACATGAATGTACCCTTTAACCTGAAATGAAAGGACTCATACACTACATGAGATGAGGCATCATTGCGTCAATGCAAGCATAGCCCGTACTTGTTTTTTCAAAAAGGCATTTTTGTTGAGGATGTGTAAATGTTTACACAATGCTTTATTGTGAGGTCCAGGTATTTGTGACAAACAACACACTTCAAACGATGTTTCAAACGCAACATATGCTTTTTTCCATAGTTCGCAAACAACACCACCAAAGAGATTAACTTAAAGAAGATAAGATAACAATGACCATTTACTTTCTCTTAATGAATGCCGTATTGTGTTTCTTAATCTATGCTTTAACTTTTACTTATTTATAACATGATGTTTATATCGTTAGGAAAAAAAAACCGCGTTAAGGTGTCAAACAAGAACACAAGCACAAGCAAAATCTTTTCCATTGAGAAGCCCATTCTTGCACATTCTTTCTTTCCCTCTCTACAAATTTAATATATCCATCTCATGAGCCGTAAA
The DNA here is from genome assembly GCA_025413875.1 of Rhododendron molle. Taxonomy (NCBI): domain Eukaryota; kingdom Viridiplantae; phylum Streptophyta; class Magnoliopsida; order Ericales; family Ericaceae; genus Rhododendron; species Rhododendron molle. Next base: position 49,849,111 of record CM046392.1, read on the forward strand.
ACCTGTGCTATCTACAGTCCGGGGGCCCTGACGAAGCATTTACAACAGCCTAAAATTGGTGGAATGCAAAAAAAAAAAAAAAAGAAAAAGAAAGGGGAAAAAGGCAGCCAACAAAATCAGGCCCAATATGTGAAGAAAATCAAAGAATGCAGATACCACCAGAACACGGTCAAAAAACTTCAACATCACCTGAAAAAACAAATGTTCCAGGTTAGATATACGAAGCATGTGCAGCCAGAATAGCATGAGAGAGAGAGAGAGAGAGAGAGAGAGAGAGAGAGAGAGGTGATAATGGTTATGCACAAAAGAGACGGTTAATTTTGATCAACAAGTCAGGAAAAAAGCGCTAAACTTTTGCCAAAAGAATGTATGCAATAGCCGGATTTGGTCCCCTGGACCGATCAGTGAACAGTGATAAACTATCATGTCTCCAATGAAAAAATAAGAAGAAACAATAAGGCTGTGTTCGGATCTTGAATTAGCGGACAGAATGAAGGGAAAGAAAAAGTTATATGAAAGATATAAAACACATCCACTTTTCTCTTTGCCCAAGGCTTTTCCCTCCACAAATACTTTTACAGATCACGATTTCCAAACACAACCTTTGTATATCTTTTTAGGCCGGCAAAGCGCACAACTGCCGGATTGCAAACAACCTAAGATCTACATGCCTCATATACTTCAAAACAAGAAGATAAATTAAGACCATAAAAGAAGTCATAAGGTTAAAAGAACTTACCCTATATCTTCTCTTTCTACCAAATTAATGGAAAAAATGGAGCAGGAAGGGGCTGAGAATGCCATAACAACAAGATTCATACACCCCATCCAGCCTATGACATTTTTAATGCCTGCTTTAATTGGGCGAATGCTGCCGGATGCATTCTACCAATTGCCGAATTAAAAGATTCCCCATGAAGAGCCGCACAAGTTTGAAGATTGTCTCTCACCGAGTTCTCTAAAGACAACTGGTTTATAGGGTCTGAGAACTTGATCTAGACATAAGAGGAACAAATCCATCAGACTAAATTCAATATATACATCAGAACATATTACAAGGCCATCTCATGTTGGTAAATCGGTGTGGTGATTTGTGTTGTATGACGGTGTGGTGATTTGTGTTGTAAGACCAAAAGTGCGACCAAGTTGTGTGTTAATGTACAGAGTCAGTGGTGCTCCAGTTGTGGTGTTAAGAGTGTTTTAACTTTTACGTTTACAATCCGTCACCCAACTCTCATTGGCGGTTAAAGTATGTAAGCCTCCTGGCCCTCCTCAAATCAGTCAACTCTTAAACTAAAAAGGGATTTAACCTAGCCACTGGAGAGTGGCATAATAGCATGAATTCTTAAATTGAAAAAAAATTTAACGGTGTTTACCTGTCTTTTCCTGAACTCTTTACTTGGAACATGAGGCCTGCTGGGGCTCATATTAATGCTACTGTTAAATTATGAAGGGAAGATGAAAATCATCAGTTCTATAATAACAACTAAAGAACGCATAAAAAATGTTGTATTACGATTTCATCAGATTGGATCAAACCTGGACTCTTCCTCGGCGAAATCTTCACTTCCCCCTATTATTACGCTGGTACATACGCTGTGGCAAATCAAATCAAAATTTGTCAGCCATAGAGGTCATCTGGTGATAGAATATGACTTGGGTGTCAAATTTAAGCGGAAGGTGTACTTACCTTAAGATCTGATCAAGCTTATCAAGGACTTGAGGCAATCTTAATGTCAAAATTACAGAAAGGGCTAAACCAAATGCCTTTCTTTGGATAGAGGTTACGTTATCAACCTGTGGCCAAGCCGGAAAGAGAGATTTTAATACCAAGACAAGAAGAACAGAAAACAAGAAGATTGAAGGAGATAATGCAACTAAAAATTAAATTCAAATTGCAGTTTGCATCCTACATTCTCAATTGTTGCATTATTTATCGTTCGTGTCACTATTACAATACAGCAAAGTAATAGGCCTGAGCACAGAATGATACTGCATTTTCTTCTTTTCTGAAGAATAATATTGCCATTTGTTTCTAAATATCGATCACATCCAATGTACTGGTCCCTGTGCAAAGGGAAAAGGATTTCATGCTCTTCTTCTCAGGAGAAGTTCATCAGGATTACATAGATCATAGTAATATAGCGTGGATATACCAGGTCCTTCATATATAAGACCCCTAAGAAGAGAAACATTCTCCATATCAATACATGTTAAAACTTTAAATAGACATCCTACGCATGCAACAAAAATCTAATCACGTTTAACACAGGCAAGCACTTTCAAATAGGACACTAAAGGAAACAGCTATGGCACAGCACTAAATTTAAGCATCAAAAATATTCTTTTCACAGATTCATATTCCAATGACCTTATCAAGCCATGTGTCAATCAGACAAAGAAGTATATTCTCATCATTTGGGAATCCCGCCTTCTGGAGAAGAAGTAAAAGCGATTGTTCTGATGTTATTTGGGCAAGGTAATTGGTATTCATGACCAAAATCCTTGCCAGGATTGCTGCTGTTGATGCTTTCACAGCCGTCTTTGATGGATCACGGTCGTCTCCTCCAGTCAAGCATATAACAATCAATTTCTAGCAATATCAGCAAACAAACAAATTAAATTGCCTCTGATATGCCAGACAATGAGTACCCATAACAACTACTTCTAACAAACGATCAACACGAAATAAGCAAAGAAGCCCAGTCACCTCAAGAGTGCTGCTAATCAATTGGGGCACCTCCACAGGAAAACACTGTAAAAGGCAAACACAAATGCCTATTAGGTTTGTTTACTAGGGTCTGAGGCCCACTGCTACAACATCCATTCTTATAATCCCAAAAATCATTAAAAGCTCATTTGAATGTTTGAAAAAATACGAGTTCGTTTCAGAATGAAGAAGCAAAGTGCAATCATGTTTCAGTTTTATTAGAAGAAAAAATGGTCCTCTTGTTCAAGATTCCACCGACTGTTCAAATGTCTCGTTATCATATTTGGATTCATGTCATAAAGATCTGACGGGCTTTTTACGTGCTGACTGTTCAAATGTGCTGATGTGAAATTTCAGAAGTGGTAATCACAAATATAAAGATAATTACCTGAATTAGGATTTCGATGACTGGAAGAATTGAAAGCAACCCTCTATCATTGACATTTCCAACCACCAGATCAAGAAGTTTAGCAACACTAGAAGCATGCAAACTGAGAAAATCAGATCCGCCCAGAATAATGTAGCCTTCACTGATATTTGCGGCAACCTGTACTTCAAATTGAGTACCATTCAGGTATGGCAAAATGCAACGACAAAAATGCGTAACTAAGTAGTATAATCTCTAAGACCTTCAAGTGATCAAAACTTCTTTCCAGGATTTCCAGAAGATAAGGGAAAAATCCTAATAGTTGAGGCGCCATTGAGGGGGCATGAGAAAGTGTGGCTTCCCATAACTGCATAAATATGTCACTATTATTAGGATTGAATTGTACAGCTATGGTAGTGACATCCCATAATACTCGAGGGGAAAAAAATGAACCAGGATAAACAAAAAGACTGAATTACTGACCAACAAACTGTCTTCCAGAAGTTCGTCTGGGCTATTCACATCAATTCCACTTCTTAAGATAGGCAGAAGCATGTTGTAACCAATGGGAGACTGATAACCAAGTGCAATCACAAAGTTCTTCAGTGCAGCTAGTAGCTGAATCTGCAGAAGGCTTTCTCCAGAGGACTCCTCCCAGGCCTTGGACAAAAGTTAATTTTATTGAGTGCAAAGCAAGACCAATTGGTAAACTAATCACTGTCATTATATAATTCAAAGTTTCAAACTATATGATGTGTCCCAGTTGATGAAAATGCTTCTACACCCAGTTACAGCATTCAACACCTCTGCTAAGTAAGTTGGAAATCAAGTTGACTCTCTTGAAACTGGGATACCAGAATTCTTATTTCCAAATCATGTCATTGTCCACGTTTATCCAAAGACCAAGCCATGTTTATGACCATTTCATATAACTTGTTATATTGTATATTGTCATCTAGCCAGGACGTGTTATGCCTGATGACACGGTTTTTAACCTACATAGTTCTTGCTGACGAAGACACTCAAGGAAAGTATACAGATAACAAGCTAAATTAACACAGCATGGTCTCCATGTCAGATAGTACCCAGCTCCCAATAGTTTGCAAACTTAGTGGAACTGTTCAATTGCATTGATTGCATAATGAAACTTGCTTATCAAATCTTTGTTTAAGGGAGAAAATGTAACTCATTCTCAGTGCACAGACATCAGAACAAAGAAGAATATCACAGAACATCTCGTTGTTTAGACAACAAGCAAGCTTTGAAAAGTCTCCCGCTGTATTGTTTTAGCCACCAAAACTTGGTCCAGGCTTGGGACTAATTGTGTAAAACAGGCACTAAGTCCAAGGTAATCCGAGTCCATTACCATACATGCTAAGTAAAGGCTAATCCATGTGCGAAGTCAAACTGATTCTAATATTCTTGACATGTGCGAAGTCAAACTGATTCTAATCTTCTTGAGGGAGCGAAGCTGGCCCTTGAACACTACCCGTGTTTACCTCTAGATTACAATTTCGTTTGCATCAAGATGCACAAAACCATTCAGGAATTCAGACAATACCTTCTGAAAAAATTGTACCAACTTGCTTGCATATGGAATGATTTCACCGCCATGTGTGAGAAGAACAGAAATTGAATTTAAAACTTGAACCTGTAAAGTAGAAGAGATAATAATGATTCATCAAAATTATAAAGTAATAGGATGCATTTGGATCTTTGTCCTGTCCAACATGTAGGATACAATATTCTAGTTGGAAGAACAGTCACTACTGGACATTAAGCCACCATTGTTCAGTCACTGACATCAGGATTTGCATCTCAGCAATAGAAAGTGCAAGTTATGAGAAAAAAAAGAGAAAAATGTCTGCCTTCGCAGGATATTCTTTTAACCATTGTAAAGTTCTTCAAAACCATTCATGAACATTTGCCCCTTTAAATAGTTTGGTATTTGCATAGCGAAAAGACTAATCATACAGGATGCATATCTCTTCAGCATTTCATCTAATAGTTTTGCCTTCAAATCACAATAGTACACCATAGATTTCTTAGTGAGAAATATTTGAGAAACATCACCAATTATGCCACACAAACATTCTCGAAGATCAAGATAGCACAATTTTCCCTACTTTTTCTAATTGATATACAAGATCAATTTGTAACCCACCGACCAGCACAATCTGAAAGAGTGCAGATAGATGGCTGATACAATATGCAACTTGCTCAAGTGGTAAATTAAAATTATAGCTTAAATTATGCAGTAGGCCTGGGAACCTTTCACCAAGTTACCAAGAACGCAAGTAATTATCTGGAGAACTGGGTTGTTAACACGGCATACTAATCACATCACAGAAGGGAAGAGACAGTCGTCACAGTACTAACACGTACTCATTCTATTAACTAATACACGAAGGGAAATATCAGCAATAAAAAACCTTTGAGTCAAACTCCTGGACTTCCTCCACTAACTTGAAACATAAATCCCAGCATATTGGGAGAAGATCAGAAAAATCTTTCTCTGAGAAGTTTGCATCTTCAATAAGAAAGCACAAAGAGCGAGAAGCTGCTAGCTGCAACAGCAGCAGCAGAACTTTAGTCATAAACAGGATTAGTCCAATGAAAATTTACATTGACAAAAGCTATATAAAATGCAAAGCAGGAATGGTAATCCATAAAATAACTGTACCCTGACGCACAGGTCCGGGTCCTGAAGCAGCTGGATCAAGGCACAGTATACCGGTCTTCTGGTGTCATCTTTAATCTGCAAAAAGTGTTTGTTAAACAAATGAAATAAAGCCCGTGTAGAGTAGAAAGTAAAACATGTGGGTTCATAGGTTGTTCAATTTAATTCCCACTATAGACGACAGTAAAATTTTTAGGAGTTCTCCAACTTTAGAGATCATTATCCTTGTTTTAATGTCGGTTACCATCTTGATTTTGGGGATTTAGATACCATCACATTCTTTGCATCTAGGGCTGCAAACGAAAGGAGACGATACGAGTTTTAGCCAGCTCGGGCTTGTTTATTATTTTTTTAGTGAGCTCACTCGAGCACAAGCCGAGTAGATGAAAATTCACCGAGTTGAGCTTGAGCCAAGTTGGTTTAAGATGGAGTCGAGCTCAAGCTTGTACATGAGCCCAGCCTTAACGAACTAAAAATTACATACATTTCTGCAAGTGCACGGGTCTAGGGCTGGAAATAAAAGCATCATTACATAGATATAAATCTGTTGAGGTTTTTCAACTTAACACTACATCACTCTAATTTCAATTCTGGGTGACAAGGTAATTCTGGAAGTTTTACATCTAAACTCGACATCGTCCTCAATTCCAACAAGGTACGCGTTCCTTCTTCTGGCTTTTTTTCAAACTTCATAGAGCATGACCATTATTCCAAGATTGGTAATAATTCTTCTACACCATAGCCCTTGTATCCAATGGTCGGCGATAATTTGCTTTATGGGGTTTTGTTTTATCTTTAACACTCCACCCTTATTTTCATTTTGTTTCCACTCGAGGCGGCGGTATAGTTTTGGAAGGCTGGTTCTTTTGGGAGTTTTTAAAATTTGTAGGTCGTCACTCTTATTTAAATATAGGTCAGCAGTCACAGATAGTTTTTCCAGGGAATTTTGAATGTTTCACTCCATCACCCTGATTTCAATGATAGGTGACATTTGGTTTTACACTTGTTTACACCATCACCCTTGCTTTCAACGTGCATGATATATTGTCCGTATTGGGGTTTTCTTGTATTAAGTATTAACCCTCATTCCATTGGGAGTTTCCAACTTTATAGAGCATTTCCCTTTTATTTTTTCCCTAAACAATCAGTTGACGTCCAGTTTGAGATCACCAACAGCATTGACAAGTGAAAAATACAGTCTTGCAGTCTAATTAAAACACACATGGCACACAAAGAACACATGCACAAATAGTACACGAGATACCAGCTTGACATTCAACTGCAAATGCAAACCCGCAATGAACGTACCTCAGAAACCCATTGTCCAAGAATGAGTGCAACTTTCCGACGGATGATGCGCATATTCGGATGATCATTTGTGAGTTCTAGTGATAACGCACCATTGAACCTACATGAGAAATTGAAACGCAATCAACAGATCAATTATAGTACCAAGAGAAAGCAAACAAATAAGACAAGGTGAGATTCATTGAGATTCGTAAGGAATTGAAATGCAATCACTGCCAACGCTGAGATGCAAACCGCTGCAACAAATTATTCATTTGCAACCACAAATATTATTTCGTGTACAGCATATAAAGGTAGGATCAAATGGCTGATGTCAGCCCAAAGCAAGCACACTATATGTCCCAACTCTATATGCACACAGACTATCTCGAAGACTCGAACAAGATCACTACATTCATTTCTGCTTGAAAGGTACCTCTAGATCGAGGATTCACTTTACCCACAGCTTTGCTTATTTTAAAGGTACAAGAACGGTTTCCAGTCCTTAATTGCTTAATCAAGAAAGATAAACAAAAGTTCAAGCAAGTAAAGAGGGTCAATGGTACAGAACTGTTAAACCTTGTCTCATAGGGAGATGACAACTAGCAATCTCAAAAATTTGAACCAAGCTAACTCCACAAGAAGAGCCTAGCAGATAGAGATACGGCTCAAATTCGCACAAGCTGAGCGGAATCATTGCTTAAACTTGCTGAAGCTCAGCTGGTATTGCAACTAAGACGACCAAGATCAGCTTGGTGGGTCTCAATTAACTCCTAATCTGAATGCTAATGACTATTTATTTCATTGCGTGAAAGTTATGGACATAGCACAAAGGCCTCTTTTTTTTTGCCTCTGTACAGAAGAAGCCTGAGCAGTCACATCACATGAGAAATTCTCTTCACGCATGTGCATGATCCAATAGTCTTTTAACAAGTACATGTTTCTATAACAAAGTTAAGTTAGAGGTCTCGACCCAATTGACTCGTTATACACCCTATTTACAACTGAACCACCAAATAGGCTAATATGCATTTCAGATCTGCCAGACACCAATGCAAGTTAAACAGGCAAATTTGATCCCACCCAATTCACCATCCAGTGGATAAAGCAAGGGCCAATAGTTAGACCAAGAGAATGGAAAATTCTGAATAATTCGAATGCTGATTTGGTGGCACTCAACCATTGAACCTAATCATCAGATACAATCCAAGAAGGAAGATTAGACGGGACCTCATGTTCTCAACAAATAATAGGCAAAAACAAACTTGTATGCCAAGCATATGAAAATTCATTCAACACATATGGGGTCACCCCATCAGTTATTGATCAAAATATTAGTAACATTATCACGTTCACAGATAAATGGCCACTAGCAGAATCAGTATTGCCACCAGATGATACTCTGATCCAGATCAGAATTCTATCAGTAGACAGCCCTTCTTATCTCTGGGCATTTACCAAAAATGTTAAATGTTCAGCTCATTGAAGAGAAAAAAGAGCTATGTGATTTCAAAAGTTGATGGGTTATTTTATTACCGACTTGATGTTTGTTTCATGTAAGTTAAGAAAACCCTGGCTCCATACGAACCTAACCATAATTTAATGAGCACACAAGTTCGAGGGACGCCAAACACGAAAATTGCATTCCGAAATGATGCAAGCGATGGCGTTAATCTACACGCAAACCATGAAAAGTAAGCGCAAGATAGTATCTCTTATTTCAAGATGCTTGAGAGTTGTGGAAAACAATGCAGCACAAAAACCCAAAGGAAAAAAAAAAGTATACAAGTTCCCGCATTTCAGCCATTTAAATACCCAAAAGCAAAATGTAATTGCAGAGGAGGGACATGAGACAAACCAAATGCGTAAATACTGCATATGGAAGCATAAAAAAGAACAAACCATTCTTTGAAGCTCAAATAATTTGACAGCTCATAATAAACATATGCAGCAGCACCGTAAGCAGCATCCTTGAGAAGTAATCCTGAAGTGATTTCAGTGACTGAAGTTGGGCAACCATTCATTGCCTCTTGAAGAATGGAAACCACAACAGGACCTAGAAGCTGAAGAGCAAAATAAAAATCATGTTGGCATATTATGCTCCATCCAAAAAACTCCCTTCTACACGTCAACTTAATATGTCAGGGAAAAGTGAAAAGTGCAAAAGAGTTGATGGTAAGGTAGGGTTAAGTACAAGCACACCTACCTGACTATGATTTTCGAACAAAACAATGTATAGAGCTTCAGCGCAAGGCCTCAGTTTTTCTGACCATAGAACTGAGTCCTGCTCATGGTGAAAAGACTCGGGGTTCTGGTACCACGCGTCCAAATCAGTTGCTGTTAAAACAAAATACCTGTTTCAGCATAGATAATGCAGGCTTAGCAATTTGATGATACCACAAAACAAAAATAGGACTCCTCAACTTTTGTTGAAATGACGACACCAGACACATGCTATCATAATTTTACATTCCAGTGAAAATTGAAGAGATTGCTTAGCCAAATTAGACATGAACTGGACAACATGTTTCCTTCATGGAGCAGTTTGGATGGCAGGAGTCTTGAGGGAATGACAATGTGATTTTCAGGTCTGATTCCATTGTTACTTTGTTTGGATCGAATAGGAGCAGAAAATTGTTTCTTTATCACCTTGTCAGATTAGAATAACTTTCCAAACTAAGCAGCAATCCGATCCTCACACCCATGGTACTCTCAGACTCCAGCGCATTACCTAAAAGCTATGTTACATGGACTCTTCTTAATGTATAAAGTACCCATGGCAAACCTCGACACTTAGGTTAAGATATGGAAATATGTTTGACATAAGTGGTTGGACATCCACCAAACAAGGATATCTAGCACTACAGCAGTAGAGCAGCAGCAAAGGCAAGGACAAAACATGCTCATACGGAAACAAGAGTAAATGCCCATGCAGTACTCACAAGAAAATGACCTACAAAAGGACATCTAAAGACAAAGATATAAGTCACAATGGGCTGTTGCTTGGTGCAACAAAAAGAGCACGCCAAGAATTTGGATGCAGGTTTGAGGCAGCCACCTGGGGCAAATAATCCAGAGATTTAAATCTTGGCACAATCTAACCCTCCCAGGCTCCCACCGCCCCGTCGAGGCAAGAGCAACACCAGGAATAAAAGCAGAACCATGTTTTATTGTCCTATCTCGCATGCATTTGGATGCATGCTTAATGCAGTTGATGATGCATCTTACTCATGCCTAAACTGATAAATGCGACAAGACAGGCCTTGAGCAAACAAATGAATTAAGAAAAGTGGGTTACCATTACCTTCTAATCAACACATTACATAAGAGGACAACCCTGTCACTGGGCAAAAGAGAAGTGACAACACCAGCAACAACACTAGAAACATTTTTCTTCATCAGCTCAAGGGTAACTCCACTTTCATCCATCACACGACCAGTCAAACTTGGCTTGTAATCTTTACATTCCAATACTGATTTCACCAACTTCATACATTGAATGAGGAATTGCTCGAATGAAATGATATCCGGTTTAGGATCTGTGATCTTATTCAGGCAGAAGTCCATAACAAGTGGAAGGACACTTTTATCACCAAAGGAATAAGGATGTCTGCTCTGGACTGCAACTAATACCTTCATCAATTTAGTGCATGCCCTCTTTAAGAACTCCCATAATTTAGCATGATGTTCCTGGAAAGGTAAATCTGCAATAATTGAGAGACAAGTAATTAGAATATTACAAACTTTAGCAAGACATTAAGTAGGAGATGTCGGTTTTTCGGTCTTAAACAAGGTCTGGTCACTTTCAAATCACAGATGATTTGTAGCAAAGCCTTGTACCAACTATAATTGGCAATTGCGTCAAGAAATCCTGACTATAGAATGGGAACCAATTTGTGAAAATACAAAGTTTGTCACCGACAAATCTAACCTTGGGATTACTCGCGCAAGATAGTTGTCACATACTCGAACCCACCTTATCCACAGAATAGAAAGGGTTTGTCATAGGAATTATGAGCCACCTCAGTAAGGTAAGGAATATGAAGGTGATTAATAAGGTTCAATCAGGTAAATTGTCTGGAATGACATTGCTAGTTGATTGTTAGGAATGTAATGGAAGGAAATCTAGCAAGTCCAGGTTGCATAAAATGCTCTCGTCTCAGGAAAACCGACTTAGCAACTCTCCCGAGGTAGCTACTCTGTATTAGTGATTCTTAGATCGACGGCATTAACCGTCCGAGCTATACCCAAAACCAAAAGTCTTAACAAGAATGTAAATGCCACAACCATCTCAAACATAGTACCATTCACTTCAAGCGACATTCAACAAAATTGTCAGATGCTGTCATTGCCTTACTTTGATGGATGATCCGGGTACGACCACCCACTGGAAAACAGGAGAAAAGTGAACGGGATGTCGCCATACAGTATAAGAAATACTTCAGCAAAAAAAGTGTTCCCTATTTGTCGAATTACACAAATTAATAGAAATCCTGACCCTACATAGTTGAGTAGTGATAATGTGCGTTGGATGGTCATTTAAACAATTAGAAAGAGTATGCATGAAAGAAATCCAGAATCTAAAACAAAACAAGAAAGAAATCTCACAGTATGGAAGAATTGAGTGAATGGCATTCAAAAGAACAGGAGAGACCTCCTTGACTGGCCGTACCTCCTACAAACAAAACAAGTTATCATACATCAAGAAGAGATTCGTCAAGCTCCAGGGGTACAAGAAACTCTACTCCCAAAATCACAGATGACAAATAATCCAAAGTACCTGAATTGATTTTGTATCACTCGGAAATCCAGAAATTATCAGTTGGCGTATTATCTTTGCACAGAGAAGCCATCTTTCACATGTAAGGTAGAGATCATCATGACACAGCTCTGAAGCATTTGGACTAGCGTTTTGAGTGAGCAGGGAGAAACTATGCAGTATGGTTTGCAGATCACTTTGCCAAAGGTGCCAACTATAATCGAAGAAATGAGATGATATCTGCCAAAAGAACATTAATTAAAGACTTCCAGAAAGGATAATTATGTGATAAATGAGCACCTCTTGTTGGATGATCTGGCTCCAAAACACGTTGGGACACTACAAACCTCTTTTAAGTAAGGATGTGGGGATGAAGTGTCCAACCACTCGGGTTTGATACTTGAAGTAGCACAATAATCTAAAGAAGAAAGTTCGATGCATGAATAGCGTGTCAGGCATAATACTTCTCGGGCATGTGTTATAATCCTCCTGAACATGATGCTTACGTGACCGGAACTTTAAGCCAAGAATTTTAGGATCGAACACAGGGTCAAAATGAAGTTCTACCACCCTATAGATGCACCGAAGGAGCAAATCTTGAACCAAGAATAAAATTGTCAAATGAAGTTGTAACCCTATAGATGTTTTTTCAGAAAATCTCTATAGCTAACATATATCAAAACATATAAATGAAGAAAAATAAGCATAGAAAAACAAGTTAAGAAAATGTGTCTGAGTGGCCTATACCTCAGCGAAACTCTTTTGGTCTGAAGTAAGACGTTTAGTAGACAGCTCCTTCAAGGTTCGAAAGAGAATCATAAAAATCCTGTGTGAAGTAAGAATATCTGCTGACTGGAGCTGTTGTGCTAAAACGGAAAAAAGTTCTGGCCTGGCAAGTGATCAAGCAGGTGGATCAATATGCATAGCCAGGATAACTTCAGGAAAATTAAGTTCAGGCAATTACAGGGTAAGAAACCAAAGAACAAGTAGAACAACAAAAATCCATATATCAAAAGAGGGACAAGACCCCATAATCTTACGGAAGTAAAAGTTAAGTGTAAGTTCTCAAGCTTACAAACAAAAAGAAAAAAAAAACTAAAAACGTCAGGCTGAATGGATTCTGAAAGCAGGTTATTAATTATGCTTCTCTAAACGCTGTGGCCATAGTACCTTCTTAGGTGTCTTCTCGCTTTGAATAGTAACTTCCTCCATTTGGACAATAAAGGTTTTTCTATTAAGAGCTGAAGTTTTTTTCATTGTCTCAGATCTTACGCTCCTCACTATTTCCTCACAATTTGAGCTGCATCAGAAACATTCTACTCTTAACCAATTTAAAACCCACAAGATCGTATCTAATCAATACCCGCTCAAATCTAATCCACTACATCCAAAGTTGGTTAATGAGTGCGCAATATCCGCTCCAAATGCGGATATTTGTTTAAAATAATAGGGAATGAGATCTTTTTTTGGCCTTCTACAGGCAAGTGTGTTGCCCTCGCCCAATAAATATGTCCCCACCTTGACTAGTCTTAGACAGCGAGAATTTAACACAAAAACGGGTAAAAAACAGAAGCACAATGTATGACGTCATATGTATTGTCGAGCTATATAGGTATCACAAGGCTTATTGTATCAAGCTCAACCACCCCCTATGATACACCTTCCTCACAACGAGCACCATGAAAAGTTGGGAAAACCTTCGGCTTGTCGAACCACCAAGGTAGTTATGCCACCTGTCCATGGCTGAGCTGACCCCGCATCTCTCTCTCTCTCTCCAGCTGTCGCTTTCCAGCTTTGTGCCTACCTTCTCCCTTCACCTTGTATTAGCTATGGGGCTTTCTCTCTACAATATCTTCAGTAGCATCTGAATTTAAACTCTTCCATGTGAAATATGTTGCTCCCTTATACAAATGCGATTGCTAATACCAGTATCATGGTAAAAAAATTTGCCCTGTCAAAGTCACCTAAACGGCTAATACCTAAAATGGCAGGGACGTTGATGATATGGGACCTTCAAACTCAAGCTTTCCTCGCAACAAAAGTATACCTCAGTAATTTGACAGCACATAACAACAATAATATACACATGAAAATACACTCATTTTTTTCCCCAAATTGATAGCATGCATCAAGAAAGTAAGGAGTGAAAAGTATACCAGTCTTTCGGATAATCAATTCGAGCAATTTTTGAGATGAGCACAGCCAAGGTAAGGGCAATCTGTATTTAAAGAGAAGAAAACAAACAGGAAATTAAATAATCTCCGCTAAAATCTTGTTGAGTAAGAAAGAACGAATAAACTAACTAAAGATAGGCACCACCTGATAATTCTCCTCTCTCAAGTGAGACAACAGCTTTTGTCTCAAGTGTATTTTTTCCTCATTGCTAATTCCCCTACACAGATATTTTAACAGTAGAATGTGGTTCAGTAGCGTGGCGATGTATGGATGGCACAAATATAATCTAATACTCAAGGAAGGACATACAGAATAACATCGAGAATACCACAAGTAAAAGGAAAAAAAGACCTCGTGCAACAAATACCCAATGCAGTGAAAAAGTTAGAAAGAAAAGCAATCATAAGCCAATTTTATGGGGTCTGAACTCTGAAGGGATGTATAAATATCAATTTGCAAAGTGGTTAAGGTGAAACTAAAAGCATACACACCGAATAAGTTCACACAGGTGTTTTGATTTCATGTCATCATTTTCTTCTTTTTAACATCATCTTAATAGCATAGTTGTAGAACATCTATTTGCTAAAAGAATAATTACGCATAAAAGTACTAGTTTCTTAGACAATATCACTTCCCAACTTGTTTAGAAGTAAAACATAGCCTAGTATACTCCCTAAAGTACATATTTTGTGTTTTATTTCTCTTTGTAATTCTGCAATCAAAAGGTTACCAAGCGGATGTGAACCTTGTGCAAACCTAACTTCCTGAAGGCTTCTTCTGTATATTTGAACTTATATCGATTCAATAGAATACAAGTTATATCCAACTAGTGACTGAGTTGAGGCCAGTTACGTAATAGATAAGCATTGACACTTGGATGCTTCTTCTTGAATAGTGCACCCAAATCCGAACCACAAATAATAGTTTTTGTTTGCAATTCAAATTGTTGAAACTCAATGATAATATTTTTTTCCCACCAAACACTGACCCCCACTTCATTTCATTTCTTCCTAGTCTGCTAATACTGTGAGTGCAGTATGCAACAAAACCTAGGGGTTATCAGTAAACACGTACCATAATAATAGCCATTGAACAATGTCCGTTTCCAATCAAATTATTCAATCCAATTTCATGTCATTCCTCTTAAGTCAATATCTCCGATGAACAGTTTGCACAAAAAGGAATACTCAAAGCACAAAGGCCACACCTTCCCCAGCCCTCTTGTTTATTCAACCGTTCCTTAATTAAGCTTAAAGTCCATATGGAAAAAAAGGAAAGAAACAAACAATAGCATCTTCTCAGTCTCTGCAACGTGCCTGTCCTGAAGATAATTATAGAACATGCATGGAGTAAGTTTATTAACTCGACCTCACACTTCAAAAAGGGTATCCTGTACCCCGACATTAGCACTATGTTCTACCAATGCACACCCAAACTGAAATAAATCTACATTCACAAAATGCTATACGCTTCAGCTACACTGAAACAATAATCAGCAATAACAAATAGCTTAATCTAAAAGAACATCTTACGACGAATCGCGCCGGTTCCTCCAATACCGATTAATGGTGTTTTTGAAATAAACGGAAGCCAGAAGACGAACATCGACCTGTGCCGCCAAATCCCTCGAACTTATCACTTCCTGCATCATCAAAAATCCTTCATTACACAAACAAATTCATATTCACATTTTCTTTAATAACTCAGGGTGAACGGGCCAACCTACGCACACCTAGACTAATCCTTGGGGACCCAATCCCAACGTCCACTACCAGGGAGTCCGATTAAAGCTGAAAAAAGCCATGCATGGACCGGCCCCATAAGAGTTGATAAGGTTTTATAGCACCTAGGACTTTTAAGGGAGCAAACCCTAAGACTTGAGGATATATTCATATCATCAAAAACCCATCATTACATAAACATATTCATATTCACAGTTCCTTTTATATCTCATCGTGTCCGGGCCAGCTTGCGCACACCTCGACTAATCACTGGGACCCAGCCCACCGTTCGCTAGTAGACAATGGACAAAGCCCGTATGGACCGGCCCCGTAAGAGGTGATAGCACCTGGGAGTTACAAGGGAGCAAACCCTAAGCCTTGGGGTTATATCCACATCCACAGCTGAATACAACTGCACCCAGCATTGTACGCTAAAACCCTAAAAACGAAAGGAGTCCGAAAGTTATTACCATGAGGCAAGAGCAGAACCCCGGTCGGCTCTCCGACTGAGCGAGGGCGGACTCGGCCGGTTTGCGCACGCTCTGGTCGCCGCTCAGCGAGTTGGCGAGCAACGTGTACATCGTCGGTAAATCAGAGGCCGAAAGCGCCATCGGAAGCAAAAACCAATCAAGCAATCAATCAATCAAACGAGCGATAGGTCAGTGGATGTACATGCAGTTGGAAGAGAGAGAGAGAGAATCGGAGGTAGATCGGGGAGTTGTGACGAGCGATTGGTTGTTTTTCTCTCCCCGGCGAAGCTTTTCAGTGGCGGTTGCTTGTTGCTGCAACGTACACTGTTCGATGGAGGTGTGAAGGGGAAATGTACCATTGGGAGAGCTTTGTGTTTTTGCTTTGGGGTTTTTACCTGGCCAATGCTATTCACACAATAATTCAAACACAACAATTTACGCAATCTCTCGTATATATATGGACTCCATACATACTAAAACACAACAACTTACCCAATCTCTTACATGCATGTGGGGCCCACACATAGTAGTGTGTGTGGAGCCCACATGTATGTGAGAGATTGTCTAAGTTGTTGTGTTTGAATAGTTGTGTGAGTAGCATTTTTGTTTTTATACCTGACTTGTGTCAGCAGAACTCAGCACCAGGCCATTTCATGTTTTTCAATTTTGTTTTGTTTATTCCCTTTCTAGAAGGGAAATGATTTTGCCGCTACCTTTTTTTTTTTTGTTAACACCACTTCCTTGCAAGTGTAACAAAAAATAGAGTTGCAAAATCAGCAACCTTCTAAAAACCAGATTAGATTTTTGGTCATTCTCAAAAAGAAAAAGAAAAAAAATACACTTGTAGGGGAATGACGTTAACAAAAAATGAAGTGGCGAAATCAGCAGCCTTCTAAGGCGGTGTTCTGGTTTCTTAAAAAAAAAGAACTTTTAGAAAAAGAAGGTAATTTCAATCTCAGAAATCATGTGTTTACACATAATTTCTACCAACATGAATCTTGTTTGATAGATCTCATTAAAATCTTTTAAACGGTGCAAAAACAATTGAAAAAATATTTTTTATTTTCATTATATTTGAGTTTGAAATTACGTGAATTTGAAAAAAAAAAGAACTTTAAAAAAAAATGGAACACCACCTAAAAACCAGATTAGGATTTTGGTCATTCTCAAAAAAGAAAAGAAAAAGAATTTTTGTCCAGAATGGAAATTTCCCAACTTTTCTCATTTAGGAGCAAAATGCTATGGACTGTGTATAGAATTGTTTGATGTAGCTGGGTCCTACTCGATAGATGTAGTTCGTGCTACCGGAATTCGGAAGGGGGAGCTCGTACGCATCGAGTAGTTTTGAACTCTTTTTATGTTCGTGCTTGAGTAAATCTTTTCTGTGTACGTAACATTTTTGTATTATTCTCGCGAGGAGGAATATAGTTATTCTCAGTGATTACACTAGATTGGCACCCGTATATTTTGTAGATAAATATATTATGAAATTATATGAATTGGTATCCGATAAATTTAAGTTGTGATTTGGTCAATTTTTTTGACAAAGTCTGAAAGGTAAACGGGTTGGATAAGTCCGAAAAGAACCCAAATATAGGCAACTTAAACTATCCGGTTACTTAATTGTGAGGTTTACGGGCCGATCTAGAAAGGAAGTATTGATTCTCACAAACTCCATCACGATTTCAACTGTATGAATAAGGATCGTCCATATTATATACCTGATGTACCCCTTGCTCATTTACACCTCTCCTCCATTTATCTCGATTTCTCGGTACGGACACCTCAATTTGGCTAAATAAATTGACTCGGCCGCACTTTGGGTGAACCTGATGATGAACCTAGTCACTCTTTGCAAGACGATATTTTTGACAGAACAAAGGGATGCCGAGAATGATCCTAGGTGTTAAAGAAGTGACGCAAAACCTTGGAATTTTAGTAGGACGAATTTTAGTAGGACATTGGAAACATAGAGAACACGCAACCACGCCTTCATTTCCCACGTCCCGCTTCTCATTTTTTAGCTCATGCATAGTTGCAGTGGAAAGAAGTTGAGAACCCTCTGGATCTTAATTTACAAAGCCATGGCATCTACGTTCCCTTGGCGACGACCTCATTCCAGCAAATGCGTCTTCTTGTGCGCATACCACATATTCATCGGGGATTCGATAACGTTATCTTTCTAGGCTTTTCTACTGCCAAATATGGGGGTGTTACCATTCCAACTCGATCTAAAATCCCATTTTGATATATTTCCTTTAGGCTTTGACACTCAAACCTCTATTTTGAATGGGAGAGGTATTTATAGAGTTCGGGGTTGGGAGGACTTTGGATAAGAAATTTCGTATTTGAGAGCAATTTATGACCACCAATCCAAAGTTCCATTAAAAACTTAAGCAACAATGCTACCGCCATATAAAAAACACACACTTTTTTATTTATTTATCAACATTGTATACATCAGCGGGAGTTACTGAGGGGTTTAGAGTTAGTACAGGAGAGTCCAGAGGCTATCCATAGCCCTGACCCCCAAAGTCTCGCTCCCTGTGGGGCTCGTACCTTGGTCACCACTGGGGCGAGGGAGATGAACAACCAACTTACAAACGCTCAATCACAATAGGGGTGGGTCCCACTCCAGTTTGCTACACCCTTCTACACAATCAAAAGAGAAGGCAACTTTTTGGAGCTTTCACGCATAACGGAATTTTTTTAAATTATCACAATAAGAGATGTTCAGTAACTTGATAACGAGATTCTTCTAATTCCGAGATTCTTGGCGCCTTTATGTATCCCTATAACAAGACTCTCTTAATTATATAGATCTCGATAACGATCGGAGTATCACGATAGCGAGATTCTTAATTGAAGGAAACAAAGAGTGAAAGCAAGTACCAGTCTTGCGTACTCTTGTATCCCGATCTCATTCCAAGATTCACCTGATGTAAAGATTTCGGCGCACATTTTTCCTACTGAATGAGGCTCCATCACTCATCTCCCAACTATAGTTTAATCCCTTGTCTCCCTAATGGCCTATTGTTGTTTCTATAAAATGAAGTCTTAAATGACATTGGATTGACTTGAAGGAGAGAAAAAGGCAAGCAAAAAATACTCCCTCCGTTCTTAATTGTCTCATTATTCTATGGGAATTGATATTCGCGTTCAATTTTTTGAGCAGGCGCTCCACTTTCAATGTGAAACTTCATGAACAAAGTGGAGCGCCTGCATCAAAAAATGGAGTGCGAATATCAATTTCCTATTCTATTTTGGGATATTGCAAAATGTTACTTTTTTTTCCCGAAAGTGGAAGTAGAAATTTGATGATTTTCCAAAAGTATCCCTCATAAGTGAATGAGTCCTGCTAGCCGTACCGATGACCTCCCACCGAAATCGTACCGACGGCTGCATATACATATATACACGAAAAAAAGGGTGCTTGGACACACATCGGATGCCGTTGATTCCCACGAAGGCCCCCTCGGTTTTTTTTTTTTATATAGAATTTTTAGACGGCTTGGATTGGCTGTCCGGTAGCCGGAGAGGGCCCGGCAGCGGCCGTCGGTACGATTTCAGTGGGAGGTGGTCGGTACATATATCATTTTCGTAAGTGAATATAAGTGCTGCTAAGTAAGAAAAACAAGAAGACTACGTAGCTAGTCCTTCTGGGAAAATGGAAAAAAAGACAGAGATGCCATTCCACCACCTTCATGAATCATGGCCAACTAAACCATCCACAATAAAACATATATATAGCTGCATATTGATCTGAACTTCAATATAGATGAGCCAAGCTACCCCATCAAAACCTAAAGTTCGAAAAGATTGAGCGGATTATAAATGGAAATGTACATGAAGGAAATATGTGAATTTTTATTTCCAGTTGCCCATCATCTGAAAGCATTCCTTCCAGAATTATCATCGCCAAATACAGCAACAATTTCTTTCAAACAAAGTCACTTAAAACATCCATCAGTTTTTTAATACATATTCACACAATCGTTATTGTCAGCCCAATGAGTTGATTTTAGAATTTTCCTTATAGTAATTGGGTACTCCATTTAACATCAACCGCTGGAGATAATCCTCAGAGAAAGCAAAACCTTACTCCATCAACCTTTCCATATCCATATATGCCGTTAGTATCATAACCATAGTACAGATATTCCAACAAATTTTGACAATGGACGAAGAATCAAATTTTGTAGTGTGCTTTTGGGATGGGATTTATAGGTTCTATATATGTTAACTTTGTGTCTAATACTATGAGTTCGTCATGGGTCTTATTCGATCCGTACGTCAAATTGAAGTTTTAAACTTCAGGTTTTACAACAATTATTTCCCTAAACTACGTAAGTACAAATTAAACGAGTACAATACAGTGGATACACGTATATTTTTTAAGGGTGGGTGATTGGAGATGTATCAACAAATAAGAGATATAGTTACCATGCCTAGCAACCGAAATCATTCAAATCTATCTCATTGGCTAGTCCAAGATATATAGGTTAATTATAGAACACATATATTGTTGTACACATATAGGTAGACACAGAGTTTTGAATCTGTACACAAACAATATACAACCTACGTTGGAAGTGTAAACCTCACTTATTGTAGATGAAAGCACAAATGAATAAGGGAAATTTATTTTGTTATTTTTATTTACATTCTAAAGAGAGACAGCATCCACTACCAAATGTTCCTTTTCGATGTAGGAGGCAATCCAGTGTAATCGAGACTCCAGCAACTTCAACTCAAATCACAACTGGGGAGCAAATTATTGTTGGTGTAAGTAAAACAAAAAAACTACATTTCCAATCAAAATGCCAGAGGAATATTGAAGATCTATTGTGATCCATATGCACATAGTATCTTGAATTTATAATCGTTTAACAGAGCATTAATCAAGATGTCCATACTAAAGAATTATTAGAGCGAAAATTAATTCACATTGATGGATGGAAAAATCAAACTATGTTCAGGTCAAATATTTCCGAGAAAAGAAGTCAAAGTAACTTGGTTCCAACATATATATTAACATATTTCCATAGGAGAGGTATTAGAACTACTTTATTCGGCTAGTGAGAATATAATTATAGAATCACATCCTTATAACATTTACAATTATTTTTGACATCGAGATAAGCACGCTAGATACTTCTTCCTCTTAAACCCACAATATTACATGGACTCTTCTCAATATATAAAGCAAAACCTCACATAACATTATTCATAGTATAGATGATACTTGTACCTGAGTCATCGTGGCATAGCATAAAACGTATCATATTTCACGGTTGGAGCTGCATACCACTACCACTTGCATCCATTGTTGCACATTCCTAATGAAAGTAGAATGAAAAAACAGAGAAAGAGAAAATATATAGGAAGCATGAATTCAAGAGTTTGTTTTCAAAGATAAGAGCTCGGCCAACGAGCCCTAACATGGTTGAGAAAGAAAGTCCACACAAGTTAAAATTCCCAACACCTCATCGATACCTGTTTTCTAGATGTTGCTTCTGTGAAGATCTTCCTTGAATGCGTGTCAAGCCAAAGATGTGGAAAACTAGTCCTCAACTTTGGGAATACAACCTGCAAAAATTCATTTTGTGATGTCATTTAAAGACCGATTGAAGAATGAAATTATTTAGGCTTATCTATTTTTTTGTCCCTACAAAATAGGCTCGGTTTCGTTTTCGTCCTCAAAAAATTTTTGGTTTCAATTTTACCCTTGTATTTTGTAACTGATTTTAATGTTACCCATTCCGTCAAAACTTGGACGGAAAATTCTAAGTGGATAACGGCTAGGGGATATGGGCTCTTTTACCCTTTGGGCTTGTTTGGATGCGGGATTAGGTTTGGAGGTACTATGTAAGAATGGGGGATTGGATAATAAGGTGTATTATGTAAGAAGGGTGGTCCCACATTAATGTGACGGAGGGATTAAAAAATACTTGGTTTAGATGAAGGATAAAATAGGGGATAAGGTTGTTTTGTAGTTGAAATGGAAGAGAAAGGGGGTATTATCCGGGGGAGTTATGTAATAACACCCCATAACCTCCCCATAAATCCCCCCTCCAGGGGTATTAGGGGGTACAATATAATCTGGAGCTTAGCTAATACCCCCTCTATTTTACTTTACAAACGAGGTCATAAGGTTGGGCCCACGGATTAAAAGGGGTATCACAATTAGGGATGACAATCGTACCCGCCCCGAACGGGGCGGGTTTTCCACCTCATTTTCCGGTATCGGGTCGGGGTAAAAATTTTCAAACCCGCCCGGGTTCGGGTAGGGTTTGGGGTGAAGGTACCCCGCCCATAAATCCGCCCCGAAATTACCTAAACCCACCCCGGCGTTTTTATATATAAATATTTATTTATATATGTATATATACTTATATACATTTCCTTCCATTTTTTTAGCATTAATCCAAAAAAACAATGTCTCTTTACTGTCAAGTAGCCTAATTAAATTTAAAAAAGAAATAAAATTGATATTTATTGGTGTTTAGTGGATTTTTAAAAAAGTTTTCTTCAAATATTTAATATTTATAATAAATTCTACGCATAAAGAAATGGAATGAGATATCTAAAATATTGATTGCAATTAAAAGTTTAGATAAAATCGCGATACCAAAAGACACAAAAATAATTTTAAAAGTTTTATTTTCTAGATAATTTTTATTCTTATTGCATTTTTTTTTAAAACTTTTTTACTTATACTTTAATTTTTAAATTTTTACGGGGCGGGGCGGGGCGAGTAAACTGGTTCCCCGATTGGGACGGGAACGGGAACGGGGGTAACCAAAAAAAACTCGGTCGGGGTCGGGGCAGGGCCGGGGGCGGGTAATGATTTTCGGGTCGGGGTATGCAAAAAATGCGGCCCGCCCCGTTGCCATTCCTAATCAAAATCCCCTTCACAATACCCCATCCAAATAGATCCTTTTATTCGTTATCCCCAAATCCCTAAATCCCAATATTCATTTCCTCCCAAACCCCCCGAATAATCACCCTCCTCTCCATCACCCTCTATCTAGCCCATGCCCTCGGCTGCCCCCCCACCACCCTCGCCGTCATCTACAACTCCACCACCGTCTGTGGCATCCTTGCCTAACAACAAACCCAGCAAATCCAATGCTGGCAGCCCAACAAAAACACCCAACAACCCATCACTTTCTCTCCAAACACCGCCTCCTTCGACTACATCGCCGGCTGCCGGAACGTCCTCTGCGGCGTCAGGTCTGGCAGTGCAAGCCTCATCTGGGTCGGGGTTTTCTTGTGAAGTCTTGGTGAATACCAACAGGGTTACCTGTTGGGGTAGCAATTCATCAATGGCGAGTTTTATTCAAACCCAATTCGTTAATTTATCCAAGTCGAGTGTTTTTGTTGGAGGCAGTAGTGCTTGTGGGTTGAATCTATTGGCTTTGTGATTTGTAAAGGAAGTAACGATTCTGGTCAATTGCAAGTTCCACTTTCGAGTACTCTGGTTTCGCACTCGGGGCTAATCATGTTTGTGCAACTCATAGATTGAACGGTTCCGTCATTTGTTGGGGTGCAACTGAAAAATTTTCAAGTAATTTAACAGAGGGGATCTCGTCCGAATCGATCGAGGGTTACTCGGTGGGTTTGAAGGAAACGAATTTGGGGATTTTCGGCTTTTACTGGTGGTGGCTATGAAGAGGGTGGGAAAGAGGTATAAAAGGTTAAAATGGTCCACATCACCTGGCCGTTATCCACTTTGGAATATTCCGTCCAAGTTTTGACTGAAAGGGTAACATTGAAATTGGTTACAAAATACAAGGGTAAAATTGAAACCAAAAATTTTGTGAGGACGAAAACGAAACCGAACTTATTTTGTAGGGACTAAAAAAGTGGATAAAACAATTGTTTAAAGATGACATATTTTGAATGTTTTGTGCATTTAACACAGCAGGAAAATATTTGACACTGTATGGGCGTGCACAAAAAATACTTCACTCAAGAAAAATATGCTTGAGTTTTTGTTCTGAATGGAATAGCAAAGGATGAGGAACCTCTAGGCTAGTTTTGATATGCTCTTTCAAATCTTAAAATAATTTCCCTTTTTTATTTGTTAGTGGGACAAAAGAAAGTAAACTGCCAATGGCATATGTACGCTTTTACGCTTTTTAGGCTAGGATATATAGCGAGTCGAAGTAGCAAATGAAGCAGCTGGCTAAGCTCGAAACAACGGTGACGTTGGAAGGGATTGAATTGTAAGTGAAGTCTTGTAGGGTATTTTTTTTGGATGATTTTTTTGTCCTAGTTTTTGTCGTGATTTTGTTGCCCATTTGGCTGCTGTTTTTGAATTCATATATTAGATAAGTATGAAGCATCTTTATGATTTCATGTATGGTTTTCTAAGACGTTTTATACTGTACAAATTCGAAATTTATATGCGTACGTAGGTATCTTCTTTTTAAATGCACCCCAAACGCCATGATCTACTAAATTAAAAAGGTAAGAAAATAAGTACCTGTACGTTGAAGCAGAGTCGGTCTTCGGATTTATAAGCGCAAACACCTTTAAGGTTTTCCAATTCTCGAAGACTCATTTCCCTTAGTTGATGGAACACGATGATCATATCTTTATTGATGGCTTCTTGTGTTTCTTCTTCTCTTTTCTCCAAGACTACGATCACTTCCATCTCTGGACACTTGGAAACATAGAGGGTTTCTATATTCTTTAACAGTGGGAACATGTGTGACGGGACCACATTCATCAGTTTCTTACAACCCTGGACTGTCAAGGACTTCAGTTTCTCATAACCCCGATCGCCCAAGGACTTTAGTAGACAAAAAGACTCAGGCTGACGTAAGTTCTTGTCCCATATCTCTGTTATGTTTGGCATTTCATAAATGGATAGTTCCTCCAAAGAAGGGAATTCAACCTGCAACGCTCGTAACACTAGTTATTTTCTAAAACGTTTGACTACTCCAAGGTCGGTAATATGATCGAACAAAATTAACCAAAACAAAACGAAAATTTAAACCCCCAAAATGTTAGACTGAGTAGCTTCCAAAAGTAAGCTTCAACTTAATAAATCATGATTGCCTGTGGCTTGACACTGATTTTCAGCAGATGGCCATGTGATGCAGCGAAGCGTATTGAAAAAGAAGAACGAGCGACAAGGAGAATCACCAAATAGTTATAATTCACTATTTCCATGGGGATGAGACGTACAAAATTTTGGGAGCACTAAACTCACAACCATTTCTCCTCACATGATAGTTATAATTCGATTGCTAAAGTGTACTTCACTGTAAAAAAAAAAAACTTTTTTACCTCAATCTGGACACTACGGGAAAAAGGTGTTTACCGGTGCTAATTACGAGCCATGTGTCAAGGTGCTTTGAAAACATTGTTGGCATTGAATTTGAGAGTAATTGTAATTGTAATTGTAATATCTTCGAGGAATAAGGTGGGTCATGCTTGGAAGACATTTGAGTTTTTCGATCTGACGTTGTGTTTTGTTGCTAACATTGTAATTGGCATTTGAGAAGTGAAAAGGAAAACACATCATTTCATGAGAGTTGAACAAGTTTGGTTTTTAAATATTTTGTTTTGTTCGAACATTGAGTTGAAGCTTTTTTAGAAAATATAATATTCGAGACAATTTATGCTAAATTTCAAAAAAAGGTTCCTAATTAAGAAAACCAAATATTGGACAAATTGAAAATTAATAGAGGTTTACGTGGCTGGGCTCGCTCATGTTTTAAATTAGAATTTCCATTTTCTTTTGTTTTTTCGATTTGGACGACGATCAACTTAGAAAGTTTTCATAGAGATGAGAGCACTAAACTCACAACCTTTTCTCCTCACATGATAGTTCTTCGATTGCTAAAGTTCACTTCACTATAAACAAAACTTTTTACCTCAATATGGACACTACTGGAAAAAAGGGGTTTAGCGGTGCTAATTACGAGGTATTTTAAAGCACGCCCTATTAGTCAGGGTCGAGTTAAGGCGCTTTGAAAACACTGTTGGCGTTGAGTTTGAGACTAATTCTAATTGTAATATCAGTATTAAAAAGTTCTTTTTTTTTGTTCGAACATTTAGTTGAAGCTTTTAGAATGGAAATTGATGGTTAAATACTAATGGAGTTCTAATTTCACATATTTAGAACTGGAATTGTTGGGTAATAATTGGTAATAATTTACTGGGCTGATATTGGAGTTCAAACATTGTTTGGGAGCATGACGTTGGCCCTAGATTTTGTGGGCTTTAAAAAATTAGATTCCGGTGTTTTGTGAGAAAACGTTAGCAGAACATGGTTTAATAACGTCATCGTAACGGGACGGACGACAAAGATAAACAGCTGAACCTTTAAATGACGTTTTTAAAAGCATCGACAGAAGTTCTACCCTTGCGTTTTTTAAGCGCAGGAAACATATGGCGACGGCCGCGTCCCCGAAGCTTGGTATAAAATGCCGCGGAACATTTGGCGGCGTTTAAAGAACCTTTAACGGCGTTTTTCAAGTGCCGGCAAACCTATTATTCCTTGTAGTGGGAGATGAGTTGAAATTGGAGCATTCAACGTTATAATGGAACTTAGAGTCTAATTTGCTAGCATTGAAGACAACAAAGTTAGGTATTCAAACAGTTGGGAAAATTAATTGATTGAATTGGAGTCGAATCTGGAAAATTCCACTTGCTTATGGGAAATGATATCACAACACTCTACTTTTAGTGTCTTTTTTTTTTTCTGGTGCCAAAAGTGCAAGTGCAGGTATGGTTTCCCATCGCCTCTGCCGGCTAGGAAGTATTATCCGATCATGCCACTCTCTATAAACTCCCTACCACACTTACATCGGGGTCGAAGCTAATGTCCCACCACGCTTCGATAATGTTAGATATGGTACTTTTAGCCTTTTATGCTCACTTGTGAGAAGCTAATTAAAGTCGTTGAAACGTGAATATTTTCTTATTTTACATCTCCAATAGCAAATTTTTCCACTCCAATTTTCTATTGTTTCTTCCAATTGGTTTTAAAGCATGAATGCACGGATAAATTATGCTTTGGGAGTACTTTTTAAATGCACCCCAAAGGCCACCATCTACTAAAATTAAATGGTAATTAAGAAAATAAGTACCTGGACATCGAAGCAGAGTCGGTCTTCGGATTTGTAGGCGCAAACACCTTTAAGGTTTTCCAATTTTTCAAGCACCAAACTCCTTAGTTTAGGGAACACGATGATATCTTTGTTGGTGGCTTCTTGTGTTTCTTCTTCCCTTTTCTTCATGACTACGATCACTTCCATCTGTGGACAGTTGGAAACTTCGAGGATTTGTATGTTCTTTAACAATGGGAACATATGTGACGGGACTACATTCATCAGTTTGTCACAATACTTGACTTTCAAGGACCTTAGTTTCTCACAACCCTGAACTCTCAAGGACATCGGTAGACAAAAGGACTCGGGCTGACGTAAGTTCTTTTCCCATATCTCTGTTATGTTTGGCCCTGAACTAATGAATAATTCCTCCAAAGCAGGGAATGCAACCTGCAACGCTCGTAACACAATTTATTTTCTAAAACATTTGACTACTCCAAGGTCGGTAATCTCAAACAACATTAACCAAAAGAAAATGAAAATTTAAACCCCAAAATGTTAGAATGAGTGGTTTCCAAAAGTAAGCTTCAAGTTAACAATTCATGGTTGCCGCTGGCTAGCTTGATACTAATTTTCATCAGATGGCTATGTGGATGCAGATAAGCGTGTTAAAAAAGAAGAATAGTACAAGGACAATCACGAACAAGACAATTATGAGAAAACTTTCAATTTTTATTAATAAAAAACAATCCCACTTACTCTAAGACTTACAAATCAATTTATAAAAAATCTAAAAATACTAAAAAGGTAACTAAACTAATGGAAAACTAAATCTATGTCTTGGAGACAAAAAAACAATGAGAAGAAAATTAGAATCAACCTAATTCAGAAAATCTAATATTCGAGGCAATTTTGCTGAAACAAAAATGTTCCTAATTAAGAAAACCTAACTTTGTACAAATAGGAAATTAAACTCTAGTGGTTACATGTTTTCTTTAGTTTCACTAGAAGATTAAATGGGCATCACTCATCATGTTTTAAATTAGAATTTCCTTTTGTCTTTTCTTTTTTCTATTTGGATGACAATCAATTCAGAAAGTCTCCTCACATGATACTTATTCGATTGCTTAAGTGTACTTCACTGTAAAATACTAACTTTTTACCTCTAATCTGGACATGAATTGAAATTGGAGTGAGTATTTGACATTATAGTGAAAGTAAAACTCAGAGTCTAATTCGCTACCATTGACGACAACATAGTTAGGTATTCAAACAGTAAGTAATTAATTAAATTGGAATCGACTCTCGTGAAAATTTAGGTAGGGACCCCACCGCACCTACGTTGGGGCCGAAACTAATTAAGGTCTCATCCCGCGTGGGTGGTGTTAGGAGTATGTTAGCTCCAATGAGGGGCTATAGGGACTTGAACGTGCAGTGGTGCTACGCCCATTACTCTGTTTTACCACTCAACATTCACCTCTCAATATCTCGACGTCCGTCTCGGCAATCAATGTTCTTGATTTTAAAAAAAAAACCTCGGCAGTGACGTTTGAAGGGATTGAATTGTTAGTGAAGTCTTATAGGGTATTTTTGTTGGACAAATTTTTTTGTCCTGATTTTATTGCCCATTTGGCTGTATTTTCTGAATCCATATATCCAATGAGTATGATGCATCTATATGGTTTCATATATGGTTTTCTAAGACGTTTTATATTGTACAAATTCGAAATTTATATGCATACGTAAGTATCTTCTTTTTAAATGCACCCGGCCCAAAGGTCACGATCGATTTACTAAATTAAAAAGGTAAAGGGCAAACCCAGTGCACGAGACTCCCGCCATTGCGGGGTCTGGGGAAGGGTTGATGTACGCAGCCTTACCCCTGCAAGCAGAGAGGCTGTTTCCGCGACTCGAACCCGTGACCTCTAGGTCACAATGGAGCAACTTTACCGTTGCGCCAGGCCCGCCCCTCAAATTAAAAAGGTAATTAAGAAAATAAGTACCTGAACGTTGAAGTAGAGTCGGTCTTCTGATTTGTAGGCGCAAACACTTTTAAGGTTTTCCAAGTCTTCAAGCGTCAGATCCCTTAGTTTAGGGAACACAATGATTGTATCTTTATTGGTGGCTTCTTGTGTTTCTTCTTCCCTTTTCTCCAACACTACGATCACTTCCATCTCCGGACATTTGGAAACATTGAGGGTTTCTATATTCTTTAACAGTGGGAACATGTGTGACGGGACCACATTCATCAGTTTCTTACAACCATGGACTGTCAAGGACTTCAGTTTCTCACAACCCCGGACTCCCAAGGACCTCGGTAGACAAAAAGACTCAGGCTGAAGTAAGTTATTGTCCCATATCTCTGTTATGTTTGGCATTGAATAAATGGATAGTTCCTCCAAAGAAGGGAATACAACCTGCAACGCTTGTAACACAAGTTATTTTCTAAAACATTTGACTACTCCAAGGTCGGTAATATGATTGAACAAAATTAACCAAAACAAAATGAAAATTTAAACCCCCAAAATGTTAGACTGAGTGGCTTCCAAAAGTAAGCTTCAAGTTAATAAATCATGGTTGCATGTGGCTTGACACTGATTGTCATCAGATGGTCATGTGATGCAGCGAAGCGTATTGAAAAAGAAGAATGAGCGACAAGGAGAATCACCAAATAGTTATAATTCTCTATTTCCATGGGGATGAGACGTACAAAATTTTGGGAGCACTAAACTCACAACCATTTCTCCTCACATGATAGTTATAATTCTATTCTCAAGTGTACTTCACTGTAAAAAAAAAACTTTTTACCTCAATCTGGACACTACGGGAAATAAGGTGTTTACTGGTGCTAATTACGAGGCATGTGAAATTGTAATATCATCAGGGATTAAGGTGGGTAATGCTTGGAAGACATTTGAGTTTTTCGATTTGACGTTGTGTCGTTGTGTTTTGTTGCTAACATTGTAATTGGCATTTGAGAAGTGAAAAGGAAAACACATCATTTCATGAGAGTTGAACAAGTTTGGTTTTTAAATATTGTTTTTTGTTCGAACATTTAGTTGAAGCTTTTAGAATGGAGATTGAGAGCACTAATTCTGAAATCCCTAATCACAATCCCTTTCACAATACCCCATCCAAATAGATCCTTTTATTCGTTATCCCCAAATCCCTAAATCCCAATATTCATTTCCTCCCAAACCCACCGAATAATCAACCTCCTCTCCATCACCCTCTATCCAGCCTATGCCCTCGGCCGCCCCGCCACCACCCTCGCCGTCATCTACAACTCCGCCACCATCTGCGGCATCCTCGCATAACAACAAACCCAGCAAATCCAATGCTGGCAGCCCAACAAAAATGCCCAACTACCCATCACTTTCTCTCCAAACACCACCTCCTTCGACTACATCGCCGGCAGCCGGAACACCTTCTGCAGCGTCAGGTCCGGCAGTGCAAGCCTCATCTGGGTCGGGGTTTTCTTGCGAAGTCTTGATGAATACCAACAGGGTTACCTGTTGGGGTAGCAATTCATCAATGGCGAGTTTTATTCAAACCCCAATTCGTTAATTTATCCATGTCGAGTGTTTTTATTGGAGGCAGTAGTGCTTGTGGGTTGAATCTATTGGCTTTGTGATTTGTAAAGGAAGTAACGATTCCGGTCAATTTTAAGTTCCACTTTCGAGTACTCTGGTTTCGCACTCGGGGCTAATCATGTTTGTGCAACTCATAGATTGAACGATTCGGTCATTTGTTGGGGTGCAACTGAAGAATTTTCAAGTAATTTAACAGAGGGGGTCTCGTCCGAATCGATCGAGGGTTACTCGGTGGGTTTGAAGGAAACGAATTTGGGGATTTTCGGTTTTTACTGGTGGTGGCTATGAAGAGGGTGGGAAAGAGGTATAAAAGGTAAAAATGGTCCACATAACCCAGCCGTTATCCACGTAGGAATTTTCCGTACAAGTTTTGACGGAAAGGGTAACATTGAAATCGGTTACAAAATACAAGGGTAAAATTGAAACTAAAAATTTTGTGAGGACGAAAACGAAACCGAACTTGTAGGGACTAAAAAAGTAGATAAAACAATTGTTTAAAGATGACATTTTGAATGTTTTGTGCATTTAACACAGCAGGAAAATATTTGTGACATTGTATGGGCGTGCACAAAAAATACTTCACCCAAGAAAAATATGCTTGAGTTTTTGTTCTGAATGGAATAGCAAAGGATGAGGAACCTCTAGGCTAGTTTTGATATGCTCTTTCATATCTTAACATAATTTCCCTTTTTCATTTGTTAGTGGGACAGAAGAAAGTAAGCTGCCAATGGCATATGTACGCTTTTTAGGCTAGGATATATAGCGAGTCGAAGTAGCAAATGAAGCAGCTGGCTAAGCTCGAAACAACGGTGACGTTGGAAGGGATTGAATTGTAAGTGAAGTCTTGTAGGGTATTTTTTTTGGACGATTTTTTTGTCCTAGTTTTTGTCATGATTTTGTTGCCCATTTGGCTGCTGTTTTTGAATTCATATATTAGATAAGTATGAATCATCTTTATGATTTCATGTATGGTTTTCTAAGACGTTTTATACTGTACAAATTTGAAATTTATATGCGTACGTAGGTATCTTCTTTTTAAATGCACCCCAAACGCCATGATCTACTAAATTAAAAAGGTAAGAAAATAAGTACCTGTACATTGAAGCAGAGTCGGTCTTCGGATTTATAGGCGCAAACACCTTTAAGGTTTTCCAATTCTCGAAGCACCATTCGCCCTAGTTGAGGGAACACGATGATCATATCTTTATTGCTGGTTTCTTGTGTTTCTTCTTCTCTTTTCTCCAAGACTACGATCACTTCCATCTCTGGACACTCGGAAACATAGAGGGTTTCTATATTCTTTAACAGTGGGAACATGTGTGACGGGACCACATTCATCAGTTTCTTACAACGCTGGACTTTCAAGGACCTCAGCTTCTCATAACCCCGATCGCCCAAGGACTTTAGTAGACAAAAAGACCAGGCTGACATAAGTTCTTGTCCCATATCTCTGTTATGTTTGGCATTTCATAAATGGATAGTTCCTCCAAAGAAGGGAATTCAACCTGCAACGCTCGTAACACTAGTTATTTTCTAAAACGTTTGACTACTCCAAGGTCGGTAATATGATCGAACAAAATTAACCAAAACAAAACGAAAATTTAAACCCCCAAAATGTTAGACTGATTGCTTCCAAAAGTAAGCTTCAAGTTAATAAATCATGGTTGCCTGTGGCTTGACACTGATTTTCATCAGATGGCCATGTGATGCAGCGAAGCGTATTGAAAAAGAAGAACGAGCGACAAGAAGAATCACCAAATAGTTATAATTCACTATTTCCATGGGGATGAGACGTTTCAAAATTTTGGGAGCACTAAACTCACAACCATTTCTCCTCACATGATAATTATAATTCGATTGCTAAAGTGTACTTCACTGTAAAAAAAATTTTTTTTTTTTTACCTCAATCTGGACACTACGGGAAAAAAGGTGTTTACCGGTGCAAATTACGAGCCACGTGTCAAGGTGCTTTGAAAACATTGTTGGCATTGAGTTTGAGAGTAATTGTAATTGTAATATCATCAGGGATTAAGGGGGGTCATGCTTGGAAGACATTTGAGTTTTTCGATCTGACGTTGTGTTTTGTTGCTAACATTGTAATTGGCATTTGAGAAGTGAAAAGGAAAACACATCATTCAGTTGAACAAGTTTGGTTTTTAAATATTGTTTTTTGTTCGAACATTTAGTTGAAGCTTTTAGAATGGGAATTGAGAGCACTAATTCTGAAAATATAATATTTGAGGCAATTTATGCTAATTTTTTTAAAAAAAGGTTCCTAATTAAGAAAACCAAATATTGGACAAATTGAGAATTAATAGAAGATTACGTGGCTGGGCTCGCTCATGTTTTAAATTAGAATTTCCATTTTCTTTTCTTTTTTCGATTTGGACGACGATCAATTTAGAAAGTTTCCATGGAGATGAGAGCACTAAACTCACAACCTTTTCTCCTCACATGATAGTTCTTCGATTGCTAAAGTTCACTTCACTATAAACAAAACTTTTTACCTCAATATGGACACTACTAGAAAAAAGAGGTTTACCGGTGCTAATTACGAGGCATTTTAAAGCACGCCATATTAGTCAGGGTCGAGTCAAGGCGCTTTGAAAACACTGTTGGCATTGAGTTTGAGACTAATTCTAATTGTAAAAAAGGACCTCGGTAGACAAAAAGACTCGGGCTGACGTAAGTTCTTTTCCCATATCTCTGTTATGTTTGGCATTAAACCAATGTATAAATCCTCCAAAGCAGGGAATGCAACCAGCAATGCTCGTAACACAATTTATTTTCTAAAACATTTGACTACTCCAATGTCGGTAATCTCAAACAACATTAACCAAAAGAAAATGAAAATTTAAACCCCAAAATGTTAGAATGAGTGGTTTCCAAAAGTAAGCTTCAAGTTAACAATTCATGGTTGCCTTTGGCTAGCTTGATACTAATTTTCATCAGATGGCTATGTTGATGCAGAGAAGCATGTTAAAAAAGAAGAACAGTACAAGGACAATCACGAACAAGAAAATTATGAGAAAACTTTCAATTTTTCATTAATAAAAAATAATCCCACTTACCCTAAGACTTACAACTCAATTTATAAAAATCTAAAAATACTAAAAAGGTAACTAAACTAATGGAAAACTAAATCTATGTATTGGAGACAAAAAAAACAATGAGAAGAAAAATATAACCAACCTAATTCAGAAAATCTAATATTCGAGGCAATTTTGCTAAAACAAAAAGGTACGTAATTAAGAAAACCTAACTTTGTACAAATAGGAAATGAAACTCTAGTGGTTACATGTTTTCTTTAGTTTCACTAGAAGATTACATGGGCATCACTCATCATGTTTTAAATTAGAATTTCCTTTTGTCTTTTCTTTTTTCTATTTGGATATTGACGATCAATTAAGAAAGTCTCCTCACATGGTACTTATTCGATTGCTTAAGTGTACTTCACTGTAAAATACTAACTTTTTACCTCTAATCTGGACATGAGTTGAAATTGGAGCGAGTATTGACATTACAGTGAAAGTGAAACTCAGAGTCTAATTCGCTAGCATTGACGACAACAAAGTTAGGTATTCAAACAGTAAGTAATTAATTAAATTGTAATCGACTCTCGTGAAAAAAAAAACGGAAATTTAGGTAGGGACCCCACTGCATCTATGTTGGGGTCGAAACTAATTAAGGTTCCATCACGCGTGGGTGGTGTTATGAGTATGTTAGCCCCAGTGAGGGGCTATAGGGACTTGAACGTGCAGTGGTGCTACGCCCACCATTCTGTTTTACCACTCAACATTCACCTCTCAATATCTCAACGTCCGTCTCGACAATCAATGTTCTGAATTTAAAAAAAAAAACCTCAGCAGTGACGTTTGAAGGGATTGAATTGTTAGTGAAGTCTTATGGGGTATTTTTATCGGACGATTTTTTTGTCCTGATTTTATTGCCCATTTGGCTGTTGTTTCTGAGTTCATATATTAGATGAATATGAAGCATCTATATGGTTCCATATATGGTTTTCTAAGACGTTTTATGTTGTACAAATTCGAAATTAATATGTGTACGGAGATATCTTCTTTTTAAAAGCACCTGGCCCAAAGGCTACAATATCGATCGAAAGGAAAATTGCTAAATCTGTTGTGAAGTGGTAAACAAAATTGGATGATAAGCTTGATAAATGAGAGGGCCTTGGTGTGTGTTGGAGAGACAAGAAGTAGTAGTGGAATTGATCAAAATGGATGGGGTCAAACCCAGTATGCTGTCCTGCTGGATTTCGATGGGAGTACGTGAGAGAGAGAGAGAGAGAGAGAGAGAGAGAGAGAGAGAGAGAGAGAGAGAGAGAGAGCCAATTATACATCTATGTATCTAGTGAATGTAATTTCTCTGGAAAATTAAGAGAGAGTTCGAGAGAGAGCGCCCCCCACCAGTGAGTTGTGTATGTGAGATTATGAGTGGGAGAGTTGTAATTTTGTATGATTGATTCAATAAAAATATGGTTAGGCAAATATTAATGTTCGCTATAGGATAATATAATAAAATACGTTCAGATTAAGATTTAAACCCAAATAAGAAGTAGTATTTTTAATTTAAATTCAATAAATAATTGTCAGTATAACGTTGTAATTTCCTTAAAACCGTCAACACATCCACATAACAATATTTGCATTCGATACAACTCTTATTAACGAATTTAGTTGAAGTGTAATATTCCTAATCGTCTTTTTCTCGTGTGCTCTATCTATGGCCACAGTTAACTCACAGAATTGGAACATCCATACCTGGTGGTCGAACAAAGGTCGTGTTTGGGTGATTATAGAAGTGTTGTTGAAACTTGAAAGTCTTCCCAAATTCTCGAGTCTCAGAATCCGCAGTTGAGGGAACTGGAGGACAAAATTATGGTCGACAAAGTTAGGTATCGAAAACATTAATAATTACGTAAAGGAATTGGATTGGCCGACAATGTTTGGTATCCAAACATTAAGAATTACGAAAATGAATTGGAATGATATCAAAAGTAACTCTCTACTTTTAGCCTTTCATGCTCCCTCTTGTGAAAGCCTAACAGACAGATTGTGAGAAGCAAAAGTTGAAGCGTGAATTAATATTTACTTATTTTACATCTCCATTAGCGAATTTTCCAACTCCATCTGTTTTAATTAAAGCATGAATACATACTTTTTAAATGCACCCCAAAGGCCACCCCACGATCGACTAAAAAAGGTAGTTAAGAAAATAAGTACCTGGACATTGAAGCAGAGTTGGTCTTTGGATTTGTAACCGCAAACACCTTTAAGGTTTTCCAATCCACGAAGCGTCATTTTCCTTAGTCGAGGGAACACGATGATCATATCTTTATTGGTGGTTTCTTGTGTTTCTTCTTCCCTTTTCTCCAAGACTACCATCACTTCCATCTCCGGACACAAGGAAACTTCAAGGTTTTCTATACTCTTTAACAGTGGGAGCATGTGTGATGGGACCACATTCATCAGTTTCTCACAGTTGTAGACTTCCAAGTCCCTCAATAGACAAAAGGACTCAGCTGGAAGTAAGTTCTTGTCCCATATCTCTGTTATGTTTGGCACTGAATCAATGTATAATTCCTCCAAAGCAGGGAATGCAACCTGCAACACACGTAAACCCCAAGGTCGGTAATATCAAACAACATTAACCAAAAGAAAATGAAAATTTAAACCCCTAGAATATATATTAGAATGAGTGGCTTCCAAATGTTAGCTTCAAGTTAACAAATCATGGTTGCCCCCGTGTCTTGACACTAGTTTTCATTAGATGTCCATGTGATATGCAAGTTAATCAACACTTGGTAAAATATTGGTAATCAGAAGAGAAGATAAGAGGAGAGGATAACCCAAGATAAGAGGAGAGGATAAAGAAACAGGTTTTGGTAACATAATCTATTTTCTCTACAAAACATCGAAAACATCTTCCCTAACTTTCAAGATGACCCAGGCCGAAAAAGTGGAGGTTGTTCGGCCACCAACAACCAAACGTTGGTCACCATCTTGCAACCGAACATTCTCCAAACGCTCATTTCGGTCGTGAAAGATTGAAATTGTCGGACCGCTTTTCCACCATCTCTCCTCCAATTGGTTTTAGCGAGGGCTTCAATTAAGTCTTTTATGGCGTTCGACATCGCACCCGCAAGTTTGTTTTTAGAGCGGTCGCAGGGAGTGACATTGGGTAACTAAATCCATAGAGGCGCTCCAGGCCCAACAGAAATGAACGAAATAGCGCAAAGGTGAGTTTCAGATGCTAATTTGTTGTTATGCTGCTTTGGGTGAAGGCAAAAGGGAGAGGGTGGGTACTGAGAAATTAAGAGATACTTTTAGAATTC
The DNA here is from genome assembly GCA_025413875.1 of Rhododendron molle. Classification (NCBI taxonomy): domain Eukaryota; kingdom Viridiplantae; phylum Streptophyta; class Magnoliopsida; order Ericales; family Ericaceae; genus Rhododendron; species Rhododendron molle. The sequence goes on from CM046392.1 coordinate 49,886,297, forward strand.
ATAAAATTTAAATGTGTTTTCATACAGAGTAATTATACATTAATTTCTCGGTTCAAATTTTTATGTATGCACATTAAAATGTGAAGAGAAAGTTAGCATTCATATGCGGATCAAAAAAAAAAGAAAAGAAGAAGAAGTTAGCATTGATATTAAACAGATTGAATAAAATAAAAAAACATGCTACAATTAATATCAATCGAAAGGAAAATTGATAAATCTGTTGTGAAGTGGTAAACAAAATTGGATGATAAACTTGATAAATGAGTGGGCCTTGGTGTTAGTTGGAAAGACAAGAGGTAGTGGAATTGATCAAAATGGATGGGGTCAAACCCAGTAGGCTGCCCTGCTGCATTTCGATGAGAGAGAGAGAGAGAGAGAGAGAGAGAGAGAGAGAGAGAGAGAGAGAGAGAGAGAGAGAGAGAGAGAGAGAGAGAGAGAGAGAGAGAGAGAGATCGAGAGAGAGCGCCCCCCACCAGTGAGTTGTGTATGTGAGATTATGAGTGAGAGAGTTGTAATTTGTTGCTAAAAAGAGGGAGAGACAGAGTTGTAATTTTGTATGATTGATTCAATAAAAATATGGTTAGGCAACAATTAATGTTCGCTATAGGAAAATATAATAAAATACATTCAGATTAAGATTTAAACCCAAATAAGAAGTAGTATTTTTAATTTAAATTCAGTAAATAATTGTCAGTATAAGGTTGTAATTTCCTTAAATACCGTCAACACATCCACATAACAATATTTGCGTTCGATACAGCTCTTATTAACGAATTTAGTTGAAGTGTAATATTCCTAATCTTTCTTTTCTCGTGTGCTCTACATCTATGGCCACAGTTAATTCACAGAATTGGAACATCCATACCTGGTGGTTGAACAAGGATCGTGTTTCGGTTATCGTACAAGTGTTGTTGAAACTTGAAAGTCTTTTCAAATTCACGAGTCTCAGGTTTCGCAGTTGAGGGAACTGGAGGACATAATTACGGTCGACATAGTTAGGTATCCAAACATTAAGAATTACGTAAATGAAATGGAATGGAATCTGAAATTAATATTCCACTTAATTGCTCTCTTATATGCGGAAATTGTATCAAAAGTAACTCTCTACTTTTAGCCTTTCATGCTCCCCTGTGAAAGGCTAATAGTTGGATTGTGAGGAGCTAAATAAAGTTGAAGCGTGAATATTTACATATGCAATACACCCCAAAGGCCACTCCACGATCTACTAAAAAAGGTAGTTAAGAAAAAAAGTACCTGCACGTTGAAGTTGAGTTGGTCTTCGGATTTGTAGGCGCAAACACCTTTAAGGTTTTTCAATCTACGAAGCGTCATTTCCCTTAGTTGAGGGAACACGATGATCATATCTTTATTGATGGCTTCTTGTGTTTCTTCTTCCTTTTTCTCCAAGATTGCGATCACTTCCATCTTTGGACACTCAGAAACTTCAAGGGTTTCTATACTCTTTAACTGTGGGAGCATGTGTGACGGGACCACATTCATCAGTTTCTCACAATTCCAGACTGCCAAGTACCTCAATTGACAAAAGGACTCCGCAGGTGGTATGTTCTTGTCCCATGTCTCTGTTATGTTTGGCACAACTTCAATGTATAATCCCTCCAAAGCAGGGAATGCAACCTGCAATGCTCATAAACCCCAAGGTCAGTAATATCAAACAACATTAACCAAAAGAAAGTTAAAATTTAAACCCCCAGAATATATATTAGAATGAGTGGCTTCGAAAAGTTAGCTTCAAGTTAACAAATCATGGTTGCATGTGGCGTGACACTTTTTTTCATTAGATGTCCATGTGATGAGAAAAATTATTTCACGGAGCTTTTCGTGAATAGTGGTTTACGGAGATAAATAATGTCAGTCCAAAGTGTATTGGACGGGCCAGATTTAAAAAAAACAGTTTGCGCGAAGAGTTAAACTTTTCTAGTGAATAATTTTTTTAAAATTCCGAACTGTCCAATGCTGAAACGGACGGCTTAGATAATGTAGCTCCAGAAATTACTTATTTTCCGGCTAAGCAAACTTGCATAAATCGACGATGAACGGCAAACACACATATGCACATGAACAAAGAATAAAATTATATTGATAACCAGAAGAGAAGAGTACAGGAGATACAATGAAATAGGTTGTGTGAACGTAATCTATTTCTTTAGAGAACATCCAAAACATCTCACCTAGCTATTCAGACAACCTGGGCTGAAAAAGTGGAGGTTGTTCGGCCACCAACAACCAAACGTTGGTCACGATCTAGCTACCGATCGAACATTCTCAAAACGTTAAGTTCGGTCGTGAAAGATCGTAATAAAATATTAGAAGTTCACCATCTTCCTTCATTGAGTAAACTTGAAAATAATTTAACCCCTCAGCCAAGGCTCTTAGCTTACCCCACCCTCCAATCTAAGATTAGCTTATCTGGGTGGGGAAAAAGACCTATTAACCCCTCAGGCATTTTTTTTTATTCTCGATACAATGATTTAATAACGGTAATAAAGTAATTTTCACATTATCCAGTACTCTTTATTATAAGCTAATCCACCTCCTTAACCAATTCCCCTCATAACTTATTCACATCTTATCTACCATTCTTCCGTACGTATCTACCCAAAATCTTATCCGTCCGACAAACGTGCAGTATGTTGCATACTATTTGCATATTGGGTAGTGATTTTGCCACACCCTTTTTTGATAATGCCACACCCTGTAAGTGTATTTTTTGGTGTAAAAATACACTTGCAGGGTGTGGCATTATCAAAAAATGATGTGGCAAAATCATTTCCCTCGCATATTTTACTTATTTATGTATTTGCTTACTGCCTTTATTTAAGCAACCATTTCGTTGGATCCCGATGTGGGATACTTTTGTCATTGAGTACGTTTCAGAACTCAGGAAAGACACAATTAATTCCCACTCTTTGGCACTATAATCAAAAGGTCTAAATTCATTGTTTTAGCCCTTGTTGAGCTGGAGTAATCATTAAGGCTTTGTTTGCTTGTCTCATGAACTGATGAATTTCATTCTTTCTTAATTTGCTTCAAATCAGAAAATCGAAACTCGGGCGGTGAGGATACGTTAGAAATTACAGTAAAATAAAATATCCAACATTTGACAGAAAATTTTAGCTCCTTTCACTAAATTTGGATGAATACATATATATGATAAATAAATTTTATCAGCATATGAATTTCAAAATATTTTTGAGTTACTTATGATGTCATGGTTCGATACCGGTTGAACCGGTGACCCATCCACCTGGTCTCTTTTTCGGTTTGCTCAGTTTTCAAAACATTGCCCCCAAGTCATCATTTGTCAACCATTATACCAACTGGGTCGCTAAGGTGAATTAACGCACGCTAGGAAACTAAAAGTCAAAAGCTATGTCTACGTTAATCTACCACACTCCAAGCCTCGAACCTGAAGCTTGGGAATCACTGGACAATATGAATTCATAATAGCATTGACTAACATAATACTATAATTTACTCAAAATGTAGAATATAATTGTATCAAATTGCAATAATTTTCAAGCGGTGGTTTTAAGAGCCAAGGATATTCTCGATAATTAATTACATGATTATGGCAAAAATGAAAAAGTGAAGAATATGATCTCTTTTTTTCTATTTACCAAAAATAAACTAAGAATTTTTCTACCAATGCAATTATGACACATCACATAGTACCTAATTGTGGTTATACCGTAACATTGCTCATAAATGTAATGTTGACGAAGTTTACCTTTTCATTAAAGAGAGATTGTGCAGGTGGAAAAGAATGACTCTCGATTGTTGTTGCCTTCTTTATCCGAGGATAGAAGCTTATGAGGCGTGGTAGGAGAGACAAATGCAAAATTTTCAATTGACTGAACTTTATAACATTTGGGATTATTTCTTCATCCTTTTCTCCTTCATTTCCAATTACTGCTTCCATGATCTCACTTCCCCATATTTGTAGAAGTTGGAGTTGCAGAAGTCCTCTTGCGCAGGAGGGGGAGAAGAGATATTTCAACCTGCAATCTTCAAGTACTAGTCGAGTTAAGTTATTGAAGGATCTTGATGGGTGTATTCCACCTCTTCCAGGTTTGCCAAGTAGGCGTTCCAAGATGTTGAAATCATCATCGATGTAAATGCCCCTAAGCACCACCACTGAATAATCTTTGATGGGTACTATAGTCGGCTTCATCAAGATTCGCCAGAATTGCCACCTTCGCCGCTGTCGTGGTAGGTCACCCACTGTAATATTAAATCTGATCAAATTCTGAAAGCCAAGGTCTTTAGGCAACAGCCTGTGATGTGGTATGCGAATAGTTAATGTCGATAATCGAGTCAATGACATTAGCTCGTCAAGGCTCACTTTGCTTATTTCCTCATTGCCTGTTGTGCCCTCCCAATTCTCGAAGCTACGTGGGAAATGTAGTTCTTCAAGCCGGTATAATTTGGATATGACACCATTTGGAATCACTTGGAGCTCGTCACAATCCCCCAGATCTAACAACCGAAGACGGGTTAACTCACCTACTTCAGGTGGCAATGCCTTTATATCAGAACCTCGGAGTCTAAGTACTTCAAGCTTATTCTTAAGATCCTTGAGTGTTGCTATATCTCCCAACTCGCAGTTAATTAGGCATAACATCCGAAGTTCCGTCAATTTTCCAAGTGAAGATGGTAGTGGCAACACAATTACTCTGTTCAGCTCCAAAACCATAATTTTCTCTGTCCCTCTAAAAAACGTGTCTGGAATTTTAGTATTGCTGCTACATTCCATCATTAAAGTGTGGAGTTCCGGACATACCATCTCATTGGGAAGATCGTGAATAGTTTCGGACCTTAATGAGATTGCTGACCATTTCTCGTTGGTCCCCATCTCTGGCCACTCTTCGACACCATGTTTGACCAAAAATGCTTCCTCTTCTTTTGCTATTAAAATAGCAACGTCTCGCACGATATCATGCATTTTCACAAAATCATCATTTTTGCCATCTAAAAGCAAACAACTTGTTTTGAGGGTATTGACCACTGAACATACAATATCTCTTGCTTCTTCCAATTTGTCCGGGTTTTGACCAAGCAACCTCCTCGCCATGCAGTGTCTCACCAACTCATCAATTGGAACCTGGGCATCTTCTGGGAATAAACAGCAGAGCAAGAAGCACGATTTTGCATCCTTGGATTCTAAGAGATCATAGCTTAACCTTAAAGAGGTAAACAACTGTGGGTCAATATCCTCTATCTTGTTTAGCATGGACTTTTGAAGCTTATCTAGTGAACTTTTCCAGGCAGGCATATTCTTGTCTTTCAATGCAGCTCCAACTGCAACTATAGCAACTGGCAGGCCCCGACATTCTTTACAAACCGCGTACGCTATGCCATGAAGTTGATCATGAGATTCGACATAATTTCCCGTCTTCTCCTTGAATAGGTTCCACGCCTCTTGGTCTGACAATACTTGGATTGAGAAATCTTTATCAACTCGCATGGTTTTCAAGACGTGTTGGTTTCGTGATGTTAGAACAACTTTGCAACCTTGCTTTCCATCTGTGATAGGAATACCTATTTTCTTCAAGTCCAATTTTTCCCAAATATCATCCAATATTACTAGATTTCTCTTCCCATTTTTCAATCTATTCCAGAGTTTATTTGCTCTCCCAACTTCAGTTAATTCCGCTTCCAGTTTTAGATTCAAATGGTCAGCGAGTACCCCTTGGATTTTGGCCACCTCTACATCTTGAGAGACAACTGCCATCACGACTTCATCAAAAAGTCTATCTTTTTTCACTTGTTCGCCAACCTTTTCGACCATGGTTGTCTTACCCACCCCTCCTGTTCCATACACCCCAATAACATTAACCTTGGAATCTGTTAATGCCGCCATGATCCTATCGAAAACCAATGCTCTTGAATCAAAACTCACGTACTCCCCGCTGGATGGAAATTGGAGTTCTGGAGGAGGTGGCGCAGGGCGTGAAATTGTACCAAAGTTGGCTTTCTCAGCGAGAGTTTTCACGTCACCCATCTTCTTTTCAGCTTCCTTGCTCAGCCTATACCGCGAATTGAAGTCAGGACATGAGAATTTAAAGCACCGAACATTTTCCTTAACAGTTTTTTGGTCCATAACCGTCTCAACTCCTTGTCTCAGTATGTCCACTTCCTTTAGCCAATCCGAAACATCATCCACAATAACCTCACCACTAGTCTTGGCTTCATCAATTTTTTGTTCAATGGTTCCTCTCCGCTCCTGAAGCTTATTTTTCTCGACTTCAAGATTCTTCATGTTCTTCTTGTAATGAAAAAGATAACCGAGATGACGCCCCACTGATTCGAATGCTATGTCAACGAGTTTCTCTACAATTTTGTCCAGTACAATTGTTGGGCTACACATTTTCAATTCACTCCTTGTTTTTTTCCCCTGCATCGAGTCCCAACGTTAGTTGTCTAAGGATGAGATTTGATTTAAAAGGTAAAAGCTATCAACTCAAAGAACGAAAGAACCTAAAAAAAGTAAATAAAGAGAATATAAAAGGACCTACAATAAGACCAATTTAAATACTGCATTATACATATAGACAACCTTTTAACATGCCAAAGAAAAAAGTTAGATGTGCAACCTAGCATCGAGTCCCACGTACATTGGTTAACTATCACCTCCAAAACTAATATATGAGCCTCAATAACCTCTCCGGTCATTGGCAATTGTTTTTGTGTTGGATGCTGTAGCATGATATCAAAACTAGGGTTTTTAGGCATTTGACAAGATTCTATTATGTTATTGGTTAATTCTCGTTGTTTTTGCTAAAAGTGCACTTAGTTTGTTTGTGCTAAATGTTATGAATTTTTTATTTCTTTCTTCACATGTGAGTCAATTGAATGTGCGGAGAGTGTTAAAGAGCTTGTGCCAAGCAACAGTAGCTAAAATTTTACCTCTAAAACTATTTTGTCATGAGTTTGGCCGGCTCTCCACTCATTGCCAATTTATTTTTGTGTTGGATGCTTTAACACTTTGCATTTAGAACTTTTGTTTTTTTTACTGGTGCAGCACGGATGATGTTTTACTTCTTTATTCTTTATCCATTGTCAATTGGTTTTTGTACAAACAAACAATGCATGTTGCAAAACTACTAACGATTTCCTTATGGGGTTATCTAGCTAGAATTACTCTGCTAGTTGCCACTTTGCATGCTTTAATGGTTGCACTCTACCATTAAAAGGCTTTACATTCAAGTTAATTAGCGAGCTCCAACCTCTCCACAAATAGAGCAAGCTCCCATTAAGCAGTACTCCAACTCTGAATGAGTGAGACCGCCTACGAATGCCTCGCCTCCGATTGATGCTCATCCCCCGAAAGCCCAAGCTTAATTTGATCCTTCTCCATATTAAGTTGAGGCTTTGGTGATTCCCCCAAAGAAAAAAGATTGGGTGTAACCTTAATGTTTAACCGCTTCAGATCCAACTCTCGTTCACCCTTGTGACTCATACGTCATGTACCTTAGAGGTGATACCTCCATGGGGATCGTTCTCTCTCTGGCTCTCCCAAGGTGTAACCTTTGCCTTCCAACCTCAAAACTTTGCAAGGGCCTAACGCCTCCTCGACTTACCTTTGACTAGGTAAAGGAGCATGTCCGGATTCTCTCCAGCTTCCTTGCTCCTAATCCGGGAAGATTGCCTCCATACATAATAGATATTGCATGTGCGCTATATCCTAGGTATCGATCCATTACCTTAAACTCATGCTTTAAGCCATACTCTGCCTACGTCGGTGGAATTACTACCCAGAGGGCTATTACTGATCAATAAGTAAATCTTTTGTATAAGGTTTTAATTTGTAAAGCATCAGTTTCCTCAAACTCAACGTGGTTTGTACCTTACTCATGGCATGCATTAAGGCATTTAACTACGGTTTGTATATTGGATCTCAATCAACAAAGTCATTTAATTAATTTTTTCATTTGGTATGTAATTGTTACAAATTCTAATACATTTCTCTTAAATACCAAAACATTTCAATTTTCTAGCCATACCCTAAGTTTACCCGCACTCATACCGTAGTTTTCTCAACTTTCTGGGTGTACCCTAACTTTGTCCACAACAACGATGATTAGAATATCGTCCATTCAATCCATCAACGGCGATCAGAATATTGTCCGTTCAATCCATCAAAAATGATAAAAATATCGTCCGTTCAATCCATCAAAAGAGATAAGAATATTGTCCATTCAATCCATCAACGGCGATCATAATATCGTCCGATCAATCCACAACAACGATCATAATATCGTCTGTTCAATCCATCAACGGCGATCAGAATATCGTCCGATCAATCCGCAACGGCGATTAGAATATTGTACGATCAATCCACAACGACGATCAGAATATGGTCCGACCAATCCATCAACGACGATCAGAATATCGTCCATTCGATCCATCAACGGCGATCAGAATATCGTCCGTTCAATCCATCAATGACGATCAGATTATTGTCCATTCAATGCATCAATGGCGATCAGAATATTGTCTGTTCAATCCATCAACGGCGATCAGAATATCGTCCGTTCAATCCATCAACGGCGATCAGAATATCATTCGATCAATCCTCCACGACGATCAGAATATCATCCATTCAATCCATCAACGGCAATTAGAATATCGTCCATTTAATCTATCAATGGCGATCAGAATATTGTCCATTCCATCCATCAACGGCGATCAAAATATCGTTTGATTCGATCCATCAATGGCGATCAGAATATCGTCTGATCAATCCACAATGACGATCAGAATATCGTCCGATCAATCTACAACGACGATCAGAATATCGTCCAATCAATTTGCACCGACGGTCCGTCCCATCCCTGTCTACGACGGTCTAGCCTTTAGTGCATCTTCCACTAGCCTCATTGCTCTATCTCGGATGGTCTTTGATAAGGAGATTGGCTCTGATTCCAAACAGATGAAATTTAACCTACCTGACACGACCTACCCGTGGTTGAATGGAACTACGGGTGCCATGGCTAGTCTTTATCCCCACCATGCGATGGTCCGCCGGTCTCAATCTACTCAATCCACAACGACGGTTCGTTTGTCCTCTTCGATCCATTTGCGAGGTATTCTACTTTGTTTTCGAACTCTGGATGACCTTTGCGGGGTGTCTAGAATCTTTGAAGTTATTTGGACCCATTCGATGATGCTCCATGTTTCGTCAAAGATGGGCTACTGTAGACACCCTAATTTGGATTTCTCAGATTGCTTTTCTTTATTTTCGATTTTTGTTTCCCCAGTGATGAAACGGATCGAGAACACCTTAGAAATGTTGAGTGTTGGAACTTTAAGTGTTTGAAAACCTCATAAACCTACCAAAACTAGCACGCGTTGGTCGAGACCCAACGCGCACGGGTCAAAGTGCCTAGTATTGGTCAAATGGTCATGTTTGACCATAGACTAGCTAAGGGTGGTTTGGACTCGCGGGCGCTAGTCCACAATTGGTGCGCGCTGGTCAACCGCGTTGACTCACCTGCGCAAGTCCCAGACTCGCGTTTTGCTAGTCGGCGTCTAGTCAAACTTACTTTATTCAGCATGCAAAAGTCATGATCAGTGGAGTACAACAAATTAGAAGCTTTTATATTGCCTGAAAAATAGTATCCGAACAGGAGGTGTCCACATCCCCACATAAACACCTTTTCCCCTCTCATCCAATGAGAGGGAAGGCTTAAGGGCTAAGACACCAGCCTTCATTTGGCTGGTATCTCTCTCACATCCTTTATAAACACCCCCTGGCCATCCTTTAAAAGAGGGTTAGCAATTTGGTTTCCAAATTTGGTCACACACTTTGATTATCCAAAGCCCTCCAAGCAAGCCAAAAGTCAAGGCAACCAAGTTACCTTGTTCTTCATTTCTCAAAGCACTCTTCATTCATCCCTCAAAACTCAAGCTCAATCACTCTTTCAAACCAAAAAACCAAAGATATAACCCCTTTGTATTACTTTCTATTCTGATCCCTGGGGGCTAGCAGGGTCAAGGCTGGTAATCAATACCAGTCCTAGCCCTAAGGCTAGCATGTTATAAAAATCGTGTGGACAAGAGACCTGCACGCGTCGATCCATAGCTCACGGGTGCCACTCTGTGGCTGCGCGCGCAGATCTGCGTGGGGAGAGTGGTCTTGTTCTTTTATGTTGTTTTCTTTATAGATCATTATTGTGAGCATGTAAATAACCAGTTGCTGTTTTTCATGCTAAAACTGCTAGTTGTCTTTCAATATTCATTTCTGTTGCATTGGAATACCCCTAGGAACTTTTTGGACATGTCCCAGAACCCAAATCATGTAAAACCAAGCATTAGTTAAATGGCTTTAACCCGCACATGACAGTGGATGACCCGCGCACGCAGGTTCATCTCTGACTAGTGGCTGGCATTTGCACGGGTAACTGGCTTTGGCTTTGAGCTCTGTTTCCATCTCTACACTATTTATGGGGTGTCTTATTCCTTTGATGGCCTCTGAATCCATTCAAACTACCTTTCAACTGCCATATGAATTGCTTGATTTGTCCTGGGTGTGCACTGGTACGGTCCTTCCAGAGCCCAGAGTGTTGAAAATAAGAACTGTGGGTTTGAACCTATTGGCACGCACAGGTCTTGGTGTAGTGCGCACAGGTAGAATCAGCATGTAGTGACTTGATCAGTGCATACTGGTTTCTTTCTACGCCCGACACTCTAAACAGGGGCATTCCAGTCTGTTTAAACTCCCATAGGAGCCTGTTTTCATCATATACTAACTGTTTCAATAAGCGAGCATGCCATCTATCACATCCTACAAATCTGTTACTCTTTTAATCCCTTTAAACTGTTCCCCGCCCTAACTGGCTAAAATTTGATTAATGAGAGAGAATCGCAGATGTTTTACAAATATCTGAGTAGAGACCGATCTCCGGATTGAGGAGAGGGGGTGCCTTAAAACCGTTTCCCACTCATAACCTAGCTCCCGAACCTACGATATCAAAGGTGACGACGGACTATTCTACAAAGCCTTTTTGAAATCAAACAATGTAGCAAGCGTTTCAAATTCGGTTCCTTGGGTGTCATACCTTCAAACCCAAGTGGCGACTTTGAATTAAGCGTTTCGCCGTGCTCTAAAAAAGGGATGCACCCGATGCGATTTTCGGGGCGTGTGCCCACACCCTTACACTTCGCAAGGGCCTAATTAACGCCTCAACTTACCTTGGATTAATTAGGTAAAGAAGAATGTGTGGATTCTCTTCCGCTTCCTTAATTGCTCTTGATCTGGGAAGATTGCCTCCATATATACACAATAGATATTGCATGTGCAATATATCCTAGGCAACTGTTACCTCAAACTCACGCTTCAAGCCATATTTTGCCTACCTCAGTGGAATTACTACTCAGTGGGCTATTACTCAATAAGTAAATCTTTTGTACAAGGTTTTTGTAAATCATCCGTTACCTCAAACTCACCCTGGTTTGTACCTTACTCATGGCGCACATTTAACTGCGGTTTGTATATTGAATCTTAATTAATCAACAAAGTCATTTAACTAATTCTTTCATTTGGTTTGAAATTATTACAAATAATACCTTTCTCTTAAATATGAAAGACATTTCAATTTTCTTGACGCACCCTAACTTTACCCACACCCGTACCTATTTTTCTTAGTTTTGCGATACCATTGTACCAGTACCGATATGCATACCCGTACTAGTGCTCCATAGATACCAAACCATATGAAGTAAGGCTAAGTCGCTAACAAGATTAAACCCAGATCATGATTGAAATTAAGAGAGGAAAAGGGAAACAAAACATGATGGTTAAAGGTACATGGATAGGAATGATAATATTTTGGGAGCACAAACCCATTACTTAGATGGCAGCATTATTAATTCACCATAGATTAAACTATGAATGATAATAATGATAATTCAGCATTAAAAAATGTCAATTTTTTTTTTTGTTTCAAAAACTGTTTTTCTATTTTCAAAAACTTTTTTTATTTTGAAAATCTATTTTTTTTAATTTGAAAAGATGACGTGACAAGTTTTGGGTATCCAATTTTTATTATGCCATTGTAGACTTCCATTTTTTTAACTTTAGTAACTCCTTAAAAGAATATCCGAAAGGTGATCGCGACAATTTTTGAGTATCCAATTTTGGTTATAGCATTGTGGATACTCTAAGAAAGGAATGTGAAACATGAGAGTGTCTACAAGAGGTATGGTCCATCCTAATTGAATTATTGTCTACTAGAGGAATGATTCTTCACATATAGGTACCTAGCTACAAAGAGGCATGATGCTTCTTAATTAACCGTCTTCAAAAACATGACCATTCCTAATGAGTGTGTTTAATAGACATGATCATTCCTAACATGTAACTTTTGTAAGACATAACCTGTCACACAATGGTGCCACACAATGATGGAACCAAGGGAGGTTTAGTGGCTGCTGCCACGACAATAATTTTAGAAAATGCAATTATTATATGTGAATTTTTTTTTATCCCCAACTTATATAGTTTCGATACTGCTAGGCTTTTTTCTTATTTTTTATTATATACTAGTCATAAATCTTCTATTTTTTTCAAGAAAGGAGACCAAAAAAAGTATTTCAAAACTAAATTCAATGGGCCAAAGTGAAATAATATAAATGATGATATGTAATTAAGAAGGAAAAAAACTCCTCACTCTAACCCTAAAAAAACAACTTAACCTAAAAAAAATTATGTGAATTTAATTATAGTGCCATTATCGATGTCCAAAATTAAAGTTAGTCTTTTTTCGTACTCCATTCGTAAACGACAAACATCATTTAATATAGTTTTTGTTATGTTATTTTAATTTTTTCTAGAGCCGATGACTATTAATATTGTAATGCATTTTTTTAAATTTAAAACGACAAACATCATTTAATTTTTAAATCCTAGTTCCGTCCTTGTTGCCACATGTCAATAAATAAATCCATTTGTAAAGGCATTTAATATTGGATTGCTCTCTCTCTCTACACACTCTCTTCCTAGAATTTTTTGGACATATTGGATGCTTTAACAAAAAAGAACAAAAGAGATTCAACTTAGGGGAAACAAAAAAAAAAGAAGTAATTAACCTGGTTGCTGCCTTAAGTCAGTTCGTTTGGAGATGCTTCAACCACGCTAGCTGCCGACCTCGTCAGACCAGAGTAACTCTGGAAATGTCAAGGAAAACAATTATTGGTAACGTGGTTGATAATGACCTGATGATAGGTTAATGATGTGCCACAGGAGAGCAGTCGAAACAAAAGAAAGCTATCTACAGTTCCGATCCCGGCCGACATTAATCAATAAATCCTGTAGGAAAGTACTGTTCAGGCATACCTCTTTGTTGTTCTCAAACCGAGCAAACTGAGATCGATGTCCCAGGTCCTCCAAACACCCTTTGGTCTTTACGTTGAGTAATGAAAGACGAAGTCGGGAGGAGGAGACGAATAGGAAAGAAAACTCGAGCTTGTTTAGCAGAGAATGCGAGGCAAACAGGAATGAGTAGATATGGCTTGAGGGCTTTTGAACTTATGTTGGCAACAATGACAGTCAAGCTTCCAATTCCTTCCGAAGTACAATTCCGATCACCGAAGCGATTCTTTAAGTTTAAGTCGTATCAAGAAAGTTTTAGTCATGGTTCACAATTGAAGCACAAGTTTGATTAAATGATTCGGAAGGAAATCCTTATCTTGCTACCAAAGCTAAATCGATTAATTTATTCCTCTCATATCATACAGAAAAGAAAAGGCAAAGTACAATTCTTTTACTCTTTCACCACTTTTTCTTTTCCAACTTTATCAAAGAGATGTTGCGTATAGTTTCTCGTTTCCATATGCAATCAAATGGGCGCGCAGTATTTGGACATTGAATTTATCAAGAAAAAGCAAAAAGGGAAAAAAAATAAATAAGAGTTGACAACTTGAAAAATGAAACAAAATAAATCGTTTTAGCCGCACATTAATTCTTGACATTGACTAGACTCAGTTGCTAGTCGATCGCTAGATACGTCGGTCATGGTTTCTTTTCAATGGCAACAAATTCTTTCGGATGATGCTACGGTGTCACTACAACAAAAAATACATTCGGTGACATGCAAAAATGTCACCAAAAGTCCAAATTTTGTCACCTATTATCTTCGGTGACACAAGAGGAGGTGTCATTGTATCCATGACACTGAAAGTCAATGGTGACAAAATTTTGTAGTTGTCACGGAATGTTGTCAACAGTGACAAAAATTTGGTGTCACGGAAGACAGATTTTCCATGACACAATTGTCACCAAAAATAACAGTGACAACGATATGGTGTCACGAAAGAGCGGTTTTCTGTGACAAAGGTAATTATGTCACGGAAAGTAAGGATGACAGCTCCATTTTGTCACAGAAGAGAGACTATTCTGTGACATAGGTTGTCACTAAAAGTACCAACCATGACAACTGATCGTATGTCACCAATAACCTTTTGTAGTAGTAGACATATAACAGTGACAATTTCTTTTGTCACCAAAAATAAGACTAGCAGAAATACAATTTATTCCATATATTTTCGCCCTGCTTACAAATTAAATTTCAGATATTTTTGTATCTTATAATTCAACTTAGTAAAATATCATTCAAATCAAATATCCATTAAGTCAACATTTATCATCCAACTTCAAAACCTTTCAAAACATTCTTTCTCCAACAATAACCACTTCAAACTTAACATTACCGAAACTACAAAACATCCATATCCAAAAAGAACTCAAAACAAGTGTTCCATTTAACTACTAAAAAGTGTTCAACTCCATCTTGATTAGCTTACAAAAATAACTACCAAAAAGTCTTCAACTCCATCTTGGTTAGCTTCCAAAAATAACTACCAAAAAGTCTTCATCTTGGTTAGCTTCCAAAAAGCAACTCCATCTCCTTACTTACCTGTACAAAATTGCAAAAAAAAAGAAGAAGTAATTATATATGTAACAATGTCAGACACATGGACACACTCCGGGGACACTTCAGACACGTGTCCGACACATGAACAACATTAATTTAAGCTTTATTACCAGCTGCCTAGGAGGCTTTCTATTTCACAAGCCTGGACAAATTCAATGGTCTTAAATCCAAGTGCAGCTAGGAGAATAACCAGAAGCCAACAATATGAAGCATGCTATAGCAATGAGGAAATGGAAGATGAAGCTGATAACTATATTTTTGGTACTTAAGAGCAGCAACAGGACATAATAGCAGAGGAACTTCAGAACGCCATCAGAGAGGGTATTACCTTGGGCATTAAATTTGATGACATGGGTGTACGTAAAAAGAATGAAAAAGATGGTTGAAAAGGAAGCTATTGAAATGAATCTAATGAGACGCCATTCAAAGTGTAATTGCTCTGAAGAAAAGTGGCGAACGGTCTCTTCCTGTAGTTGTGTGTTCAGGACACAACTTTAACACTTAAACATAGCGATGGGTTTGGTGATTGTGGTGGCTAGTGGCTAATTTTTTTTGTATATAAACACTATCCAGTCATTGAAGATGTTGACCATAGATCATGGATTACCATCAGTAGCAATTAATCAAGTAGTAGCTAATAGCAAAGGAAATATGGATTGAATAAATTTCATGAAATAAAAAAAATAAAGTGTGGAATGCAACTTCTATTACAATGCTTACATGTAGTTGCTCACATATCGGAGCTACCCATTGACCCCCACGCTTATGTGTCTGAGCTGCCATAGCTGATGCGAAGGATTGTGACCCCATAGTATGGTTGGAAGGTACCTTTGATCGAGCTTTCTTCCTCTTTAGTACCAATACCTAAACAGCAGAGCAAAGACAGCAGCAAAACAGAACAGTTCAGTTGCCATAGTTACAGAACAGTTCGGTTCAGCAGCAACAGAATAGATCAGCAGCTAACTGCTGCCATTACAGCCATGGGATAACAGCAGCAACAGAACAGAACAGAGCCATTATAAGGCACACAACAGAACAGCAGAACAGAACAGAAAAGAGCCGGACCAAAACAGCAGAACAGAACAGAGCTGTCAGATAGCAGAACAAAACAGCAAAACAGAGCTTTTATATGGCACACAACAGAACAGCAGCAGCAGCCGTAGGATTCAGCAGCTTGCAGCCTTAGCATACACCATCCTAGTGAGCCGGACCAATAGCCATAACAAAGAACAATAATAGAACAACAGCAACTATATGAACCAACTGCAGCCATGGGATAACAGCAGCAACAGCAAGATAAGTAATAAGTGATGCAGTAGCAGATAAGTGTCTGACATGGACACTCTTCGGACACACTTCAGACACACGTGTTTGACATGCTTCTGGTTCATAGCTTTCTAAATGAAGATCTTCCACTACGATGACCATATTGCCTCCACGACAAAGGCAAGTTAACAAAGGAGATCCGAATGAAGCATTGTTGATTGATACTTGATTAACAGATTTCATTAAGAAAGCATGCCCAGATAGCTACATAGCTACTATAAGAAATCAAGCAACTGCCATGTGACACAGTCTACTTTATCATAACAGATGTATTCAATGTAAACGATGCCTTGTGGCACAAACAATCTGGTAAAGGGTTCACATAAAATGCTTCTTCCGACCGAAACCTATCCATGCCCCTTGTTCCTGAAATGGGCCCTTTTCTCTTTCTTGGGGACCCTTGCCTGTGCAGCCAACAAAAATGAAACCAATAACATAAACTCAGTAATAATGGTCACCAAGTGGTTTGTCATATTATTCTACAGTTGGAGCAACTCCAGAAACGTAAAATGACACATTAATTTCATATATCAAACTTCGACTGTGTCACAATATGTTTCCTAGGTGAATGTCTAACTAAACATGTTGGCCACGGTTCTCATATGTATCCAAGTGTTGAGTGGCTGAAATGAGCACTTCACATACTTAGAAGAATCCCTGTAACATACTCTTGAACCACATCCCAGATGTAATGGAACAGGATCGGCCCATCAGAACACACATACGGGTATTAGTGATACAGCATATGTTGGCTGCGTGGAACACGATCGGCCGAGACATGTGTAAATAATGGTGAAAAAAGGTGAACAAGGGCTTTCCTGAAAATTCAAGAAATATTCAAGAAAAATATAGAGATACACTTTCAGAACTGTTGGGAGAAGTAACAGCCCATAGAAATCACTTGAACCTTTATGTGCTCTGAAGGGTCAGTTCTCTTGATTGTCAGGGGAAATAGTTCCTATGTCCAAGGAAACAACGATGACCTTCAACTGCCCTTGCCATGTTTCTAGAGTATGCAGAATATTTATCTCAAGCGCATGCTAGTTTGCGTGTACCTCAAATTAATTCTTAAAGTTCCTTCCATAGCCCTTTCTACATGCGTAAAGAATGAGGTGACTCAGAAGAATCATTGACAAGAATAGTTGACTATGAAACTTACTTTAGGTGGGTGCAAACTGCTAAATCTCAACCCCAAGACCAACCCAACCCAACCTTTGGCCGGGTTATTAATTTAGTACCTTGTTCAGCTGGGTTTTGATGGGCAGAAAGCATAAACGAGTTTTTAATGCCTCATTGACGTGCTTAATCTTTGCAGTACTTTCAACTGTAGTATATAGTAGTATGTTCATTACCAAAAAAAAAATAACAGTGACAATGGGAACCCCGTCCCCCCACGTACAATAGTATCCCAAGTAATTAAGTTCAAAGTTCAAATTCTATCAAGAAACAAATAAACATACTAAAAACAGGTCAAATAATGCAAAGTTTCAGAACAATTCAAATTGTTATAACTCTATAGTCATTGAAAAGCACTAACTAAAACATTTCGAACCTAAGATCTCTAAATTGGAAGAAAATTACTCACTTAGCATTCAAAAATCAGGCAATACACATATAAACTGTCAAGCAAATCTAAAAACTCAAAGCGTATGCTACTAAGAGAATCAAATACCGAGATCACTATTCATAGGGAAACGAGAAGCGATTGGGAGTACAGAGAGATCCATCCGAGTGAGCTTCAACTTCAGCGAGGGGCCTTTTCTCTTCCACCTATGCCGCCAAAACTGAACTATTAGAAGAGTCAAATAGAAAAATGTCACATATGTATAAGTGATCAGAAAGCTTACCTTTCCACGCTCCAAAGGGATCATATATGTTGTGCAACCTACCAATCCGACATTAAATTCTGAAGTCTTTTGTATAGTGCTTACACAGCTCTTCTGTCACGAGTTTCTCCAAGCCATAAGCATCTTGAGGCTAAAAATAAAAACCAAAAAGAAGAAACCCATAAATTACTTTCTAACAATTTGGAAGAAAACTACAACTAGATTAGAGGTTTGCCTACTAGAGACAACAAACCAACCTCTGCAGGCCATGCATCAGATTCCTTCAACATCAAATCCTGTCATTGGAAATCCGCATATATCATTCCAAACAGAGCTTGAATTTTTACCAGCCATAGTAAGATGTAACATTGACAATTCAACGACATGATTAACTAATGTAGATCGTTCCGGACTTGAGAACTCTAACTTCTCTCAACATGGAAAAATTATCTTCTACCAAAACCTAGGGCAGCATACATCTTGACTCCATTGACCCTAGCGGCCTCAAAGCATGTTAAAATTGATCATTGTGTTGTTATACATAATAACTGAACTACTAGTCCTAAGGATTAAAAGCAAAACACGCCAATAGAAAACAGAAAAAAAGCAATATCTACACTATATTTAAGCTAAGAAAAAACCTTCTAAGGTAAACCCGAATTAGCATAGAAAGCCCAATTCACTTGAGTTGGCTTAACACCCCTTTCGGCACTCAAAAAATTCCTGATATAGCCAACTATACTAAAAAGGACCAGTGAAATTGCTAGCATTGAATTAGATTTCCAAAAACTATTTTCTTCATACAAGTAATTACATCGAGAAAGTAAGGGCTTTTACCATTTCCTGCCACAAAACCAAAGCTTATTTACATCCTAACCGAAACCCAGAAATCCTCATTCCCTCGACCCCTCCCTCCCATAATCGACTGCCCTAACAAATACCTCACCCTGGACAATGAAACCCAAATCTGCTGGAGAAGAAACAGAGATGAAGAAGTACCGAGAGAGAAACATAGAAATATCGAGAGAGAAACATACAGGGAGAGAGATATATATATACCAGTAGTGAGCGAAAAGCCGAATACGAAAGAGATAGAGAGAGAGAGAGGCAGACTTACAGAGATGGATTGGCGAGAGGCAATTCGAGCACTAGGGAAATTTTCTCTCTGCATGAGAATGAAAAGTACCAAATCAGTCTATAAAATTAAAACAATGAACCTGAAGTCGACCTATCATAGACTACCCACCTTCACCTAGCCCTACCAGCCCCCAGCGTCACCACGCCACGGCGCCATCCTTGGAAAACCCGAAAGCGATTGACGAAAGTTTCAAACACATGCACAAAACTGAGGGAGAGAGAGAGAGAGACCAGATCGGACGACGATGAAAAGCATAAATCAAGCCCTAATTAAGCCAAATGAATCTCTAATTTCTAGTTTTATAACTCAAATGAAGCCCTTTTTTTTGCAAATAGGTAAAAATATACACACAAGTGCGAGAAAGAGAAGGTTTCATACCTGATTTAGAGTTTGATTCAGTGTTCTCTCTTCTTTTCAGAGAAGGAGAGCTTGAGGCCTGTAGAGAGGAGAAGAAAGAGGGAGAGACGTAATGAAACTGAAATCAAAGTAGGGCTTTACTCAATGCACTCCTTCGCGTTTACTCGATATTTGAGCAAAAGTTCGGCGAGGAAGGGGGCGGAGATGAAGATGATGATGTAGAGGCAGCGTGAATGGTGCCTCTGAGTCTTCAGCGTGAATGGAGAGGCAGCATCTGATGGAAGCAAAATTAGGGCTGGTTTTCGGTGACAAGCAAAACCGCGTGAATCGACGTCGTTTTACATGGTATAACTTTCCTTTCAATTTTTAAAGTGCGCCTAAATGAAATGGCAGCCCGGGATTGCAAAAATTCAGATCTTTCAGTGACAACTTTATGTTTGTCACTGAAAATTGTCTTCCGCGACAAATTTTCTGTCACCAGATCTCCCTTTTATTTGGCGCCTTAGCTGCTAGTTTTCGGTGACAAGTAGTAAAATTGTTTGTCACCGTTGAGTATATTCCGTGACAACACCAATTTTTTGTCACCAAAGAGTGTCAAAGGGTGTCACGATTGGTGTTTTTTGTTGTAGTGTGTCTCCGGTCATTTTGGTGACATCGTAATTTTTTGAATAGCTTCACCATTATGAGCATTACTAAAATCCATTATAAGCATAACAAAACTCAAACAAGGCATAACCAAGAAATATCCAAAAAACCAACCAAGGCATAACCAAACGCAACCAAGGCAAAACAAACAAGTTATGCCTTTTTATGGTTTTGTTATGCTTGTAATGGGTTTTAGTTATACTCATAATGGTTTTGTTATGGCAAAAGTTACAATGTCTCCAAAATGACCGGGAACACCGAATTCATTCCCAATTCTTTACTTGTACTTCACCATGTGACGCGCTATGAATACATTACAAATTCATTCATTTACAAATTGTTATGCCCAATAAAAAAAATCCAAGCATCCATCATGAATTGTTATGAATACATTACAAATTCATTCATTTACAAATTAACAGGATCGATGGAAAACATTCTAACTCCGTCCGGACATCTGATTAATGTTCAAATTCCATACCACAGTTTTGTATGAATTTTATGTGTGGTATATATAAGATTTTGTTTTTATTTTTCATCTCTCGAATGTTTCCAGTGACCACGTTCATAATCTTAAAAGATTGATTAGGCATGGTGATAAAGATGGAGGTGTGGTGGTTCAGTGATGGTGTGTCAGTGGTGATAGTGGCGGTGAAGAAATAATGGTGGTGGTGGTAGAGTGAGATGTGGTCATGAAATGATGCTTATGTAGGTGGTGGATCTGGTGGTGGTGGTGGACCTGGCGATGAAGTTTTGTTTTTGAAGCCGGTGCTGATAGTGTGATGGTTTGGTGGCGGTGTTGACAATCATGGCGGGCGAAGTGGTGGTGGTCATGAAATGTTGGCTTTGAGGTGGTGATAGTGGTGGAGGTGTGGCGAAGCGATAATGGTGGTGGTGAAACAATGGCGCTGAGGTGGTGGTAGTGGTGATAGTATTGGTGAAAACTTGGCGGTGGTCATGTATTGATAATGGTGGTAAAACACAAAAAAATAAAAAATTGCCGGATTGGATTTCGGTCGGGGTCATGGGTAAGGTAGTGGTGGTACTAGTAGGAATGAAAGAATTAACTGAAAAACCGTTCCAACCGGCTGAACTGAACATTTTTTTGGCAATTTCGGTCAGTTTTGTTGTTAGGTCGGTTCGGTTCGGTTTCAGAATTTGAAAAAATTTAAAATTCGGTTCGGTTTTGGTTTTATGGGTAAAGAGGACCGAACTTAATCGAACCGAAATATACTCTTATACATTCTTTTAATCCTAGCCCTCCAGCACAAAGCTCCTTCACGTGCGTGGCCTACCCTGTCACAGAGAACTAAAATCCCTCGATTAACAGCTGGACCCAACTACCATCAAAAAATAAAAAACAGATGAACCCCAATGTCGTACGTCTCTTTCTCTCCATCTTCGCCTCACTCTCTGGATGCAATACATGGCGGCAATCTTGCACCTCCTTCTCCGACGATAGCGCTGCACAGATCAGAGGGCTCTCCTCTTTCACACCAAGTTCGATTGGAGAGCCTCTCTATCTCTCTCATCTCTCACTCGAAGTTCGATGTGAAGATTAATCTCGATCACCGAATGCATAATCCAAGATCACAATGGACTGGTTCAGGTTTCATCCGCCAGACACGTTCGTCGTTGGTTCTTCTCCTTCTTGTTGTTGGTATCATCCCAAGTCGGCAAACTGACAAAACCGACCGAACCGAACCGCTGTGATTAGCACCGAACCGATCGGTTTCATCCTTGCACTAGTCGGTTTCGGTTCTTGACTTTGACTAACCGATTGATTCGGTTCGGTGCAAAAAAGGGGGAAAAACTGACCGAACCGAACCGATATCATCCCTAGGTGGTAGTGAGGGAGAAGAAGGGAGTATAAGAGAAGATGAGGCGTGATTGGGAAGGAGAGAGGGAGAGAGAGGGGAAGAAATGGTAAAGTGTTGTGTGTAATGTTAATTTACATGCACCCGGGCGCATTCAAATACTCTATAATGCGCCTCACCAAGCGTCCTGGGCGCAATCTCAAATTAGCTACACAAAATGTCAAATTTCGCGAGCTTGTCACGGATACTCTCGAATTTCGATTTACGCATGGTTTGAACCGTTGAAAAGTTTAATGAGTCTACTTTCTAATCCAAGTATTGTGGATCCAAGAATATTTTTCAATTAAATGATTTGACTTTAACCTCAACACGCAAGCTGAAGAACAAATTATTTTGGCAAAATCTTCTCATCCTCCTCTTTTTAATTCGGATCAAAATCTATTTTATTATATTTATAAAGAGGGCATGCAAAGTTGTAGAAGAGGGCGGAATTGTACTTTTAAACTAATTAAGTATTGTATACGAAAAGTGGGTCGAAATTAAGAAGACAAATTCGAAGATTGTTAGAGCCACTAAAGATAAAAAGAGGTTTTTGCGCCATTTTACTCATTTTAAGTTCTATCCGGCACTCTCATTTGCAGTTTGTACATAGTCCTTCATAACTCAAGAGTTTCACATAGTTCATAAGGCTTTCCATACTTTATCAAAACATACAGAAAGCTTTCTGTCATCACGATTCACCTTAGGTGGGATCCATATTTTTTTTTTCTTGCTAGGCAAAAAGTTTTTTATTTTTTTTTTTTGATCGGCAAAATAAAATTTTATTAGAGACTCAATAAATGGTACATCGAGAAGGAGAGGGTGAGCATCATAGAACAATCATGTGTAAGCCACAATCCTTGGGGGAGCTAGAAGAGAAGACCAACCAAGAGTTGGTACAAAAGAAAAGAAAAGAAAAAGGAAACAAAATAAAACTATTCACTCCAATAAATCCAGACTGTCAAATCTTGTGGCGTCTAATTCCATCCAAGTGGCTCCTAAAGTCTTCAATCGAATAGGAATTCAGGTTGTATTTTCCTTTAACCCAAAAAGCCACCCTGAGCTTGATTAAGTCCACAGCTTCATCGACATTGTCACATTAGGTTGTTTGTCTTTGAAAACTTGATCATTTCTAGTATTCCAGTTTGTCCAAAGTACGGCATATAGGGTGGTGTTCCAACAGATTTCCTCAAGATTATGGAAAGAATTGGAGAACCAAAAATCAATCAAACCATGAAGCGTAGAAGGGCAAACCTAAGTTACCTGCCGCCAAGAAAGAATGGCAGACCAAATATGATGTAGAACACGTGGAGGTCCAATTCCATTATCAGCTGGACTGAGCCAAGCCCCGGAAGCACAAACGGTTTTTAATTTCAGATTACCCAATTTGGCTAAATTCGGACGAGCTCGGAATAGGCCCAAACTTAGTGGGCTGATTTATTTTCGCTCTCCGGTTAATACTCATAAACCCTAAGTTGATGATCGATGGTGCTTTTCGGCTTAATTCCTTCGTTTAGGCCTTCAATTGCGTTATTTTGTTATTTTAGGAAAGATTTGTTTCGTTAATAAATTTTAGACCGTAATTCTTTTTAAGTTGATTTTTTTTTGGAAAGTCTTATTTTTCTTTCCCGTTTTCAGTTTTAGGAAAAGCCTCAAATTCTGGGACTTTTTATTTTCCGTATTTATTTTTAGGGTTTCTAGGGTTTCGGCTTATATAAGAGTTTGTAACCTAGAATTTATGCAGCTTTTATTCAATAATATTGCAGAGATTCTCTCTTTCTTTCTTGTGCCCAAGAATTGCTCGTTGCGACGAGTTGCTTATCTCGTTTGGACTAGTACGCTAACTAGTCTCTCGTGAATTCCGTTGCGTCAAAATATGCAAAGCAAGTGAACACTGGAGAAAGAGGTGGAGAGGGGTATCAAGAGATAGAGTAGAAATTGGGCAGGAACTAGCATTCAAAGGTATAATGTTTCTTCTAATTACCAAAACAGATCTAGTAGCAATCCTTTCCCGAATAGCTAGCCAAACGAAAGCATCAATCCTAGCAGGTCCAAGGTTTTTCCAAACAGAATTGAGGCAGTGATTAACTTGGAAAACTTGTTTCTCCCAAGTTGAGTAAGCTGAACATACAGAGTATAGGCCAGAGGAGCTCCATTTCCAGCGAGGGCAATCTTCTCTGGAGGGATCAATGGGAAACCTATTCAACTTTAATTGCAAAGAATCAAGCTGGTTTTCCTCCCAAGGACGGAGCCTTCTTGTAAATGTAAGAGGCCAATTATCAGAGGCAGAAGATGGGGAGCATTCTAAGATCAGAGCTTCCTTTTGGATGGGCTAGAGAGATTTGAGAGAGTTTTCCTCAAGCCAAATATCATTCCAGAAGCTTGTAGCAATACCAGCATGCACTGATATTTTAGGGCCCTCATGGATGATCTTGCCAATAGATGAATTTTCATTACTAATGGAGCAAATGTCAAACCAAACCTTGGAAACTCTAGAAGCAGCAGGCAGTGAAGGCCACAATTGTGATTCTCCCAATTTGTATTTTTTAGTGACCAATTTAATCCGCAAGGACTGCTTTTCAGAACTGAATCTCCACCACCATTTTGCTAAGAGAGCAATGTTGTGTTCAAGAAGTCTTTTAATTCCCAAACCTCCAAGGTGAAAAGAATTTACTCCGTACTAATCTTTATAAAGGATTGCAAAAATTAAAAGGATCAAGCGTACACCGGCAAAAAGCCACCCGAGACCTAAGGAAAGGCAAGACGCCAACCGAAAACTAGCAAGACGCTAGCCGCACACCAAAAAGGAACCACAAAAACCAAAACAGCCCAAAAACAACCAGCCGAAAGAGAAAAAACCCGAAGGTGTGCACTTAAAAAAAAAAAAAACATCAAACCTGCCACAACTCGATATTAAAAAACCATAGAGAGAGATGCACGTACCATCCTCACAATCATCTTCCGAGACAAACTCCTCCACAGCGTCATCGATCTAGAGCTTGGGACCTTTCCTTTAATTTTTTCTCTTGCATTTCGACAAGTCTCTTCAAATTATTCTTTCTCCCTCCTCTGAGTTCAATACCCAAAGCGTGGCCTATATTCAACATCTTACGAGCTTCCTTAAACAACAACGAGGAATAATGACCCTGTTTTTTTTAGGATTCACTTTAAGATTTTCTAGGATTTACGAAGCTACATTGAATGTCCACAATAAACAAGCATTATCACTTGATTACTAGGACTCCCGCACCACTACTATCAATTATCACCATTATTTAACCACCCATTGACCTCACCAGTACTGTACTTTTATTATTTTTTTTGGCAACAACAAAAAGATTATATTAATCTTTATAAACGATTACAAAGATTAAACAACGGAAAAGGGCACACCGGCAAAAGTCACCCAAAACCACCAAATAATAACGGCAAAGAATTCACTATTGCATGCACCTTCAGCACAACCCCAACGGCCAACATTTTCTCATATTATCACCACCATAACCATTTCTCTACCACTCCACCACCATCACTTCACCACTAATTGTTCCACGTACGATTAATTATTTCACCACCACCCACGCCACAAAAATAGTTTATTAGGCATTTCCACTACTCCTATATTATTTGTCTACAACTTCTTGCTTTAACAAACTTGTTTCTTCACAACTTCTTGCCTTTAGGCTGATCAATTCTTGTAAACTTATTTATCCATAATTTTTTCATTATTTTTTATTTTCCATAACTTTTTGTTGAGGTTTTTGTTATAAATTTAGGGATTAATTATTCGTCTCGATGAGAGAAATCATAGAAACATAAAAATGTGAGCCAAAATATTGAAAAAAGTTCATATGAGACTATATTTTAGACCAAAAGACTGCTGTTTGAATTCTTTTGGTCTTGAGTGAACTTTTTTTTTATTGTTCATCATGATTTTATACTTTTTGGACTCCTCTCGTCTAGACGAAAGATTAATCCAAAAAATTAAACGCAAATCTAACAAAAATTCAAAAAAAAAAAGAACAAAATACACACACACAAAAGAGAGAGAAAGTTTACAAGAAGCCTTGGTCAATTTCCTCTAAATTTCTGAAACTTTTTGCATTTACATATAGTTTATGGGAAAGACAACATTACACATCCTTTATTTGGGTGTATATCATATGAATCCCAAAAATATTATGAATTATAGAGAAAATATTACGAATCGTATAGTTAAAAAGTTACAAATCGTATAAAAGTTATGAGATATACCAAAATGTATGAATCTTAATGAAAATGTTTTGAATCGTACTGCTGAAAGATTATGAATTTTAGAACAAAAGTTACGAAACATGCTAAAATTTATGAATGAATGAACTATAAAATAGGTGCATATGGTACACTCTTTTAATGGGTATATATTGTAGACTTTTCCATAATTTTAATAGAAACAACTTGACTATAAATTATTAAAAAAAATAATCCATAATTTTTAGCTTAGCAAAAACGCAGTTTGAGTGTGCAAAATGCCCACCCGACTAAATGCCCATCTAGAAAAAATTCCGGGTCGGGTACCCATCTCTTAAGCAAGCACGTGACGTGGGCCAAAAAGTCGTCACCAAATCGAGAATCACGAAATCCTATTGGCCAGACCTCGTGGAGCTATCGTCACCCGCCACGTGTACCCAACGTCCGAAGCCTCTGGATTCTTCTCTACCCGGCCAAATATAAACCCCTCCCCAACTCTTCTCTCTCCTCCACTAATAATTCTCCCTCTCATCAATTCTGCAAACGCACGCGACGTCTCAGAAAAATTATCCAGGGATTTCACTCTCTCTCACAGCGAATCAACGACCGAATATCCTCGACTCTTGTGATTCTGGTTCGAATATGAAGATTGGTTCAGCTATTTTGGTAATCCTAGGCGCGTCGCTCCTGGTATTTGCCCTAGAAGCGAAAACCCTCGACCCCTACAAGGTACGACGTTGTATGCCTCTCTACGTTTATATCTGTGTATATATGTATGCACGTTCAGATAGAGGTTCATGTGTGTATAGAACTTGTGAGTGTGTGCGCAAGTTCAGTGTTTTTCGTCTCCCGTTTTAATCTGTAAGTTTTGAAACGAGTTGAAAAGGTGGAGCTACAGTTGGGCAATTGTTGGATTGAGGCTTTTTTTTTTTCTTCTTTTTTTTGGCCGAGGAATTGGGTCGGTTTCGGTTCCATTGGACGCGGGATGATTAGCTTTTTCGTAGAATTGATTCTTGTTTGTTAGTTTTATGCTTGTACGTATATGGGCATGTTCAGACAAAGGTTTATGTATACAGCATGCGTGTGTGTATGCGCAATTCTCCCGTTTTAAATTAGGTGACTAATATTTGTAGTGTGTTTTTAGTGTTGTATAGGTGGAGCGTTAGATGGGAATTGTTGGATTGCGTCTGTATTACTTACCGAAGAATTGGGTCAGTTTTGGTTTTGTTGAAACGGGATGATTAGATTTTTAGTATAACTGATTCCCGTGGTCAGGGACTTATTGTTTAAGAAAAAGAATGTTGTTTGAAATTATTTTTGTCATGGCAATTTGACAACCTCTTCACATGAAGTTTGAGCCTTCCATTGACACCTATGATTCACGAGGGGATCCTAGCTGTTTGGGCTAGTTGCTAAGAATGGTCAAGTTTGATTTGGCTTGACAATTGAAATATTTATCAGGGAATATCACATTATGGTTTATCAGTCCCTCTCTTTACTAAACCAAACCGAGACTGCGGAGTTCTGATGGGATCTGGTGCATTAGTCCCTCTCTTTCTTAATGCATTTTTTCGGGTGGGTAAGATTTCATAGAAAAGCAAACAAAGAAAGTAAAAGAATCACATGGCCTTCAACAATTAGAACAAAGGAGAATAAACCCTCCAAACCAAACAAAACAAGGAAAGCAATGCCAAGCAGGCAAACAAAACAAGGAAAGCAATGCCTAGTCGGCCCAAAATAATGTGGGGACCTGGCCGATTCCTACATTGTAGTAGATTCAGCTTTGCAGTCTGGACTGTTCTGATCAACCAAGAAATTGTTAGAGGTTGAAGTGGGTTAATTATTTGAAGTGTGTATATTGGAGTAATTTTGACTGAATGGTTAGAAAATAGATCGCGTACATAGGTATTGTAGATTGTGGAGTAAGATGGATGCCAAAGGATGCACTGTTGATTTGATTTGAATTCTCAGCTGCCTTCAATATAATTCGTGTCATGAGCTGTGGTTGATGAATGCATGTTCAGTCATTTAGTTTTTCTGTTGCCTTGTTAATTGCATATTCTCCAGTTCTAATCTTTTTGCAACCTGTATGTTGTTTCAGGTGCTCGGGGTTGAGCGAAATGCAAGTCAACGAGAAATACAGAAAGCTTTTCACAAGTATGTGTTTCATGAGAGTCTCTTCTCGCCTTGTTATCAGCCTCATTCCAATTTACAATTTGTGTTTTTCATGAGTGTCTCCTTATCTTCTTGACTAGATTACCCCGTTCTATCATGTTGATTATATTCCTAAGCGTGGATGATACATCTGCAGTTTTTCTATTGACTGTTGTACCATTTTAAGTATTGTTAACTTTGATCTGTAGATACTGATCGAACTATGCCTGCTTTCTTGCTTATAGGGTATCTTATAGACTAATTCTTTGCGCAATTTACTTTGCAGGCTATCTCTCCAATATCATCCTGACAAGAACAAAAATAAGGGTGCTCAAGAGAAGTTTGCTGAGATTAATAACGGTAAATTGTATAATCTGCTTGTTGCATTCCTTGATGGCTTTCTGTTAGTGGCAGGATTTGTGGATGTGGAGAAAGACTTAGGCTCCGTTTGGAACTTATGGAAAAAAAAGTAGAAACAAAGAGAAAATCCCTCCCTTGTTCTGTTCTTAAAAAAAGAGAAGGAAAAGGGTTCAATGAAAAATCCAACTTTTCCCCCAATTTCTGTTTAACTTTCCTTCTCATTTCCTTCTTTATTATTTTCCTTTCTTTTCCCTTTCTTTCCCCGTCCCAAACAGAGTATTGTGGTGGTTGTACTTTGTAGAGTCCCTTGTTCCCCATGCTCTGTTTTACCATATGTTTTCTGATTGTTAAGATGTTTAATTGGCGTGGTTCTTTTATTGGCACCCTAGGATGCTAAGATAATACGTTGACAACTAGTGGGATGGAGAATAGGTCATTGAGACTGTGGTCATTGGACAAGATCTTCTGTGTTTTGATTCCATTTCTTGCTCTAAGTGCTAATTTTGCATTTAATTTGCCTGTTTCCAGCATATGAGATTTTGTCAGATGAAGAGAAGAGAAAGAATTATGATCTACATGGCGATGAGAAGGGTAATCCTGGATTCAATGCTGGAAATGCTGGCGACCAAGGGGGATATACCTACTTCACGAGTGGAGGACCTGGGCAAAGTGGGTTTAGCTTCAGGCCGGATGAATGGCAGAATATGGGTGGAAGTGGAGGTTCTCAGTCATTCTCGTTTTCTTTTGGCGGACCAGGTGGCCAACAATCTTCTGGTTTTGGTTTAGATGATATTTTCTCAAGCTTCTTTGGAGGCGGTATGGGTAGTGGTATGGGAGGTGGGGGTAAATCTGCGGGTTTCAGTAGTTCCAGCAGGTCTCAATTTGGGTCCAGGAGTGCCCCTAAGAGCATCAGTGCTGTAAATTCGCAAGTGTACAAGAAAGAAATATCTGATAAAGGAATGACTTGGCTTATATTATCTTATACACCTACAATGAAGGGGGCTCAACAGTTCGAATCTCTTATAGAAGAGGTAGCTAACTCATTGCAAGGAGCTTTACAGGTATGCCGTATCTTTTACGTGTCTTTCCTTGTATATCTTCTGATTAAAAGCATTTATAGTTATTATTCCTTGTATATTTCAGGTTGGAAGCATCAACTGTGAAACTGAGTCATCTTTTTGCAAGGAGCTGGGTATACATCCTCGCAGAGAACCCAAGATTTTTGTTTATTCCTACGTTGCAAGTAACAGTGGCTCCTTGGTAGAGTTTAGGGGAGATCTGGCTGTGAAAAGTTTGAAAACATTTTGCCATGAACATCTCCCAAGGTTCTCAAAACGTATCGACTTGAGCCAGTTTGAGTTCGCTTCTGGCACTGGAGAAACATTACCTAAAGTGATGTTGCTCTCAACAAAGAAAGATACCCCTGTTATTTGGCGTGTGCTTAGTGGCTTGTATCACAAACGTGTTGCTTTCTATGATGCGCAGGTAAGCTAAGGATTGTCAATGTTTGTTTCCATTTTGCTTCATTCTTGTTAGATATGACGTGCCTTGGTGGTATGAGCATGATAGTTTGCCCAGTGGTGGGACTTCCAAATGTAGCTGATAGGTTTGAGGTTCCACACTCTCCCCCTAGCCTAGTACCTACCTGTGCGTTCTTACGAAAATTGAAAAGGAAGAAAAACTAAACTTTAGTGGGATTTTAAGGTGCTTAGTATCATTATCTAATTGTCCTATTTTTTCGTTGAATGTTGTACAATTTGAAGTATATAAGTTTTCATACTCAGAAGCTGTCGTTCTATCCTTAGTTGCACGAAGCGGGAGCGGGGGAGCGAGGGAATATAGAAGCTCCCAAGGTTGGGAGCGTGAGAGGAGCGTGTACATATATTATGAAAATAATGTAGCATAGAGTATTCCACTGTAAAAGTACAAAAATTTATGAAGTAAAAATATGGGCCCAGTCCTCCATAAGTGTAAGAAATGGGCTGGTAGTACAACATATGATTTTCTTTTCAAGATATCATGACTTAGGCCAGATGTATGAGTTCATCGAAGACTAATTAATAAAGCCAAGTGATAAATCCTTGGTTTTCTATACAAATATCATACAAAAGCTCCCATCTTTGTAAGGAGCGAGCTCCCACCTCGATGGGAGCGAGCTCCCGTCAAGCTCCTTACTTAGGAGCGCAAAAGCGGGCTCCCGAGGTGGGAGCGGCACCATTTTAGGAGCTCCCTGCAACTAAGGTTCTATCACTATGCGCTGGTGAAAATCTTTGTTCATCTTTGTTGGAATAGTTGATTCTTGCTAAGGTCATGATGTTTATTGACTTCTATATTTCCACGTTTATGTAGGTTCATGATGTTTCAGATCCAACGGTGAGAAGACTAGGAGTTGATGCGCTTCCTGCTATTGTTGGTTGGCTATCAAATGGGGAGAAGCAAATTTTGAAAACAGGGATTTCCGTGAAAGATATGAACTCTGCAGTTCAAGAGCTTAGTGCTTTACTTGATAGTTTTGAAAAGAAGAATAAGAAGGCAGCTTCAAGTCAGGCTAAAAAGACACAAGGTGAATCTGGCGATAAACAGATACCCCTACTTGGAGCGTCTAATTTTAATGCTCTTTGTGGAGAGACCACTCCTGTTTGTATCATTGGTGCTTTTAGGTCGTCCAGAGGGAAAGACAAGCTGCAAAAGATTTTATCAGAGGTTGGTCGAATAATTCAAATTTAAATAATTTGTTACTCCTATTTTGATGACGCTCCTTTCTAGCTATTACGTTTTGATTGATTCTTCTGATTATGATATAGTCGTCATCGAGTATTTTGCAAATCGCCTAACTCCATCCATTCAGTTTAATGTTGCTTGTTAGATGTACATAAATAAAGTAAAATGGTCTAGCCTCTTTCAATTGATGCCGCCTGGTGGTAACCATAACCATCCTATTTCTTCCTTTAGCATTGTCTCCCCCTTTGTGTTCTATTTCATCAATGCGTAGGCCGTCAAACTTTGGTCCTCTTCTTAGAACGCTTCTCTCTCTCACTACTAAATTTTGAACAACACTCCTTCGGGTTTATCACCATCTTCCTTCATTTAGGCGCTGTTTGAGTAAACTTCAAATGAAATATTAGATATTCTTGCTTCTTTGGTTTCAGATAAAAGAAATACTAGGAGTTTTAGTCGTCGCCTGTCTAGAGCTGCAGTATTTAAAGGGTTTATTTGAGAATGATAGAATTTTAAGATAGCCATGTTATACTTGATAATGAAAACGGGTACCGTTTGAGAAGTGCATCTGTATAAAACTTTCAAGGTGCCGAAATTTACACTGATAAGACTCATGGTTAGCTGTGGTATACATGTTTGAGAAGTGCATCTGTATAAAACTTTCAAGGTGCCGAAATTTACACTGATAAGACTCATGGTTAGCTGTGGTATACATAAATGCGTGCAAATGTTAGTGTGATGAACAGATTCAACTTGGGTGAGTTACTGTTTCTTTCTTACAGAAGATATTCCTTCGAGGGTTTACAAATTGTGATAAAAAGAATAATTTCTTTATTTGCTGCATGATTTGTGCTTGTAGGTTTCTCAGAAACCGCTATCAAGGCGCCGGAGTTTGGCCTCCAGTTCCGGAGACTCTATTTCCCATGTTCTTTTGGATGCATCCAAGCACCCGTCATTTCTAAATGCACTCGAGAAATCGGGATTCAAAACATCAGACAAAGTCTTGATCGCCTACAAACCTCGAAAGGGGAAGTATGCAGCATTTGATGGTGAGATGAATGCAGAGGAAGTCGAAAGGTTTGTCGGTTCAGTCCTTAATGGGGATGTAAAGTTCACCAAGACGCGGCAGAAACCCACAATCAAGTGAGAAATTTAGCGGCATCAAAATCAGAGTTCCCTTTTTATTGGAATTGGATGTAGATAGTTGAAAAGCCTGTGCTACATGCTTGATCATCAGTTTCCAGTCTTAGTGAAATTGGCCTGGCCTCAGACTCATGAGTATACATTTTGTTTTGTTTTTTTGGTGGTTGATATAACTGTACAAAATAGGAGGGCCATTCTGAGGTATCTAGAGAATTGAGGGTGGGAAAATGCTTGACCCAGGAAGAGGTTTCTGTTTATGAATGTTTCTACCAGTTTTATACCCTTAAACCAGTCAATGGTCTCTGTAATTCTAAAGACCTGTAGACTTTTTGATGGCTCTTTATACCTTTTTACTCTAAGTTGATTGTAGGTAATAGAAAGATTAGGGTATTTGACGGAATTATTGAGATATTTCAATGCATTACTTGAATTAATTTCCTGTGTCTCTAATACTATAGCAGTGTAAGCCGAATCAATATCGGCAACGGTGATGCCACCTCCGAAATTATTGTATCACTTGACCCTGTGAAATTCCAAAAATTAGCAACTAATGTGGTATTTTATCACTTTCGGATATGAATTTTCATTTGACCACATTAAGTTCAGAAGTATGTAAAAACAGTGCAGTGGGGTTAAACTATAATTTTCATTTGTCATTTGAGTTTCAACTATCAGTTTAATTTAGAAGGCAAGTCAAATAACTCAAGATACTAATAAAGTGGTTTTTTTTGTTCGTTTTGAGTTGAGAACCTCATAAAGCGATAAATAATTACTTTTTTAGTACACAAAATGAAAGTCCATGTATGGTATCTCATCACCTCTACCAAAGAGTATTTTCATATCATCAAAAATTCTAACAGCAGAGACAATTTGTAGACACCCATGCAGAGACAAACGCGTTTGGCCCCATTGCGGGTCCCAAAAAAATCTAGAAAAATATCCATAAATTTTTGAATATTATTTTATGAGGCCCTGTAAAAAATCAGCTCCTGCGGATATCGATAAGTACTACTTTTGGATTCGTAGGGGCGAGTTCTAGATTTTTTTGGGACCCGAAATGGGGCCAAACGCGTTTGTCTCTGCGTGGGTCTCTGCAAATTGTCTCTGCGGAGCATTCATGTTCATGGCGCCACATGTCATATGACTCATAGCTCACGACATCGAATAATTAAGTTGGTGAATTGTTGGTGTCCAGGGGTGATGGTATGGTGACAGTGGTGGAGGTGTAGTAATGGTAGTGGTTGTATTGGTGGTGGTGGCGGTATGGTGAAGCGATTGTGGTGGTGGTTAACAATGGTGATGAGATGGTGGTAGTTGTGGAGATGTGGTTGTAGTAGTGAAAAAATGGTGGTGAAACACACACAAGAAGAAAAACTAAGATTGCGGGATTGGTTCTTGGTCTAGATGGTGAGGTAGTGGTGGTGGCCTGGTGAAACACACAAAAGAAAATTAGAAAAAAAAACTAAGATTGTGGGATTGGTTCTTGGTCTAGGTGGTGAGGTAGTGGTGGTGGTGAAGAAAGAGGAGGGAAGAATAAGATCGAGAAGGGGCATGGTTGGGCAGGAGGGGAAGCGATGAGATATCTATGTTTTGTGCAGTGCGCTTGACATGCGCCCCAGGCGCACCCATATGTGCTCTGGGCGCACCTTAAAGCAGCGAAAATGCCTAACTTCGCAAACTTACCACAGACACTTCCGAACTCCGATTTGCGCGTGATTTGAACCATTGAAAAACTTGTTGAGTTTAATTTCTAACACAAGGAGTTTGGATCCAAAATTATTTTGAAATTAAAAAATTTGAAAATTTTATACTTACTGGGTCAAAAAACAAATTATTTTGGCAAAATTCTCTCATCGATCACCATTCTTTTAAATTGAAACAAAACCTATTTGGTGATTACAGTGAGAGATGGTGGAATTAAACAATTAAGGTGGTGGCAGTGATAATGGCCTTGAAGTATTGCTGGTGGAGCTAGTACCGCAATGATAGCGATAGTAAGATGGGGGGTTGTGAGGTGCCGATGGTTTAGTGGAAGGGTGACAATTATATATGGTGGCAAAGTGATGGAGGTGGTGGTAGTGGTAGTGGCTGTACAGTGAAGTGATAGTGGTGATGAAACAATGGCGATGAGGTGGTTATAGTTGGGAAAAAATGGTGGTGAAACACACTCACAAAAAAGAAGCAGCTAAGATTGCGGGATTTGATCTTGGTCTAGGTGGTGAGGTAGTGGTGGTAGTGAAGGAAGAGGAGGGAAGAAGAAGAGACGGGGCGTGGTTGGGCAGGAGGGGAAGAGATGACATATCTATGATTTGTGTCGTGCGCCTCAGGCGCAACTACATGCGCCCCGGGCGCCTAACTTCGCAGGCTTGCCATGATCATTTCTGAATTCTGATTTACACATGATTTGAACTATTGAAGAGCTTGTTGAGTTTGATTTCTCACGCAAGTAGTTTGGATCCAAAGTTATATTGAAATTAAAAGATTTCAAAATTTTATCCTTAACGGGTCAAAAAACAAATTTTTTTGACAAAATTCTCGCGTCACCCTTCTTTTAAATCGAATCAAAACCTATTTCGTATTGATATATAGTATATAAAAATTACTGAGAGATGTTGGAATCAAACAATTAAGGTAATAGAGCTTTGACTACGAAAAGTGGGTCGAATGCAAAACTATTGATAGATTGTCGGAACCATTAAAATTAAAAGACATTTTTGCACCCTTCTGCTTTTTCAAAATTTCATTTGGTACTCTCCCTAGTTCAAACATCTTCATTTATTAATTATGAGCTAATTCATAGAGTCAATTGGGCTTTACACACTGCATCAAAGCCTACTAATAAAGTTTCATCATGGGGATTCGCCAAAATCGGACATGTATTTTTACAAATTAAGCTGTATATGACAAACACTATAACTAGACCAGTACTTCCAACTACCACATCACCGCTAGTACCACTAGCTACCATCATTTGACCAGCCTTCGACCTAAGCATTACTGTTACGTTTGGCCACCACACCACGTCGACCACCATCACTTTACTTCCGCACCTTGAGCACCACCTCATCATTTCACATGTTATCACCACCAGTCCACAACAACTAGTTCTCTACCACCCCGCCGCGTGGTGGCGAGTACAAAAGGAAACCATATCCTTCCTTTTCCATGGCAGCTGCAGGAATTGAGTATAAACACACACACACACTAGAATGTACTTCAAGTTATTCTAGTCAAATTGAAACAAAGCCATGGCAGCAGCAGGTTCTAATGCAGAAAAACTAAACAGAAAGGAAAACAGAATGCGTCGCTAAGAAATATAACACGCAACAAAGTAACGTCAACTGTTTTCCTGGCAAACCACAAATGTTGGGCCACTTAATTCAGTAATCATGAATTGAAGACTCAAGGTAGCAATTGTGATACGGTTAACATAATTCAAGCTCTTATATTCTAGTTCTGTTCCTTCCCGATCACAAAACCTTGATGGATTGCACGCAAGGAAAACCGATGAACTACATGATGCTTCAAATTTCAATGTGTTACATACGACTACAATAAAGTCATAATCAGTGAGGTAGTGGTGGTGGTGAAGCAAGAGGAGGGAAGTAGAAGAGACAGGGCGCTGTCGGGCAGGAGGGGAAGAGTCGGCATATCTATGTTTAGTGCAGTGCGCCTCATGCGCACGTACATGCGCCCGAGGTGCACTCCGATGCTGCAAAAAAGGCCGAACTTTGCGGGCTCGTCACGAACGCTTCCGAACTTCGGTTTGCGCGTGATTTGAACCGGTGAAAAGATTGTTGAATCTTATTTTTAA
Source organism: Rhododendron molle (assembly GCA_025413875.1). NCBI lineage: Eukaryota > Viridiplantae > Streptophyta > Magnoliopsida > Ericales > Ericaceae > Rhododendron > Rhododendron molle. The sequence continues at coordinate 49,922,818 of CM046392.1, forward strand.
CCAATGTACTTTGGATCTAAATTTTTTTTGAAATTAAATATTTTAAAATTTTATCCTTAGTGGGTCAAAAAAATAGATTATTTTTGCAAAATCCTTGCATCACCCTTCTTTTAAATCGAATCAAAACCTCTTCGGTATTGATATAGAGGGTATGAAAATTACTAAGAGATTGTGGAATCAAACAATTAAGGTAATTGAGCTTTGACTACAAAAAGGGTCGAAAAGATCGTCAGAGCTACTAAGACTAAAAATGTTTTTGCGCCCTTCTACTCATTCCAAATTTCATTCAGTACTCACTTTCTAGTTCAAACATATTACTTTATTAATTTAGAGTTTCATAGAGTTAATTTGGCTTTACACACTTCATCAAAGTATACGAAAAAAGTTTCATCATGGAGATTCGCCAAAAGTCGGACTTGTACATTTACAAAGCGAAATATGGATATCCACATACACTTTAACTTGACCGATACTTACGACAACCACACCACCGCTACCAGCCACCATCATTAATTGACCACCCTTCAACCTCACCATTTCTGTTATGACCACCTCATGACCACGTCGACCACTATCACTTCACCACCGCACCTTCATCGCACTACTCCATTATTTCACACATTACCACCCCCACAACTAGGTCTCTACTACTCCACCACAAGTCGCGCACCATTATTTCACCACCACCATTAAAATAATGCCCCTACTTGCTGCTTCTAATTTTTGATGCTCTTTGTGGAGAGACCACTTCTGTTTGGGTCATTGGTGTTTATACGTCGTCCAGAGCGAAAGTTTATCAGAGGTTAGTCAAATAACTCAAATCTGAATAGTTTGTTATTTTGATGAAGCTCCTTTGTAGCTATTAACTCAATTGATGCCGCTTTGTGGTGACTATAAAGGAAACTTTTCTTCCTATATATTAAACCTTCCTCTCCTATTTCTTCCTTTAGTATGGTCTCCCCCTTCGTGTCCTGTTTCATCAATGCCCTGGCAATTTCCCTGCAGGGACATCAGATAAAATTTGCAGGGACATCAGATAAAATTGGAACGATGCTTCTCTCTCTCATTGTACTACTAAAATTTCACTAATTAACACTTTAGTTTCATATAAGTACAAGTCGGGCGCCGGACTTTTGGCGATTCGCCATGATGAAACTTTTTTCGTATGCTTTGATAAAGGCCAATTAACTCAATGAAACTCTTAATTAATGAAGGAATATGTTAGAAGCAGGGAGTGAGTACCGAATGGAATTTAGAATGGGTAGAAAGGAACAAAAACGTCTTTCGTTCAGTCGATCTGCCTTCGACCCACCTTTCATAGGCAAATCTCTATTACCTTAATTGTTTGATTCCCCAACTCTTAGAAAATTTCATACCCTTTGTATCAATACCCAATAGGTTTAGATTCGATATAAAACAAGGGTGATGCAATGAGGTTTTGCCGAAATAATTCGTTATTTGACCTGCGCGTTAAGGATAAAAAAAATTCAAATCATTTAGTATCCAAATAATTTTGGATCCAAATTTATTGGGTTAGAAATCAGACACAAGAAGTTTTTCAACGATTCAAATCATGCATAAATTGGAGTTCGAGAGCGTCTGAGACAAGCCTGCGAAGTTAAGCTTTTTTTGGCAGCTTTGAGGTGCGCCCAGGGTGGATAGGAGTGCGTCTGAGGTGCACTGCACTAAACAAAGATATATCAACTCTTCCCCTCCTGCCCAACCACGCCTCGTCTCTTCTTCTTCCCTCCTCTTACTTCACCACCACCACTACGTCACCACCTAGACCAAGATCAAATCCCACAATCTTAGTTTTTTTGTGTGTGTGTATGTTTCACCACGATTATTTCACGACAACTACCACCAGAAGGGAAAAAAAGAAAACTTAGATGGCGGGATTGGATCTTGGTCTTGGTGGTGAGGTAGTGGTTGTGTGGTGAAGGAAGAGGAGGGAAGAAGAAGAGACGGGGTGTGGTTGGGCAAGAGGGGAAGAGTCAGACGTATCTATGTTTAGTGCAGTGCGCCTCAGGCGCAAGTACATGCGCCCCAGGCGCACTCCTATGCGCCCAGGGCGCACCTCAAAGGTGCAAAAAATGCTTAACTTCACGGGCTTGTCACGGACACTCTCGAACTCCGATTTGCGTGTGATTTGAACCGTTGAAAAACTTGTTGAATCTAATTTCTAACTAAAGTACTTTGGATAAATGAAAATATTTTAAAATTTTATCCTTAGTGGGTCAAAAAAATAGAATATTTTGGCAAAATCCTTGCATCACCCTTCTTTTAAATCGAATCCAAACCTATCTTGTATTGATATAGAGGGTATGAAAATTACTAAGAGATGGTGGAATCAAAAAATTAAGGTAATTAAGCTTTCTGTACGAAAGGTGGGCCGAAAAGATCGTCGGAGCCAATAAGGCTAAAAAACGTTCTTGCGCCCTTTTACTCATTCCAAATTTCGTTCGGTACTCACTTCCAAGGTCAAACATATTACTTTATTAATTAAGAGTTTCATAGAGTTAATTGGGCTTTACACACTTCATCATAGCATACGAAAGAAGTTTCATCATGGAGATTCACCAAAAGTCGGACTTGTACATTTACGAAGCAAAATATGGATGTCCACAAACACTATAACTTGACCGATACTTATGACTACCACACGACCACTACCACCACTACCATCATTAATTGACCACCTTCGACCTCATCATTTCTGTTACGACCACCTCATGACCACGTCCAAAGCGAAAGGCGAGCTGGATAATATTCTATCAGTGGTTAGTCAAATAACTCAAATCTGAATAGTTTGTTATTTTGATGAAGCTAGCTTGCTCCTTTGTAGCTATTAACTTAATTGATGCCGCTTTGTGGTGACTATAAAGAAAACTATCCTTCCTATTTCTTCCTTTAGTATGGTCTCCCCCTTTGTGTTCTGTTTCATCAATGCCTTGGCCGTCTCCCTTTGGGGACATCAGATAAAATTGGAACCATGCTTCTCTCTCTCTCACAACTAAATTTTTAATAACACTCCTCGCAGTTTTTCACCATCTTCATTCATTTAAGTGAACTTGAAATGAAATATTGGAAGTTCTTACTTTCTTCATCGCAGATAAAAAAAGTACTAGGAGTTTTTACCGTTGCCTTTTTAGAGCTGAAGTTTTTCATAACTCTTTTTTAAAATTTCAAAATCTTAAGATAGACATGTTATACTTTATATGAAAACGAGAACTACCGTTTGAGAAGTGTATCTGTATAAAATTTCCAAGGTGCGAAATTAGCAGTGATAAACATAAATTCTTGCGAATGCATGTTGGTTGTGTTGAACAAATTCAACTTGGGTATTGTTTCTTGCTTAAAAGACTACAACAACAACAACATAACATAACCCATCCAGTCCCCAATCATTGGGGGTATGGGCGGGGGATGATTGGAGACAAACCTAACCTTTGGCAATATATGCACAAAGTGGCTGCTCTCAGAATACCACTGAAACAGTGGCCCCCCTAAAAGACTAATTTTTTTTTATATTTGCTGCATGGTTTGTGCTTCTATTTCTCATGTGCTTCCAAGCATCTGTCATTTCCAAGCTGATCACTCAATAAATCGGGATTCAAATCATCTGACAAAGTCTCGATCGCCTTCAAACCATGAAAGGAGAAGTATGCGGGCATTTGATGGTGAGATCAATGTAGAGGAAGTGGAAAGGTTTGTCGGTTCGGTCCTTAATGGGGACCTAAAGTTCGTCAAGATGCGGCAGAAATCCAAAATCAAGTAAGAGATTTAGGGGCATCAAAATTAGAGTTGCCTTTTTATTGGAATTCGATATAGATACATGAAAAGCTAGTGCTACTTGCTTGATCATCTTCTTTTCTTTTTTTTTTTTTGGGGTCAAACGGCATAGATACTTGCTATCTTTACAGTCTAAAGTGGAATTGGCCTGGCTTCAGACTCAGGAAGAGCTGACATATCTATGTTTTGTGCAATGTGCCTCAGGCGCAGTGACATGCGTCCTAGGCGGAGGGCTATGCGCCCCGGGCGCACCGCTAAGCTTAAAAAAGGCTTAACTTCGCGGGCTTGGCACGAACGCTTCCCAACTCTGATTTGCTCGTGATTTTAACTGTTGAAAAAGCTTGTTCAGCCTAATTTCCAACCCAAATAATTTGGATCCAAAATTCATTCGAAATTAAACGATTTGAAAACTTTAATGCGGACTATGTTTTGGGCAATGCGCCCCAGGCGCACTCCTATGCGCCCCGTGGCAATTACATGCAGCCCAGGCGCACACCTCTAACGTCATCAAAGTCAGCGTTGCCTTTTTATTGGAATTTGATATAGATAGTTGAAAAGCTAGTGCTACTTGCTTGATCATCGGTCTATAGTGAAAAGAAGGGGCATGGTCGGACAGGAGGGGAAGAGCTGAAATATCTATGTTTTATGCAATGCACCTCATGCGCAATTACAGGCGTCCTTTGCGCCCCAGGCGCACCTCGAACCTGCTAAAGAAGGGCTAACTGCAAGGGCTTGCCACAAATATTTCCGAATTCCGATTCTTGAGTCTAATTTTTAACCAAAGTAATTTGGATCCAAAAATATTTTGAGATTAAAAGATTTGAATTTTTTTAATGTAGGCTATGTTTTGCACAGTGCTCCTCAGGCGCAATTACATGAGCCCCAGGAGCACTCCTATGCGCCTGGGCGCACCTCTCAAAGTTGCCAAAAAAAGGCCTAACTTCGCGAGCTTGCCACGGACACTCCCGAACTCCGATTTGTGTGCAATTTGAACAATTGAAGAGCTTGTTGAGTTTAATTTCTAACACAAGTAGTTTGGACCCAAAGTTATTTTGAAATTAAAAGATTTCAAATTTTTATCCTTAACGGGTAAAAAACAAATTTTGTTTTTGTAAAATTCTCGCATCACCCTTCTTTTAAATCGAAACAAAACCTATTCGTTATTTATATATAGGATATGAAAATTACCAAGAGATGGTTCTGAATCAAAGAATTAAGGTAATAGAGCTTTGACTATGAAAAGTGGATCGAAGGCAAAACTATTGATAAATCGTCGAAGCCATTAAATCTAAAAGACGTTTTTGTGTGCTTTTTCAAAATTCCATTTGGTACTCACTCCCTAGTTCAAACATATTTGTTTATTAATTAAAAGCTTCATAAAGCTGTTAATTGGGCTTTACACACTTCTTTAGAGCCTACGGAAAAAAGTTTCAATCATGGGGATTCGCCAAAATCAAACTTGTACTTTTACAAATTAAGCTATATATATACATGGATGTCCAAACTATGAACACCATAACATGACCACTACTTATGACTACCACATCACCGCTACTACCACTACCTACCATCATTAGACCACCCCTCACCATTAATGTTATGATCGACCACCTCACCACGTGGACCACCGTCACTTTACTTCTTCACCTTCAGCACCCTCACCATTTCACATATTATCACCACCAATCCACCACAACTAGCTCTCTACCACCCCGCTGCTTGGTGGTGAGTACAAAAGGAAACCATCCTTCCTTTGCCATGGCAGCAGCAGGACTTGTATATAAACACACACACTAGAATGTACTTCAAGTTATTCTATTCAACAGTTTTCCTGGCGAACCTCAAACGTGGGCCACTTTGGTGCAATACCTGGATTCGAATAATACAAAACCTGAGTAATCATGAATTGAAGACTCAATGGAGCAATTGTGATACGGTTTAACATATTTCAAGCTCTTCTATTCTAGTTCTGTTCCTTCCCAATACAAAACCTCAATGGAATGCATGTATGGAAAACCGTTGAGTTACACGATGCTTCAAATTTCAATGTGTTACATACAACTACAATAAAGTCATAATCAGTGAGGTAGTGGTGGTGGTGAAGCAAGAGGAGGGAAGAAGAACAGAGGGGAAGAGTCGACACATCTACATTTAGTGCGGTGCGCCTCAGGCGCATCTCAAAGCTGCAAAAAATGCCTAACTTCACAGGCTTGTCACGGACGCTCCTGAACTCCAATTTGTGCGTGATTTGAACTGTTAAAAGTTTATTGAATAAAATTTTTAACCAAAGTACTTTGGATCTAAAATTATTTTGAAATTAAAATTTTTAAAATTTTACCCTTAGTGGGTCAAAAAAATAGATTATTTTGCCATATCCTTGCATTGCCCTTCTTTTAAATCGAATCAAAACCTATTTAGTATTGGCATAGAGGGTATGAAAATTACTAAGAGATGGTGGAATCAAAAAATTAAGGTAATTGAGCAATGACTATGATGAAAGTTGGGTTGAAAAGTTCGTTGGAGCCACTAAGGCAAAGAAAAATATTTTTGCGCCCTTCTACTCATTCCAAATTTCATTCGGTACTCACTTCTTAGTTCAAACATATTACTTTATTAATTAAGAGTTTCATATTGTTAATTGGGCTTTACACACTTCATCAAAGCATACGGAAAAAGTTTTCATCATGGAGATTCGCCAAAAGTCGGACTTCTACGTTTACGAAGCAAAATATGAATGTCCACAAACACTATAACTTGACCAATACTTACGGCTACCACACCACCGCTACCATGACTACCATCATTAATCGACCACCCTTTGACCTCACCATTTTTGTTACAACCACCTCACCGCGTCGACCACTATCACTTCACTACTGCAGCTTCATTTCAAACATTATCACCACCACAATCAGCTCTCTACCACTACACCTCCATCACTTCACCACCAGTTGCACACCATTATTTCACCTCTGCCATTGACAGATACCCCTACTTGCAACTTCTAATTTTGATATTCTTTGTGGAGATACCACTCCGGTTTGCATCATTGGTGTTTTTAGGTCGTCCAGAGTGAAAGGCAAAGCTGGATAAGATTCTATCAGAGGTTAGTCAAATAACTCAAATCTGAATAGTTTGTTATTTTGATTAAGCAAAACTATTGATAGATCGTCGGAGCCATTAAATCTAAAAAACGTTTTTGCGTCCTTCTGCTTTCTCAAAATTCCATTTGGTACTGACTCCCTAGTTCAAACATATTTGTTTATATGAAAACGAGAACTACCGTTTGAGAAGTGTATCTGTATAAAATTTCAGGTTAAATACCGAGACACCCCTCGAACTATTCCCGTTTGTCTCGCTCACCCCCTCATAGAATTTTGCCTACGGCCAGCCCCTCGAACTATTCCCGTTTGTCGTATAGACCCCTTCCGTCAGGATTTCCGTCCAAAACTGTTAGAATTTTGAAAAATATTCCAATTTTGCCCTCTCCTTCTCTTCACTATGAAATATGAAACCCTAACACAAAAATACACCACAACCCCACCACTTCCACCGCCACCTCCCCACCTCCACCACCACCTCCCCACCACCCCCACCACTTCCAGCTCACCCCCGACGAACCCGACCACGGCCACCACAGCCCCACCTTCCCAACCACCACCCTAAACCCCCAACACCAACACCAGCGACGATGCCACCATTGAAGTTGTAATATTCCATAATTTTTTAATAAAATAAAAATTCAGTAATATTAGATATTCTTTAAAATTTTGTTTTAATTAATTAAATTCCGATTAATTAGTTAAAGACCGTTTAAAATCAAATCGAGCTTTCGAAAATTTACAAAAATATTTTCTATGAACACCGAGATTACTTTTTCACTAAGCAAGACCGTGGTTAGCGTTGAAATGATTTTGTGACGTTACGATTAAATTCTTAGAATTTTTCGAAATTGAAAACCGGACGAGCGATGATCGCGAGACTTGTTTTTACATATATCCATACCAATTCCTACACTCGTTCGCACTAGATTATTTTCCCCAAAATCTTTCACTAGATTTTCTCTCTCTCATCTCTCTGCCGTATCTCTTCTTCTACTCTCCCTAAGTATAATAGAGTGGTTTTGATGTGTTATTAGGGCTTGAAATGATCCCAAACGAAAAATATAGCTTACTGTTCATTTTCGGCCAGATTCATCAACTTGATATTATTTCTGTGCCCGACTCTCTATGTGATATTATTCACGGAGAAGATGATCCTTTTGATATTTATTTTACAAGCTTTATGATATTATTATTATGAAAAACTACTGACTTGATATTATTTTTGACTGAGTAATATCATTTTAGTATTAAATGAATTAGTTATATCAGTTTGATTTATCTGGTGGATTAAAGTGAATAATTGGCAATATTTTTAAATTATATTGTGCTTAAATTTCTCTTATCACTTAATAAATACCCATATAATATATTGAGATCGAGTAATAAAAAAAAAGTTTTTCTTTAGATTAATAATATTTTTATTTAGTAATCTTAGAAAGAAAATTAGAAGTTAAAAGGTATTTATAATATTAGCTTAATATTATAAAATATATCTTCAAATTACGTTAAGGACAAATCAATAGATTAATAAATCTCGTTAACTAATAATAGGATTTTCAAAGAAAACAAAAAGAATATATTTCTTAATTATGGCGAGGTGATGGATGGACGATGTGATAGGTGGCTATGGCGAGGTGATGGATGGATGATGTGGTGGTGGTGATGGGTGGCGGTGGAGGTGGGGAGGTGGTGGTGGAGGTGGGGAGGTGGCAGTGGAAGTGGTGGGGCTGTGGTGTATTTTAGTGTTAGGGTTTCATATTTCATAGAGAAGATAAGGAGAGGGCAAAATTGGAATATTTTTCAAAACTCTAACAGTTTTGGACGGAAATCCTGACGGAAGGGGTCTATACGACAAACGGGAATAGTTCGAGGAGCTGGCCATAGGCAAAATTCTATGAGGGGGTGAGCGAGACAAACGGGAATAGTTCGAGGGGTGTCCCGGTTGTGTTGAACAAATTCAACTTGGGTAGTGTTTCTTGCTCTAAAAGTCTATTTGTTTTATTTGCGGCATGATTTGTGCTTCTATTGCCCATGTGCTTTCGGATGCATCCAAGCATCTGTCATTTCTAAGCTCACTTGATAAATCGGGATTCAAATCATTTGACAACGTCTTGATTGCCTTCAAACCTCGAAAGGGGAAGTATGAGCCATTTGGTGGTGAGATAAATGCAGAGGAGGTGGAAAGGTTTGTCAGTTCGGTCCTTAATGGGGACGTAAAGATCACCAAGACACGGCAGAAACCCAAAATCAAGTGAGAAATTTAGCGGCATCAAAATCAGAGTTGCCTTTTTATTGGAATTTGGTATCAATAGTTGAAAAGCTAGTGCTACTTGCTTGATCATCAGTTTCCAGTCGATCTATAGTGAAAAGAAGTGGCATGGTCGGGCAGGAGGGGAAGAGCTAGCTGACATATCTATGTTTTGTGCAATGCGCAGGTGCAATTACATACGTCTCAGGCGCACGCCTATGCGCCCTGGGCGCACTTCTAAGCTTGAAGAAAGGCTTAATTTCGTTGGCTTGGCACGAACATTTTCGAACTCTGATGTGCTCGCAATTTTAATTGTTGAACAATCTTGTTGAGTCTAATTTCTAACCCAAATAATTTGAATCCAAAATCGGCTCGAAATTAAAAGATTTGAAAATTTTAATGCGGGCTACATTTTGCGTAGTGCACCTCAAGCGCAATTACATGCGCCCTAGACGCATCCTGTGCGGCCCACGGCAATTACATGCATACCAGGCGCACACCTCTGCGGCCCGGGCACGCCTCAAAGCTTAAAAAAAAAAAAAATGGACTAACTTTGTGGTCTTGTCACGAACACCCTCGAACATTGATTTGTGCATAATTTTAACCGTTGAAAAACTTGTTGAGTCTAATTTCAAACCAAAGTAATTTGAATTTTTTTAATGTGGGCTATGTTTTGCACAGTGTGCTTCGGGCGCAATTACAGGCGCGCTCCTATGGGCTTGGGGACACCTCAAAGCTGTAAAAGAAGGCCTAACTTAGCGAGCTTACCACGGACACTCTCGAACTCCGATTTGTGCTTAATTTGGAGTGTTGACAAGCTTGTTGAGTTTAATTTCCAACCCAAGTGATTTGGGTACAAAATTATTTGGAAGTTAAAAGGTTTCAAAATTTTATCCTTAATGGGTCAAAAAAATAAATATTTTGGTAAAATCCTTGCATCATCCATCTTTTAAATCGAATTTAAACCTATTTGGTATAGATATAGAGGGTATGAAAATTACTAAGAGATGACTGAATTAATCAAACAATAAAAGTAATAGAGCTTTAACTATGAAAAGTGGGTTGAAGGTAGACAGATTGAAATATCGTCGGAGCCATTAAATCTAAAAGACGTTTTGTTTGCTTTTTCAAAATTCTTTTTGGTACTCACTCCCTAGTTCAAACATATTCGTTTATTAATTTAGAGCTTCATAGAACTTTTAATTGGGCTTTACACACTTCATCAAAGCCTATGGAAAAAGTTTCATCATGGGGATTCGCCAAAATCGGACTTGTACTTTTACAAATTAAGCTATATATGGATGTCCACACTACAAACACCATAACTTGACCACTACTTATGACTACCACATCACCGCTACTACCACTAGCTACCATCACTTGACCACCCTCCAAAATTTGATGCGCCCATTCGGTAGTCGTTGAAATTTACCAAACGGCCGTCAAATTCAATTATTTATTTACATTAATCGGACTACAACTAAAGATTTGCATAGTATAGTGACGAAGTCCGAGTCGATCCACAGGGAAATAAGTGTGTCAATTGCCAAAATTAATTTCTACTTTAGTCCGAGCAAAAGATAAATGATTTTTGGATTTTTAAATATAAGATGCACAAAGTGAAATAACATAAAATGAAATGGAGGATAAAGATAAGAGATAGAGAAGGTCTTGGACTCTCGATTCCACCCTGGCTTTGTTTAAGGTCTTAATCCATTCATCCGTGGTTGCAACTGCAGCCCCACTAAAATCTTCAAGAGGATAAATATAATTAGTCATCGACATAGCATATCAAGAAAGGCACAGAATGTCAAAGACTCTAACTAATAATCTAATTAAGCACAACCTGTCACTAATCGGCCTCGACTATTCACTACGTAATCTAAGAACGATCTGTCACTAATTGCCTTCGTTTCTACACTACACTAAAATTGCCCAAGCACAACCCGTCCTCTCAAGCATAAACACTACAAGAAAATCGTTCTATAGCAACGGTCGAAAGCGTTGCCAAAAAGCCGAAAAACCGTTGGTAGAGACCCATTTAGGCTATACCAACGGTTGGAGAACCGTTGGTCAAACCGTTGCAATATATCCGTTGTTGTAAGGGTATAGCAACGGTTTTGACGAGCGTTGGTACAGATTTTTTTTTACTACCGGTTTCATCAGCAACGGTTATAACCGTTGCTAAAGGCAATTTTCTTTTTTTTAAAAAACCAACCACTGTGTGACGCAAGCCTTCACGTGGCAATGACGTGGCAGCCACATGTTGCCCACGTGGTGCCCGCGTGGCAGGCGAAATAACCTTGCTCCTCCAGGGAATCGAATCCCTGACCTCGCTTGTGCGCGCGGGTGCGCGAACCAACTGTGCTAGCCCATAACTTGTGTAAAAACTTAAGCCTATTAATATTTATACGGAGTACTATACTAACTGGACTTTTTAAATCCGGTTTATACTATACAAACACTTCTAATATCAATTTTTTTCTGATCGGAAGCGTCTATTTTTACATAATAAGGAGTACAATATTTGTACGAAGAATGAAATTATTATTACATAGACTTTAACGCTAGGTTCAATAATTACCTTTAAAATTGGTATAAATTGACATGCACCTTGTACCAAAAAAAAAAAAAACCTCTCTGTTTTCCTATTTTTTTTTTCAATATGAATTTTGCCTTTTCTAAATTTTTGTTAGAGTTGTGTTGTGGTCGAGTTGCTATTGTACGTTCAAATACAACACAAGATGTAGTTTAATTAATTGTTATCATGAATTACATTAAACGTATATATTTTAAATATAATTACAAATCCGATTGAGTCAAATTTTTACGAGAATGATTTAATCAACATGAAAAAAAAGTCAACCGTCTCGATCCTTAGTTCGGATTTGGAAAACCGATCGCATGAAAGAAATTGGTTTTGGCGGTGTGAAAATCTAGTAGCGGTTATTAGAAACCGTTGCTATAAGCCGGTTTATAGTAACGGTTATTTAAAACCGTTGCTATAGGCCGGTTTTTAGTAACGGTTATGGAAAACCGTTGCTATAGTCTTGTAATCTACTAATGGTTGCATGAAAACCGTTGCTATAGTCCTGTTTCCAGTAACGTTTTGAAAACCGTTACTACACACCATCTATACCGACGGTTTTTTCAACCATTACTAAAAAAATCGTTGGGAGATCCTAAATTTCTTGTAGTGAAACTATATCATTTCTCAATTATATATTCTAGGAAAACTATTGTATGGCGTAGTATTTGAAATCGCAAGATCACAAAACACCCGAACTTAGATACTTGAGAAAATCATTTAGCAAAGTCATACAATTAATTAAACAAACTGAAAGAAACCAGAAAAAAAAAATACAATAAGTTACTTGGCCCGGATTTCATTTATATACATTCCATAAATAAAATAGAAGAATATAGAGTTACAGATTTGTCGGAACAGAGGCAAAGACTCTGCTCCTGCCTTTGAGCTCAGCTCTTTCTTTTTCCTTCCCTTGGCCGTCTGCCGAATTCCTCCTCCTCTTGTGTGCCTCGTTGTTTTATATATATATATATATATATATATATATATATATATATATATATATATAGGCCAAGAGAACAAAAGAAAGCCACGCATGTTGCTATGCATGTGGCTTGTACTTAACTAAGATTTAATAATTCAGTTTTGCTATTGTCAGCCAATTAGGTTGACGATAAGCACACTAGAAGACAAAAAAAATACGTGTTTTTTGAACCTTTTACACTATACATATTTACTCACTTACTATTATCAGTCCATTGGACTGATTTTAGAATTTTCCATAAATACAAAAATATCTACTCTATACATTAATTATAGCTATCTAATTATGGCATGTAGATATTTCATTTCTATCCTTTACAGAAAAGTGGAGTCTTCGATAGCCATGGCTGCCGACACCCCAATGGCTTGCAACCGTGCATTGCTTTGTTCCGCGATGCGCTCGACTGATTTCTAACGGTGTCTGATCGGGGGTCCAGATACAACCAAAATCTTCGGCGTCATTTTGAGCGCTCAAGTAATTGGGCCAAATTGGACATCAAAAGACACACTTTATCCTTAATTACCTGAAATGAACAAAAACATACCTTACGCATAATATCACATAAAAAATTTAATAATAAACAAAAAGATATGATAAATGGGAGATATTAAGCACAATAATATACAATATTATGTGTTTATCACCTCACCATTACTGTTACGATCGACCACCTCACCACGATCGACCACCTCACCATGTCGACCACCATCACTTTACTTCCTCACCTTCAGCACCACCTCATCATTTCACATATTATCACCACCAGTCCACCACAACTAGCTATCTACCACCCCACCGCTTGGTGGTGAGTACAAAAGGAAACCGTCCTTCCTTTTCCATGGCAGCAGCAGCAGGTTCTAATGCAGAAAAACTAAACAGAAAGGAAAACAGAATGCGTCGCCACAAATGTTTTCTTGGCCAACCACAAATGTTGGGCCACTTTGGTGTATATACTTGGATTCGAATAATTAAGTTTGCCAGTAACAAGTAGGCAATATTATTGAGCAAGGTCCATTACCACATTCAGTAATCATGAATTGAAGACTCACGGAAGCAATTGTGATACGGTTAACATAATTCAAGCTCTTCTATTCTAGTTCTGTTCCTTTCCGATACAGAACCTCGATGGATTGCACACAAGGAAAACCAATGAATTACATGATGCTTCAAATTTCAATGTGCTACATACGACTACAATAGAGTCATAATCGGTGAGGTAGTGGTGGTGGTGAAGCAAGAGGAGGGAAGAAGAAGAGACGGCGGGGCGATTGGGCAGGAGGGTAAGAGTTGACATATCTATGTTGAGTGCACTGCGCCTAAGGCGCAAGTACATGCGCCCCAGGCGCACTTTTATGCCCCGGGCGCACCTCAAAACTACAAAAAAAGGCCTAACTTCGCAGGCTTGTCACAGACGCTGCCGAACTCTGATTTGCGCGTGATTTGACCCGTTCAAAAGTTTGTTGAATCTAATTTCTAACCAAAGCAATTTGGATGAAAAATTATTTTGAAATTAAAAAATTTAGAATTTTATCCTTAATGGGTCACAAAAATAGATTATTTTGGCCAAATCCGTGCATCACCCTTGTTTTGAATCAAATCAAAACCTATTTGGCATTGATAAGGAGGGTATGAAAATTACTAAGAGATGGTGCAAAAAATTACGGTAATTGAGCTTTGAATACGAAAAGTGGGTAGAAAACATCGTTGGAGCCACTAGGGCTAAAAAAATGTTTTTGCGCCCTTCTACTCATTCGAAATTTCATTCGGGACTCACTTCCTAGTTCAAACATAATACTTTATTAATTTAGAGTTTCATAGAGTTAATTGGGCTTTACACACTTCATCAAAGCATACGAAAAATGTTTCATCATCGAGATTCGCCAAAAGTTGGACTTGTACATTTACGAAGCGAAATATGGATATCCCAAACACTATAACTTGACTGATACTTACGACTACCACACCACCGCTACCACCAATTGACCACCCTTCGACCTCACCATTTCTGTTACGACCAACTCATGACCACGTCGACCACTATCAATTCACCACCGCACCTTCAGCGCACCACTCCATCATTTCACACATTACCACCACCACAACTAGGTTTCTACCACTCCACCACTAGTCGCGAACACCATTGTTTCACCACCACCATTATATTAAAAAGATACCCTTAGTTGCAGCTTCTATTTTTTTATGCTCTTTGTGGAGAGACCACTTCTATTCGTGTCATTGGTGTTTATACGTCGTCAAGAGTGAAAAGCAAACCGGATAAGATTCTATCAGAGGTTAGTCAAATAACTCAAATCTGAATAGTTTGTTATTTCCATGAAGCTCCTTTGTACTAGCTATTACCTCAATTAATGTCGCTTTGTTGTGACTATAAAGGAAACTATCTTTCCTTTTCCTTCCTCCCCTATTTCTTCCTTTATTATGGTCTCCCCCTTCGTGTCCTGTTCCATCAATCCCCTGCCCGTCTCCCTGCCGTGACATCAGACAAAATTGGAACGATGCATCTCTCTTTCACTCTACTAAAATTTCACTGATTAAAACTCCTTCATTTAAGCGCTGTTTGAGTAAACTTGAAATGCAATATTGGAAGTTCTTACTTCCTTTGTCGCAGATACAAAAAAAAAAAGCTCTAGGAATTTTTACCGTTGCCCTTTTAGAGCTGAAGTTCTTTAAGAACTCGTTTTTTAAAACTTCAAAATCTTAAGATAGATGTGCTATACTTTGTATGAAAACGAGAACTACCATTTGATAAGTATATCTGTATAAAATTCTCAAGGTGTGAAATTCATAGTAACAAGACTAAATGTCCGCTGTGACAAAACATAAATTCGTGCGAATGTTGGTTGGGTTGAACAAATTCAACTTGGGTGAGTAAGCGTTTATTGTAAAATATATTCCTACGAGGGTTTGGCAACTGCTCTAAAAGACAAATTTCTTTATTTGCTCAATGATTTGTGCTTCTAGCTTTCTTAGAAACCACTATCAAGGCGACGGAGTCTGGCCTCATTTTCCGGAGACTCTATTTCCCATGTGCTTTTGGATGCATCCAAGCATCCGTCATTTCTAAACTCACTCGATATATATATCAAGATTCAAATCATCAGTCGAAGTCTTAATCGATCGCCTTCACACCTTGAAAGGGGAAGTATGCGGCATTTGATGGTGAGATGAATGCAGAGGAAGTGGAAAGGTTTGTGAGTTCGGTCCTTAGTGAGGCCGTAAAGTTCACCAACATGCAGCAGAAACTCAAGATTATGTGAGAAGAAAAGAAGGGGCAAGGTTGGGCAGGAGGGGAAGAGATCATGACATATCTATGTTTTGTGCAATGCGCCTCAGGCGCAATTGCATGCATCCCAGGCGCACACCTATGCTCCCGGGCCGCATTTCTAAGCTTAAAAAAGGGCTGAACTTTGCTGGCTTTGCGCAGAGGGCCTCAGGCGCAATTACATGCGGCCCAGGCGCACTCCTATGCACCCCAGGCAATTACATGCATCTCAGGCGCTCCTCAAAGCTGCAAAAACAAGGCCTAACTTCGCAAGCTTGCCACGAGTACTCCCGAACTTCGATTTGTGCGTGATTTTAATCGTTGAAAAGCTTGTTGAGTCTAATTTCTAACCTATGTAATTTGGATCCAAAATTATATTGAAATTGAAAGATTTGAAATTTTTTATTGCGGGCTATGTTTCACTCAATGCGCCTCAGGCGCAATTTTGTGCGCCCTAGGCGCACCGCAAAGCAGCAAAAAAAAGGCTTAATTTCGTAAGCATGCCACGTTCAAAAGCTAGTGCTACTTGCTTGATCATCAGTTTCTAATCTATAGTAAAATTGGCCTGGCTTCAGACTCATGAAGATGCTTGACCCGGGAAGAGGTTTCTGTTTTAGAATGTAGGTGGTGATAGTGGCGATGAAGTATTGCTGGTGGAGCTAGTGCTGCAATGATAGCGTTAGTAAGATGGGGGTTGTGAGGCGGCAATGGTTTGGAAGGGGGACAATCATGGTGGGAAAGTGATGGTGGTGGTGGTGAAATGATGGCTTCTAAGTGTTGGTGGTGGTGGTGGTATGGTGACGCGAAACTAGTGGCGGTGAAACAATGGCTATGAGGCGGCGATAGTTGTGATTGGTTGTTGGTCTAGGTGGTGAGGTAGTGGTGGTGGTGAAGGAAGATGACGGAAGAAGAAAAGAAGGGGCATGCATGGTCAGGCAGGAGGGGAAGAAATGACATATCTTTTGTTTTGTGCCATGTGCCTCAGGCGCAATTACATGCGTCCCAGGCGCATCTCTAAGCTTAGAAAAAGGCTTAACTTCGCGGGCATGGCACGAACACTTTCGAATTCCGATTTGCTTGTATTAACTGTTGAAAAAGTTTGTTGAGTTTAATTTCTAACCCAAATAATTTCGATCCAAAATTAGTTTGTAATTAAAAGATTTGAAAATTTTAATGCGGGCTATGTTTGGCGCAATTACATGCGCCCCATGGCAATTACATGCATCGCAAGCGCACGCCTCTGCGCCCCAGGCGCACCTCAAAGCCACACAAAAAAAAAATGTAACTTCACAGGCTTGCCACGAACACCTCCAAATTAACTCGGATTTGTGTGTGATTTTAACCGTTAAAAAAAAATTTGTTGAGTCTGATTTCTAACCAAAGTAACTTGGATCCAAAATTATTTTGAAATTTTTTAATGCGGGCTATGTTTTGCGCAGTGCGCCTCAAGCGCAAGTTCCTGCACCCCAGGTGCACTCCTATGCGCCCGAGCGCACAACAAAGCTGGAAACGAAGGCTTTGCGAGGTTGCCACGGACACTCCCGAAGTCTGATTTGTGTGCGATTTGGACCGTTGAAAAGCTTGTTGAGTTTAATTTCTAACCCAAGTGATTTGGATACAAAATTATTTTGAGGTTAAAAGATTTCAAAATTTTATCCATTTGACAAAATCCTTACATCAATCTTCTTTCAAATCGAATCAAAACCTATTTGGTATGTAATAGAGGGTATGAAAAACTACTGAGAGATGGTAGAATCAAAGAACTAAAGTAATAGAGCTTTGACTATGAAAAGTGGGTCAAAGGGAGACCGATTGAAAGATCATCGGAGCCATTAAGGCTAATAGACATTTTTGCGCTCTTCCACTCATTCCAAATTCCATTCAGTACTCACTCCCTAGTTCTAATATATTCCCTTCTTAATAAAGTGTTCCATAGAGTTAATTGAGTTTTACACACTTCATCAATGCATACTGTGGGCTCCCCAATCGGAATGCTCGAGAGTTGCCACCCGGATTTTAGAGATAGATGATCCGAGAAACCGAGGGTTTGAAAAAGAAGGCTTTTGGTCTTGCTAAAACGTTGAAATTTTGGATTCGAGAGCTACGTTATAAACGGAAAAGATTTTGTTAAAAAAGCACACCGCTCGCCTGGTTAAAACCGGTCTCTACTTAGCATTTTAAATGGGAGAATTTAATATTGCATAAAAAACTTAACTTTTGAATAAACAAATATGGAAAAGAGACATGGGATTATATATAGCATCTTGGCGTGCGAGGTGTGCCCACTGTTCAATGTGAATGATGAATGATGAATGAAGAATATACAGAAGTGAAATAACAACATTACAGCAGTCTGTCAATATCACGTGAAACACCGCACAATGTAACTAAAACATTGTGCAGTGTACTTGTCTATACATTCCAAAATCAGTTCACATTTATATGACAAAACAAAATCATAGGTCAACAAAATAGTTTTTTATGTTTTCCAAATCTCTAAAAAATGATTTAGGAGACCATTTTGTTCATCTTATCATGTAAAGCATGTTAAAAGCTTTTTGAGATGTTAAAAGATTTAATAAAGTAAAAAAGATGACTTTTAACATGAAACTCTACTCTAATTGTGTACATACACAATCGTTAAATAACATTAGCTAGCCAAAGTAGAAAAGGAAATAAAAATAATTAATAAAATAATAATAAACAGTACTAATTAAAATAACGCACGGTGTAACGTATCCAATGCAAAAATTGTTTTTGGTTACTTCTTGAATGTAAAACTCGTTTGAGGCTAAAACCTAGTATAGAATGACTAGGAAAGGCCTCAGCGATCTCCTTTCAAGGCCAAAATTTGATTTAGCCCAAGGAATTTGTTTATACCTTTCGTTCAAGGCTTGGATGTACTTGAAAATAGAGGAAAGGGAGGTTAATTCAGATTGGAGACCCTTAAAATCAAATGGGGTTTCTGAGTTTATGGGAGATTTGAGTGAGTTTTGTGAAGATTTGATGAGCTTTTGTAGAAAGAATAAGAAGAAAAATTAGTTTGAGACTGATTTTGTAATAGACCAGCTTGTGGGTTGATGTAGAGAGAGAAAAAGAGAGAAGAGGTATCAAGGGTGTGTGTGGTTGTACATTGTGGTTTGAAATGGCTGAAAATAGGAGCATATTTAGTGGTTTTCATGAGTAGGGGTTATTTATAGGGGGAACTAGAGGGCATGATCATGTATATGCTTGGAGTGCACCTAATGGCAAAAAAAAAGTGCCCTGACTGCTCTGCTGTGCGTGTTTGACGCGCATGGGAATCTGCCTGACACTCCTTCAGATAAATTCTCTGATGTTGTTGGGAACCTTTTAAAATGCCGCATGACACTCCAAAGTGCCTTGAAGTGCTCTAAAATGCCACACGATGTTCCAAATGCCGCGCGGTGTTTCTAAAATGTTGCGTGATATTTTTTTCACGGCACACCGAACTTCGTGGCGGCTCCCCTGATAGTCCTGAACTTGGATTTGAACGCGGTTTGAAGCGTTGGAAAACTTGTTGAGTCATCTTTCTAACCCAATTGGTTTCACTCAAAGATGTTTTATATATTGAAATGTGTGCCCATTTTACCCTCAATATTATGTGTTAATCACCTCACCATTAATGTTACGATCGACCACCTCACCAGGTGGACCACCATCACTTTACTTCCTCACCTTCAGCACCACCTCATCATTTCACATATTATCACCACCAGTCCACCACAACTAGCTCTCTACCACCCCGCCGCTTGGTGGTGAGTACAAAAGGAAACCATCCTTTCTTTGCCATGGCAGCAGCAGGACTTGTATATAAACACACACACTAGAATGTACTTCAAGTTATTCTAGTCAAATTGAAACAAAGCCATGGCAGCAGCAGGTTCTAATGCAGAAAAACTAAACAGAAAGGAAAACAGAATGCGACGCCAAGAAATATAACACGCAACAAAGTAATGTCAACTGTTTTCTTGGCGAACGACAAATGTTGGGCCACTTTGGTGCAATACCTGGATTCGAATAATAATGTTTGCAAGCAACAAATAGGCATTATTATTGAGCAAGGTCCATTACCACATTCAGTAATCATGAATTGAAGACTGAATGAAGCAATTGTGATACAGTTAACATAATTCAACCTCTTCTATTCAAGTTCTGTTCCTTCCCAATACAAAACCCCGATGGAATGCACGTGTGGAAAACCGTTGAATTATTCGATGCTTCAAATTTCAATGTGTTACATACGACTACAATAAAGTCATAATCAGTGAGGTAGTGGTGGTGGTGAAGCAAGAGGAGGTAAGAAGAAGAGAGGGGAAGAGTCGACATCTATGTTTAGTGTAGTGTGCCTCAGGCGCAAGTGGGGCGCACTCTTATGCGCCGGGGCGCACCTCAAAACTGCAAAAAATGTCTAACTTCGTAGGCTTGTCACAGACGCTCCTGAACTTCGATTTGCTGTGATTTGAACCGTTGAAAGTTTGTTGAATTTAATTTCTTACCAAAGTACTTTGGATTTAAAATTATTTTGAAATTGAAATTTTTAAAATTTTATTCTTATTGGGTAAAAATAAAAAGATTATATTGGCAAAATCCTTGCATTACCCTTTTTTAAATCGAATCAAAACCTATTTATTATTCGCATAAAGGGTATGAAAATTACTAAGAATTGGTAGAATCAAAAAATTAAGGTAATTGAGCTATGACTATGAAAACTGGGTTGAAAAGATCGATGGAGCCACTAAGGCTAAAAAAACGTTTTTGCGCCCTTCTACTCATTCCAAATTTCATTTGGTACTCACTTCCTAGTTCAAACATATTACTTTATTAATTAAGAGTTTCATAGTTAATTGGGCTTTACACACTTCATCAAAGCATAAGGAAAAAGTTTTCATCATGGAGATTCGCCAAAACTCGGACTTCTACATTAACGAAGCAAAATATGGATGTCCACAAGAACTATAACTTGACCAATACTTACGACCACCACACCACCGCTACCACAACTACCATCATTAATTGACCACCCTTCGACCTCACAATTTCTGTTACGACCACCTCACCACTTAGACCACTATCACTTCACTAACGCACCTTCATTTCAAACATTATCACCACCACAACCAGCTCTCTACCACTCCGCCACCATCACTTCACCACTAGTTGCACACCATTATTTCACCTACGCCATTAAACAGATACCTCTAGTTGCAGCTTCTAATTTTGATAGTCTTTGTGGAGATACCACTCTTGTTTGCATCATTGGTGTTTTTAGGTCGTCCAGAGTGAAAGGCAAGCTGGATAAGATTCTATCAGTGGTTAGTCAAATAGCCCAAATCGGAATAGTTTGTTATTTTGATTGATCTAGCTCCTTTGTAGCTATTAACTTAATTGATGCCGCTTTGTGGTGACTATAAGGGAAACTATCCTTCCTTTTCCTTCCTCTCCTATTTCTTCCTTTAGTATGATATTCCCTTTCGTGTCCTGTTTCATCAATGCCCTGGCCATCTCCCTTTGGGGGCATCAGATAAAACTGGAACGATGCTTCTCTCTCTCTCACACTACTAAAATTTCACTAATTAACACTTTAGTTTCATATAAGTACAAGTTGGGCGCCGGAGTTTTGGCGATTCCCCATGATGAAACTTTTTTCATATGCTTTGATGAAGTATAAAGAGGCCAATTAACTCTATGAAACTCTTAATTAATGAAGGAATATGTTAGAAGTGGGGAGTGAGTACCGAATGGAATTTAATTAGAATGGGTAGAAGGGAACAAAAACGTCTTTCTTTCAATCAGTCTGCCTTCGACCCACCTTTCATAGGAAAATCTCTATTACCTTAATTGTTTTAGTCCACCAACTCTTAGAAAATTTCATCCCCTCTGTATCGATACCCAATAGGTTTAGATTTGATATAAAAGAAGGGTGATGCAAGGAGGTTGCGCCAAAATAATTTGTTTTGGCCCGCGTGTTAAGGATAAAAACATTCCTTCATTTAAGCGCTGTTTGAGTAAACTTGAAATGCAATATTGGAAGATAAAAAAAAGTATTAGTAGTTTTTACAGTTGCCTTTTTTTGAAACTTCAAAATCTTAAGATAGACGTGTTATACATTATATGAAAACGAAAATTAACTACCATTTGAGAAGTATATCTGTATAAAATTCTCAAGGTGTGAAATTTCCAGTAACAAGACTAATAAATGTTTGTCGGGTTGCACAAATTCAACTTGGGTGAGTCAGTGTTTCTTGCAAAATATATTCCTTCGAGGGTTTGGCAACTGCTCTGAAAGACTACTTTCTTTATTTGCTCCATGATTTGTGCTTCTAGCTTTCTCAGAAACCGCTAAAAATCACGTTCTGATCACATTGAGAGGCTCAGATCAAGCCCTTCCCAGTCTTTCTATTATATATATTTTTTCCTGATTTCTCGCGGGTACCCTTAAAATCACGTTCTAATCACATTGAGAGGTTCAGATCATTAAAATTTGATCGAAAACTATGAGTTATTTTTTTAGGTGTCTAATTAGTTGTTCTCGGAACCGCCTCGTGTGTGTATATATATATATCAGGATTCAAATCATCTGACGAAGCCTTGATCGCCTTCAAACCTCAAAAGGGGAAGTATGCGGCATTTGATGGTGAGATGAATGCAGAGGAAGTGGAAAGGTTAGTCGGTTAAGTCCTTAATGGAGAAGTAAAGTTCACCACGACACGACAGAAACCCAAAATCAGGTGAGAAATTTAGCGGCATCGAAATCAGAGTTGCCTTTTTATTGGAATTGGAGATAGATTGTCGAAAAGCTAGTATTGCTACTTGCTTGATCATCAGTTTCTAGTCTATAGTGAAATTGGCCTGGCTTCAGACTCATGAAGATGCTTGACCCAGGAAGAAGAAAAGAAGGGGCATGGTCGGGAAGGAGGGGAAGAGCTGACATATCTATGTTTTGTGCAATGCGCCTCGGAAGCAATTACATGCATCCCAGGTGCATGCCTATACGCCACGGGCTTGGCACAAACACTTCTCAACTTCGATTTGCTCGTGATTTTTATTGTTGAAAAAGTTTGTTAAGTCTAATTCTAACCCAAATAATAAGATTTGAAAATTTTAATGCGGGCTATGTTTTGCGCAATGCGCCCGGCGCAATAACATGTGCCCAGGCAATTACATGCATCCCTGGTGCACCTCAAACCTGCATAAGAAGGCCTAATTTCTCGGGTTTGCCACAAACACTCCTAAATTTAAATTTGTGCGTGATTTTAACCTTTGAAAAACTTGTTCAGTCTAATTCCTAACCAAAGTAATTAGGATCCAAAATTATTTTGAAATTAAAAGATTTGAATTTTTTAATGTGGGCTATGTTTTGCGCAGTGCGCCTCAGATGCAATTGCGTATGCCCCAGGCGCACTCCTATATATGCGCACCTCAAAGCTGCAAAAAAGGTCCTAACTTTGCAAGCATGCCATGGCTACTCCCGAACTCTGATTTGTGTGTGATTTGGACCGTTGAAAAGTTTGTTGAGTTTAATTTCTAACCCAAGTGATTTGGATACAAAATTATTTTGAAGTCAAAAGATTTCTAAATTTTATACTTAATGGGTCAAAAAACAATTATTTTGGCAAAATCCTTGCATCATCCTTCATTTAAATCGAATCAATACCTATTTGATATTGATATAGAGGGTATTAAAATTACGAAGAGATGGTGGAATCAAACAATTAAAGTAATAGAGCTTTGGGTCGAAGGCAGATCGATTGAAAGATAGTCAGAGCCAATACGGCTAAAAGACATTTTTGCACCATTCTACTCATTCCAAATTTCATTTGATACTCACTCCCTTATTCTTACGTGTTCATTTGTTAATAAAGAGTTTCATTGAGTTAATTGGACTTTACACACTTTGTCAAAGTATACGAAAAAGGTTTCATCATGGGGATTCATTAAATGTTGGACTTGTACGTACTGTTATGAAGCTAAATATATATGGATGTCCACACCACAAACACTATAACTTGACCACTACATACGACTACCAGCTACCACCGCTACCATCATGTGACCACCCTTCTACCTCACCATTACTGTTACTACTACCCTACCTAGCTTCAGCACCATGCCATCATTTCACACATTATCACCACCACGTACAACCAGCTCTCTACCACTCCACCACCATCACTTCACCATTAGTTGCGTACCATTATTTCACCTCCGCCATTAAACAGATACCCTTGCTTCCAGCTTCTAATTTTGATGCTCTTTTTGGAGAGACCACTCCACTTTGTATCATTGGGTTTTATAGGTTGTTGTCCAGAGCTAGCAAAAGGCAAGCTGGATACACTACTAGAAAATGATATAAAGATTACGGTACAAAAACTAAAAAGATCTCACTTTTTGTAAAAACATAATAAAATGTTATAGACTATAGTTTTCATCTCAATTATACGAAAAAACAAAGATGAAAAGATTTTTTAATCTTAGTAATCTAAAAAGTGAGATCGTAACTTGAAGAATAGATCTCGCTTTTGAAAAACTGAGATGAAAAGATTTTTTAATCTCAGTAATCTAAAAGTGAGATTGTAACTTAAATAATAGATCTCGCTTTTGAAAAAGTGAGATTGTATATGAAAGAATATATCTCATTTCAGAAAAACTGAGATAAAAAGAATCTTTAATCTCAGTCATCTAAAAATTGAGATCGTAAGTTAAACGAATATGTTATATATTAAATATTTCAATTATATAATGAAAAGTGTGTGGTGTAATTGGTTAAAGCTTCTATGTAAAACTCAAAACCCAACAGGAAAAATAGAGTATGATTTTTTCCCTTAGGAAAACACCACTTTTAATCTCTGGTTTTTTCAAAAACTAAGATTATTTCTCTCTAAACAACCACAGTTTTATAATAAAACTGAGATGTTAAGCTATTAAAGGTCACAGTTTTATCATTTTAATCATAATTTTTATGTTTTTAGTCACGGTTTTAATGAGTTTTAATCACGGTTTTTATCCTGTGGTTAAAAGACAGAGACTTTTAGTTACAGCTTGATAGACCACGGTTTTGAATGCGAGATTAAAAGTGAAAGATCACACCAAATGACCGAGGTCTTTATCTATTTTTTAGTAGTGATATGATTTTATTAGAGGCTAGGTGAGTCAAATAACTCAAATCTAAACTCACGTGTTATATCGGGATTCAAATCATCAGACAAAGGCTTGATTGCCTTCAAACCTCGAAAGGGGAAGTATGAGGCTTTTGATGGTAGATGAATGCAGAGGAAGTGGAAAGGTTGTCGGTTCGGTCCTTAATAGGGATGTAAAGTTCACCAATACAAGATAGAAACCCAAAACTGAGTGAAAAATTTAGCGGCATCAAAATCAGATCGAGTTGCCTTTTATTGGAATTCGATATAGATAGTTGAAAAGCTAGTGCTACTTAGATGCAATTATGTGTAATGGTGTACCCTCTTTCAATCGATCCCACTTGGTGGTGAGTACAAAAGGAAACCATTCTTCCTTTTCCATGGCAGCAGCGGGCAGGAATTGAGTATAAACACACACACTGTAATGTACTTAAAGTTATTCTAGTCAAATTGAAACAAAACCATGGCAGCAGCAGGTTCTAATGCAGAAAAACTACAGAGAAAGGAAAACAGAATGGGTCGCCCAAGAAATATAACACGCAACAAAGTAACGTCAACTGTTTTCCTGGCGCGAACCACAAATGTTGGCCCACTTTGGTGCAATATATACTTGGATTCGATTAATAATGTTTGCAAGTAACAAATAGATAATATTATTGAGCAAGGTCCATTACCACATTCAGTAATCATGAGTTGAAGACTCAAGGAAGCAATTGTGATACGGTTAACATAATTCAAGCCCAACTGCCACCATCACTTTGCCACTAGTTGCCCACCATTATTTCACCTCCGCTATAAAACAGATATCCCTACTTGCAGCTTCTAATTTTGATGCTCTTTGTGGAGAAACCGCTCCTGTTTGTATCATTGGTGTTTTTAGGTCGTCCAGAGCAACAAAGCAAGCTGGATAATCAATGCCCTGGCCGTCTCCCTTTGGGGACGTCAAATAAAATTCGAACGATGCTTCTCTACTTGCTTGATCATCAATTTCTAGTCTAAATTGGCCTCGCTTCGGACTCAAGAAGATGCTTGAGCCAAGAAGAGGTTCTGTTTAAGAATGTAGTGTGGTGGTGGTGATAGTGGCGATGAAGTATTGCTGGTGGAGCTTAATGATAGTAAGATGGGGGGTTGTGAGGTGGCAATGATTTTGAAGTGTGACAATCATGGTGGCAACTTGTTGGTGGCGGTGGTGCTGAAATGATGGCTTCAAGGTGTTGGTGTTGAAGCGATACTGGTGGCGGTGAAACAATGGCGATATGGTGATGATAGTCGTGGAGATGTGGATGTGGTTGTAGATGTAAAAAAAAAAATATGGTAGTGAAAAACACACACAAAAACCTAAGATGGCCGGATGGGTTCTTGGTCTCGGTGGTGCGGTAGTGGTGGTGGTGAAGGATATGATGATGATGGAAGAAGAAAAGAAGAGTCATGGTCGGGCAGGAGGGGAAGAGATGACATATCTGTGCTTTGTGCAATGCGCCTTACGCACAATTACATGCGTCCCAGGCGCACGCTTTGCGCCCCGAGCGCACCTCTAAGCTCAAAATAAGGCTTAACTTCGCGGGCATGGCACAAACACTTCCGATTTCCGATTTCCTCATGATTTTAACTATTGAAAAAGCTTGCCGAGTCTAATTTCTAACCCAAATAATTAATTTGGATCCAAAATTAGTTTGAAATTAATAGATTTGAAAATTTTAATGTGGGATATGTTGGGCGCAATTAATTACATGCGGCCCCGACACACTCCTATGCGCCCCATGGCAATTACATGCATCCCAGGCGCACCACAAAGATGTAAAATAAAAACAAAATAACAAACAAAAAACAAAAAAATGAAACTTAGCGGGCTTGTCACGAACACTCCCGAATTTCGATTTGTGTGTGATTTTAACCGTTGAAAATTTTGTTGAATCTAATTTCTAACCAAAGTAAGTTACTCGGATCGAAAATTATTTTGAAATTAAAAGATTTGAAATATTTTAATGCGGGCTATGTTTTCCACAGTGCACCCGGGCGCATCTCAAAGCTGAAAAAAAAAAGGCCTAACTTCGCGAGGTTGCCACAGACACTCCCGAGCTTTGATTTGTGTGTGATTTGGACCGTTGAAAAGCTTATTGAGTTTGACTTCTAATCCAAGTGATTTGGAGGCAAAATTATTTTCAAGTTAAAAGATTTCAAAATTTTATCAATTTGGCAAAATCCTTGCATCATCCTTCTTTTAAATCGAATCAAAACCTATTTGGTATAGATATAGAGGGTATGAAAAATTACTAAAAGATGGTGGAATCAAACAATTAAAGTATAGAGCTTTAACTATGAATAGTGGGTCGAAAACTGACCAATTGAAAGATCGTTGGAGCCATTAAGCCTAAAAGACATTTTTGGGCTCTTCTACTCATTCCAAATTTCATTCATTACTCCTCCCTAGTTCTAACATATCCCCTTCTTAATAAAGAGATTGATAGAGTTAATTGAGTTTTACACACTTCATCAAACCATATGAAAAAAAAAATTATCATGAGGGTTTGCCAAAAGTCGGACTAGTACTTTTGCGAAGCTACATATGGATGACCACACCACAAACACTTAGGTCTATCAATGGACCGGATTGAATCCGAATCCGACAAATTCGAATCCGATCCGAATCCGATAATGGTCAAATCCAATCTGAATCTGAATTTCATAAATCTGATAGTGGTAATTCGAATTCAAATCCGTAAAATAGGATATCCGATCCGAAAATCTGAATCTGATCCAAAAACTGTAACTTCAAAAATTTTAGCAAAATTTTTTTTCAGAATATTTTTTTTATTTCCAAAAAAATTTTAAAATAAAAATACAACTTCTTAAACCTTTTTTTTTCAAAATAAAAAACTTACAGTTTTTTTTAAAAATATAAAAATATAAAACAAAGTTTGGATCAGATTGGTAACGGATTTAATCCTATCTGATCTGTATTTAGATTGCCGGATTCGGATTATTGGATTGACATTATCAGATCCGGATCGAATTTTTCAAATCAGATTCGGATTGAATCCAGTCCATTGACAGGCTTACAAACACTATAACTTGACCAACAAACACTATAACTTGACCACTACTTACAACTACCACATCACCGCTATAACCACTACCATCATTTGACCACCGTTCGACCTCACCATTATTGTTACTGTAATGACCACGTGGACCACTATCACTTTACTGGTACCGCACCTTCAGTACCACACCATCATTTCACATATTATCACCACAACCAGCTCTCTACCACTCCACCACCATCACTTTACCATTAAATGCACACCATTATTTGACCACCGCCATTAAACAGATACCCCTACTTGCTGCGTCTAATTTTGATGCTCTTAATTTGTGGAGCGACCACTCCTGTTTGTAATTTTGATGCTCTTAATTTTGCGCTCTTCCACTCATTCCAAATTTCATTCCGTACTCACTTTCTAGATAAAACATATTACTTTATTAATTAAGAGTTTCATCTAGAGTTAATTGGGTTTTACACACTTCATCAAAGCATACGAAAAATGTTTCATCATGGAGATTCGCCAAAAGTCGGACTTGTACATTTACGAAGCGAAATATGGATGTCCACAAGCACTATAACTTGACCGATACTTACGACTACCACACCACCGCTACCAGTACCACTACCATCATTAATTGACCACCCTTCGACCACTTCATTTCTGGTACGACCACCATCATGCGCCAAAAGTCGGACCTGTAATATTACGAAGCGAAATATGGATGTCCACAAACACTATAACTTGACCGATATTTATGACTACCACACCACTGCTACCACCACTACCATCATTAATTGACAACCCTTCGACCACACCATTTTTATGACGACCACCTCATGACCACGTCCAGAGCGAAAGGCATGTTGGTTTTGTTGAACAAATTCAACTTGGGTATTGTTTCTTGCCTTAAATTAAAAGACTAATTTTTTTTTGTTTGCTGCATGATTTGTGTTCTATTTCCCATGTACTTCCAAGCATCTGTCATTTCTAAGCTCACTCGATAAATCAGGATTCAAATCATCTGACAGAGTCTTGACCGCCTTCAAACCACGGAAGGATAAGTATGCAGCATTTGATGGTGAGATGAATGCAGAGGAAGTGGAGAGGTTTGTTGGTTTGGTCCTTAATGCATGGGGACGTGAAGTTGTCCAAGACGCAGCAGAAACCCAAAATCAAGTGAGAGATTTTGGGGCATCAAAATCAGAGTTGCCTTTTTTTTTTTTGGAAATTCTATATAGATAATTGAAAAGCTAGTGCTACTTGCTTGATCATCTTTTTTTTTTTTGTCAAATGGAATAGATACTTGCTTGATCATCACAGTTTCCAATCTATAGTGAAATTGGCCTGGTTTCAGACTCAGGGAGAGGTTTCCCTTTAAGGTAGGAGGGAATGAGAAAAAAATGGGCAAGGCCGGGCAGGAGGAGAAGAGCTGAGACACATCGATGTTTTGTGCAAGGCGCCTCAGGCGCAATAACATGCATCCCAAGCGCACGAATATGCGCCCCGGGCGGACATCTAAGCTTAAAAAAAGGCTTAACTTCACGGGCTTGGCACGAACACTCCCGAACTCCACACACTAGAATTTACTTCAAGTTATTCTAGTCAAATTGAAACAAAGCCATGGCAGCAGCTGGTTCTAACGCAGAAAAACTAAACAAAAAGGAAAACAGAATGCGTCGCCAAGAAATACAACAAGCAACAAAGAAACGTCAACGGTTTTCTTGGCAAACCACAAATGTTGGGCCACTTAATTTAGTAATCATGATTTGAAGACTCAAGGAAGCAATTGTGTTACGGTTAACATAATACAAGCTCTTGTGTTCTAGTTCTGTTCCAGCTTCCCGATACAAAACCTCGATGGATTGCGCGCAAGGAAAACCGATGAATTACATGATGCTTCAAATTTCAATGTGTTAAATACCTCTCAATAAAGTCATAATCAGTGAGGTAGTAGTGGTGGTGAAGAAAGACGAGGGAAGATGAAGACTGGAAAGAGCCGACATATCTATGTTTAGTGCAGTGCACCTAAGGCGCAAGTACATGCGGCCCCGGCACACTCTTATGCGCCCGGGCGCACCTCAAAACTGCAAAGAAGGCCTAACTTCTCACGCTAGTCACGGATGCTCAAGATCTCCGATTGGTGCGTGATTTAAACCATTGAAAAGTTTGTTGAATCTAATTTCTAACCAAAGTACTTGGATCTAGAATTATTTTGAAATTAAAGAATTTTAGAATTTTATCGTTAATGGGTCAAAAAATAGATTAGTTTGGCCAAATCGTTGCATCACCCTTCTTTTGAATGAAATCAAAACCTATTTGGTATTGATATAGAGGGTATGAAAATTACGAAGAGATGGTGGAATCAAAAAATTAAGGTCATTGAGCTTTGACGACGAAAAGTGGGTTGAAAAGATCTTTGGAGCCACTAAGGCTAAAAAAATGTTTTTGTGCCGTTCTACTCAGTCCAAACTTCATTCAGTACTCACTTCCTAGTTCAAACATATTACTTTATTAATTTAGAGTTTCATAGAGTTAGTCGGGCTTTACACACTTCATCAAAGCAAACAAAAA
The DNA here is from genome assembly GCA_025413875.1 of Rhododendron molle. Classification (NCBI taxonomy): domain Eukaryota; kingdom Viridiplantae; phylum Streptophyta; class Magnoliopsida; order Ericales; family Ericaceae; genus Rhododendron; species Rhododendron molle. Next base: position 49,953,590 of record CM046392.1, read on the forward strand.
GAGTTTCATCATGGAGATTCGCCTAAAGTCGGACTTGCATGTAAATTTACGAAGCAAAATATGAATATCCACAAACACTATAAATTGACCGATACTTACGACTACCACACCACCGCTGCCATCATTAATTGACCACCCTTCGACATCACCATTTCTGTGACGACCACCTCATGACCACGTCCAGAGCGAAAGGCATGTTGGTTTTGTTGAACAAATTCAACTTGGGTATTGTTTCTAGCCTTAAAAGACTAATTTTTTTTATGTTTGCTGCATGATTTGTGTTCTATTTCCCATGTGCTTCCAAGCATCTATCATTTCTAAGGTCACTCGATAAATCGGGATTCAAATCATCTGACAAAGTCTTGATCGCCTTCAAACCACGAAAGGGGAAGTATAAGGAATTCGATGGTGAGATGAATGAAGAGGAAGTGGAAAGGTTTGTTGGTTCCGACGGTTCGGTCCTTAAATCATGGGGACGTAAAGTTCTCCAAGACGCGGCGGAAACCCAAAGTCAAGTGAGAGATTTAGGGGCATCAAAATCAGAGTTGCCTTTTTATTGGAATTCGATATATATACTTGAAAAGCTAGTGCTACTTGCTTGATCATCTTTTCTTTTTGGTCAAACAGAGTAGATACTTGCTTGATCATCACAGTTTCTAGTCTATAGTGAAATTGGCCTGGTTTCAGACTCAGGAAGAGATTTCTGTTTAAGGTAGGAGGAAATAGAAAAGAATGGGCAAGGTCGGGCAGGAGGAGAGAGCTGAGTCATATCTATGTTTTCTGCAATGCGCCTCAGGCGAAATACCATGTTTTCTGCAATGCGCCTCAGGCGCAATACCATGCGTCCCAGGCGCACGACTATGTGCCCCGGGCGGACATCCATGCTTAAAAAAAGGCTTAACTTCACGGGTTTGGCACGAACATTCCCGAATTTCGATTTGCTCGTGATTTTACCTATTGAAAAAGCTTGTTGATTCTAATTTGTAACCCAAATAATTTGGATCCAAAATTAGTTCGAAATTAAAAGATTTGAAAACTTTAATGCCAGCAATGTTTGGGCAATGTGCCCCAGGCGCACTCCTATGTGCCTCGCGGCAATTACAAGCATCTCAGGCGCACACCTTTACACTCCGGGCGCACCTCAAACTTGCAAAAGAAGGGCTGACTGCGCGGGTTTGCCACAAACACTCCTGAACTCTTATTTGTGCGTGATTTTAGGCATTGAAATGCTTGTTGAGTCTAATTTCCAACCAAATTAATATGGATCCAAAATTATTTTGAAAGTAAAAGATTTAAATTTTTTTAATGCGGGCTATGTTTTGCACAGTGCGCCTCAGGCGCAATTTAGTGAGCCCCAGGTGCAGTCCTATGCACCCGGGCGTACCTCAAAGCTGAAAAAATAAATAAATAAACGCCTAACTTCGCGAGTTCGCCACAGACACTCCCGAACTCTAATTTGTGCGGGATTTAAACTTTTGAAGAGCTTGTTGTGTTTAATTTCTAATGCAAGTAGTTTGGATCCAAAGTTATTTTGAAATTAAAAGATTTCAAAATTTTATCCCTAACGGGTCAAAAAACAAAATTTTTTTGCAAAATTCTCGCATCACCTTTCTCTTAAATCGAACCAAAACCTATTTGGTATTGATATATCAGATACAAAAATTACAAAGAGATGGTGGAATCAAACAATTAAGGTAAAAAACTTTTTCTATGAAAAGTTGGTTGAAGGCAAAACTATTGATAGATCGTTAGCGCCATTAAATCTACAAGACGTTTTTGTGCCCTTCTGCTTTTTGAAAATTTTCATTTGGTACTCACTCCCAGTTCTAACACATTTGTTTATTAATTAAGAGCTTCATAGAGTTAATTGGACTTTACACGCTTCATCAAAGCCTACGGAAAAAGTTTCATCAGGGGACCGGGTTCGCCAAAATTAGAATTGTACTTTTACAAATTAAGCTATATAACTACGCCAAATTTTGGCTGTACCGACGGTAGTATTACCGGCATTAATTTAATGCCGTTAAAAGACACTTTTAGCGGCATTAATAAGACCGCCGGGAATAATTACCCTAAAACGGCGGTTTTCCTAAACCTACTGTTTTTAGTCACTTTTACAGGCGGTTTTTTAAATTACTGTCGGAAAAAGTAAAATATACAGTAGTTTTTAATACCGGCGGTTTATTACCGCCGTTTATAATAAAATCGACCCGTATAATATAAATAATATTATTTATCCTAGTTGAACCAAAATGCGGGTTAGCTTAGTTGGTCGCACGCGCGAGCAAAGATCTGGAGGTTCCGGGTTTGACTCACGGGGAAAGCAAAAAAAATTAACCGCTCATTTTATTCCTTGCGGGTAATATTTCCGGCGGTTTTGTAATTCCGTTTTTAGTATTACTGGCGGTTTGTTACCGCCGTTTTTGTTTTCCCGACAATTGCTTTGCATTACCGGCAGTTTATAGACTATTACCGGCGGTTGTTAGCATTACCGGCGGTTTTTGGACTATTTCCGACAATTTTCTAATGCCTCTAAAGGTAAAATTTGGCGTAATATATGGATGTCCACACTACAAACACTACAACTTGACCACCACTTCCGACAGCCACATCACCTCTACTACCACTAGCTACAATTATTTGACCACCCTTCGACCTCACCATTAATACAGTTATGATTGCCCACCTCACCACGTCGACTACCATCATTTTACTTCCGCACCGTCAGCACCACCTCATCATTTCACATGTTATCACCACTAGTCCACCACAACTAGCTCTCTACCACCCCGCCGCTTGGTGGTGAGTACAAAAGGAAACCATATCCTTCTTTTTCCATGGCAGCAGCAGGAATTGAGTATAAACACACACCAAAATTAATGTACTTCAAGTTATTTTAGTCAAATTGAAACAAAGCCATGGCAGCAGCAGGTTCTAATGCAGAAAATTAAAACTAAACAGAAAGGAAAACAGAATGCGTCGCCAAGAAATACAAGGGCAATTTACCTCTAGGTCCAGAAAATAAAAAGTAATTCCCACCAAGTCTCCTCTAATTAACAAAACGCGAAAACCCTATGAAAGTGTCTAAAATCCTAAATACTAAAAGTGCCTAACCCCTAGGGCACCCTATAAAAGTGCCTAAACTTTAAGGTACCCTATAAAAATGCCTAAACCCCTAGGGCACCCTATGAAAGTGCCTAAACCGCTAAAACCCTATAATAGGAAAGTGCACCCTAAAACTCCTATGAAAGTGCCTAAACCTAAACCCTAGCGCTCTATGAAAGTGACTAAACTTAAACCCTAAGGTACCTTAAACCCTAGGGTATTCTAAAACCTAAAATCTTAAGGTACCCTAAAACCCTAGGGTACCCTAAAACCCTAGGGTACCCTAAGATTTTAGGGTACCCAAGGGTGCCAAGGGTGCTAGGGTACCCATTAGGGTACCATAAAACCCTAGCATGCCCTAAAACCCCAGGGTGACACTTCCATTAATGGTAAATGTATTTTTGTAAAAGTGGACTTAGTGGTAATTAAGTATTTCATCTATCCTTAATGGGAATTAAGTGTCATTTTTCTATACTTAGAGGTAATTTTCTCGAAATATACAACACGCAACAAAGTAACGTCAACTGTTTTCTTGGCGAACCACAAATGCTGGCCGGGCCACTTAATTTAGTAATCACGAATTGAACACTGGAACCAATTGTGATACGGTTAACATAATTCAACCTCTTCTATTCTAGTTCTGTTCCGGCTTCCCGATACAAAACCTCAACGGATTGCACGCAAGGAAAACCGATGAATTACACGATGCTTCAAATTTAAATGTGTTACATTCGACTCAATAAAGTCATAATCAGTGAGATAGTGGTGGTGGTGAAGAAAGAGGAGGGAAGAAGAAGAGACTGGGAAGAGTCGACATATTTATGTTTAGTGCAGTGCGCCTAAGGCGCAAGTACATGCGCCCCAGGCGCAATCTTATGCGCCCGGGCGCACCGTACCTCAAAGCTGCAAAAAAGGCCTAAATTCATAGGCTTGTCACGGACGCTCCCAAACTCCGGTTTGCACGTGATTTAAACCGTTGAAAAATTTGTTGAATCTAATTTCTAGCCAAAGTACTTTGGATCTAAAATTATTTTGAAATTAAAGAATTTTAGAATTTTATCCTAAATGGGTGAAAAAAATAAATTAGTTTGGCCAAATCCTTGCATCACCCTTCTCTTGAATGAAATCAAAACCTATTTCGAATTGATATAGAGGGTATGAAAATTACTAAGAGATAGTGGAATCAAAAAATTAAGGTAATTGAGCTTTGACTACGAAAAGTGGGTTGAAAAGATCTTTGGAGCCACTGAGGCTAAAAAGATGTTTTTGCATCCTTCTACTCATTCCAAACTTCATTTGGTACTCACTTCCTAGTTCAAACATATTACTTTATTAATTTAAAGTTTCATAGAGTTAATTGGGCTTTACACACTTCATCAAAGCATACGAAAAAAGTTTCATCATGGAGATTCGCCTAAAGTCGGACTTGTACATTTACGAAGCGAAATATGAATATCCACAAACACTATAAATTGACCGATACTTACGACTGCCACACCACCGCTACCCCCACTATCATCATTAATTGACCATCCTTCAACCTCACGATTTCTGTTACGACCACCTCACAGCCATGTCAATGGCGATGAGGTGATGATAGTTGTAGAGATGTGGTTGTAGTTGTTGTCAAAAAAATGGTGGTGAAACAGGAGGATGATGTAAGGATTTTGCCAAATTGATAAAGTTTGAAATCTTTTAACTTCAAAATAATTTTGTACATAAATTACTTGGGTTAGAAATTAAACTCAATGTGCTTTTCAACTGTCAAAATCGCGCGTAAATCGGAGTTCGGGAGTGTCCGTGGCATACTCGCAAAGTTAGGTATTTTTTTACAGCTTTGAGGTGCGCCCGGGCGCATAGGAGTGCTCCTGGGGCGCAGGTAATTGCGCCTGAGGCCCACTGTGCAAAACATAGTGCGCATTAAAAAATTTCAAAATAATTTTGGATCTAAGTTACTTAATTTGGTTATAAATTAGACTCAACAAGCTTTTTCAACGGTTAAAATCACACATAAATTGGAGTTTGGGAGTATTCATGGCAAGCTCGCGAAGTTACGCTTTTTTTTTTTTCAACTTTGATGTGCGCCCGGGGCGCATAAGCGTGTACCTGAGATGCATGTAATTGCGCCTGAGCCGTATTGCACAGAAACATAGATATGTCATCTCTAGCCCTCCTGCCCAACCACGCCCCTTCTCTTCTTCTTCCCTCCTCTTTCTTCACCACCACCACTACCACCACCTAGACAAAGAACCAATCCCGCAATCACGTAAATATGGATATCCACACCACAAACACTATAACTTAACCACTACTTACCACCACTACCATCACTTCTACCACCACTACCATCACTTGACCACTTCACTGTTACTGTTACGACCACCTCATCACGTCGACCACAATCACTTTACTAGTACTGCAAACCTGCAAAAGAAAAGCTGACTGCAAGGGTTTGCCACAAACACTCCCGAACTCCAATTTGTGCGTGATTTTAAGCGTTGAAATGCTTGTTGAGTCTTATTTCTAACCAAATTAATTTGCATTCAAAATTATTTTGAAACTAAAATATTTAAATTTTTTTAATCTGGGCTATGTTTTGCACAGTGTGCTTGAAGGGCAATTTCATGAGCCCCAAGTGCACTCCTATGCGTCCGGGCACACCTCAAAGCTAAAAAAAAAAAAGGCCTACCTTCGCGAGTTTGCCATGGACATTCCCGAACTCCGATTTGTGCGTGATTTAAACTGTTGAATAGCTTGTTGAGTATAATTTCTAACGCAAGTAGTTTGAATCCATAGTTATTTTGAAATTAAAAGATTTCAAAATTTTATACTTAACGGGTCAAAAAATCAAATTTTTTTTTGCAAAATTCTCGCATCACCCTTCTTTAAAATCGAACGAAAACCTACTTGGTATTGATATATAGGATACAAAAATTACTAAGAGATGGTGGAATCAAACTATTAAGGTAAAAGACTTTGGCTTTGAATAGTGTGGCGAAGGCAAAACTATTGATAGATCATCAGAGCCATTAAATCTAGAAGACGTTTTTGCGCCCTTCTGCTTTCTTAAAATTCCATTTGGTACTCACTCCGAGTTCTAACATATTCGTTTATTAATTAAGAGCTTCATAGAGTTAATTGGGCTTTACACACTTCATCAAAGCCCACGGAAAAAGTTTCATCACAACTACTACCACTTGCTACCATCATTTGACCACCCTTCGACCTCACCATTAATACTGTTATGATCGACCACCTCACCATGCATGCCGACCACCCTCACTTTACTTCCGCACCTTGAGCACCACCTCATCATTTCACATATTATCACCACCAGTCCACCATAACTAGCTCTCTACCACCCCGCCGCTTGGTGGTGAGTACAAAAGGAAACCATATCCTTCCTTTTCCATGGCAGCAGCAGGAATTGAGTATAAACACACACACTAGAATGCACCTCAAGTTATTCTAGTCAAATTCAAACAAAGCCTTGGCAGCAGCAGGTTCTAATTCTTAACAACTAAACAAAAAGGAAAACAGAATGCGTCGCCAAGAAATATAACAGGCAAGAAAATAACGTCAAGTGTTTTCTTGGCGTACCACAAACGTTGGGCCACTTTGGTGCAATATATACTTCGATTCGAATAATAATGTTAGCAAGTAACAAATAGACAGTATTATTGAGCAAGGTCCATTACCACATTCAGTAATCATGAATAGAAAACTCAAGGAAGCAATTGTGACACAGTTAACATAATTCAAGCTCCTCTATTCTAGTTCTGTTCCTTCCCGATACAGAACCTCGATGGATTGCACACGCGCAAGGAAAACTGATGAATTACATGATGCTTCAAATTTCAATGTGTTACAAACGACTACAATAAAGTCATAATCAGTGAGGTAGTGGTGGTGGTGAAGCGAGAGGAGGGAAGAAGAAGAGACGGGCGTGGTTGGGCAGCAGGGGAAGAGTCAACATAGCTACGTTTAGTACAGTTCGCCTGAGGCGCAAGTACATGCGCCCGGATGCACCTCAAAGCTGCAAAAAGGCCCAACTTCATAGACATGTCACAGACGCTCCCGAACTCCGATTTGCGCGTGATTTGAACCGTTGAAATACTTGTTGAATCTGGTTTCTAAAGCAATGTACTTTGGATCTAAAATTTTTCTGAAATTAAATATTTTAGAATTTTATCCTTAATGGGTCAAAAAATAGATTATTTTGGCAAAATTCTTGCATCGCCTTTCTTTTAAATCGAATCATAACCTATTTGGTATTTGATATAGAGCGTAAGAAAATTACTAGAAGACGGTGGAATAAAACAACTAAGGTAATTGAGCTTTCACTACTAAAAGTGGGTCTAAAAGATCGTCGCGGCCACTCAGGCGCAATTACGTGTGCCGCAGGCGCACCTCAATGCTGCCAAAAAACGCCTTACTTCACGAGATTGCCATTGACACTCCTGAACTCCGATTTGTGCGTGATTCGGACCGTTGAAAAGCTTGTTGAGTTTAATTTTTAAGTCAAGTGATTTGGATACAAAATTATTTTGAAGTCTAAAGGTTCAAAATTTTATGTTTAATGGGTCGAAAAACAATTTTTTTGGCAAAATCCTTGCGTCATCCTTCTTTTAAATCGAATCAAAACCTATTTAGTATTGATATAGAGTGTATGAAAATTACTAAGAGATGGTGGAATGAAACAATTAAAGTAATAGAGCTTTGACTATGAAATGTGGGTCGAAGGCCGACCGATTGAAAGATCGTAGGACCAATTAAGGCTAAAAGACATTTTTGCACCCTTCTACTCATTCCAAATTTCATTCGGTACACACTCCCTAGTTCAAACATATTCCCTTCTTAATAAAGAGTTTCGTAGAGTTAATTGAGTTTTGCAAATTATATCCATTCTTCTAAGCAAACAACGAATATGGACCAAATATCTCATGAACAATTATGATAGTACCGGCAAGCTTGTGCAGTGCTCCTCAGGCGCAATTACGTGCGCCCTAGGCGCACTTGTTGGTCCGAAAGCAATTCAAGAGGGGGGTGAATTGGGTTTTACACTGATTTTCTGCAATTTAAAAAACTAAATGCAAGATATAAACAAATCAACGTTGCAGCACACTTGAGTCAACTCAAAACAGTAGCTACACAGTAAGTTTTAACAGATGGAGCAAGCTCAATAACAGAAAACATAGCAGATATAGAAAACTGATTAGTAGATTTTTAGGGCTTTAATATATGGACAAAATTGACTAATTAAGCAAGCTAAATTGTCCCAATTCAGATTTAGAGATTATCAATTTACGCAAGCAATATAAATATGCAAAACATAAATTAAAGAGAGTAGGGAAGAAAAAATCGAACGCAAGGATTTATAGTAGTTCGGTGCACAACTTCACAGCCAAATCCACTCTCCAAGTGTCCAACTCGGGATTTATTGCACTATCTCTAATAGTTACAATCTTTTAGCTTTGCGGGTGCTAGACAACCTTTACAACGAGTCATCTATCCCCAATCGCTCCAACTAATTTTGACTTCAGTGCTAGTCACACCTAACCCAACTAGTTTTGACTCCAATGCTAGTAACACTTAACTCCAAGTGATTTTCTCTCTAAAATCACTCACAAAAAGAGCTCTCACAAAAGTATGGTCTCTTCTCATTTTGGAGTGTTATATGGTTTGGGTGTTTTGGATGGGAACTGGGTGGTTTGTACTTGGGTGATCAAGTGGTTCGTGGGAATTGGAGATTTATGTTTGGTTTCCATGGTTGGCTGGTGATTTGGGTTTTTGCTTTAGGTTTCATTTTAGGTAGTCCCATATTAGATATGTTGATTTAGTTAGTGACGTAATTGCTATATGATTCTTTGTTCAGGTTAGACTCGTTTTACGTTATTCGATTGCATTACCTTTGGACTCAGGTGAGTGGTTAAACATGTTACGTACTTGCAAACTTCCCTGTATCCCTTAAATTGTTGTTTTAGAAAATTAATGATTGAAATTGGAAACATGTATTTGTTTTATTTGGTTCTTGAAATTGGCATGGCGATTGGTGAAACTATTTATTATTTGGATAATCTTTTAATGAGAACTTTGTGGATATTGTTGGGAACATATTTTGGAAGTTCGGGGAAATTAATTCTCTGTGTGCGGGTGACTCTGGTTATTAGGGAAGAGACTGGTCATTAGGGAAGAGACCGGATTAGGCCGGTGACCCTAATGCTCAACGGTTGTTAAACCGGATTGTTCTTAGAGAAAAGTTCCACTAGTTGCCTACTCATGGTGACTCTAAGTTTCGATATTGGATCCAATTTTGAGGGATTTATTCACTGGCACTTGTTACTATTGATTTTGGTTGTGGTTCCCCATTTTTGTTGGAGATTGAATTTATGTTGACATGGTAAATTTTTTTGATCCCTGTTTTACAACTTTATTTTACTATACATGCTTTGCTACTCACTGAGCTCGTTAGCTGACGGATTTATTCCAATTTCTTTTTCAGGCAAGTTGGGGATTTAGGCATGGACTCTGGCGGCATCTCAGGGATTTTCTTTTGTTGACCTCCTTAGGGTGTCTCATCTTAGTTATTTTAATAATTGTTTCCACATTAGAAATATTTGTCAGCTATTAAGTTCTTTTATTATTATTTGATCACCAGATATTGTTTGAATTGGTTCATGGGATGTTTGTGCCCCATACTTTTTGTTGAACTTAATTGATTGGAATTGTTCTTAATTATAAAATAAAAAAAAAAGGGTTGGTTGTTTAGTAGTTCATTGCTTGAGAAAATAATTAAATTTCTGTTTAGGCTACATGTTCTACAAGCTATGTTCTTGTGGTTCATGGATGGTTACTTCTCATTTTGGGTGTGACAAGTATGAACAATGGTGTACAATTCCCTCTTACAATGGAGATCAAAATAAAAACTCTCACACGAGTGTATAGATATCAAGATGAAGAATATAGTTGTATGACTGATAGATTTTCAAGTAATGGCTCTCAGCAATTTTCTTCAAGAGTTCTCTTTATGTAGCTTCCTCTTGCTTCTGTTTTTATTCTTCAAAGAATATGACTGTTGGAGAACTTTTGCTGTTAGACACAAAAGGCTCCTTCCTTTCCATTCATGATTTCTTCAATCTTCCTTCATATATAATTGACTTCAAATCAGAGATATATATTCCATATTCCATTTAGCTCTTTGAACCCTAAAGGAAAGATTTATCCTTAATCTTTCCTTTTCTCCTTTTAACTCTTGACTATTGGAGATAGATTCCCTTGTTGCCTTTTCTTCAAGAGCTTGAATCCTTGGCTAGGAGCTAGAGAAACAGCCGTACATGTCTAGGTTTAGGAAGAAAATAATCATGTGCTATAAGTACATATATAGCTTAGCCATAAGATGTTTCACCAAAGCAACCTTCAATATTAGAGGGTCCATTAATTAAGTAAACACTCCAAGATTAATATATCTAAAGAACACAATAATTAAAGTGCTATATCAATTAATCAAAATAAAATTAATTGAAATTTGTTTGTTATCATCAAAATCAATAAGGTGTCACAAGAAAACCTTTGGGCTAACAGCACTCATATGCACCCCGGGCGCAAGCCAAAGCTGCAAAAAAAGCCTAACTCGGGGGCTTGCCACAAATACTCCAAAACTTCAATTTTCGCGTGATTTCAACAGTTGAAAAGCTTGTTGAGTCTAATATCTAAACCAGGTAATTTTGATGCAAAATTATTCTTAAACTAAAAAATTTGAAAATTTTATCCTTAACGGGTCAAAAAATATTTTATTTTGGCGAAATTCTCGCATCACCCTTCTTTTAAATCGTATTTGGTATTGATATAAAGGGTACGGAAATTACTGAGAGATGGAGGAATTAAACAATTACGAAAAGAGAGCTTTGATTATGAAAAGTGGGTCGAATTATAAGGCAAACCGATTAAAAGATTGTCGAAGTCACTAAAGCTAAAAGATGTTTTTGCGCCCTTCTACTCATTCCAAATTCTATTCGGTATCATTCCCACGTTCTAACATATTCCTTTATTAATTAAGTGTTTCATAGAGTTAATTGGGATTTACACACTTCATTAATTTCATCATGGGGATTCGCCAGAAAACGGACTTGTACTTTTACGAAACTAAATATGAATGTCCACACCACTAGCACTATAACTTAACTACTACTTATGACTACCACATCAGCGCTACCACCAATACCATCATTTGACCACTCTTCGACCTCACCATTACTGTTACTGTTACGACCACCTCACCACGTCGGCCACCGTCACTTCAATACCACACCTTCAGCACCACCCCCATCATTTACACCTTCAGCACCACCCCTATCATTTCAAACATTAACATCACCATTTCCAGCTCTCAACCACTCTACCACCATCACTACGCTACCTGTTGCCCAACATTATTTCACCTCCGCCATTAAATAAATACCCCTACTTGCAGCTTCTAATTTTGATGCTCTTTGTGGACAGTCCACTCCTGTTTGCATCATTGGTACTATTTTTAGGTCATCCAGAGTGAAAGGCAAGCTAGATAAGATTCTATTAGAGGTTAGTCAAATAACTAAATCTGAATATAGTTTGTTATTTTGATGAAGCTAGCTCTTTTGTAGCTATTAACTTAATAGATGTCGCTTTGTGGTGACTATAAAGGAAACTATCCTTCCTTTCCTTCCTCTGTCGTATTTCTTCTTCGGGAAAATGACCGGACAGTGGAGTTGACCGGGATTAATTATCAATCTATGGTCCCGAGTTTACGAATCACCGGTACATGGTAGCTCCTATCTTAATGACCAATATATGGTAAAGAAAAATTGGCAGGACCATTTTGCCCTTATATTAAAACACCGTAATTTTGATTCATGTCCCCCAAACCCCTTAAAAAAAAAATTCTCCTGCTTTTCCCCAAACCAGTCCGTCTACGACTCCAACAAAGAGAAGAGAAGAAGAAGACGGAGGAGGAGGGGGACACCACAGCCAACCCAAACTACCACCGACCACCACCGCCGAAGAAACCAACGAAGAAGATGCCTCCACGAGCGCCGACCACTACCACCAACGTACGCCGATGGGCTTCGAACCACAATCAGTGGTATCGATTTCGAACTCTCAAGAAGGTCTCGACCACCACCACCGCTGCCATACACCGACGAAGGTATCTCTCTCGCGATCTCGAACGCTGGTATCAATTGAACTAGGGGTCCAATTTCAATTCGTAAATATTGGGGATTTTTGCAAAAAACAAAATAGGGTTCCAATTTTACTAAAAGACTGAGGTTAAATGGAGCAAAATACTGCAACCCACCTACATTCTCACCTCATTGTGTTGAAAGGGGACTCTGGTGCTTCAAAACCAGTTCCGAATGGAGCAAAATAATGTAATTTTTGAGTGCATTGAATAGTTTGTAAATAGGGTATCTCAATTTGAAATGAACTGTGCTTCAAAACCATATCCGAATGGTAGTTTACTGGATTGTATTGATTCTATTGAGGTACCAAGATTCTTCATTTCCAATTTGATAGTTGGTTTCATGTGTAAATCCTGTACAGTGGGCGAGGATTCTCTACAAAGTATTATATTAGTAAGCTGATGGTAAGTCTGTCAAAATCATTTTGCATCAGACTTTCTTAGACTGTACATTTGTTTTGGAAAATCCCCATGTTGTCGATGTACTTGTTGCTCGTCAGGAAACTTTTGTTGAATTTAAGCCTGGCCCGCTTGTGGTCCCTCGACATCAAATAGACGTCGGACACGTTAGGGATACGTCTTGGACACCAGACTCTCATGTCCTGCGTCTAAAACACAAATGGAGGAATCTTACATAGGTGTGCTACCTGAAGTCTTTAAGATGCAATAGCCTGTTGATAAGGTTAGTTACACCGGATATGTTGTATTTGTATGTTCATAATGGTTTTCTAGATTGACTTATAAAAAAAAATGGTTTTTTAGATTTAGGTGCACTAGTTTATTGAGGAGGTTATATAAACTTGTCAGTTGCTCTTCCTTAGGTGCACTTTGTTCATATGCAATTTTATATGTTCATATGCAATTTTATATGATACATTGGCTGCAAATCCTCAAGACTTTGGCTCATTCCACACTAACCTATCTTTTACATGGTAAGTGTTCAACTGCTCCACCAAGTGTGAAGCAAAATCTGTAGCTGATCCCTAATTGATAGTTGAATTATTCGATAACTGAAATGTTTTAAGCACAATTTTCTTGCCATTCTTGTTATGGTTTGAATTTTCTTGTTATGTATTTAGGTAATTTAGATTGCCAATAAGGACAGAATCTCATTGTTTGCAAGTCGTGTTCTATTTTTCTGCAAGATGAAGGTCACGGGTTCAAGTTTCTTTGTTTGTATCTATTTCCATTTGATTATGCTTCTCTATTCTTGGGGCACATTATTCGAACTTCAAAATCTGCTTCTAAAAACAATAGCATGATCTTGTGTTGATCACCTGTTGATCTACTTTCAGATTTTTAGAAGAATCCTACCAAGATCAAGAACAAGGAGTACCACAACACCACTTTGAATAGTGCTATGCAAGAGAGAGGGAGAGCACAAAGCAGTTCCACAACTCCAAAATCCAGTTCCGCTTAGTATATGGAGCGTCCAACCAAGAAGAGATGCTAGCTACACTTAGGATTTTTCTTTTTCATTTTCTTGTAATATAGCTTAGGGTAGATGATGATGATGATGTTCGGCTCATAGCCTTTGCTCCAATTTGACAATGTTTCATGGCTTGTTTAAAAAGATACAAGTTTGTACTCCATTTTTGTTACTGCATTGGATTCGGAGTGGTACATTTTGAGATAATGAGTGGTACATTATGAAATTTAAATATCACTATGGTGTCAACTTCTTGAAACTTCTCTTCATAGGTTTTCTTTATTAGTTATTGTCCTAAAGCTCTTGTTCTGGAGCTCTTAAAACAAGGCCGGATTTCTTTTTCTTTTTTTTTTCCTTCGGAGGTTCTATCTACCTTGAACATTTCTGAAACAATGGGAATGGTGTTTTGCCATAAACTGTTGTTTTGCTCTTTTTTCTGTTGCTGCTACTACTGCTGCTGGCTGAGACGCTATGACGTCGGGCTAGACTAAAAACAAGGGAAACTCCGTCGAATTTTTTCAGAAAAATACGGATATGGATACGACACAATACATCTTTTAAGATACGATACGGATACGGATACTACATAATACATCTTTCAAGATACGATACGGTTATGGATATGATACAAATACGACACAATACGTTTGACTAATATAAATTGCATTCATCCAATATAATTCAACACATTGCAACCTTGCAACATTCACAGGTTCAACAAAGCAATCGTAATGCTAATCCTATTATATATTCATCAATGTCATGACCAATCAAAATAACAATATATCTTCATCATTTTCATAGAACAACCAAGTGAACTACTCTCCATTATTATTCCCTGCATTCATCATATGAATGAAACTTGGTTGTCCTTCACATCCATGCCCTTCAGTTTGTAGTAGATTTGGTTGTAGTCCCCCATAACTGTGGAGTACTATGGAGTTGAGCACCTCAACTACCATTCTCCGAGGTAGTAAGAGCAAGTAAATATTACTCAAAGAGTACATTGTTTTTTCAAACAGACTACAAGTTTGAATCAAAAAGAGCAATTTAGTTTTTACATAACTGTGGCAGTTGAGTTTAGCACCTTAACTACCATTCTCCGAGGTATTAAGAGCAAGTAAATATTACTCAAAGAGTACATTATTTTTTCACACAGACTACAAGTTTGAATCACAAGAGCAATTTAGGTTTTACATAACTGTGGCAGTTGAGTTTAGCACCTTAACTACCATTCTCCGAGGTATTAAGAGCAAGTAAATATTACTCAAAGAGTACATTATTTTTTCACACAGACTACAAGTTTGAATCGCAAAGAGCAATTTAGTTTTCACATAAATGTGGCAGTTGAGTTGAGCACCTCAACTACCATTCTCTGAGGTAGTAAGAGCAAGTAAATATTATTCAAAAAGTACATTGTTTTTTCACACAGACTACAAGTTTGAATCACAAAGAGCAATTTAATTTTCACATAAATTAAATGTGGCACTTGAGTTCAGCATCTTAACTACGATTCTCCGAGGTATTAAGAGCAAGTAAATATTACTCAAAGAGTACATTATTTTTTCACACAGAACACAAGTTCAAATCGCAAAGAGCAATTTAGTTTTCACATAAATGTGGCAGTTGAGTTGAGCACCTCAACTACCATTCTCTGAGGTAGTAAGAGCAAGTAAATATTACTCAAAAAGTACATTGTTTTTTCACACAGACTACAAGTTTGAATCACAAAGAGCAATTTAGTTTTCACATAAATGTGGCAGTTGAGTTGAGCACCTCAACTAACATTCTCCGAGGTATTAAGAGCAAGTAAATATTACTTAAAGAGTACATTGTTTTTCACAGAGACTACCATTTAGAATCACAATGAGCATTTATGTTTGTATATAATTGTGGAGTATGGAATATTATGTGTGAGCTATCCCCTATTCCAGCTGCCCTTTTAAAGGGTGCCCACCTAAGAAGTGCAATGAATCTTATCATATGTACCCTACCAATCAATGTTGACTAACATTAGGACATTATTTATATATAGTTTCACAGTAAAAGTACCAAATGTACTATGGAGTTCAGCAGATCAATTACCATTCTCCGACGTAGTAAGAGCAAGTAACTATTACTCAAAGCGTACATTTTGGTTTCATAGAGACTACCACTTAGAATCACAAAGAGCACTTATGTTTTTCTATAAATGTGGACTATGAAATATTATGTGTGAGATATCCCCTATTCCACCTGCCCTTTTAAAAGGGGCCCAGCTAAGAAGTCCAGTGAATCTTGTCATAAATGTACCCTACTAATAAATCCCATAAAAGATTGGTTTCTACATAAGGTAGACATGTTGAGATTAGGGATATTTGAGAGAGTATGTTGGTAATTAAAAATGACTAGTGCCCATGGTGGTGTTTTGGCATTATTACCATATCATAAAAGTATGACACTGAGCTTGTCATGTTCTCATAGCAGAATAGATGAGCAGCAAAAATACCCCCAATCAAATTCCAAAGACTGAGATAGCACACATCAGGCAGCACCAAGGAGAAAATCATAATTGAGCACCTAAAAGCCCAAAATATACAATCAATAAAAAGTTACAACCTTAATCACTACATACTGTCATAACATTACATTAACATATCATGAAGGACATTAAGCCATAATTGAGCACAATAAATTAAATCACAACAACAAATACAGCACCAAGGAGAAAACTAATCACAATGATGTGATATGTGGACAGTCCGCATCCAACTTCATTTTTTGTTTCACTTGAACTTCCTTCATCATATTCTAACAATGGGGGAAACTGTACTTGCTCAGCTAGTGTCGTGTGCCGCACCCAAGCCATGTGTGCATCATCCAAACCTTAACAATTGAACCCAACCTGAATTTCGCAATGCAAGATTAAAAAAAAAAAGCATTAAGGATATCATCTTTCAAAGTGAACAATTGAACCAAATCTAGATTTCTCTAGTGTTAATTAACTGCACAACCACAATTCAACAATCTGAAGGCAATTGCACGTTTGAACTCATTTCAAGATTTGAAAACTTTGAACATGCATTCAGCAAGCACTAGATGAACACCACTATACAATGATGCAAAAAAAAAAAAAAGATCGAATTCAAACAAAGCAAAAAATATGAGGCACCCAGTGATTGTGAATCATTGCATCGTCAATTTCGGTGAAGTCCTAACCCTACCACCAGATTTAGAACCCCCACAGAAAAAAAAAAGATGAGGCACCCCGAAACTTAGGCATCACAAATTCTCAAAAAGCACACAGAGTAAACTACTTGATAACAATAAGCACACAGAATAATGATCTAATTTGGAAACAAATTTAGTATCTAATGGTGAGCTTGTCCAAATATGTTCAAAAGGTTCTATACATCTGCATCCCTATTAATTATGGTGATAGAGAGGTGCAAATACATAGCTGAAGTGATTTTTCTCTTGTAGAGATATCCACAGTACTGACAATGACATCACCAAACAGAAAAAGGATGTATGCATTTACAACCCTCTTTTGCATTGATATAGGCTGTAAACAAATCTTTGGTCTCATTCAATCTGCCATAAGAACCATTTAAAGTTCAACACACCAAAAAGAATAAATTGTTCAAATTTGCACATTTGAGACAAATAGGAAAAAGGGTAAAGCAAAGGATCGAAGGAACTCTAAAATGGATATACCACTAATCATCCACGAAGGAAATGCATGAGAGAGCGAGAGACTACAAGCAGAACAAAAGATACAATAAACAGATGCAATTTTGGAGAGGCTTAAAAATAAAAATGTAGATCGATGGTTATGAGAGAGAAATCATAGTGAGAGAGAGAGAAAGAGAGACGAACCCATGACTTAGACTAAGAAGTGATTTGCTCCGGTGGTGGTGGGGCGGCGTCGGTGGGGGCACCGGTGGGGCGGCGTCTATGCGGTGCTCAATCGGTAGTTTGGGAGGATTGGTAGGAAGTGTGAGAAGGGGCACCGTGCGTCGATGGTGGGGGAGCGGGTTTGGGGTGGCCCGGTGGTGGTGGGCAAGGGTTTGAGAGGAGATGGAGGAGCGACCACTTTTTGCGTTCTGTAAGAAGAGAGGAGGGAGACGCATCTCAACAACAAAGATGTTCTTTTATTGAAGGGCAAAAGAGTCTTTCTGAATCATGGTTACCATGTTTCGGTCATAATTTTGAACTCACCATGCGGTGGGTAGTTTCAATAGTGGAGACCATCAAAGTGGGTATTGGTTTGGCCGTACACCACTGTCCCGTAATTCTCCCTTCTTCCTTTAGTATTGTCTCCCCCTTCGTGTCCTGTTTCATTAATGCCCTGGCCGTCTCCCATCGGGGACATCAGATAAAATTGCAACGATGCTTCTCTCTCTTGCTACTAAATTTTTAATAACACTCCTCCCAGTTTTTCACCATCTTCCGTCATTTAAGTGAACTTGAAATGAAATATTGGAACTTCTTACTTTCTTCATCGAACATAAAAAAGAAAAAGTACTAGGAGATTTTACCGTTGCCTTTTAGAGCTGAAGTTTTTAATAACTCTTTTTTAAAAATTCAAAATCTTAAAATAAACATGCTATACTTTATAAGAAAACAAGAACTACCGTTTGAGAAGTGTATCTGTATAAAATTTCCAAGGTGTGAAATTACCTGTGATAAACATAAATTCTTGCGAATGCATGTTGGTTGTGTTGAACAAATTCAACTTGGGGAGTGTTTCTTGCTCTAAAAGACTTTTTTTTTTTTTTCGATTTTCTGCATGATTAGTGCTTCTATTTCCCATGTGCTTTTGGATGCAGCCAAGCATCCGTCATTTCTAAACTCACTCGATAAATCGGAATTCAAATCATCTGACAAGTCTTGATCGCCTTCAAACGACAAAAGGGGAAGTATGCGGCATTTGATGGTGAGACGAATGCAGACGAGGTGGAAAGGTTTGTCGGTTCGGTCCTTAATTGGGATGTAAAGTTCACCAAGACACGGCAGAAACCCAAAATAAAGTAAGAAATTTAGCGGCATCAAAACCAGAGTTGCCTTTTTATTGGAATTCGATATATATATAGATAGTTGAAAAGCTAGCGCTACATGCTCGATCATCAGTTTCCAGTCTATAGTGAAATTGGCCTGGCTTAAGACTCAGGAAGAGGTTTCTGTTTAAGAATGTAGGATGGAAAAAGAAAAGAAGGGGCATGGTCGGGAAGGAGGGGAAGAGCTGACATATCTATATTTTGTGCAGTGCGCCTCGGTGCAATTACATGTGTCCTAGGTGCACGGCTACGTGCCCCGGGCGCACCTCAAAGCTTAAAAAAATGCTTAACTTCGTGGGCATGGCATGAACGCTCCCGAACTTTGATTTGCTCGTGATTTTAACTGTTGAAAAAACTTGTTGAGTCTAATTTCTAACCCAAATAATTTGGATCGAAAATTTGTTTGAAATTAAAAGATTTGAAAATTTTAATGCGGCTATGTTTGACGAAATTAATTACATGCGGCCTCGGTGCACTCCTATGAGCCCTGCGGCAATTACATGCATCCAAGGTGCACGCCTCTGCACCCCGGGCGCGCCTCAAAGCTGCAAAAATAAAAAACCTAACTTCAGGGGCTTGCCACGAACCCGAACTCCAATTTGTGTGTGATTTTAACTATTAAAAATCTTGTTGAGGCTAATTTCTAACCAAAGTAACTTGGATCCAAAATTATTTTGAAATTGATATGTATGAAATTTTTTAATGTGGGCTATGTTTTGCACAGTGCGCCTCAGGCACAATTACATGTACCCCAGGCGCACTACTATGCGCCCGGGCGCATCCCAAAGCTACAAAAAATGGCCTAACTTCTCGAGATTGCAACGGAGACTCCCAAACTCTGATTTGTGCGATTTGAACAGTTTAAAAGTTTGTTGAGTTTAATTTCTAACCCAAGTGAGTTGGATACAAAATTAATTTGAAGTTAAAAGATTTCAAAATTTTATCAATTTGGCGAAAATATCCTTACATCATCCTTCCTTTAAATTGAATCAAAACCTATTTGGTATAGATATAAAGGGTATGAAAAATTACTCAAACAATTAAGGTAATAGAGCTTTGACTATGAAAAGTAGGTCAAAGGCGGATTGATTGAAAGATCATCGGAGCTATTAAGGCTAATAGACATTTTTGCGCTCTTCTACTCTTTGCAAATTCCATTTGGTACTCACTCCCTAGTTCTAACATATTCCCTTCTTAATAAAGCGTTCAACAGAGTTAATTGAGTTTTACACACTTTATCAATGCATACAAAAAAATGTTTCATCATGGGGGTTTGCCAAAACTCGGACTTGTACTTTTATGAAGCTAAATATGGATGTCCACACCACAAAAACTATAACTTGACAACTACTTACGACTACCACATCACACATCACCCGCTACCACCACTACCATCATTTGACCACATCACTGTTACTGTTACGACCACCCCACCACGTCAACCACTATCATTTTACTAGTACCGCCCTCTACCACCATCACTTCACCACCATCAACTAGCTCTCTACCACTCCACCACCATCACTTCACTACTGGTTGCACATCATTATTTCACCACAAACTATTAAACAGATACATAGCCCTACGTACGTGAGCTTCTAATTTTGATGCTCTTTGTGGAGAGACCTCTCCTGTTTGTATCATTGGTGTTTTTAAGTCCTCCAGAGCGAAAGGCAAGCTGGATAAGATTTTATCAGAGGTTAGTCAAATACCTCAAAGCTAAATAGGATGATGCAAGCTCTTTTGTAGATATTAAGTTTTGTGTGATTCTTCATAGCGGAATATTTTGTAGATTGGACAACTCGATCAATTTCTTCTCTACAAATTAAAAATTGAAGATACCGTTACAATTAGAAATATATTTTTCCGTCTTCATCCGGACATCCATATTTAGTTCCGTAAAAGTACAAGTCAGATTTTTGGCGAATCCCCATGATGAAACTTTTTTCGTATGTTTTGATGAAGTATGTAAAGGCCAATTGTCTCAATGAAAAGGCAAACTCTTAATTAATGAAGGAATATGTTAGAACTAGGGAGTAACTTTTAATAATTTGAGCACCCAAAAACTATATCCCTCCTTTTTAGCAAACAACGAAAATGGACCAAATATCTCATCATCTCATGAACAATTCAGAATCGAATTCATATACTTTCACAATTGCAGGATTGGATCTTGCGTGACGTAGTCGTGATTGTGGAGGAAGATGAGGGAAGAAGAAGAGATGGGGCGTGGTTGTGCAGGAGGGGAAGCAATGACAATATCTATTTTGTGCAGTGCGCCTCAGGCGCACTCATATGCGCCCCAGGCGCAAATCAAGCAACAAAAAAAGACCAAACTTCGCGAGCTTGCCACGGAAACTCCTGAACTCGGATTTTCGCGTGACTTGAACCAATTAAAAGCTTGTTGAGTCTAATATCTAATCTATGTAATTTTGATGCAAAAATATTTTAAAACTAAAAAATTTGAAAATTTTATCCTTAACGGGTTAAAAAATAATTTATTTTGGCAAAATCCGCATCACCCTTCTTTTAAATCGTATTTGGTCTTGATATAGACTGTATGGAAATTACTAAGAGATGGTGGAATCAAACAATTAAGAAAATAGAGCTTTGACTTTGAAAAGCGAGTCGAAGGCAAATCGATTAAAACGCTTTGACTACGAAAAGCGGGTCGAAGGCAAATTGATTAAAAGATCGTCGGAGTCACTAGAAGACGTTTTTGCGCCCTTCTTCTCATTCCAAATTCTATTTGGTACTCGCTTCCTTGTTCTAACATATTCCTTTATTACTTAAGAGTTTCATAGAGTTAATTGAATTTTACACACTTCATTTCATCATGGGGATTCGCCAAAAGTTGGACTTGTTCTTTTACAAAGCTAAACATGAATTTCCACACCACAAACACTATAACTTGACCACTACTTACGACTACCACATCTCCGCTACCACCACTACTTACTTCCCCTTTGGTTGTGTTGAACAAATTCAACCTGGGTAGTGTTTCTTGCTCTAAAAGAATAATTTTTTTATTTGCTGCATGATTCGTGCTTCTATTTCCCATGTGCTTTTGGATGCATCCAAGCATATCCCTCATTTCTAACCTCATTCGATAAATCAGGATTCAAATCATTAGACAAAGTCTTGATTGCCTTCAAACCTCAAAAGGGGAAGTATGAGGCATTTCCCCCTGCCCCCTTCCCATTTTCCCGAGCTTTCAAGTTTTAAAATTTTTATTTTTGAATATTATTGATACTTATTCGTGTATAGAAACTTATCATCTTAATAATTTTGGTTTGGTTTGATTAAAAAATCGGTTATTTTAAATTCTCATTTCTCAATTTATTTCACAAGTAAAAAATAAGAACGTGATAGTTGAAATAGCTTAAAGAAAAAAAACAAAATGTTTGATATAATTTAACTGCATTAGGCTATAATCATTTCAATAGGCTATAATCATTTCAATATACAAATACAATGTATTGAAAAGCAAAAACTTTATGATATAATATGTATACGTTACAATAAAAAATACTGTCTATTAAGTCCCCTTCCGGGTCAAAATTTTAGCTCCACCACTGTGGGGACGTAAAGTTCACCAAGACGCGATAGAAACCCCAAATCAAGTGAGAAATTTAGCGGCATCAAGATCAGAGTTGAAAAGCTAGTGTGCTACTTGCTTGATCATCAATTTCCAGTCTATAGTGAAAAGAAGGGGCATTGTCTGGCAGTTGGGGAAGAGCTGACGTGTCTTTGTTTTGTGCAATGCGCCTCAGGCGCAATTATGTGCGTCCCAGGCGCACGCCTATGCGCCCCGGGCGCACCTCAAAGCTTAATAAAAGGCTTAACTTCGCATATTCCTTTCCCCCAAACATGATACGCTATAGCTGCCAACACCACTTTAGAAACTAAGTTTACGAAGTGAGAGCCACCATATATGATGCTGGATCATCCATTCCACAACCTAGGGCAAAGCAGTGAAGGTAATCGATAATTTGTGTCAACTAGTGTTTTAGAGTGAGTCAGGAGTGTGCTATCTATCCTTTACAATGCTTCATTCTTTCTATTAACTTTCAACTATCTTCTAGAGGATGAGGAAGAAGATGATGCTCATCTGGTTCCAAGCAGTGATGAATTACACGATGCTTCAAATTTCAATGTGTTACATACACTACAATATAAAGTCATAATTAATCAGTGAGGTAGTGATGCTGGTGAAGCAAGAGGAGGGAAGAAGAAGAGACGGGGCGTGGTTGGGCAGGAGGGGAAGAGTCAGACATATCTATGTTTAGTGAGGCACACTCCTATGCGCCCCGGGTGCACCTCAAAGCTACAAAAAAAGGCCTAACTTCGCAGGCTTGTTACGGATGCTCCTGAACTTCGATTTGCGTGTAATTTGAACCATTGAAAAGCTTATTGAATCTAGTTTTTAACCAAAGTACTTTGGATCTAAAATTATTTTTAAATTAAAATATTTTAAATTTTTATCCTTAGTGGGTCAAAAAAATAGATTATTTTGGCAAAATCCTTGCATCACCCTTCTTTTAAATCGAATTAAAACCTATTTAGTATTGGCATAGAGGGGGTATGAAAATTCCTTAGAGACGGTGAAATCAAAAAAATTAAGGTAATTGAGCTTTGACTACGAAAAGTGGGTCAAAAAGATTGTCGGAGCCACGGGAGAAATCGTCTTAAAAAATAAGCAGTTTATTTCACGTTTTTCAAACTCAAAAATAATGCAAATGAAGAACAATTTTTGATTTTTTTTTTTGCACTGTTCAAAAGATCTCAATGAGATCTATCAAATAAGATTCATATTGCTCGAAAAATTATTTGCGTAAACACATTATTTTTAAGTTTGAAATTGACTTCTTAAAAAATTAGTAATTATTGCGAGTTCTGGAACACACTCTTAGGACTAAAAAACGTTTTTGTCTCCTCCTACTCATTCCAAATTTCATTCAGTGTTCATTCCAAATTTCATTCAGTGTTCACTTCCTAGTTCAAACATATTACTTGACAAAAGCAACCTTTTCTCTCCATCTAGCAATAAAATTAGCAAAGGCTTCGTTCGACTCTTACTTGGTCATCTCCAAAACTCGAGTGGTTAACTCAATCTGAACAATGTATGCGTATTGCTTGACAAAAGCATTGGCAATCTGTGGCCAAGTTTGATAGTGTACAAATTTCAAAGTGAGGAACCAATCGAGAGCGCTTCCAGTGAGAGTCCTTTGAAACAATTGAGCAATGAGCTCATCATTCAAGCCCCATTGGCTTCAAGGTGTTAATAACATAGTGGACATGACTGGTAGGATTACCAGTCCCATTAAACTTCTTGATGTTAGGCATTTTGAATTTCTCAGGTAGTTGGGAGTCCGGAAAGAGGCAAAATCCATCAAAATCCAGAATTTGGTTCCCTTGTGAGAGTGCCAGAGCATGCTTGATTTCTTTGAAATGCTTGGCAAGCTCAGGGTTTTCCGCCACCACCATTTTATGAGGATTCTCATCTTCTTCCTCGTCTTCTTTGTCTTCAGCATCTCTTGCTGCTTTCTCAGCTAGCAAAGTGGCAATTTGAGCTTGGAGATTGACAATAACGGCATCGTTGTCTGACATGCATTTTTGAAATGGGAGTAGGATAAGAGCCTTGTGAAACTTGGGGATTGACAGGTGATTGGGTTCGCTGAGAAAACGTCTGTGAAGACCCATAAAGTGATTGGGATTGTTGCAGTGGAGGTGTTCTGACAAGTGAAGACAATAGATAGAATGGTTGTAAAGACTTCTATTTTGGCACAGTTTCGGGTGTTGTAAAAGTATAAAACTGGGTATGGTTGCTTCCTTGGCCTACCTATCATGCCTACTTAAAAATAGAATACCTGCAAGCCAGTACTTGACTATATAGGGTTAAGATTTTGGCCGAATATCCCAACCCTTCTGCACAAAAAGAAATGTTACAAACTAACAATTTATAAAGGGTGTGAAGAAGAACTTCAAAGTTAAATGCAAGTAAATTTCCTTAACCTGCGGGTCATTGTCTTATTTTGGGAAATTCTACAGCTTTATAATCACACGTATGGTTTGAGTGGTCTCAGAGGTGCTCCGTTATCAAAGGGCGTCAACCCTTTTGTCTACACATGACATGCGACAATCAAGCGATTCCCTTTTTATATACCACAGGGGTGCAAGTGACCATGGAATTTGCTGGAACTCCTAACATAGCCCATAACATGCCAGGATATTAGGTGAACTCAACGAAATTGCCCACTCGATGCATATGATACAAGAATTAAATAAATGACGCATTAATCCTATGTCAAATTTTCTGGTCATGACTCTCAACTCCCTAGCAGAGTCACCAAAACTGTGAGTTAGGGCTTTCGTAAAAGGGGTATGAGAGAGTATTTTTGCAGAGATTCGTGGCTAGAAAGAGTGTATTCAGTTGTTTATTTCAGAACCCTAAGGCCCCCTTTATATAGGCATCGAATGACATCACTCCAACCAATCACAATGCACGGTTCAAATTGAAAGTGTAGGACAACTCTAACTCTGCATGGTAATCCCTTTACGTAGCCCCAAAGTCAACCTTCACGGCTGCTAGGGTTTGCACGCTCGATCAAACGAGACAAAACATTCCAGAATTTTGGTCTAAGGCATCTGGTGACTGCCAGAAGGATCTGGTGACCGAGTAAACGATCTCACGGAGAGATTTTCAACACAAGATTCGATAGGTGAAAGAAAGAAGAGGTGGCCGTAAGATCCATCTTGCGGCCGGCAAATGCTTTTGACTAGAATACTGTATTTCTGTTTGAAATGCTATTTGGCTATGAATTGGGTCCTCTAAGTGGCTAAAAGTACTCACCAAAATTCTCAGGTTTACGAGAAGTCAATCATCAATCACTATATTCATTTATCATCGGGATGGTTCTCAAGATGGAATTTAAAATAGTCATTAAGCCAAATTAAGGTGTCTACAACTAGATTCATCGGAGCCCCACGTATTCTAAGGTACCTAAGATTAAAGTATTAGAAGGAAGGAATTATTGAGTGATAGGCGCGTGAAATTCATGAATTTAAGCGCCTAAGTAGGAGAAATTAGCGCGTTAGACGTGCCTTTAATTCTCCTTTTCCATTTAATGCGTGCACATGGTTGGATATTGTGTTTTTGCTAAATTTGTAGGTAATTGAGATGTTTTGGCGCTTATGAGAGATGTCTTGGAAGCCGAGATGGAGTGCGAGAGCAAGGGAGGCCGTAGAGACTAAGGGCGTGTTTGATTGCAGATTTCGTTTTGGGGGGATTCATAATGAGATGGGATTAGGATTGGGATTGGTAGTGAGATAGGATTACTAATGAGGGAATGAATCATTTATTCATGTTTGTTTTGCGTAGGATTAGATTGTAGGATTATTAATAACGTGTTTGTTTTGGCTAGGATAGGATAGGATTAAATTACTTGTTTCCAATTTTACCCTTACAATAAGAACACCATTTTCATTATTTTCCTTTTATTTTTGTGTTCACTTCTACTTCAAACCATGATTTTTATGGTTTTACCTTCTTCTTTTTTTTAACTGTTGGAATAATAGGATGGTTTTACCAGGAGTATATTTTTTTTTTACTGTTGGAATAATAGGTGCCATTGGATTGCATCTAATTTGCTGTTGGAATAAGAAAAGCACTGGGTAATAAAAGCACTAGATAATTTGTTTTACCCTTGATAATAGTATCAATCTTTTTCATCGCTGTCTCTTCTGAGGTCCCAGCCAAGCAACAACAACTCTCTCTCTCTCTCTCTCGTTTTCTCCCAAGATCCACTGACAACCAGAAGAAAAAAAGAGGAAGAAGAAAATTGGAAGAAGTTGATTCCGACGAGCTCTGCATGTTCTCTATCTCAAACATCTATCACACCGATTAATTGAGCTCCGGCGACTTCAATTGTCTCACAATCCGGTGAGTGAGGTTCAAAATTTTTGATTTGGTTGGGATTCCATTTTTTAGGGTTTTTTAAATGGAGGAGTGAAAAATGGCAGAGGGAGCCATTTTTGCGTTGGAGATGAGGTCATTTTTGTCTTTCTTGTTCCAAACCCACCGGATGGGATTATCAGTAACGCCCCCCCCTTGGGATGGCTAATCCGGTGAAAAGGGGGGATTCATAGTCCTAAAGGATTAGCAATCCCACCCATCAAAACCAAAACAAACAAGAATTTTGAGGAGACCTCCACCTTAGTTATCCAATCCCATGGTTGAACTCTGCCATCAAACAGGGCCTAAGTGTGGGAGCAAGAATTCGTGAGAAGGTGTCCAGAGCCTTCGTGAGCGCTACAAGAGATTGACTAGAGCGCTCGAAATTGGCTAACGAAGTGCATTAACTTTCTAGAGGATCCGCGAGCGCTACTACATTTTTGCTACAGCGCTACCTTCAGGCAACATGGTCAACGGTCGTAGCATTCGGTCAACGGAAGTCCACGCCTGAACAGCTTCGCGAGCGCTACACCATTTCCATGGTAGCGCTACCGAGGGGCGAGGTCATTTAATGGGCTTCGAACGACGGCGTTTTGGACTATTTTATGTTTAATTCAGATTACGTTTTGGGTTTTCAACGGTAATCCGTGGGGATTAGTATAAAAGCCCATATAATACTCACCTAGGGTTAGGCCCGGACTGGCATATTATTCTTTTCGTTTTAGATTAACATTGGCGGCTGTCTTTTGAAGTTTTTATTGCAGATTCAAGTTTAATTGAAGTTCTTCGGATTTCCAGCTTTTAATTCTCGATTTCCTTTTGGTATTCAGATCTCGTTAATTTCTGCAATTTGTGGTATCGTATCTTATTTTTACTTTTAATTCGATTGATAGAGTCATGTTTAGTTTTAAATCTATGTTTATCGTGTTCGTTAAAACTATGAGTGAGTAGTTCCATTGGGTGCGGCCACGGGGCGAAGGCACCTCGTGGCTAGTCTAATCGAAATTCAACTCGGGTTTAATGAAATATCGTTTTAAGCAATTTTAGGATACAAAATCTTTTTCTAACGAACAAATCCCGGGCATTGCTTGAGTCCTTGTGAGGGGAGCGAAGGAATCCGGAGCCTTTCTCTCATTCGAGCTCGGAAACTGGTAACAGGTGGTGTGCATTCGTTAGGAAACCTTTTCCTATTCTAAAATCAAATTTTTAAGGGAATCGTAAACCGAGTGGATTTTGGTTAAGACTAGCTACAGGTGCTGGAGTTCCCATGGCTGTACTCTTCGTTTTAAATTGATTTTAGTTAATCCAATCTCGTAAGTTTAGTTAATCTTAACCAATCGACAAGGGGTGGCTACCTAAGAGCCAGATTAAAACTAGAATTTCACGCTTTTGAGTCAAACACCGTCCGTCCGTCTCTGTGGTTCGACTCCGGTACTTCCGGTTTATTGTGCTACACTGGTCGAGAGTCCTACGCTCGGGACGCGTTTTTAGTCTAAATTTATTAACACCCGGTCGGTCAAGCATTGAGATGTTTCAATTTATGTACTTGAATTTCCTGTGTCTAATAAGCAGCGTTCGCGGGGTTTAAGGTTTCCCTCTTTTTCTTGAGACACTGCAACAACGAAATTTTAAGAAATGATTAATTGGAGTGTTTGAAAACCGGACCCGATGTGTATTGGTATCATGTGCATTGGATAATTCTACATATATCCCCTTTTCTTTTTTTTTCTTTCTGTATGTTTTTTTGTTTTTTTTTAATTTTTGTTAGATTCGTATAATTTTTTTAATTAATCATCTGTCTCGACGAGAAGAGTCTACAAAATACAAAAGTATAACCAACAGCAAAAAAGAAAGTTCAATAAAGACGAAAAAATACTCCTATCAAACAACTACCTTTTTTTTTTTTTGTTTAAAGTGTCGTTTTATATGAGTTTTTTTCAACATCGACCCATATTATTATGATTTTTTGATTTCTCTCGTCGAAACGAATAATTAATCCCAAAAATTACTACAAAAAGTTGCAAAAAATAAAAAAGACACCGAAAAAAGTTTTAGACAAAAAATTTACAAGAACACCGCTAGCTGGATGCTTATTAAACTTTTTCCAGTTAATAACTTGGTGTAATTTTTTCTATTTTTTTATCCGCGACTTGGGGTGATCGCATTGGACAAAACTCCAAAAAGTTGCTGCTGCCCATCCGTGTTTCTATTAAGCTAACTAATTTTAAATCACCAACGTCTCACTCCTAACCAAATAACAACAATAACAATAATAATAATAATAATAATGTCGCGGCACCACGTGTAATACGACTCCAACCCCACGACACCCAACGAGTTTTCAATTAATTTTTTGGTTCAGAACTAGTAGTTAACGTGGTTTGCTTATACTGTATACGACAAGAGTCACAACTCACAAGACCAATAACAATAGTCCAAAAACACACATAAAAAATAGAGGAAAGTCCACTTTCACCCCCTGTGGATATCGCCATGTGCGGATACACCCCATGTGGTTTAAAAGTGTGCACATAACCCCATGTGGTTTTCAAATTGTGCGGATAGACCCCCTGCCGTTGTATTTTCCATCCATTTTAACGGAAACAACATTAAAAGACCGTTATACCCCTCATCACGTCCCTTGATTCTTCTTCTTGTTTAAATCTAACCACACCATCCTGTATACCAAAAATTGAATCCAAACCGTTGATATTATAAATTTTGACGAGTATTGCGTCTATGCCAAAATTCAAGTCAATCAAAAAATGAAAAGCTTATGGTCAAATCGATTTTGTTATGAAATTAAAATTTCAAATTTGAATTTACTACAAGTTAGATCACTGGGTTATTGATGCCTGATCGAGATGATTTTTTACAGAGATACTCTATTCTTTATTTAATACATTATGAACGACTCAGATTACATTCTAGAGGTGTGTGAGATACACCTCCGTTAAAATGGATGGAAAATATGACGGCAGGGGGTCTATCCGCACAATTTGAAAACCACAGGGGGTTATGTGCACACTTTTAAACCACATGGGGTGTATCCGCACATGGCGATAACCACAGGGGGTGAAAGTGGACTTTCCTCTAAAAAATATTGTCAAATGGCAATCATCCAGAGAGAAAAAGAGGCCCAAACTAACATGCATGGATGCTGTTCAGCTGTTTAAGTAAGGTTTTGGCCAAGCGGAAATAAGAAAGAAAGTGTTTATCTTCAACGAGATCGCATACTCGAATTTTACGGAGGTTGAACATTTTAAATCTTGAATCCGCTGAAAGATTCGTCCGGTCATTAACTTCGGACACTAAAAGTAATCCACTTGCGCGCAAGCTGGTTCGGCATCAGGTTATGAAAAAATAAAACCACATGGACGCTGTTCTTATATAGTTTTTACTTTATTAGTAGTAGATAGATATAATAGGGTGATGTGGAATCTGGGGGGCGCAAGAGTTCCAATTGCTAGTCAATCTCGTGCCCCCACCCTTGTCGGCCGCCGCGGAAGTCATTTGCGGCGTAGTTAAGCGGGATCGGTCCAACGTTGGCATCCACAACACGTGGTGGGCCCCATCCTGATTTCAAAACTGAGTGGAAAATTTGCGTGAAGCATACGGGGGTGACTGAGAGTTGATGGAATTTGCCTTTACCAGCAGATCGTCGTATGGTTTCCAAATAAAACAAGGGATTCCACGAACGTGTCGTGCGCGGGAAGGGGAAAAAAGCTTTGAAAGTGTTGGGAGTAGTGTCTGTGATACAGTGATGTGCATCAATGGACAAATCAAGCTTAGTTGTGTTGGTTTGCTCATGTGTCTCTTTAGTGGCGGCCGATGTTCGATTTATGAGCAGGTTTAGAGTTCAGGACTACGGATGTTCTCAAAATCCCATTGACTAACATACTAACACCCCGCTAACTCTGTTGATGTATATACTATGGAAAAAAAAAAAGATGTGCATCAATGCACATCACATGTGTTGTGCACCTTTTTTATTTTTATAAGCGGATGTTCCGGTCAGTTTACGCGCACTTTGACTAAGTAGGTTTGGATAAAAAAAAAGTCAAGTGACTTATTTTTTTTATCTTCATTTAATTTTTTTTGCATTTCTTTGTTTTACGTTAAACTTTTGTGAATTCGGCTTGTCGAGAGGAATCGAAAAAGTAAAAAATACAGTATGATCGAAACTCATAATTTTTTGAATAAAGACAAACATAAGTCAAAAAGACAATTTTCTTTTTTACTTATTTTTGTTTTTTTTTTAAATTATGAGTTTCAATCAAAATTTTATATTTTTTCGATTCTTCTCGCCAAGACAAATCAATAAGTCGCAACGTTTGACGTAAAACTAACGAATGCGATTTTTTTTTAATAAAGACAAAAAATAATTAAGTTACTATATGACTTTAAACCAAATCCACCCCAATTCTACGACTTCGAAATTGATGGCCGGGCAAACCCTCTGGTGATTACAAGGTTTGAATTGTTTGGCTTCGAAAGATTCGAACATGCGATTTTACCGAGGACAAATATTTATTAGCTTTCTCAATTTTCTCAAGCTTATTCTTTTTTTTTTTTTTTGGGTCAAACGGAACTTCATAAAACATTAAACCAGAACAGAGTCAAGCATCAAGAGTGCTAAAAAAAAAAACAAGTTCGAGAACGAACAACAGAGTACAGCAAAAGAGAACCTAAGCTAGTCCAAAATCTGCCTAATGTTTAGGCAATCCCGAATCAGGAGCTCCCTAATAGATAAAGGGGCTTGGTCAAGGACAATAAGATTATCATTCTGTTCAGCACCCACTCTGGCCAGGTGATCGGCGCATTGATTTACGTCTCTAAAAATATGGGTGAGCCGAGACTCAGTCCGTTGCAAAAGCATCTTTGCGTCGTTGATAATTGTACTTAGGGGATGATTCCCTGGGTTCCCTTCATTAACAAGGTTGACAGCCACGAGCGAGTCAGATTCTATATCCACTTTCTCCATCCCTTTCTCGAGTATAATTGTGAGCCCCCTGTATATACTCCATATTTCTGTCGCCGCGCTTGAGTCTGCATTCAACTTTCCATAGAAGCCCAGGATCCAGGTTCCATTGGTGTCTCGAAATATCCCTCCTAGTCCTCCATTTCTTTCAGCACAGTACCAGCATCCATCAACATTCAGCTTGATATTACCTGCACATGGGGGTACCCACTTTGTTAGTCTAGGATCCCGATGGACAGACATAAGGGGGGATTTGAAAGCCTCCACGATCTCACTGGCATAGTCATAAGAGCTCTTGGAACTAACAGCAGTAATGTTATCAACATTGTCAAAACTCTTCTTATTTCTATCTTTCCAAATTTGCCAAATAGTGGTAATAAACAAAATGTTCCAAGGGATCTTAGTACTACTACCGATAGGTTTGGTTTTCCGAAGGTTTCTCCCAAACCAGTCCTCAATGGAGGCTTCCAAATTCCCTCTCATGACCTGACCAAAAGCAGTAGCTTCCCAGAGGGCCACGGCTTTAAAACAGATTCTAAATAAGTGATTGATATCCTCAGGGCTAGCATTACACCGAGGACAGGTGTCCTGGGTAGTCATGCCACGCTGGGCACGGAGCTGATTGGTGGGAAGTTTGTTATGGAAAATGGTCCAAATAAAAGTTTTGAGTTTCTCAAGCTTATTCGGCCAAACCCATTGCACTCATTGCTATGCATCAATTATATGGAGCTCACTTTGTGGGATCTAAACCTTTTACTTTCTTTCTTCTCGACAAATTGCTATTCCATAAAGAAATTCGGATTGATCGGAATCGGATATTGATTCTTTTGTTTTAGAATGAATTTGACTTGACGAAGACTGCTATTTATGAATTTTTAAACAAATCACACCCATGAAATAGTCACTCATATGCGATCAACGCGAAATTACTCGTGCACCAACTCCACGAAACGAAAAAAAAAAAAAAAAACAATTCAACTTTCTCATGCGAATATGCAATCTCACGGAGGACAAATATCTATTAACTTCTCATACTCATTTGGCCAAATCCCTTGCACCTGTTATTGTGCATAAATCCAGACGGGTCCCATAATGGGTACACAGTGCACCATTGCAAACACTGGTTCCTAGAAATTTTTAGTGAGTTATGGTTTCTCAATCTGTTTTCAGGAATAATTGCGTTTGGCTTTGTGAAACAGCTTCCGTGTTCGAAAACCAGGTTACAGGTAGGCGAGGATCAAAGACTGGATACCTGGAAGGGTCCAACTTTGTATTGAATATTATTTGACTTGCACTATATTCATCAACCAACGGGAATGTTTTTCTTTCTGGGGGTTGAAAAAAATACAAAGTTGATTTTTTGTGATGGATGCAATTTAATGATTAAAATATGTTTACCTTAAAACAAGCACATTAATTGTAAAGTGCAATTTCGAGCATTAGCTTATGTTGATACCAAATTTTGGACGGTTGATCCTAGCGCTCGGAGAGATCCCCTGCCAAGCACTTCGAGAGGTCTCTTGCAAAACAAGTCCGAGAACCGGGGGTGTTCTCGGTCACGGACCTTCCGATGATCAAGTTAGTCGGGGGGAATGATAGAGTGTAAGCATTGTAAAAGAGGAAAACTGTTTACCTCAGCCTTATTTATAGGTGCCCCAAGGTCGTTTGAAGTTGGAATGGGCTCTGCAGAGCGGATATTGATTATGGGATCACGGGATAATGGAGTAGTGGGCATGGATCATAGAGTATTAGTGCAAGTTGTGGCATGATTTGTGGGATATTGACCCAACCCTTTCACGTGGGTTTCTCTACCGTGCAAGCTTGTCGACCGGTATAAACCTTGCCGAGACCCTACCACATGTCATACCCGTAGTGCTCGGCATTAGTGTGAAAAATTCATATTCATCACCTTCTTTTTTATTAATTGTTTTATCAAGTCAAAATATTCGAGTCATTGTCTTTTGACATTGGCAATGTTCATAACAAATCAATACCTATAATTTCTAAGAAGCATTGACATTCAAGTATTCTTTTATCTTTTATATATATATATATATATATATATATATGAGGGAAGCCGAAATCGACCTACGGACCTAGGTCGTATTTTTGGACAGCTTGGCCCGATGACACAGCCGATTACATGTCAATAGGTACAAAAGGCAACAAGGGGTATGCGTGAAGGGCAAAAGGCATGCACCTAATGAACTATAATCATTTTTCTTAGTTAAACCCTATGACCACTTTCACAATCGTCTTAGATGCTTACGAGTGGACTGTGGAGTAAGGTGGGCCAAGAATTGTTGGTAAGAGAATCGAAAATGAGATCTCAAGAGGAAGCATACCCCTAAGTACGAGGGCAAGACTAGCTACTGGGCCAATTTTATTTCGACATTGGTTATTTGGTAGGATGTAAACTCTGATACCACTATCCCAACTCAATCCCCGACCAACTCTCTCTATTTTTTCTCGATAGGAGTTGAACTCATTGTCACGTAAGCTTTCAAAAAAATTTGACATTTCCGCATTTGAAATCAAAGTTGAAGATGTTCCAAGTACAATTACACAACCCGTGGATATTGTGCATAACCTCTGTTCAAAATTAACCACCTGAAAGCTTCCAGAAACCAAAGCGAAAAAGAAAAGAGAATATGAAACTCTCAACCGGGGTTTATTTCCAAGGTCAATGGTGGTGGACAGTGGACACCACGGCATACATGTTTGACACGAGTGCCCCGATGTTAAGTGCCAGCTACACCATACCACACACTCCATACCCACCATTAATTATTAGCAAAGTGAAATTCGACTTTTCTTATGTCCGGGCCAGTTTGAGCGCACCACCAGTAATTTTGGGATTTCAAAGTTAACGATCGGACAAACCTACCAGTGATTCCAAGGTTTGGAATGTTTACCTTTGGTGGCACTCCCTTTATTGTCTTCTATTCAGGTGAAATTAAAAAAATTACCCTTACCTCTTGAAGCACTTTTTTTCATTTGAAGTGTAATTTGGTATTTTTACGTGAATAAAAACAAAAAGAGAGTGCCAATGGATTAAAAATGGGTGGTAAAATTATTTTCCTTTTTCCATTGATAATATTATTCTTGATTTTAAAAATTTTGCATTATAAAACTACTTGAGATCTATCAAATAAGATTCATGTATATTATATGTAAAGACATTATAAATAAGGGCAATTTACCTCTAGGTCCAGAAAATAAAAAGTAATTCCCACCAAGTCTCTTCTAATTAACAAAACGCGAAAACCGGCCCTATGAAAGTGCCTAAAATCCTAAATACTAAAAGTGCCTAATCCTTAGGGCACACTATAAAAGTGCCTAAACTTCAGGGTACCCTATAAAAATGCCTAAACCCTTAGGGCACCCTATGAAAGTGCCTAAACCGCTAAAACCCTATAATAGGAAAGTGCACCCTAAAACTCCTATGAAAGTGCCTAAACCTAAACCCTAGCGCTCTATGAAAGTGACTAAACCTAAACCCTAAGGTACCTTAAACTCTAGGGTATTCTAAAACCTAAAATCTTAAGGTACCCTAAAACCCTAGGGTACCTTAAAATCCTAAAATCCTAGGGTACCCTAAGATTTTAGGGTACCCAAGGGTACTAGGGTACCCATTAGGGTACCATAAAACCCTAGCATGTCCTAAACCCCAGGGTGACACTTCCATTAATGGTAAATGTATTTTTGTAAAAGCGGATTTAGTGGTAATTAAGTATTTCATCTATCCTTAATGGGAATTAAGTGTCACTTTTCTGTACTTAGATGTAATTTTCTCTATAAATAAAAAGATCAGATGATATTTTGAGACGTCCCAAATAATGAAAATGGGCCATTATTTGGACCACGAGTAATTAATTACTCATTGTTGTTGGTCCTTGGAGCACCGTTACCCAACCACACATCCATGTAGGAGTATAATCTTAGATCCTTAGGTGGGAGTTCTACGTGCTAATATGATTTTGGAGAGAAATGAAAACAGCGTCAAAGAGGAAAAGGAAGGAGCATGAGGGACAAAAAGAAGGGATTTGGATCTTTTACGAGGATTCTTTCCTGTGAGGATTGTTTGAGAATTTTCATGGGATCTAGATCGTCCATCTCGGCAATCAATGGTTTAGATGTATTTGTATTTTTGACCGGTACACGAGGGTTTTCATCCAGATCGTCCATCTCATCAATCCATGGTCCGGATGTGTTTGTATCTTTGACCGGTTTTACCTGTCAAAAATACAAACACATTGATTGCCGAGATATACAGGTCAAAAATACAAACACAACCGAAACCAATAAAAAAACAATAACGACTTACCTAGGGCTGCTAAACGAACCAAACCCATTGCACTCATTGCTATGCACCAATTATGGAGCTCACTTTGTAGTGTCTAAACCTTTTACATTCTTTTCTTCTCGTCAAGTAGCTATTCCATGAAGAAATTCCGATTGATCGGAATCGGCTAGCTATTGACTCTTTTGTTTTAGCATGAATTTGACTTGACACAGACTGCTCTCAATGAATTTTTAAACAAATCTCACCCATTAAGTAGTCACCGATATCCGATCAATGCGAAATTACTCATGCACCGACTCCACGAAACGAAAAAAAAAACAATTGAGCTTTCTCATGCGAACATACAATCTCACAGAGGATGAATACTTATTAGTTTTCTCATGCTCGATCATCTGGTCAAATCCCTTGCACCCATTGCTGTGCACCATTTATGAAATCCGGATGGGTCCCACAACGGGTGCACAGTGCACCATTGCGAGCTCTGGTCCTGGAAATTTTTAGAGAGTTACGATGGTTTCTCAGTCTGCTTTCATGAACAATTGCGTTTGGTTTCGTGAAACAGCTGCCGTGTTCGAAGACCAGGTTACAGCTAGGCGTGGGTCAAAGGCTTGATACGAGGTAGGGTCCAACTTTGTCTTGCATTATTTGACTTGCACTTTATTCATTAACCCACGGGAATGTTTTTCTTTCTGGGGGTTGAAAAAAAATACAAAGTTGCTTCTTTTTTTTTTTTTGGTGACGGATGCAATTTAATGATTAAAATATGTTTCTACTTATTAAGCATCGTAAAGTGCAATTTCGAGAATTAGCTTCATGTTGATGCCAAATTTTGTACGGTTCGCTCCAAGAGGTCCCCTGCCAAGCACTTCGAGAGGACTCTTGCAAAACAAGTCCTAGGATAGGGGGTGCACCCGATCACGGACCCTCTGACGATAAAGTTGGTCGATGAATGATAGAGAGAAATTAAGTATTGTACAAAAGGAAAACAGAGTATCTACCACATGATGAATGCCATGCCAGCCTTATTTATAGGTGCCCCAAGGTCGTGTGAAGGTGGAATGGGTTTTCCGGAGGGAGTATTGATCATGGGGTAATAGAGTAGAGGGCATGGATCATGGAGTAGTGCAACTTAATTGTTGTATGATTTATGGGATGACCCAACCATTTTATGAGTTTTCTTACCGTGCATGCAAGCCTAGCTACCGACCGGTATAAGCCTTGCTGAGCACCCGGCCATGTGTCATACCCGTAGTCAAAATATTTGAGTCACTGTCTTTTGACACTGGCAATGTTCATAAAAAATTAAATACTACTACCCAATTTATCTAAGAAGCATTTTGACATTCAGGTATTCTTTTATCTTATATTCAGGCATTCTTTTAGATGTCAATAGGTACATATGGCAACAAGGGCAAAAGGCATGCACCTAATTAATGAACTATAATCATTTTTATTTTTCGTAGAGGGTGTCCTAGATCAGTTTGTGCGCACTTCAATCTAAACCCTACAACCTCTCTCACAATCGTTTCAGACGGTTAGCGCGTGGGGTGAGGTGGGCCAAGAGTAGTTGGTAATTATGGAGATCGAACATGAGATCTCAACAAAAAGCATACGCCTAAGTGCGAGACCAAGACTACTGGGCCAATTTTATTCTGACATTGGTTGGATTTAAACTCTAATACCCCGATACCAACTCAACCCACTATATTCTCGCTATTTTTGAACTCATTGCCATATAAGCCTTCAAATTAAAAGATTTGACATTTCGACATTTGAAGTCAAATTGAAGATGTTCCAAGTACAATTACATAACCCGTGGATATATATATATTTTTTTGGGTAAGGTAAAATTTTATTAGAAAATCCACATTACACAATACAGGGCATACCCCGAAACAAAAAAAACAAAGGGGCATTCCCCAGGAAGAAACAACACACGGCACAAGACCGACCCCCTATCTCAATAGAATCAAGGACAAACAACAAACAGAAATTAAGAAAAGACCCTGCTTGAGATGTTCCAATCCCTACATAACCCGTGGATATTGTGCATATCTATCCTCTGTTCATAACCGCCTGAAAGTTTCAAGAAGCCAAAGCGACAAAGAAAAGACTTGGACACCAGATAAGAGAATATTCAACTCTCAACGATAGTGGTCGCGATAGCATACACGTTTGACACGATTGCCCTGAAGCTGAGTGCCAACTACCCCTAGCTCTCGGTACCACACAATCCATAGCCCACCCTTATTTGCAAATTGAAGTTCAACTTTCCTTTGATAACCGCATGACCGGTTTAGCTTGAGCAAATCGGCCACGACTAATTTCGAGACTCTAAAAATAACGACCGGGCAAACGTACCAGTGACCCCAAGATTTGGAATGTTTCGCATCGGTGGAATCCAAACAAATTGAAGTTCGATTTGCAAGTTAACCTCAATGGATGATGTGCTTTAATGTTTACAGTTAAGGTTTTTATTTGAGGGGAAAGGGTTACATGTAAAGCGAGGAACAATTAAGAAATCTAAAGAAGTTTGGATGACGAGTAATGCATTTACTCATTGGTGTTGGTCCTTGGAGCACCGTTACGCAACCACACATTCATGTATAATCTAGATGCTTAGTTGTGAGTTCTACTTGATCATGTGATTGTGGAGAGAAATGATAACTGTGTCAAATGAACACCCGATCTTTCCAAGAAGAAAACATAATATAAAGGAAAAAGGAGGGAGAGGGACAAAGAAGAGGAAAGAGAGGGAGGGGTTGCCCTTTTCCCATCTCCATTACAAAAGTTCACTCATTGTAAAAGAGGTTCAAATTTCTGCCCAAATAATCCTAAGAATATCCAGCTCGAGATGTGAGAATTAAATCTTGGAAACTCGCGAAAACAAGCAACATAACCAAAGATAGGGCCATTCTCACACAACCGTAGCCATAAATAGGGTAAATTAGTCAAGATTTGTCATATCTTCTTACTCGTGAATCCGAATTGCGTGGTTCTTGTTCTGTTATGTAGGTCATTGCTATTCAAATCAGTAGAGAGAATGGAGTGATCTAGAGTGATGAAGGAGAAGGCAAGCAATAGTGAATAGGTCACTCTATTTGGGTGAGGTTACTCATAAATCTTAGAGAAAGAGGGCTTCTCTCCCTAGCATTTAGTCTCCGTTTGTTTGGACACAAAATATTTTCTGATAAAATGTTTTACCTATTTTTTGGTATTTGGCTGTAAAAAATGAGAAAAATATTTTCCATCAATATTGGATGAAAATGACTTACTCTTAAATCTTCTGTAAGTTATTTTTTGAAATGAACCCGCTGCCTTCCACTGCAGTTCCCACTGCTCAATTTCCTCAATCGTCAGTCCTAACATACGTTCAATTCCAATAATCCAATACATCTCCACCATTTAAGCCTCTCTCTCTCTCTACACTATTTTGTTGATTTCTAAAAAATATTTTCAAGTGTGCGCCAACCAAATACCAAAAAATAAAAGTTTGAGTTTGTTTTCTGAAAAAACATTTTACATGGAATTGAAACAAACGGAACTCTCTACATTTCTCCCTCTAATATCTTGTCACTATGAGAAATCTGGAAAGAATGTCTCATTTCTGTAGGTACCCTAGATCAGTACTCGGGCTCTAGGTGGTTCAATAGAATTTTGACACGTGTCCCTTCTGTAGTGCCAAGCCGTGAGGGATAGCGACCTCATACCGCAATCCCTTCTCCTTTTGAAGCCACCAAGCCATTAATTCCCCTCGATTCCCGTATGGCCAAGGTCAAGACTAGGGCCGGCCCCGGGGTAAGCCCAGCAAGTCCTCGGGCTTGAGCAACCCGCGGGCTAGGGCAACCCAAAAAAAAAAAAAATTATATGTAAATATATATATTTATACTTTGACGGAAAGATGGCATAAAGGATGGTGTTGCTTTGTTGGTAAGTAGTGTGCATTTAGATCTGCACGCCCACGGTTCGAATCTTGTGCCCGGCAACGAGAATTCAAATGTTTGGCTCACACCCAAAATAGTTCTGTTGATGACGTGGCCCAATTAGGAAATACCAGCTTGCAATTAATTGTTAATTTTAATACCTCTTTCCATCTCTCTCTAGGGATCTGTTCTTTTTCAATCTCTCTCTCTCATAAAGTCAAGGGTTCAATACTCATCGCTAGCAACCTAGTTTACTTTTTTTTTTTAAAGCTCCTGCCATGGTCTAAGGTCCCGTTCCGGAAACAAAAATAAGTACTTATTTTTTAAGAAGGCAATTTCAAGCTCAAAAATCATGCACTTATGCAAATAATTTTCCTGCCATTATGGATCTTGTTTGATAGATCTTATTGAAATCTTTAATACGGTGCAAAAAAAAAAAATTCATTTACATTATTTTTGAGTTTGAAAATGTGAAATAAGCTGCTTATTTTTTAAGAAGGTTTCTGGAACGGAGCCTAAGACTTTAACTCTTTTAATATTTAGCCTTAGATTTTATTTGGGTGATCGAATTTTATTGACATACTTTCTTTCTTTTTTATCTTTCGTTCAAATATTTGTACTTTTTGCGTTTATCTTAATTGGAATAATTCAAATAGATACAAAAAATTAAGATCGTATTGCAGAACATAAAACCTAATATTTTTACTTTTTGCATTCAGATCTCGCTGTTCATATTTGCACTTCCAAACTCAGATCAAATTTTGCCCTTGTGTTTTATTCATAAGGGTGTGGGGACTACACAAACACAAGTTGAAAGAATGACTGAGATTCATTTGATCCAATGGCTGATGTGTGATCTCCAACTCTCTTAAGAAAACACTCACACTCTTACATATATATTACAAAAATGTCATCGGTTCTTTTTACCCACTGCTCGGCTGCTGGCGTTGGCATACAAAAACAAAAATATGTTACAAAAATGATTTCCGTACTGAATCTATTTGAATTCTTCGTACCATTAGAATCTTATATATTATTGCAGGGCGATTTTTCGTAAGAATAAAATTGGGAGCGACAAAAAAAGATAGTATTGGTCATTGCCTTGAAAACACTAATTAAAATTAGATTTTTTTTTATCCGAATTAAAATTAGATATTTGAAATTTTGAAATTTACCCAACACAATCCATGAGGTACGTTTGCAACAATACCACATATGCTGTTTGAATTTTCCTCATAGCCCTATCAGTCCTATCAATTTACGTAACAGCAAATTATTCGATAGGAACATCATCTTTCACTTGGTTGGGTGGTTGGGAGATATGGAGTAACCCACATAATTTGGTCGTGATATTTTTGCAGAAGTCGCCAAAATTGGGAATCAACTTTTCTTTTTCCGGGGTGACAAAGAGTGTCCCGATCGATGAAATTTCCATTCCATCACACATTGGGTCTTCCAAACGTTTTAATCGGTTCTCAATATCAACTTGTCGTGCATGGAGGGGTAGACTTGAGTCTCTTGACGTTGGGCTCGGGCTCGGGCCCGGTCACTTTGTTTTCCTTTCCTCCCCCTGAAGGAAGTACTAATGATTCCTTTCGTCCCCCTCAAGGAAGTACTGATGATAGTCTAATATCTACGGCAAATATGTCTTTGATTTGTGAAAATTTTACAGTTGTCAAGACCATAACGAGGATGACTGATAAGAACAATTTGCAGAAGTTGCCAAAATCAATCGATATCAACGCGCCTGTGCAGCCAATTAACATGGACATTTAGGTCAAGACTAGGGCATTTAGGTCTTACCACAACCAAGTCTCGCCCTTTTGGGCGTTTTTGCGGATTAAGAAAAAAAAACCAAATCTCAAAAGGCCCCCTCAAGTTCTGCCTTTTGACTTAATCAAACACAAAAGTCTGGGCAACAAAAACGTTTATGGGTCACGTGCGCTCTCAGTCTCTCGACCACAAGAAATTTTTGGGTGCCTGGTGAGTACGTCACCTGGCTGACGTGGTGTTGAGCACCCACATTCGAGCAGTCTAAAAATATATTGGACGGTCCAAATTAAAACATTCTCTCTCCACTTTCTCTTTCCTTTTTCTCTATCCAAATCCTTGTCATTCAAAACCGAAATAAGCAGCCCAGATACACCGAACAGAGCACTGAAATATTTCTCATCGACCATGATACCGCTAGTCCTATCTGGTTCGTGGGGTTCTCTACTCCCATGGTCATGTACTATTGCTCGGGTCTCAAACCTCCCTATTGCTCGGGTCCCAAACCTCCCATTTGGGAAAGCATATATAGTGGGGTTCGTGCCCTTAGTTCTTACAAGGGTGGCGCTTGACCATAACCTTGCGAGCCAACCATGTATCTTCCAAGGTGGTGTGGCTTCACTTTCTCCGCGAGATCACCATGCGTCGCTCATCCGTTGGTGTCACGAGTCATCCTCTAATTTTACAGTCAAATTTCCTCACTTGGTCAGCGGTTAAAGCGGTCAACCGCTGACCTCTCTACCCCCGTTAGCTAACAAATTTTTTGAACATAAAATTTCAACCTCAATTTTAATAATTTTTTTTGTCATATAACTCCAACTTTTCCTTTTCTCATCTTATTAGATATATATAAAACACACCTCAT
The DNA here is from genome assembly GCA_025413875.1 of Rhododendron molle. NCBI lineage: Eukaryota > Viridiplantae > Streptophyta > Magnoliopsida > Ericales > Ericaceae > Rhododendron > Rhododendron molle. The sequence goes on from CM046392.1 coordinate 49,996,176, forward strand.
CAAAATATTTTCAAGTAAATCAAAATGCAAATGCTCTCCAATACTCACACATGTAGTGTTTTCTAGTGCTTTCCAAATTCCGAAGACATTTTAATCGAACTTTACAGGAAACTAGAGAAAATACAACCCGCCTTTCCCAACCCCAGGACTCCCCCCGATAACCGCCCCCGGTTTCTCCTCCCTCCTACCTCCCTATAAAATCCCACCCCCTCTCTCTCCTCAGTTCTCACTCTAAAACCCACTCTCCCTTTCTCCCCTCCCTCTCTCCCTCTCTCCCTCTCCCTCCCTCTCTCTGTGTGTGTATCTCCAACTACTGAATTATACACCTTTCAGTGAAGAAATGGACACTAAGATCGGACCACTAGACGTTTCCAAGCCCCCCTGCAACGAGGTCGGAAGCCTCCCCCACAACGGCACCGTCTCAACCCCACTCATCTCCTCCGAGTGGACCCTGGGCCGCCACCTGGCGCGCCGGCTCGTCCAGATCGGCGCCACCGACGTCTTCTCCGTCCCGGGCGACTTCAACCTCACCCTCCTCGACCACCTCATCGCCGAGCCGGGCCTCACCCTGGTCGGCTGCTGCAACGAGCTCAACGCCGGCTACGCCGCCGACGGCTTCGCCCGGTCCCGCGGCGTCGGCGCGTGCGTCGTGACGTTCACCGTCGGGGGCCTGAGCGTGATTAACGCGATCGCCGGCGCGTACAGCGAGAATTTACCGGTGATTTGTATCGTCGGCGGGCCGAACTCGAACGATTATGGGACGAACAGGATTCTTCACCATACGATTGGGTTGCCGGATTTTTCGCAGGAGATGAGGTGCTTCCAGACGGTTACTTGCTACCAGGTCAGTAAGAATCAGCGATTAATTACTGTTGGTGCTTCTCGAGCCTTGATCCCTGTTTTTACTCAATTATTAGGGGGCGTTTCGGCTAACTACTTCTTGCAGCAGTGGTCAAGTTGTTTCCATTGTTTCCACTAAATTATAACTTAAAAGATGGTGTATGAGAAATGGGAGAGGTCAAAGCTAGAATGGACGTGGAAAAGTTGTATTGTAGGAGAAACAATTTTACTTCTCGCAATAAGTTATACTCCGTAGATGAAAATGATAGCGGAAACGAGGCTTAGTATTTTGTTTTTTTAATAGCTGGATGTCTTGGTTAGCATGCGTGCACCGAGCTAGAAAATTGACGAACGAGCAAACCTCTAGTGGCCCTAAGGTTCAGAAGGTTTCCTATTACCAATCTGCCACGCAGGGGTGTAGTTGGTGTTGTGGTGGAGTGTTCTGTCCTGGCAGTATTTTTTTATTTTTTTTAATAATTGGATGTTCAGGCTAGTTTGCGCTCACCTTGACTAATTATGGGGTGAAGTTAACTATCGAGCAAACCTCTAGTGACCTTGAGGTTGGGAATGTTTTTTTTTCTTTTTTCACCTTGACTAATTATGGGGTGAAGTTAACTATCGGGCAAACCTCTAGTGACCTTGAGGTTGGGAATGTTTTTTTTTTTTTTGTTGAAATGGCAAAATATTATTGAGAAACTGTGATAAGGGTACATCAAGTGGGGGAGAGGGGGGATCCAACCAGAAGTTTGGAATGTTGCCTTTAGTTGGTTCAACATACCCAATTGGCCTTATCCCTTGGGGTTTGTTTTATATGAAATTTAGGGTAAAATCAGTCATCTAATCAAATTTTTGCTCAAAGCCATGTAAAAACTTCATTTGGTTTGAAACACGCAAACGCAAATCTAAGCATAAATTTTAAGTAAACGAATCATTTACGATATAGATATAGTTGCAAATTCGGGAGGGAAGCTATAACATTATACCATTTTCAAGTGTTTGAGTGTAGAGAAAAAAAATTGAGTAAAACTCCCCTTTTTTCGAGCTTAAGTCAGTTTGAGTCAAGAGTGGTGTGGATTTCGAGGTGTTTTTTGGATTTAGGTGAGAAAAAGCGGCTGGAGATTCTCTTATGTCTATTATCTGTTTGTGTTTATGGCTAATCGAGTGTTACTGACTTAGATTGTGATTTTGTTGAACATATTAGGCTGTGGTGAATGATTTGGACCATGCGCACGAGCAGATCGATACTGCGATCTCAACTGCATTGAAAGAAAGCAAGCCTGTTTATATCAGCATCAGCTGTAATTTGCCTGCCATACCACATCCCACTTTTAGCCGCGAACCAGTTCCATTTTCTATATCTCCTAGGTAAAGCTCTAAAGTATTTGGATCTACATACATGTTTGCATTATGCACAGCTCAATTTTTATTTCATTATCTGGGTATGGATGCGTTGGAGTGCTGTATTCACTAATGGATCCAAAAAGGGCATACTGGGCGACCGGGTTTCAAAAAATTGTCAGAAAATCTCATATTAGTAAATTTTTTTTTTAAAGAAAACTGTGAAAAATATAGCAGTTTTCCTGCTCCCAAATTTTCTTTCCCAGAGTTATTTTTATACTTTTTTTATTCCTCTTGATGAATGAGTAATAGATTTTTATTTTTTATTTATCTAAAACAAAACAAACGATCGCTAAACATCAATAATGTGTATTGTCTTGACTCTTGCGGAATTAATTTAAGGCCAAACTGTTGGATGGACAATGAGCATCAGAGGCGGCTGTCTCTCAAAATAAACAAGAAGTCGCATATGGTACTGGTAGCTTTAAGATAATTTTGGAAACATAAAGGTTTGTGCTCCCGGGTTGTAGGATTTTCAATCCTAGAGTACTAGTCCTGTATCTAGACTCGTCCCTGGACTTAGTACAGGGTAGTATTTTTGGTTTGATTTGTACTGATTGGGATTATTTTGGGGGGATGCAGACTGAGTAATCATATGGGTTTGGAAGCTGCAGTGGAGGTAGCAGCAGAGTTCCTAAACAAGGCAGTGAAGCCAGTACTGGTAGGTGGGCCAAAACTGCGAGTGGCCAAAGCCTGTGGTGCATTTGTAGAATTGGCCGATACCTGTGGTTATGCGCTAGCGACGATGCCATCGGCAAAAGGGCTCGTGCCTGAGCACCACCCCCACTTCATTGGGACTTACTGGGGTGCGGTCAGCACCGCCTTTTGTGCAGAAATTGTTGAATCTGCAGATGCCTACTTGTTTGCGGGACCCATTTTCAATGACTACAGCTCTGTTGGGTACTCTCTCCTTCTGAAAAAGGAGAAGGCGATCATTGTGCAGCCTGATCGCGTGGTGATTGCGAATGGTCCTGCATTTGGATGTGTTCTAATGAAGGATTTCTTGAGTGCTTTGGCTAAGAGGCTTAAGCACAACAAGACTGCATTTGAGAACTACCATAGGATTTTTGTACCTGAGGGGCATCCTCTCAAGTGTGAGCCAAATGAGGCCTTGAGGGTCAATGTTCTTTTCCAGCATATTCAGAAGATGCTGTCGGGTGATACGGCTGTGATTGCTGAGACGGGGGACTCTTGGTTCAATTGCCAGAAGTTGAAATTGCCTGAGGGATGTGGGTAAGTGGAGGAGAGATTTTCGTATTTGATTTTAGGATTTGGTTTCAATGCATGATGTTACAAATTTTGGGAAATTGGGGTTTGTAGGTATGAGTTCCAGATGCAGTATGGATCAATTGGTTGGTCAGTAGGTGCAACTCTTGGATATGCACAGGCTGCAAAGGATAAGCGAGTGATTGCTTGCATTGGCGATGGTAGCTTTCAGGTATAATAACAGATGCATAGTTCAGTTTTTTCTGTAGATGCTCTTACAGTTTGATTTAAGAATAGGACACCGATCTCCCCCGTGAAAATCTCAAACAATAGACACAATTGACCTGTGATGCTGAAGTGAAGTAGAATAGGACTTGATAAACTGAACGTATAGTCCGTTCCTAAAAGAGAATAGCCTGGATGTACAGAATGTCGAATAAGGCTTCATGTAACTGAACACAGTTTGGATGACGACTATCTTGTTTTGCTCCAAATTAGTGTATAAATTTGTGGCCTTTCTGCATGTAACAGAACACAGTTTGGAATTGTTCTCAGAAGTTCAATTTTGGTTCTCTTTCATGTGCATGTATCAATATGCATCTGTGAGTCTGTGACAAGCTTGAACGCTGAGAAGCTCTTTGTTATAGCACTTCTTCCTCATAAACACTTTATAATTGACAAATGCTTGCCAGGTGACCGCACAAGATGTGTCGACAATGCTGCGATGCGGACAGAGGACCATCATCTTCCTGATTAACAATGGTGGATATACTATAGAGGTTGAGATTCACGATGGGCCATACAATGTGATCAAGAACTGGAACTACACCGGGTTGGTTGATGCAATCCACAATGGTGAAGGCAAGTGCTGGACGACTAAGGTTAGTACGGAAGCTCAATTCACAGATTTGCTTACAACCAATAGAGAATATCTTGCAACACTCCCCAATAAAGAACCCAGAAAAATACCCATAACTAAAAATATGGTGTATGTGTGACGTGGTATGTTACACGGAGTCGAATACGGGTGTCTAGTGTGGGAACTTCATATAACCTCTACCACAGGGCACAGGGTACACCTAAATAATCTAGGATAATTAGTGTTTACATATTGCGTTAGTCAATTTTATGCATAATGTAGGAGTGTCGTGCGTAGTTGGTAAATTTGAGTGACAAAATACGCTTGCTTGATGAATGTCCAATGAGATATGTCCAACAAGGTTCTCATATCATTATTGGAGTTGTCGAGTGCCCAACATGGCCATTTTGTACATTGGAAGGATCCATGTGAAATAGGTTACATGTTGCGGGCACACCCAAGTGGAATTTACACCATCACTTAGTTTTTATGCTTTTCTCTTGATGCTTTTCCTAGGTACCCACATTTCTGCATTTAACTGATGATTCCAAACCATTGAATTTTCTGTTGCAGGTACGGTTTGAGGAAGAGCTGATTGAAGCAATTGCGAAGGCAACTGGTGAAAAGAAAGATTGCTTGTGCTTCATAGAAGTGGTAGTTCACAAGGATGATACGAGCAAAGAACTGCTTGAATGGGGATCCAGGGTCTCCGCCGCTAATAGCCGCCCGCCGAACCCTCAGTAAACTTAATCTGAAGGGGACTGATTCCAGTTCCTGTCAAGATTCACCAGCATGTTCATGCTTTTTTCTCCACGGTTATTAGGTTGTATTTTGAGTCAATGGTTGTAATACTTTGTAGTGCTGATTCTGTGTGTACATCATTCCGTTGGGTTTTCAATATCTACCAATCTTTTTGCCTTGCTCTTTTCTCTCTTTTGTCTCAAGATTATTCTTTTCAATTTTTGACCGGTGGATGGTTGGATATTTTTTATGGATGAATGGAGAAAGAGAGAGAGATAGAGATTGGTAGGCAATGGTCGCTATGAAAAAGAGAGCATCATTAGGAGACATCAAATGTGAGTAGTTCGATACCTTCAGGCAATGGCACATGCTCACATGACGCCTAAGAAAACATCTAAAAAAGTACCTTATAGTTCTTAGATGTTTTTTAAGGTGGTTTTGGAAATGCCCCTGTTACTTTATTGTCAATAATAGTCCCATCATACAATGGTGTTTTGGCTCATTAATCCATTGGATTTTTTTTTTTGTTTTACTCGAAAAATTTTGGCTTATGTTAGTTCTGTTTCAGTTTTTTTTTTTTTTTAATTTTTGGTTTGCCTCGACAAGAATAATGTAAAATGAAAAAGAATTATGGTCAAAACCTTCAAAAAGTTAACTTAAGGAAAAAAATAATAATAATAGACACAATTTTTGATCTTTTAAAAAAAAAATTTTAAAATTTGGGTTTATACATTTTTTTAATTTTTTTGATTTCTGTGGCCGAAACGAACCACTAATCCAAAAAAAATTGATGCAAAACGAACAAAGGTGAGAAATTGAACAAAGACAATAATCCAAAATGATTATTAAGCTAAAACTCCCCTTAAGAGTGTTCTTAGATAATTAATCCCTCCATTCCTAATGACAGTACACTACAAAAAGACGTATAATTGTAGTACCGCAAAAAAAGGTACTTCCGCACATCACTTTAAAATTTCTTAACACCACATTAAGTTAGTATCATTTAAGAACAAAGAGTACTCTCTAGGAGTGTCAAATTCACAGAAGAAAGCTCAATTGTGTGCATCCCCCAGTCACTTGAGGTCTTTCTATACCCAAATTTTGATTCACCCATGTACCGAGTGAGTTCCAACTAGAAAATCATGAATCTCAAAACATGATCCACAGATGAAACTCACTTGGTACATGGCCACATGGGTACACCAAAATTTGCGTACAGAGGATCTTGGCAACCCCCACTTGAGGTCAGCAAGATTCCCGTGCATGGCGACATGAAGTCTAAAGGCAGTGAAATGAAGCGGAACGTATGCTTCCAGCAAACCCAGATTGGGAACCCCAGGTTCATGAGTGACCCAGATTAGAGATTAAAAAGCATTGCCTTCCCACAAAAAGTTGACATTTACATGGCTGAGGACATACAAGGATTTCACCTGACCCTCCTCGGATGTTGAAGAAAAGATTTATCAACCTACTGATTGGCTCCATCTCTATCTGTAGCAAACAAAAGACGACCATTTTGGAGCAGAGGAGCAGGAAACGGAGCGAGGCAATTGCCAATATGCGATTTGAGCCGGGGAATGTTAGGGTGTGCGCTTCTACATCGGTGGCAACGCAACTCCATCGACAAAATGTCTTCTTCTTTCAATGTGGCTCGTCCAAACTTGTCGATTTCCTCCATTACATCGACAGAATCACGGAAGAAGGCAGTATTAAAGGAGTTCCAGTGCTTCTTATTCTTGAGATGTTTTGAATCGAAGTCCTGACTGATTACGTGAAGGTGCAAGTGTTGCAAAGATGGGGCCTGCAAAAAGAGAGTTCAAAATGATATTCACAAAAACAACTTATTGGTTGTTTGTTCAAAACAAATTCAGCAGATTACTTCTAGCTACACATTTAGGTGAAATCCATCCATACAACCGGAGCCTTGAAAGACAAGCAAATGCGCATTACCCTGTATACTACATGCAGGGGAAAGCCAAAAGAGAAAATACCAAAAACAAAAGGGTCACTGTCAAACTAAACATTAACAAACCAGCTGGGGTAAGAGAACACGCACCGAATGATACCCTAAGCGGAAAATTAACGTTTTATCTTCACTTAAGTACTTCTCAGCCCACTTCAGGCCCACATCATGCATTGTCCTTAGCAACTGAAGGTTTTTTTTCCTCGCATCTGCAAGTCGGTCAAGGCCTTCGTAACGTGCCAGCACCAATAGGTTCCTTTTCGCCCGCAGAGAGGAATGAAATTTTAATCTCCCTTAAGCTCAAAACGAGAGAGAGAGAGAGAGAGAGAGAGAGAGACTTTTGGATAAAGATCATTTACTACAACAATATCGTCCGATATCTCCATCACATCGTTCTTATGCTTCTCAGGATTAGTGGCAATATGATAAAGAGATTGATCCCATGCACCCCAGGCCTTCGACATACTTCCGTTGTTCTTTTCATTTTGGGCATTGTCAATACCGTTGGTAGCACCAGTCTGGGAACCAAGTTCTCCATGTATTACCTTGCACTTTTTGTTTCTATCGGATTCATAGACATCCTCTCTTTTGACCTTCTGATCAGCATTTGAAAATTGATTCTTATGAGGTATCTTGAAGTCAACTGGAGACACTAACTGAACGGACCCAAGTTTCCCAGTTGGTTCCTCATAGAATGCTTTTTGGGACTTCACTATAGATGCAAAACCTTCAAAAAGCGCCGAGTAAGCCTCACGAAGAACTTCACAACCGTTTTTATAGTCTTTGTTGAGAAAGTTTGGTCTTTTGCGGTTCATATTTGGTCCAAGAACATGTATGACATGGGTAACACCTTCTCTACAAAATAAGGGAGAAGTTGATGGAAGAGGCACAACCACAGCTTTTCCAGGAGCAAGTGATCCAGCTCGTTCCATAGTTGCAGTCTCTAGGGAGGGACCTGCTGCACTAAATATAGCAGCATTCACACCTCCACCCCCAGGTTTCAACCGCCTGCAAAGAGCTTATTTATCAGTTGATGTCTTAGTGAAGAAATATACAAAGAAAGTAATCAAGGAGATCAAAGCATAACGAGTACAGTTGGCAACAAAATTAAGTGCTGCTGCAGATTGTGTGCCGTGTAATGCCGTTAGATTACTTATGTATATATGTATGTGGGCTCCCGCGTCCGAAGCGCTTACTCGAAGAGTCGCCACCCGGATTTTTGAGATGGATGATCCGAGAAACCGAGAACTCGTTTGTAAAAAGCTTTTGGTCTAGCGAAAACGTCGAGATTTTGGGTTCGGGAGCCACGTTTCGAATGGGAAAGGTTTTTCTTTAAAAAGCACCCCACTCGCCCGGCGACACCGGTCTCTACTCAGTGTTTTCAAAAGGGAAAATGTCAAATACCATTCGGATTATTAAGCTCTTTAATAAAAGCAAATAACGGGGAAGAGACATGGGAAATTTATCACATTGGCATGTGCGTGGTGCTATCTGTACAGAAATGATAAGAATGGTGCAAATAAATGGAAAACCACTTGACAAGCTGTCTGGACCATGGTCACTTCATACGCGGCACACCGTAATGCCGCGCGCGGCCCTTCAGTACACTGCGTGTGGTACCTGTCCTACTATCAGACTGTCTAAAACTTTCAGAACACCACTTGGCGCATTGTTTTAGTCGCGCATTGTTTTAAAGATTCATCAGAAATTATACGACAGCCAGATCGTCTCAAAAGACTGCCATTTCTTCAAACAATAGCCACAAAACCATTTTTGATGTATTTGATCATTCGGAATGATTTAGAAAACCTTATTTAATAGACAAAACATGGCTTGTAGATATGGTCTTATTCTAAAAAAAAAAAAAGGATAAAGACAGTGAGCAACAAACACAGACGGTCCCAACAAGTAACAACCCAGGTCCAGACAGCCTGACTAAGAAGACAACAGGAACTGATATGCCGTGCGCTGAAGCTTACTATGCCGCACGACCAAATGAACAGCTGCGCAGCATGGTAACCTCAGCACAGTAGTTGCTTTGTTTTCTGAAAATGATTTTTAAGTCGAAATCCAACCAAAATGAGTTAGATTTGACAACAGAAAAGTTTCCCTCAGGGCCAGAACTGAACCTTGCCCAAGGAAACTTGCCTCTTACCTTTAGTCTTGAGCTTGATCGAGGATAGATGATGCAAAATGAGAACGGACTATGAAGGATGTGGATGGGGAAGTTTAGATGAGGCAAGGAAGGAATAGGTGTGAGAGAGGGTTAGGTATTTTGGGGATGAGGTCTTAAAGTTAGTAAGAGGCTAACCTCAATAATGAAGGGGAAAGTGGGTGAAAGTGCACAAAGAAAGTCTTTTGGGAATGACATCTTCAAGATTTGGAAATGAAAAATGGATATGAAAGCTAGAGAGAGAGCTTATGGAGTAAGAATGCTAAAAGCTAGAAAGGGAGCCCATTTCCCTTGAGTGGAGGAATTTATTTATAGGCAAAATGCCAAGGATTTTGAATTTCAAATAGTGGAGGTATTTTCTGAACAGGCTAGAAGTGTGTTTTCGGCTAAGCCATTCATCAGCTGTGTCTCAAGTTGGTGTGGCCGACAGTTTTCTGAGCCAATTAGAACTTTACCTGAAATGTTGTGCGTTGCACCTTATGATCGCGCGCGGTGTAATGAATTTTAATATGCCGCGCGATGTAAAAGTGTCCCGCGCGGCGTTTGTAACTTTGTAGGTCCAGTCTTGGGCTTTTTGGGCTTTCTGGGCTGAGGAGAATCCCTTATTGGACAAAGACTCTCCGAGGTCCGGATTGAGGTGTCTACCATGTAAGTGAAGTGTAAAACACCATTGATTGACAATGAACGATAAGTCTATGCTCCAGAATTGCATGACTTGGTTTCGTGTGTCCAGCTGTTCGGGGTGTCCACTGGCCAGTCACAAGTACAACATTTTTATAGGTTTTGGGTCGTGACAGTTCTCACTTCTGGTATAACCAAACATATGGGAAACAGAAGCGACCATAATGGTTATATATAAACTGTTATATCTTGTTATGCATTCAACAGCAATATGCACTCTTTGAATATCATAGCTTGGATAACAAGATAACCGCTTGCTGAAGGTTGTGCAGGTGTAACTAAAGAACAGTGGGTAAAAGCTTACCAGTTAGCCGCATTGGCTACTACATTGCTGCGTAAACGACCTCCTGAGTAGAGCCGAGTAATATCTCCCACAAATGTTAGGAATTTTCCAGTTCTTTTCTCCAGCTTTAGCCCTAACCAAGGACAATTTCTTTGCTCCAGAGGACAAGTCTACCAAAACAAACTTAGCATTGCCAAGCTTAGTCACAAACTCCAAAACTTTCTCAACAATAATATCGGATGCCTTCTCAAGGTCAAACTGAAAATCGGCTGTTGAAATGGATGGAAATGCCAAAGTTGGAACATTGTCAAAAGAAGAAGTGCTTTCGAGAGAACTGAATGCCAGATCTTCACCTCCTTTTACCTCTTCAACTCCTTTTACCTCCTCTCGTCCTATAGAGGAGTAATCATTTTCCTTATCAGTGGTAACAGAATCTTTCAAGCTATCTCCTTTAGAAACTGCATTAACAGGGGAGTTTACTTTTTTAAGGAACTTCATTATACCAAGTTGAACTTTGGCATCTGGATTCTTCTGGCCGAAACTCCCAGATGGAAGGGTATTCTGTGGACCAAGCGCACTATACGTATCGATAGCAGCTTGAACATCACTTTCACTTTGGCAAAGTGTGATCCTAGAAAACCCTTCGCTCCATTTAGGCAACTCCTTGTAAATTTCCTTCGTGCCCCTCCCGCTTTACAGAGCGAGATATGCAAAGCTTGGCAGGAAGATCAAGTACCACAACATGCACATCTACTTGGAGATTGCCAAGCTTCGCGAAGTCTGCACGCGCTCTGTGTTGATACACTTTTACCAACTTTCTGCACGGCAGTTGCACTTGTTTAGGCACTGTGATTTTGTTCCAGCTTTACCATTACCAATTGTGTCCTGTACGGTAATGTAAAGAGAGATTTAAGTACCGTCCTTCCCTCTGCTACTTCCCAAAGTCCTTTCCAAAATCTAAGCCGCATTAGTAAATTAGAGCCATACATATATTGCCCACAAACTTCTATGCAGTTAACAGACCTCCCCACAAATACTACTTGTTACCAAATTAAGAGAGACTCTGATCTTTACCCAAATTCCAGAAAGCTATTTGTGCCTCGCAGAATTACAACAATGCCATTAATGAAGCTTTTACTCCAGTATATGCTTAAATTGAGCAGTTGGAGCGCTTTACCTTGCACGGACCTTTCACTCAAATTTGAGTAAAATCATGGGTGAAGATAACAAACAGCTATATTGCAAAGGCTGATACGGAGCCAAGTTCAGTATTTCATCAAACACCAGATGACCCATCTTAAGAATAAGAGAGAGAGCCAGCCTTGACATTTAGGGAGCCTAAAACAAAAATGAAATACTTGCAGGTGAGAGTAACTCAAAAGGCTATGGCGGACAAAGGCAAACAACCAATGCAAGGAGATTGGGTAACAGTTGTTGACATGGCACAATCCGCAGGAAAAAAGGTTTATGTTTGTTTCTCCACAAAAAGTGCAAAAAACCAAACGGCTAGAGTTGCGGACGTGCCAGGACTGGATTGCAGTCCAAATTTGTATCAAGGCCTGGATGACTCAATCTGACTTCTGTAAGACGATTGCGTATGACCTACGGGGTGAGGCCTTATGTGATTCGTGGTTTGCTTTTGCGGGATAAGGACTTAAAATTTCCCAACTGTTGTTGAAAATAGAAAGAAAAGTCTAAAACAGAATTAAAGGGATTTCATATATTAACGGTTTAACAAAGTCTGGGTACAAAGAAATTAAAGGAAATAAAATCTAGGCTGGGCATATTGGACAAAAAAGTAAAGACGTTTGCTGGAAATGTAAAGATAGTTGAAATTTAATTTGGCTAAACCATGGGCTTGATGGTGCTGGGACATTTGCCAAGGCCTTCAACTCTGGTACTTATAGGCAGAAGTTCCAGGCCTTAGAGCTGCTTCCACAGGCGTTCATGCATGGCTGCCAAGTGTCCACCTGGTAAAGACTTAGGCTTAAGCTGCTTCTACTTCCTCGAATGAGTGATTGCCACCTGTACAAGTCTTGCTCTTCACTCCAAGAAATCAGCTGAGGCCTAAAAAAAACTCTCCTTTCCTGCATAAAAACTTGTAAAAGAGCAAAAGGAATTTTGGCTGTGCAGAATCTCTAGGTCTTTTGAGCTGCTTGTAAGCTTCTTGAATGCTTGGATAGAAGATCTTGGGCCCACCAAGGTTAAAGGCCAAAATCTTACCAAGCCTTTCAGCCATTTCATTGGGTTTTGAGTCCCTTTTAAGGGCCCACTCGCTATTTTAAATGTCTCCATATATAGAGATATGAAGCAAAAGGAATTTGTTGGAACTTGTGCCCCACTTCTTGCTCTTCACCTATCTTAATCGATCAGGCTTGAATGAGCTGCTTCTACAGGCCTAATTGAGTTACTTGTAAGTAGCTTGTGCAGGTCTATTTGAGTTGCTTGTGTGTTGTTAGAGAGAAACTTCTAGGCCTTTGAGCTACTTGCAGCTGCTTATGCAGGCCTGAGCTGCTTTGGATTTCTTTATGCATGACTGCCATGTGTCCCAAACCTTGCTTCATGCTGAGGGATAATAGAGACTCAGGCCTTAAACTGCTTGCAAGCAGCTTATCTAGACCTGCTAAGTAAGAACATTCTAGGCCTTCAAGCTATTTGTGAGTAGCTTAAGGTTTTTTCCTGCCAATTGAAGGCCATATGCGATGTTTGAATAAGCAGACCTATTTGTCACTTGGGCCTGAGCTTGAGGTGAATCATAAGCCTCCATCCTTTATAAGCGTTGTGAGCCCAAGCTTGGAGAAAAACTCAGATTTTAACTAATTTGGACCTACTAGAAGGCCTTATTGTTTCTAAGAACTAGCCTAGGCCTGGATAAAAGTTTCAGAACTATTGGGTTGACCTAAAACTTTGGCCAGTCCTGGGCCCGAATTTGTGAAAGTGATATTTTGGGCATTACTTTGTCTAATTCTTTGCAAACTCAACTGGCCCTTTTGCATTAAAACTGACCTAATTCTATAGGTGACCGATTTATAAGGCTTCTCAAGGCCTAAAACTACCTCTAAGGCCATTCTTCTATTATTTTTCTAATTTTGCCCAAAAATGGGTGTAAACAATATTGTATTTGTTCGGTTTCAACCAGGAATCTTCAAAACTTGGGCAAAATGCCATCGACAGATAAACAAATATCCAGGAGCTAGCTTGTTATCAAAGCTATGTGTAGGACCAAAACACACACACATGATATGCGAGCATATGAAAACAGTAAAGAAATCAATCGACACACAGATATATGTGGTTCTCCAAAATCGAGTACGTCCACGGGAGCGAAGGTACTTATCTTTTCTTATTATCAACGTCTGAAACAGGGTTTACAACATAGAGTATGTATACCTACTCTATTTTAACCCTAATTCAGTATTTGGCTTCAATCCCAAAAATACCCCTATACCGTGGCCTCTTTCTAGAACTTTTTTGTATCTCTTCATACTTAATATATAAATCACAGTTCTAACACTATGATAGCATGACAAAAGCTAGAAAAGCTTATATATTACACTACCCATGGCTTCTCCAATTAGACCAGTTGGAAATCCTATTGATGTCATCCCGGAATCGGAAATCAAATAGTTTCACAATCCAGGAATTTCGAGTCCTGTATAGGATCATCTTAATGATGTATGGAAAAGCCATATACAAGGAGTTGAAGGAAAGTTTTGCTAAAACATGGCAAATTTAGCAAAAGAGCTAGCCAAGCAAGCTGTTGAAATAACTAATTTAAAAAGGAAACAAAATGGATTGGGGAATGGATTTTAATTTTGAAAAAATAAACAATTTTCTTCAATTATCTGACCTCATAGCCGATAAGTTTCCAGATCCTATTTTTGAAAAAAATTACTCCCTCCGTCCCATTCTTAGAGTCTAGTATTCTATTTTGGATTGTCCTTAATAATTGTCCATTTTGTAAAATTAGTGGGTAAAAATTGGTGAATTTTTCATTTTTCTCTAAAAATATATTTCATTTTGAAAAAGTTAGTGAGTAAAAATGTAATGATGATGTTTTCATAGAGGATAAGGAGAGAAAGTAGATGTAAAAATTGATGTGAAAGTTGTAATGATGATATGTCTTTTTAATAAATTGAAATTACGAAACTGGACATTTAAAAAGGGATGGAGAGAGTAAAAGAATTTGTCTTGAGCATTGCTATGGATAAATATTGGAATGAACATATTATGTACATATGAGTTTGTGGAGCTCATCTCGGGTCCCACAAATATAGAAAGTTGAGGTAAGTAGCTAACTAAATGAAGTCTTCAAATTCTGGTAAGGTAGGCTAGTTGAACCGCCCATTATGTTTAAAATATTTTTTATGGAGCCCCAAAAAAAATCAGCTTAATCTGGTATTGGTAATGATTTTTTCGGAATTCGTAAGTACGAAACTACTTAACTACTCAGTTTCGCCCTAACGAATTCTGGAAAAATCTTTACCGATATTGGATTGAGCTAATTTTTAACGCAGCTCCATAAAAATTATTTTTAAAATAATAAGCAATTCGAATCATCTTTGAGAGATCCAAGGTGGGCCCCATAAAATCTATATGTACATGATACATACATTTCAATATGTACCCATAGTTTTTCTGAAAGAAAAAATAAAAAATTACAGGAATTTTACTTTAGGAAAAAGACATGTAGAATCAATTTCAGAGAATAAATTCCTAAAACTACTATTCTCCTTAATCATGACGACAGTAAAGATGAAGATCGAAATTCCTTGAGGGAATAACCAACAAGGTTTCCCACTCATGGGTTGTCAACATGGTAAGGACGAACTTACGCTTGTAGCATAACAGAGTTCAATTTCCCTTGGAGGCAAAACGGTGATTTAAGTGGGAGGCCATAGCGGTGGGTTGTTATGCTAGTCTTACCTATGGTTTGGATTGCACAATCGAGTTTAATAATGGCTCGGCTGCAGGGTTATTAATTACTCGGTTATCTAACCTCATAGCCAATGAGTTTCCAGATCCTATTTTTGAAAAAATTACTCCTTCTGTCCTATTTTTAG
This sequence comes from Rhododendron molle, assembly GCA_025413875.1. Taxonomy (NCBI): domain Eukaryota; kingdom Viridiplantae; phylum Streptophyta; class Magnoliopsida; order Ericales; family Ericaceae; genus Rhododendron; species Rhododendron molle. The sequence continues at coordinate 50,011,383 of CM046392.1, forward strand.
AGTCCAGTATTCACTTTTGAGCTGTCCTGAATAAGTATCCATTTTATAAAATTAGTGGGTAAAAGTTAGGAAATTTTCCATTTTACCCCTAAAAGTAGATTCCATCTTGAAAAATTAGTGAGTAAAAATGTAATGATAATGTTTCCATAGTAGATAAAGAGGAAAAGTGGAGGTAAAAATTGATGTGAAAAGTGCAATGATGATATATTTTTAATAAATTGAAATTACAAAACTGGACGCTTAAAAACGGATGGAGGGAGTAAAAGAATTTGTCTTGAGCACTGCTATGAGTACATATTGGAATGACCATATTATGTACATATGAGTTTTGTGGAGTTCATCTCGGATCACACAAAAATAATTTGAACCGTCAATTATTTTTAAAATATTCTTTTATGGAGCCCCATAAAAAACAGCTCAATCTGGTATCGATAATGATTTTTTCGGAATTCATAGGGGCAAAACTATTTAACTACTCATTTTCGCCCCAATGAATTTTGAAAAATTTGTCGGACCGCTTTTCCACCATTTCTCCTAAAACCAATTAGTTGTAGAAAGGGTTTCAATTAAATCTTTTATGGCATTCGACATCGCACCCAAAAGTCTGTTTTTAGAGCGGTCACAGGGAGTGACATTGTGTAACCAAATCCATGGGGACACTCCTGGCCCAACAATCCCTCCCTTACGATGACACTCCCGCGACTCGAACCCATGACTTCCTGGCTCTGATACCACTTGTCGGACCGCTTTTCCACCATCTCTCCTAAAACCAATTGGTGGTAGGAATGGTTTCAATTAAGTCTTTTATAGCATTCGACATCGCACCCACAAGTCTGTTTTTAAAGCGGTCCCAGGAAGTGATATTGTGTAACCAAATCCATGGGGGCACTCCGGGCCTACAAAAATCCTTACTAATATTGGATTGAGCTGATTTTTTACGCGGCTCCATAAAAAATATTTTCAAAATGATGAGCAATTCAAATCATTTTTTAGAGACCAGAGGTGGATTCCACAAAACTCATATGCACATAATACGTACATTCCAATATGTACCCATAGCTTTTCTGAAAGAAAAAAGAAAAAATTGCAGGAATTTTACTTTAGGAAGAAGACAGAATCAATTTCAGGGAACAAATTCTTAAAACTACGATTCTCCTTAATCATGATGCCTGTACAGATGAAGATCGAAATTCCTTGGAGAATAACCAACAAGGTTTCCCATCCATAAGTTGTCAACATGGTACGGACAAAACCATGATTCTCTTTGGAGGCAAAACCATAATTTAAGTCGGAGGCTATAGCGGTTGGTTGTTGTGCTTGTCTCCCTCGAGATTTGGATTGCACAATTAGGTCCAATAGTAACTCGACTGCAGAACTCTTTCTCGGTTATCTGACCTCATAGCCAATGAGTTTCCAGATCTTGTTTTTTAAAAAATTACTCCATTCGTCCCTTTTTTAGAGTCCAGTATTCTATTTTGAACTGTCCTTAATAAGTGTTCATTTATAAAGTTATTGGGTAAAAGTTGATAAATTTTTCATTTTGCCTCTAAAAGTAGATTCCATTTTGAAAAGTTTATGAGTAAAAATGTAATGATAATATTTCTATAGAAGGTAAGGAGGAAAAGTGAAGGTAAAAGTTGATGTAAAATGTGTAATGATGATATATTTTTAATAAATTGAAATTATGAAACTATACACTTAAAAATAGATGAAGGGAGTAAAAGAATTTGTCTTGAGCACTGCTTTGGTACATATTGGAATGAACATATTATGTACATAATTCTCTTTATTCATGATGACTGTACAGATGAAGATCGAAATTCCTTGGGGAATAACCAACAAGGTTTCCCACCCATGGGTTGTCAACATGATAAGGGCGAACTTGTGCTTGTAACATAGTAAGGTTCGATTCCCCCTGAAGGCAAAACCATAATTTAAGTGGGAGGCCATGGCGGTAGATTGTTATTCTAGTCTCTCCCGAGGTTTGAATTGCACAGTCGGATCCAATAGTAACTCGGCCACTGGATTGTTCATCGGTTACACAAAAAAAAAAAAAGGTTAGTTTTTTTTTTTTTTAACATAATTAATTATGGATTCCGGTTCTTGGTTGTCCTTTCTAGCCATGATAAGGACAATGCTCTGATATGTAACAAAAATTACCCATGGGATAAATATTTCACTTTTTGGATTTCAAGTTCCATTGGATGGCGCGAACGAGAACATTATTTTCAGCCACATCAGATTTGGTACTTGAAGGCAACTGAAGATTGGGAATTCAAATTAAAGAAATCACAAATCCCACAAAAGAAGAATTCTCGGTCCCAAATTTTGATCCAGAGGTATACTGGATGGAAAGCTTGATACGGCTGAGCCAGCATGCATCACAAATTGAAAGAACAACACCAACACCCTTTATGATAACAGATGAAAGAAGGATATTTCTTACAAATTAATCATCCTATTACCTATGAAATTAAAGGACTCCATATATATAGCAGATAGAAGAAGTAGAAACTCTTTCAATGAAGCTCAAGAAAAGAGAAAATCTTGATCTACCAGTGGAATTAACTATACAATTTGCTAGCTGATTCCCTAGAAGAAGATAGAAATATGCAATTCAGCCAGGATCCAGACTCTCCTCCTTTCTATACACGATCATTTGATGACGTTGAATATTACAACCGAATGGAGGACTAGAGCACAGGTCCAGTCCTGAGATTTTCTCGAGGCCCTAGGCGAGTTCTAAAAATGGGGCCTCTTGTTTCTTTCTATATGTATTGTAGTTTTCCAACAAAAGAAGAAGAGCACCCACGTGGCTCATTGGCACACGCTTTGGAATGTTTGTTCCCAAGGTCGTGGGTTCAAAACCTGTTGGCCGCAATTTCAAAACATTATTTTTGCACGAGTTAAAAAAAATGCTCGTGTAAAATTTTGAAGGAGTAGGTCCCGAACACACGATCTCACAATTAAAGAACAGAAGACTTATTACTAGTTCACCTAGCTCGCCTAGTTGTAAAAAACTTGACATTCATAATATTTATTATATTTGGGGCCCTATAATTAGGTTGAAAACGGAAGTTCTAGGCGGTCACCTAGTGGACCTATGCCTTGGGCCGGCCCTGCTAGAGCAGATCCATTATTAAGATGCTGACTCAAGCAATGAAGACGGCAGCAGAATGACCAAGCCGAGACGTCAGGATAAGTAATTAAAAAGACCCACTACGACAGGTTCTCTTCCACGCGATAAACTTCGGAAAGAAGGGAGAGGCTGGACCATACAAGCTAGTATAAGGTTCCATTACTTGTGAAAAAAAGTACAAGGTTCCATTGTTGTACTAGGAAATTGATGCCCACTAGGCTAGGCATTGTACTGTTATACCAAGACTTGTCGATAAATAGACAGGCATCTCACTTGTAATAACCATGTACATACGGAATACAATCACCTATCATTCTCTTCAAACATTTCTAATCAGGTGGGAAACAGAGAAAAGAACCAATTTTATACTCATATTGTGTTCGTTATTGTCTTTACTTATCCGCAAAGTTGTTTTATCATTCTCTTCAAACATTTCTAATCAGGTGGGAAACAGAGAAAAACAAAAAAGAAAGAAAGAGAAAAGAATACAGAAAATATGATCAAGTATGGAAAATCGTTCCTAGTAACGGTTCTCGAAGAACCAATTTTATACTCATTTAGTGTTCAAAAAATACTCATATTGTGTTCGTTATTGTCTTTACTTATCCGCAAAGTTGTTTTATCATTCTCTTCAAACACTTCTAATCAAGTGGGAAACAGAGAGAAACAAAAAGGAAAGAAAGGGAAAACAATATAAAATATGATCAAGTACGGAAAATCAATCCTAATAAGGGTTCTCGAAGGACCAATTTTATACTCATATTGTGTTCGTTATTGTCTTTACTACTCCGCAAAGTTCTTTTATTATTCTCTCAATTTTTATTTTTATTTTTTTATAGTAACTTTTGAATGATGCACCTTTCCAGTGAAGTAATGGATAAGTGCAACGACACCGTTTCTTACCCCTCAACCCAACCCACCTTCTCCGAGTGGACCCTGGGCCGCCACCTGGCGCTCCGCCTGGTCGAGATCGGCGCCACCGACGTCTTCTCCGTCTCCGGCGACTTCAACCTCAAGCTCCTCGACCAACTCATCGCCGAGCCGCGCCTCAAGGTCATCGGCTGCTGCAACGAGCTCAATGCCGCATACGCTGCTGACGGCTTCGCCCGGTCGCGCGGCGTGGGCGTATGCGTCGTGACGTTCACCGTCGGCGGGCTGAGCGTGATCAATGCCGTCGCCGGGGCGTACAGCGAGGACTTGCCGGTGATTTGTATCGTCGGCGGGCCGAACTCGAACGATTATGGGACTCATAGGATTCTTCACCATACAATTGGGTTGCCGGATTTTTCGCAGGAGATGAGGTGCTTTCAGACTGTTACTTGCTACCAGGTCAGTAAAATCGAGAACTTGGGGGTCCACATGTGTCCGTAAACACCCCATTTGATCATAGTCCGTAATGCTTAGGCCTCCAGCCAAATGACCGTCCCATGATGAGAATGTTGCTATTGACCCCGAAGTGGTCAACTTGATGCATAGATGTGTGAAGAGTGAAGACAGCTTGTCGTCGTTGCTTTTGTTTCAAACCACATAACGTGTTTTATCGAGTTGCAAATCTTTTTGTAAATGTGTTTTGTTCCGTGCTGTGTCGTTTTCAAGATTATGTTAAAGTCTATTTTTTCAATAAATCATGAAGGAACACCTTAAAACTAGAGACGAGAGTGCCGAATAATACTTTGAGTGAGTGAAAGTGTGTGGACATGTGTTTTGGCCTTAATAGCATCGTCCATTTTTAATTTAGTCTTCTTTCAGCTCTCTTTTCATAAACCAAACTTTCTTACTTTAAGGGTTGGATTTCACGTACTTTCAAAACTCTTTTTGTTGATATATAATAAGTCTCAATTTAATTTGAAATGAGTGAGATATCAGGATTTTATGATTTATTTTCTGAACCACTCAGGGAATACCTATCATATTTTTTGATGTACAAACTGTTTTGGATCCAAATTATTTGGGTTATAAAGTAGACTCAACAAGCTTTTTAATGGTTCAAAGAACACGTAAATCTAAGCTCAGCAGTGTCTGAAGCAAGCCCGCAAAGTTTGTTCTATTATGTGTATCGAGGTCACAAAAAGGTGCACAGAGCCGGGCTGGCTCTGGGCCAAGGCCGGGCCAGTTGTGTACGAAAAAACGGCCTCTTCTGCATTCAAAAGTACCAGATTTCGTACTTTGGGTGTTCTCTTAGTCCCATATCGAAAAATCTTCATTTTTGCTGCGTGAATTCACTTTATATAAACCCCTCTCCTCCATAGATTTGGGCATTGAATATTGAATGGAGTCAAATTCAATCGTGCGCTCAAGTTGAGCTCAGCAACGCTTGAGACAAAGCTGAAGTTACGATTCAAGGGACATTCTTAGTCCTGTGGGGTCCACATATCTGTGTGTACTGTGTGGGGGCTCACATAAGATGTGAGTGAGTTCGTGTGCATGAAATTCTTTTAAAGATTGGGGTAAAAGCTTCGCTATGAAGTACTCAGGGCATGTCCAACCTGTATGAGGAAAATTTGAGTAAGGAAGATCAGGCCTTCTAAAATCTGATAAAAATTTGAATCTCCATTTTTTTTTTTTTTTTTAGTAAAACTTGAGTATATAAACTTCGTATTGAAGCACTCACAAATTCAAATTTAGTTATGAATTTTGATCAATGTTTTATTTTAAGTGTAATTATGTATTCGAGAGGCACATATAGTCTTGCTAAATTTGCGTGAGGATTCGGGTGACAAAATTTGGGTAAAAATCAGTTTGGTATAAGTTTGACAATCTGTTAGGAAGGACAAGGGAAAGAAATTGAAAATCGTTTGAAAAAGACAGTATGAAAAAAATGTAAGAAATTTTGTTAGTTGTGCGTAGTAGTCAATTTTGTTATGCTCTCTGTTTTTCTTGAGCTAGACAATGGAGTATAATTTTTTATCTTTCATTACAGAAATTATACGAGTAAAAGTTCTATCCCCACGGAATTTCAGTTGTGGTTTGTTTGGAATCTGCAATGTAACTTCTCCTTCGGAAACAATCAATAGAGGCATGATAAGCAGATAACCAATCCATACCAAACATCAATAATGTGTATTGTCTTGAGGAATTAATTTAGAGTCAATGAGTGATTTGGGTTTTGAGGAGGTTTTGCTGAAAAGTCTCTTTTGTAATGAATTTGAGTGAAATATTGGAGTTGGTTTTAGGAGATTTTGCTCATATTTTGATCCACAACAATGGGTCGGAGATGCTCTCACAAACTCAAATTTAAGCATAAATTAGATTTGAGTGAACTTTTTTTTTTATTAAGAGGCACATTATACCCTTTTCAAGTTTGAGTAAGGATTTAAGTCTTGATTTGAGAAAATTTTCGAGTAAAACGAAGCTTTGATACGAGTTCAAGTCAGTTTGAGACAAGAGTGGGATAGATTTCTGAGAAAAAAAGGGCTGGAGATGCTCTCAAGTATATGATCTGTTTGTGTTTGTGGCTGATTGGGTGTTACTGACTTAGATTGTGATTTTGCCTAACGTATTAGGCTGTGGTGAATGATTTGGACCATGCGCACGAGCAGATCGATACTGCGATCTCGACTGCATTGAAAGAAAGCAAGCCTGTTTATATCAGCGTCAGCTGTAATTTGCCCGCCATTTCACATCCCAGTTTTAGCCGCAAACCAGTTCCATTTTCTCTATCTCCCAGGTAAAGCTCTAAGGCCACTGTCATAACAGCATGGTTTAATGGGACTCAAGACATGGGACGGCACTGGGACCAAGGAGATGGGATTGCAATGATAAGGCTGAATGATAATGAGTATGTTTGTTTGGGATGGGATTAGATGATGGGATTATTAATACTATGTTTGTTGTTTGAGACGGGATTAGATGATGGGATTGGATTGTTAGAAGAAATTAGTTGAAAAGGGATTTGTAATGTGAATGAGTTGGGATTGACTATTGAACACCCATAACAAGTCCCACTGGTATTAACAATACCTATCACTCCCCTCTATTAATCCCACCGGACCATTAGTCCGAACTAATTTTGGTTACCAAACAAGGTATTACTAATACCATCACCTTCACAATCCAATCTCAACCTCCAATCCCTTTACAAACGGGGCCTAAATTCCTTGGATCTACATACATGTTTGGATTATGCACAGCTCAAATTTTATTTCATTATCCGGGGTATGGATGTGTTTGAGTGACACATTCACTAATAGATCCAAAATGGGCATACTAGGCGACCGGAGTCTCGAAATTGTCAGAAATTCTCATATTGTACTAGCAATTTTTGTTAAGAAAACTGTGAAAAATATAGCAGTTCCTGCTCCCAAATTAAAGGAGTTTTCTTTCCCAAAGTTGTTTTTAGTACTTGTTTTGTTATTCCTCCTCGACGAATGAGTAATGAATCTTTTTTTACCAAAAAAAAACTAAAAAGAATATCACTAAACATCAATAATGTGTATTGTTTTGAGGAATTAATTTAGGCCAGCCTGTTGGATAGAAATGAGCATCAGAGGCGGCTGGCTCTCAAAATTCTCAAGAAGTCGTATATTGTACTCAGAGCTTCAAGATAATTTTGGAAACATAAAGGTTCGTGCTCCCGGGTTGTAGGAGTTTTCAATCCAAGAGTACTAGTCCTGTATCCAGAATTGTCTCCGGACATAATATGATGTAGTATTTGTGGTTTGATTTGTACTGATTGGGATTTCTTTCGGGGGATGCAGACTGAGTAATCCTGCGGGTTTGGAAGCTGCGGTGCAGTTAGCAGCAGAGTTCCTAAACAAGGCAAAGAAACCAGTACTGGTAGGTGGCCCAAAACTGCGAGTGGCCAAAGCCTGTGGTGCATTCGTACAATTGGCCAATGCCTGTGGTTATGCGCTAGCGACGATGCCATCGGCAAAAGGGCTCGTGCCTGAGCACCACCCCCAATTCATTGGGACTTACTGGGGTGCGGCCAGCACCCCCTTTTGTGAAGAAATTGTTGAATCTGCGGACGCCTACTTGTTTGCAGGGCCCATTTTCAATGACTACAGCTCTGTTGGGTACTCCCTCCATCTGAAAAGGGAGAAGGCGATCATCGTGCAGCCTGATCGCGTGGTGTTTGCGAATGGTCCCGCATTTGGATGTGTTCTAATGAAGGATTTCTTGAGTGCTTTGGCTGAGAGGCTTAACCACAACAAGACTGCATATGAGAACTACCACAAGAGATCTGTAACCTACGGTGATCTCCACAAGTGTGAGTCAAATGAGGCCTCGATGGTCAATGTTCTTTTCCAGCATATTCAGAAGATGCTGTCGGGTGATACGGTGGTAATGGTTGAGACGGGGGACTCTTGGTTCAATTGCCAGAAGTTGAAATTGCCTGAGGGATCCGGGTAAGTGAAGGAGAGATTTTTTGTGTTCGATTTTTGGTTTTTGGTATCAATGTATGATGTTAAACGATTTTGGGAAATTGGGGCTTGTAGGTATGAGTTCCAGATGCAGTATGGATCAGTTGGTTGGTCAGTAGGCGCAACTCTTGGATATGCACAGGCCGCAAAGAATAAGCGAGTGATTGCTTGCATCGGCGATGGTAGCTTTCAGGTATAATCACAGATGCATAGTTCAGTTTTTTTTCTGCAGATGCTCTTAGAGTTTTGATTTAAGAGTAGGACACCTATCTCCCCCATGAAAATCTCAAACAATAGACAAAATTGACCTTTGATGCTGAAGTGAAGTAGAAATGAAGAAAATGTATGCCCTCGATGTATAGAGTGTCGAATAATGCTTCATGTAACTGACCACAATTGGATGAAGACTAGAGTATACATTCGTGGCCTTTCCTCAACTCATAGTGCAATACTTTGTCAATAATACTTTGGAATTGTTCCTCATCGACACTAATAATTGATTAGTGCTTGACAGGTGACCGCACAAGATGTGTCAACAATGCTGCGATGCGGACAGAGGAGCATCATCTTCCTTATTAACAACGGTGCATATACCATAGCGTCTGGGATCCAAGACGGGCCTTACAATGTGATCAAGAACTGGAACTACACCGGATTGGTTGATGCAATCAATGATGGTGAAGGCAAGTGCTGGACGGCTAAGGTTAGTATGGAAGCTCAATTACACAGATTTGCTTTAGACTTTAGTGCATCTACTATCGATAGGGGAATAATTCGCTGCACTCCCCAGTAAAGAACCTAGAAAAATACCCATAATTGAAACATGGTAAAAATGTGGCGAGCTATGTTACACGGAGTCGGATACGGGTGTCAGGTGTGGGTACTTCATGTAACTTCTACCTCAGGGCACAAGGGTACACATAAATGTTCCAGGATTGATAGTGCATGTTCACATATTGCGTAAGTGGATTTTAAGAATAATGTAGGAGTGTCATGTGTTGTTTGAGAGAGAAAGAGAAGTGTATAGGGTGTTAACAAACCCTAACACATAAAGATTTTATTTATATTAATGAGAGGGATTACACATTCTCAACATAAGCGATGTGGGACAAACCCCACAAACTATAACTCTAACACTCCCCCTCAAGCTGGAGAATAAATATCATAAAGTCCCAGCTTGTTACAAAGCAACTCTAACCGTGGTTTAAATAACGATTTAGTAAATAAATCAGCCAATTGAGCACTCGTAGACACGAATGGAGTAGCAATCACACCACCAGTTAACTTTTCACGTACAAGATGACAATCAACTTCAATATGTTTAGTTCTCTCATGAAACACCGAATTAGATGCAATGTGAATAGCTGCTTGGTTGTCACAGTATAATGGCATAGGCAACTGTACGCTGAATCCGATTTCCTCAAGAAACGACCGCAACCACATAAGTTCACAAGTCGTATGTGCCATTGCTCTGATACCATGTTGTTTGAGAGAGAAAAAAAAGTGTATAGGGTGTTAACAAACCCCACAAACTATAACTCTAACATCATGCATAGTTCGTGGTAAATTTGAGTTAAAAAATATTCTTGCTAAATGAATGACCAAGAAGATACGTCTGACAGGGATCTCATATCGTTATTGGAGTGTCGAGTGCCCAACACGGTCATTTTGTACATTTAGAAGTATCATGTGAAATAGGTTACATGTTGTGGCCACACCCAAGCGGAATTTGCATCATCACCTAGTTTTTAGTATGTTTTTCTCTTGATGCTTTTCCTAGGTATCCGCATTTCTGCATTTAACTGATGATTCCAAACCATTGAATTTTCTGTTGCAGGTGCGGTGTGAGAAAGAGCTGAATGAAGCAATTGCGATGGCAACTGGTGAAAAGAAAGATTGCTTGTGCTTCATAGAAGTGAGGGTTCAAAAGAATGATACGAGCAAAGAACTGCTTGAATGGGGACCTAGGGTCTCCGCCGCTAATAACCGCCCGCCCGCCGAACCCTCAGAAAACTTAATCTGAAGGGGGGATTGAATCAGTTACTGTTGAGATTCACTAGCATATGAATGCTTCTTCACGGTTGTTAACTTGTATTTTAGTGAATGGTTGTAAATTTAGAGGTGGCAAATGGGCGGATCGAATAAAGGTCAATAATATGCGTGTTGAAACAGATCGGATCAAATATGGGTCAAACCCATTCTCAAACCCGATCCGTTTTCCTTCATTTTCTCCCCTTTGCCATGCTGCCAATGCCCTTTGGGATGCAGCCGCTGAATATCAACACACATAAATCTGAATACAGATTATATAATAATGCCAATACAACGAATCAATATCTTGACTACGGAGTGAAGTTATTATGTGCTCTATTTGCTAAGTTTGAAACATTTTTTGTTCGTCTAAGTGTCAAAATCAACATTTTTTGATGGAGAGAGAGAGAGAGAGAGAGAGAGAGAGAGATGAAAATGACCGGGAGCGAATGTGACCTGATTTACCTTTACCAATGCCACGTACCCACATGACGCATTACAGCATTGTCTTTTTTTTTAAAAAAATGCATTACTGCATTGTCAAACACTGAGCAATGCAACATATTATTATTCTAAGCTGTTTGAATCAGTGTGAAGATTTTATTATTCTGATCATATTATTCTAAAAAGATATAATTAAATTTTATCTCTAGGCACTCATAATTACGTTGCTCCTCTGTAGGATTGCAAATAGGAAGCCTAATGAATTTTTTTTCTCAAAACGGTACCGTTTGGGTGTCGGTAGGGGGTACTGTGCCTTATGGCACAACAGAGCCCCCGCGTCCATGCTACATGCATAACTTTATAACACAACTTCAAATACAATTGTGTTCGAAATTATCGGATTTACATGGGTCAGCATGCATTCAATGATTTCGGATACAATTATGTTCGAGATTGTATTTTAAAATTCTGTTCCTAGACATTTTTATTTTTTTTGTAAGCAATTACGCATCGCATACTGATTGGCAGTAGTGTACGTATTGGGCACCCAAAATGTGGCCATCCCGAGATCCGTAATTTGAACTAAACAATACTCTCTGTCACTATATAAGTGTCCGGCACAAACTTAGACCTTTAAAAAAACGCATTTGTTTCGTTAAAAATATCAAAAAATATTCGCAAGCAATGAGTTCTACTATTAGATTGTGGAAAAAATAAAAATTTAGATTTTTTAATAGAAAACATGCAGCTTTCGTAAGGCTTAAATTTGCGAATTAGACACTTATTTAGGAATGGAGAGAATATTATTTTAGCCCGGTCAATTAGGTCTTCGACCAAATAATTCAAGTTGATCAAATGTTGGTAGCTAATAACTTCCCACACTAAAGAACGATCATTCTACAACCACAACCACACCGATTCACACACCCAAACTCACAAGGGTGTGGGCTCCACGCACCGGATGTTTGTATTGTGTATAGGACCCACACACTTGTGATTGTGGGGGTGTAAATGGGTGTGACTAGAAAACCTGTTTGCGACTTGCATGAGAACCACCAAAAAATAGAGAAACCTTCGTTCCAACACAATCCATCAAAATCAAACTGTACCACTTCCCTCCAAAACGAAGGGAGACAAGCCCTTTCACCAAACCCAGATTTGGAACCACAGGTTCATGAGTGACCAAGACTAGTGATTAAAAAGCATTGCCTTCCCACCAAAAAGTTGACATTTACATGGTTGAGGACATACAAGGATTTCACCTGACCCTCGCCGGATGTTCAAGAAAAGATGCATCAACCTACTGATTGGTTCCATCTTTATCGGTAGCAAACAATAAACGACCATTTTGGAGCAGAAAAGCAGGAAAGGGAGCGCGGCAATTGCCAATATGCGATTTGAGCCGGGGAATGTTTGGGTGTGCGCTTCTACAACGGTGGCAACGCAACTCCATCGACAAAATTTCTTCATCTTTCAATGTGGCTCGTCCAAACTTGTCGATTTCCTCCATTACATCGACAGAATCACGGAAGAAGGCACTATTAAAGGAGTTCCAGTGCTTCTTATTCTTGAGATGTTTTGAATCGAAGTCCTGACTGATTACATGAAGGTGCAATTGTCGCATTGATGGCGCCTGCAAAAAAAGAGAGAGTTCAAAATGATATTCACAAAAACAACTTATTGGTTGTTTGTTCAAAACAAATTCACAAGAGGAGCAGATTACTTCTAGCTACACAATTAGGTTGCATTTAGATTTATAGATTTGAAATGCAAGGATTTTGAATTGAATCATTCAAGAAGTATACCTCCAATATAAATATGAGAACTGTACTAGTGGAGTTCAAGATCAAATTTAAGAACTTCATCATGGTGAGGTGGAATAACCAATTCGAAGTAGTACTTTGAAATCTTTCATGCTAAGGAATCAAGGATGGTCCTTAAAGCTACAACGTCCTACCAAAAAGTAAAACCACATATCTTCTACCTAAACTTATGTTCTTCTATATTTTCTCTATCCACCTAAAATAGCTAACTCTCCAACATTATTTGGATTGAAACGACCCCAAACCCCTTAATGTGAAATCCATCTATACAACCGGAGCCTTGAAAGACAAGCAATGCGCATAAAAGAAAATACCAAAAACAAAAGGGTCACTGTCAAACTAAACATTAACAAACTAGCTGGGGTAAGAGAACACACCGAATGATACCCGAAGCGGAAAATTAACGTTTTATCTTCACTTAAGTACTTCTCAGCCCACTTCAAGCCCACATCATGCATTGTCCTTAGCAACTGAAGGTTTTCTTTCCTCACATCTGCAAGTCGGTCAAGACCTTCGTAACGTGCCAGCACCAATAGGTGCCTTTTTGCCTGCAGAGAGGAATGAAATTTTAATCTCCCTTAAGCTCAAAACGAGAGAGAGAGAGAGAGAGAGAGAGATCATTTACTTTTGGATAAAGATCATTTACTACAACAATATCGCCCGATATCTCCATCACATCATTCTTATGCTTCTCAGGATTAGTGGCAATATGATAAAGAGATTGAGCCCATGCACCCCAGGCCTTCGACATACTTCCGTTGTTCTTTTCATTTTGGGCATTGTCAATACCGTTGGTAGCACCAGTCTGGGAACCATGTTCTCCATGTACTACCTTGCACTTTTTGTTTCTATCGGATTCATAGACATCCTCTCTCTTGACCTTCTGATCAGCATTTGAAAATTGATTCTTACGAGGTATCTTGAAGTCAACTGGAGACACTAACTGAACGGACCCAAGTTTCACAGTTGGTTCCTCATAGAATGCTTTTTGGGACTTCACTATAGATGCAAAACCTTCAAAAAGCGCCGAGTAAGCCTCACGAAGAACTTCACAACCCTTTTTATAGTCTTTGTTGAGAAAGTTTGGTCTTTTGGGGTTCATATTTGGTCCAAGCACGTGTATGACATGGGTAACACCTTCTCTACAAAATAAGGGAGAAGTTGATGGAAGAGGCACAACCACAGCTTTTCCAGGAGCAAGTGATCCAGCTCGTTCCATAGTTGCAGTCTCTAGGGAGGGACCTGCTGCACTAAATATAGCAGCATTCACACCTCCACCCCCAGGTTTCAACCGCCTGCAAAGAGCTTATTTATCAGTTGATGTCTTAGTGAAGAAATATACAAAGAAACTAATCAAGGAGATCAAAGCATAACAAGTACAGTTGGCAACAAAATTAAGCGCTGCTGCAGATTGTGTGCCATGTAATGCCGTTGGATTACTTATGTATATGTAAATGAAGTGTAAAACACCATTGATTGACAATGAACGATAAGTCTATGCTCCAGAATTGCATCGGCACAATAGACTTGGTTTCGTGTGTCCAGCGGTTAAGGGGGGGTGTCCACTGGCCAGTCACAAGTACAACATTTTTATAGGTTTTGGGTCGTGACAGTTCTCACTTCTGGTATAACCAAACATATGGGAAACAGTAGCAACTATAATGGTTATAAACTGTTATATCTTGTTATCCCTTCAATAGCAGTATGCACTCTTTGAATACCACAGCTTGGATAGCAAGATAACCGCTTGCTGAAGGTTGTGCAGGTATAACTAAACAACAGTGGGTTAAAGCCTACCAGTTAGCAGCATTAGCTACTACATTGCAGCGTAAACCACCTCCTGAGTAGAGCCGAGTAATATCTCCCACAAATGTCAGGAATTTTCCAGAATCTATGTTCTTTTCTCCAGCTTTAGCCCTGACCAAGGACAATATCTTTGATCCAGAGGACAAGTCTACCAAAACAAACCTAGCATTGCCAAGCTTAGTCACAAACTCCAAAACTTTCTCAACAATAATATCGGATGCCTTCTCAAGGTCAAACTGAAAATCGGCTGTTGAAATGGATGGAAATGCCAAAGTTGGAACATTGTCAAAAGAAGAAGTGCTTTCGAGAGAACTGAATGCCAGATCTTCACCTCCTTTTACCTCTTCAACTCGTTTTACCTCCTCCCATCCTATAGAGGAGGAATCATTTTCCTTATCAGTGGTAACAGAATCTTTCAAGCTATCTCCTTTAGAAACTGCATTAACAGGGGAGTCTACTTTTTTAAGGAACTTCATTATACCAAGTTGAACTTTGGCATCTGGATTCTTCTGGCCAAAACTCCCAGATGGAAGGGTATTCTGTGGACCAAGTGCACTATACGTATCGATAGCACCTTGAACATCACTTTCACTTTGGCAAAATGTGATCCTAGAAAACCCTTCGCTCAATTTAGGCAACTCCTTCTTTTGCAGCATTCTGTTTACAACAGCAGCAGCTCTTCCACCTTGCAAATTTCCTTCGTGCCCCTCGCGCTTTACAGAGCGAGATATGCAAAGCTTGGCAGGAAGATCAAGAACAACAGCATGCATATCTACTTGGGGATTGCCAAGCTTCACGAAGTCTGCACGCTGCTCTCTATCAAGATTGCATCTATCAATGAATACACTTTTACCATCTTTCAATGCAGCGGCTGCACTTGTAAGGCACTGTGTTTTGGTCCCAGCTTTACCATTACCAATTGTGTCCTGTAAGGTAATGTAAAAAGAGTTTTAAGTACAGTTCTTCTCTCTTCAGTTTATATGGCGAGTGTGCTATTATAAAAGAGCTGTGGCTGCGATCGAAGCCAACAACAAATGGATCACTTCTCAGAGAGAGAAAAATAACTCCTAATGTCCACCTGCACCTTAAACTACTTACCTAATTCATTTTCAAAATCTAAGCCACAACCATAAATTAGTCATGAGCCGTACACATATTGCCCACAAACGTCTATGTAGTCAACGAGCTTCCACAAGCACAAATTGTCACCAAATTAAGAGAGACTCTAATCTTTACTCAAATTTCAGAAAGCTATTTTTCGCATCTTAAGTTTATAATTATGCTGTTGATGAAGCTTTTACTAAAATATACGCTTAAATTGGGCATTTGGAGAGCTCTACCTTGCCTGAAGCTTTCCCTCAAATTTGAGTAAAAACATGGGTAAAGAAAACAAACATCTATTGCAAAGGATGATGGAGAGGTCGACTAACCCAACACATTACACAACCCTATATACAACACACCTATGTGGCATCATTACATTGGTGTATGGTTTTAAAAAAAACAATTACAAAGCATTTATTCACCAATAATAGAATGCAACAACAAATGCGTGTTGTACAAATGGTTGCGCAATGTATTGTGTCAATAGACTTTTACGGAGCGGAGTTCAGCATTTCATCCAACACCAGATGACCCAACTTAAAAATGAGAGAGAGAGAGAGAGAGAGAGAGAGAACCTGGCAGACACGGACCCAGGGTCGGGTCGAGACCCGCATGACGTGGTCGCAGAAGGTGGACTTGCCACTACCGGGCGCACCCACCAGGATCACCACCACTGCATTCTTCTTCTCTTCTTCACCTATTTCAACAAAACAACAAACATACCCATTACATACATACATATTCTTCGATGCATATACACAAATACATATATGCTGTGTAATTATAGGTATCTATGCAAGAGGGGGAAGAACCCAGCAACTGAAAACCCTAGAGAGGATGAAATGGGTGAGTAAGCGTACCCTTGGAGGAGGATTTGCCATCAACGTCCATTGATTTCAATTTCGTATTTTAGGGATTTGTTGCTTCAACGAACTGATTGCTGAACTGGGTTTGGCATTGCATTTTAGGGTTCTTGAATCTTCAAATTCAGAGTTCTATGCTAGCTACTGCTGAACGGTTGAAGGCAGGGAAGTGTTTGGTTACGCTCCTGAAGTCATCCGTGGAATTACCAAAATTACCGACTGTCCAAACCAACCCCGAGGCTTCCAAACATCACCGATTGCTCCTCAAGTTAGGGAACCTTTCAAAATATCCTATGTTGCGTGACAAATTACTCGCTTGTCGTGGTGTAGCCACCACTAGGAAATTCAAAAAAATCTATTAGACATCATTGAATTCTAATTACAACGAACCACAATGTACTTTTGTAGTATATGGAAAGCTATTTTTGCACCTCTACATTCTTTCACATGCTATTAAAGGACAATGTGGTCCATTGTAGTCAGAATTTGACGCTGTTAGATGGATTCAGTTGAATTTTCTAGCGGTTACATCACAGAGTGAGGTAATTCATTTGTAATTTATCAAACATAAGAGGGCAATTTATAATTTGTAAAAACCTTGGGGTGATTTTGGTAATTTTTCATTGATATTACTTGCTCGCCTTTTAAGTCGGATGCCGCTATTTGCAGTTATGTATTTTCTCCTATAGTCCGTTAAAAATTTCCAACTATACTCGACAGTTAGTTACCAAAATTGAGATACATTCCAGCACCCAATTACCGAAAGATAATCTTTTTTTCAACAGCTATTTACCGAAATGTATATATTAGACCGAAGGTTGAACATATTTTCGACATGCAGTTACCGAAATATAATTTTGTTTTTAACAGCTATTTACCGAAATGTTATTTATGATTTTCAACAATTACCTACCGAAATATAGCGGGGTATGAGAGAAAATATGTAACTGCGAATGGCCGCACCCTTTAAGTCCCTTAGGGAAACTTATGTGTGTCCCTATCCTTGATGGTTGGGATATTTTGATGATAGTACACAAGTTACACTTGTCGAAAATCAGAGGTTTAAGTTGAGACCTAACTTTAGGTATTGAATTCTGTTTTTAGATGATAGAAATTCTCCTTATGCTTAAATTAAGTTATTTCGGATTCCTTTAAAGTGTTTGATACGTTAGGTAAAAGAGAAATCTTGTTTTTTTTACTTAGCCTAGTCTGAAAAGGATTAAAATCCAATTGGGAAGTCACCATTGAGATTGAAATTAATTCAATATAAACACAAAATTCATGCGAAAACAGTGAAATGGTTAGTTTATAAAAAAAAAATCTGAAGCTTGTCCATAATGTTTTAATCTGTAAGTTGTGATAATTTTTATGAAAATGCAAATCGCACACTACAATAAAAAAAAACACCATTGTTGACTAAATTTATCGACTAAAACTAATTTTCTTGCCAAAAGATTAATTATATTGTCCGCAAGCCATCAAAAAATGTGACAAACCGCAACCTACCATTCGAATATATTGAGATTTAAGTAATACTCTTTAGCAATAGTACGTCACCCTTGATTTACTTTGTCTAGGGACGAGATCGTTTGAGTAGGAATCCTTATCTTGTTCTACACAATATCAAATATTGGCAGGTGAGTTTCAAACTACCTCAGTTACATGAATTTTCAAGTTAATTTATAATGGCCCTCTGTTTCTAGTAATCACAGATAAAATTAATCATCTTGATTATTTAGCTTATTTGGCTAAAAAAAGTAAGATTAGTTTAGCCTCCAATTCGTAGCTTTCTTACTTGTTTTAAGTTGACAATGTTAGGGATAGACAACAAAAACCGCTTGATTTCTAATTCCTAAACAGAATCGTATGAAGAAATAATATAAGATATCCCATTGATAATAAGCTACTCTAAATGCAAGAACTTGTTAGAAATTATCAGAGGGATTCTGGGGTTGCTAGATGTGCTATTAAGATTGATCTCATGAAGGCTTATGACTCGATTGATTGGGAGTTTTTGTTTCACGTCATGGCTGCTATGGATTTTCCTTCATTGTTTATTTCATGGATC
This sequence comes from Rhododendron molle, assembly GCA_025413875.1. NCBI lineage: Eukaryota > Viridiplantae > Streptophyta > Magnoliopsida > Ericales > Ericaceae > Rhododendron > Rhododendron molle. The sequence goes on from CM046392.1 coordinate 50,030,024, forward strand.
AGGACTTGCATTACCTCTGCCATGTTTTCGTGGTGGTTAATGGAGAACTTGAAGGATTCTTTAAAGGGGAGAGAGGGCTTAGGCAAGGAGACCCCATCTCTCCCTATCTCTTTCTTTTGGTTATGGAGGGGCTGTATACTATTCTTCAAAGAAGGATCTCTCAGGGTCCTTTTACTTTCCATCCAAAGTGCAATGTTCATTCTATTTCTTTCCTGGCTTTTGCTGATGATCTCTTTATTTTGGCTGGGGCTGACCCTTCCTCTATTGGGATAGTTAAAGATGCTTTGGATGAATTCTTTCACTCTTCTGGTCTGAAACCTAATCTCACTAAGAGCCAATTTTTTTTTGCTGGGATAACTGATATAATTAAAGAGGAAATTCTGAATATTCTTCCTATCCCAGAAGGTTCATTACCAGTCAAGTACTTAGGGGTGCCTCTTATTTCAACACGTCTAAGGTACGAGGACTGTATTCAATTAAAGGAGAGGACTCAACAACGCATTATGAGCTGGACAAACAGATCCCTTACTTATGCTGGTAGAGCTTTACTCATTCAATCAGTGCTTTTCAGCATGCAAACCTATTGGTGTTCTCTCTTCATTCTACCAAAGAAGATTATAAAAGAAGTGGAGGCTATGCTTAGTTCCTTTCTTTGGTCTGGTCTTAATCTTTCAAAAACAGGTGCAAAAGTGAGCTGGCTTGATGTTTGCAAACCAAAATGTGAAGGTGGGTTAGGGTTGAAATCATTACAGATCTGGAATAAAGTGTCCATGTTGCGCCATTTGTGGGCTTTGTGCAAAAAAGAGGATAATTTATGGGTGAAATGGATCCATAGTTACTTCATTAAAGCTCACAATATATGGGTTATGAAACTTCCACAGGATTGTTCATGGACTATGGGGAAGCTGATGAAGCTGAGAGAGTATTGTCAAAGCTGGATCAAACATCTAATTGGCAATGGACAGGGGACCTTTTAATGGTTTGATAATTGGCATCCTAGTGGCCCGTTATACAAGCTTTTTAGTGATCGTGCCTTTGCTAATCTAGGAAGGTCAAGTTCAGCAAAAGTTAGCTCGGTTATTCGAGATGGGGAATGGAATTGGCCTCGACCTAGATCCTCTTTGATTTATCAAATTCAAAGCCTTCCAAACATACTTGGGAGGCTCTCCGGAATAGAGGTGGGAAAGTCCAGTGGGCTTCTCTTGTGTGGTTTTCAAGAAGTGTCTCCAAATGGTCGTTCATTTTGTGGCTCGCTTGTCTTAGGAGGTTAGCGACTAAAGAGAGATTGTGTAAATGGGGAATGGTTATTGATCCGGGGTGTGTGCTCTGTTCTCAAAGGCTTGAAACACTTCAACATTTGTTTTTTGCTTGTAGTTATTCCAGTAGTATTTGGAAGGTCATTCTTCATAGATTCCAGATTCAGAGAACTCCGGACGAGTGGGATAGTGAGCTCTCATGGGCTGTTGATCATTGTCGAGGTAAAAGTTTTAAGGCCTTCTTGTTCAAATTAGTTTTTGCAGCTGGGTTTACCATATGTGGTTGGAACGAAATAATCGAGTGTTTGGAGGAAAGCATAGAGGAGCCGATAATGTGCTTGCGAGTATTGAAGATAATGTGCGCCTTCGAGTTTACACTTGGGAGCATTTTCCAAACTCTCTGGAAAATCAACGTCTTTGCCGCTGTTGGAACATTTCAAGTAAAGTGCTTGGGGCGTAGCTTTTCTGTAGTGTTGGTAGATTGTATGAGGTTTCCTTTGTATAGGTTATTGTTTGTGGGATTCATCCCTTTGTTTTGAGTTGGTTGGCTATAAAATGAGCAAGTTACCAAAAAAAAAAAACTTATTTAACCAAACAGAACTTCTTTTCAAGCCTATGAAAATCTGCACCACAAACACGTTTACAACTTATTTTAAGTCTTTTAAGCAAGCAGTCAAAAAATCTGTAGTGATCAAAAAATCTAAATTATCCGTGATAGCGAAGAGGGCGAATTGTGTACTGTTTAAATAATAATTTTTCAAAACATAAATGTGCGAATTTATAAATATTCATGATAAGACTTAGGTAAGCTTATAAAGATGTTTATTTATTTCAGCAAGTCTAAAGATGTTTTTGTGCAACTTCTAAACAAAAAATGCCATGCAAATAAGAACATATATATAATTTGTACGAATTTGATATTAATTTTGGATATTGTTGGAATCCTGTATAACACTAGAGCACGGAACTAGGTGGGATAGATTAGATTTCATATTGCATACAATATTGTTGTTTGGCTTCGGGCCTATTTTAATTCACAGGTTATTTCTACGATTACAGAATTTGATTCAATTGTTGTTAATTCCTATGGTAAATTTGTAACTTTGGTATTGTGAATTCTCATTACCAGAAGTGGTTTATCCCTTTTCAGGCAATCACGTGGAGGGGGCAAGATTTAGCATTGGGCACTAACTTGACTATCCCTGTACATTTGATGTCATTTAGTAATTTCAGTTACTTGAATTGCGAGCATATTATAATATATGATCTCTTCTATCATCTGGCAAAAAAAATAAAATAAAAGAATCGCGAGCATGTTATAATATGGCATGACATGTTACTTGACTATTTTCCATTTTTCTAGTTGGGCTTTGCAAACCCGATGATTTGTATTAAATTGAGCTTGTACTATCTATTTGTCGGGGTTCAATAAATAGAAGCTCTGGTGGATATTTTTAATATTGCTTTCGCATTTTATTTCCGTAATAGTTTCTTAACTTGGTGAAATTAAAGGTTGCGGTTGGTTAGATTTATAGGCTGGTCACGGATTTGTAGACCCCCGGATTTGGGTTGTGAAAAATCTAAAGAAGAAGAGCTATGTAGCATCCTTCCTATCTCAGTAGGTTCTCTCCCTGTGTCTTCAAGAAGAGTGACTCTAACAGACTGCTTGCATCAATTGTCCAATTTGCATTCAAGCACTTGTCGTGCACACAAGAGATGTCTTTTTCTTCATCTACTTCAATTTCCGTAGTCCAGCACTATGTTTATTTTTTCTACACATTTCAATTCTAGCAACTCCATAGTTGTAACTTTTATTTCGACGATGGAAATCCTGAGCATGTACATTTCAACGGGCATTGTTTACGGTACTTAATTACCCTACCGAGCCTATGTTTAACGGGCTTGACACCACCTGGCCGCACGATATCCCCGCCTTGGTGTGGGGTGCAGCCACCACCATGCACATTAGCACCACCACGGAGGCCACCTTCTTCACCATTGTTTCTGACGACCTAGCCATTTTCTGAAAAATAACAATAAAATGGAACTCTTTCTTATTACAAAAAACTGTGTGTGTGTTTGTGTTTGGATGCGGGTGTGGTAAAGTGATAAGCCCGCAATTGTGTAGTTCTTTGGGCTTATCTCGCTCATTTTTGCCACGTTTACGCGCATAATTCCTTGTTTTTGATTGATATTGCGCGAAAGGTGCGTTTTTGGTGTTTGCAGGTTCTCTTTGGGAATAAAGCATATTTTGACGCCGCGGGCTCATTTAACGTTGTCCGGGTCCAATCGGAGCAATAGCGGGGCACGAGGGCTGTCTCGGAGGCCCTGGATCAAGCCTGCCATGTTTTGCTGTGGAAATTCACCCAGGTCGCAATACCTACCGGTAGGTATTAATGCCTACCGGTTCAATCTCCCATCAGCAGTGTCACAAGAATTTCCGAGCCAATACCTACCGGTAGGTGCCAATGTCTACCGGTAGACATTCCGGAAAATTGCCATCAACTTTTGTTCGGCCCCGTTCTACCGGTAGGTGGCCAATGCCTACCGGTAGGTATACCCCCAGTTCTATCTAATTTTATTTTCTTTTTCCTTTTTCTTTTGTAACTTAATTAGGGGACTATATAAAGACCCCAGAACACGTTTTTAGGGTTATCTTAGATCATTTATTACCAGCTCTTTCTCTCTCTACCTCCCTCTTACCTCCAACTCTCAATCTCTCTTCAAAAGGGCATTGATTGTTGGGTTTTGGGGTGGTTGCTCTTCATTAATGTTGTAAGTAACCTTGAGACCTCTATTGATCTTGCATTTCTTTTCAGTTTGAGTATGATTTCATGTTCTCTCTCTCCTACCCTTACTCTTTGCACTTCATTTTGCAATATGTGTGAGTAGTGTAGCAAGGTTGGGTTATGGGATGATTGACATCTCGTAACCACGGGTATTTCTTCTTCTTCTCTCGTTAAGCATCATTTTCTAAGGGTAAACACGATTCTAGGGTATTTTTACGTATCAAAGCTTGGAGGTGTTAACCTCTTTGATCGTTTGTAGGCTAGGGTTTCGATTCCTAGCCACAGATGATGCTTAGAGCAATGTCCTTCTGGGTGTTTGTCAAAATATTTCCAAAACCCTAGTCACGTTTACCACTCCTGTCAATAAGAGAAGAACGAGTTTACCTGTGGTTTGCGCGTGTTGATTATCCCTAGACCCGACCTTTAGTTTAATCCTCAGTAAAAAGCCGTAGATAGGTTAAGTAGCCAGATAACTAAATCGTTCAGTTGGCCGCCTCAACGCCAAAGTTTGGTTGGCCGTCCTAACGCCGAAACCTCTACAAGCTAATCTCCAATTTGAACTATGGATGCGCTCCCAGTGGAATCGATCCCGGACTTCCGAGTTTTATTATGCTTTCAACCGACTTGACCCTACGCTTGGGGTATTCTTATTACAACACACATTAAGGTCGCAAGCATTTTTGGCGCCGTTGCCGGGGAGCGCTTTCTTTTATAGCTTATATTGGAGGTTCGCCGAACCACTGTAAGTATCTCACTTAATTTTGCTTTGCGTAGTTTATACTTAATCTAGTGGATACCTCTAACCTGAGTTTCTTCTCTAACTTGAGGTGTAACGAAGCTAGCGTAAGTATAAACTACCCTTTTACTTATTGCTTTTATTTTTCGAGGCGGCGGCATAGCCCCTCGTGGTTGTTGTTAGGAGGCGGCAGCATAGCCCCTCTTGTCTGTTAGTTTGTAATTAGTGGTCCATTGTTTCTCGAGCAAGGGTATTTAGTGTATGCGTGGTGGTCATCGAGGAGCCTTTCGGAGCCCAAATTCTAAAAGGCTTCATCGATCTTTTTCTCCCCCTCGACCCAAAACTCCTCATCGGGTTCGAGCGAGTACACCACCACCCCAACGAACTCCTTTTTCAATAAATACCCCTCCTCGAGAAAGAATGGCAAAGGTGGCAATGGTGGAGGTGATGATATTCCCCCGGTTGTGCCCGAGAGAACTATGAGTGATTACATGAATCCGGCCCGTACTACTCCGCGGCCCACCATAGTTCTCCCGGCCTCAACCGAGGCCAATAACTTTGTTGTGAAAATGCATCACCTCACCATGATGCCATCGTTTTATGGAAAAGACAAGGAATGCCCGTACACTCATATGCGGGCATTCGAGGAAATGGTTTCCACCATCGTAACCACGCCGGCACAACTTGAGTCCGCCAAGCTAAAACTCTTCCCATTTTCGGTAAAAGACAAAGCCAAGGTCTGGTTGAATAACATGAGACCTCAATCCTTGGCTAATTGGGTGGATTTGTCAAAAGCTTTCTACATGAAATTCTTTTCCCCTCAACTCACAAAGGATCTCCTTTTTCAAATTCAAACCTTTAAACAAAAAGAGGGGGAGTCTTTCTACCAATATTGGGAAAGGTTTAAAGATTTGCTAAACTCCATCCCACATCATGGCTACACAAACTATCAAAAGGTTGAGTGTGTTTTAAAAGGATGCTTTCCAAATACTCGACACTTAATGGATAGCATGTGTACGGGTGGAGTCATGGCTAAGACTCCCGATGCCGCGTGTGACTTTTTTTAGGAACTAGCTGAAAAAACGCAAAACTGGGATTGCCGGACCCATCTGATAAGAATGTGGTTAATTCGGTTCCGAGCAGTTCCGGTAAATTCCAATTGAATGAACAAAATGAGCTTGCCCACAAGGTCGCCCAGCTTTCTTGCCAAATAGAAACTTTACAACTTAACAAAGTTGCTGGGGTGGCCTCTGTGGCCAAGGCGGAAGAATTTTGTGTTTTGTGTGAAATTGCAGGGCATGCCATGGGAGATTGCCAAATGCTCCCCGCCGTCAAGGATATTCTCCAAGGAACCGGGCCATTGGAAGTCAATGCCATTAATCAACGGATTGACCCTTATTCTCAAACTTTCAACCCGGGATGGAAGATGCATCCTAATTTCCGGTGGAGCGAACCACAACCTCCCGGACCTTCACAATTTCCACCACATCAACAACAACAAGCCTTCCGGCCTTCTCAATCTCAAGGAGCGCCGAGATTTTCTCAAAATCAACAACCACCGGGGTTTGCACCAACGGGACCTCCTCATTTGCCGAATCAATTCCAACCACAAAAGCGTTCGTTGGAGGATATTCTGTCATCTTTCATGCAAAGTCAAACTTCCCTCAACAAGCAAAATACTCAAACTCTCGGGGAGCTCAAGAACTAAATGGCCAAGTTGACCAATTCGGTGGGGTACTTCAACAAGAGAAAGGGAAGCTTCCAACTCAACCCCTGGTGCATCCGCAAGGAACCCATTTTGTGGCAAGCTCTTCGGTGCCTAGTCCCGAGCAAGCCAAGTCTATTATCAGATTGCGGAGTGGAAAGGAAGTCGATACGGCCGTTGCTCCAAAGCCTATCAAGCCACCGGTTACACCAATTGTCATGCAAGCACCGGATATCCCGATTGACTCACCAACTTCGGTGCCTAGTCCCGTTGGTGAGCAACCGGCCAAGTCTCAAGAGGAGGAACCAAAGGCCCCCATTTCCCAAATTCCGGCTCCTTTTCCCCAAAGGTTGAAAGCTTTGGTCCATGCCAACACCAATTTCGAGATTTTTGAGCTTTTCAAGCAAGTGAAAATCAATATCCCATTGGTGGAGGCGGTCAAGCAGATTCCTACATATGCCAAGTTTCTCAAGGACTTATGCACTCAGAAGCGTAAGTTGAACGTTCAAAAGCGGGTGTTCTTGACGGAGCAAGTAAGTTCTATCATCCGAACAATTGTGGCTCCAAAGTATAAAGATCCAGGGTATCCAACCATTGCCATAACTATTGGGGGAACGAAAATTGAGAAAGCTCTTCTTGACTTGGGAGCTAGTGTGAATTTGTTTTCATACTCTGTTTATGAACAACTTGGATTGGGGGATATGCGGCCAACATCGGTGACTTTGCAATTGGCCGATTGTAGTATCCGGGTTCCACGCGGGATGGTGGAAGATGTATTGGTGCAAGTGGATAACTTTATCTACCCCGTGGACTTCGTAGTTTTGGATATTTGCCCGGTGCCCTCCTCTCAAGCTTCATCATCAACTCCGGTTATCCTTGGGCGACCATTTTTGGCCACTTCCAACGCCGTTATTCATTGCCGAAGCGGTTTGCTCAATCTTACTTTTGGCAACATGAAAATGGAAGTAAATGTGTTTAATATCGGGAGCCAAATGAGGGATGATGAATGTGTTCATGAAGTAAATCTCATCGATTCTTTGGTTCAGGAGCATGTGGACAATGTGTTGTGCAAGGATCCGTTGGAGATGTGTCTTACCGCCGAAGAATCCTCATTTTTAGAATCACCGGAGGTGGAGTATTTGTGTTCTTTGCTTGATATGGTCGATGTTTGTGGGACGTACTTATGGTCTCCGAAATTTGAAGAGTTGCCTCCTCTTGAGTGCAAGACACTTCCCTCGAGTGTTCAACCACCAAAACTCGAGTTGAAGGTCCTCCCGGACACATTAAAGTTTGCTTTCTTAGGTGACAATAAAACATACCCGGTGGTGATCTCTTCCTCTCTAGACGGCTTGCAAGAATCCCAACTCCTTGAACTTTTGAAGCGGCATACCAAAGCCATTGGTTGGACTATAGCCGATATCAAAGGGATAGATGCTTCCATTTGCTCCCATCACATTGTGCTTGAAGATGATGTCAAACCTTCTCGCCAACCACAACGCCGTTTGAATCCTATCATGAAAGATGTGGTGAAGGCAGAAATTTTGAAACTTTTGGATGTGGGGATTATTTATCCGATCGCCGATAGCAAGTGGGTTAGTCCCATCCAAGTAGTCCCCAAGAAATCCGGTATCACCGTGGTGGCCAACGCCGACAATGAATTGGTTCCGACTCGAGTCACTACCGGTTGGCGCGTTTGTATCGATTACCGGAAACTCAATGCTAGCACTCAAAAGGATCATTTTCCTCTTCCCTTCATTGATCAAATATTGGAACGGGTTGCGGGGCACGCCTATTATTGTTTCTTGGATGGATACTCGGGGTATAACCAAATTGAGGTCGCTTTGCCCGATCAAGAGAAAACGACGTTCACCTATCCGTTTGGGACGTTCGCTAATCGTCGCATGCCTTTCGGCTTGTGTAACGCGCCCAGAACCTTCTCACGGTGTATGATGGGCATCTTTAGCGATATGATTGAGAAGATCGTCGAAGTGTTTGTGGATGACTTCTCGGTATTTTGTGACTCATTTGAGGCTTGCTTGGCCAATTTGGAGAAGGTATTAGCGAGATGTGAGGAAAAGAACTTGGTGCTCAATTGGGAGAAATGCCATTTCATGGTGACTCAGGGTATCGTTCTAGGCCATATTGTTTCCTCCAAAGGAATTGAAGTTGACAAAGCCAAAATTGATCTTATCGCCACCCTCCCTACCCCAAAATGTGTTAAGGACATCCGCTCTTTTCTTGGGCATGCCGGTTTCTACCGGCGGTTTATCAAAGATTTTAGTGCCATCTCTCGGCCCCTATGCCATCTCCTTTCAAAGGACACACCGTTTGCGTGGACACCGGCTTGTGAAGAAGCTTTCAAGAAGTTAAAGTCAAGCCTCATCTCTCCTCCCATTGTGCAAACACCGGATTGGACATTACCCTTTGAGCTCATGTGTGATGCTAGTGACTATGCGGTTGGGGCGGTTCTCGGGCAAAGAAAAGACAAGAATCCCTATGATATCTACTATGCAAGCAAGACTCTCAATGAAGCTCAAATGAACTATTCCACCACGGAAAAGGAGTTGCTTGCCGTTGTCTTTGCCTTGGACAAATTCCGGTCGTATTTGGTGGGGTCCCCTATTGTTGTCTATACCGATCATGCGGCTTTGAAATACCTCTTCACAAAGCAAGATGCAAAAGCACGGCTCATCTCGGTGGATCTTATTGCTTCAAGAGTTCAATATCACAATCAAGGACAAAAAGGGGGTGGAGAATGTCGTGGCAGATCACTTGTCCCGTCTTGAGTTTGGAGACTCCTCGTCAAAGCTTCCCATTGTTGATACATTTCCGGATGAACAACTTTTTGCCATATCGAGTTGCCCGTGGTATGCTGACATTGTTAATTATCTTGTCACTGGGCGAATCCCAAGCCATTGGACTCCTCAAGACCGGCGGCTCTTTCTTAGTGAGGTGAAAAGATTTTTCTTTGATGATCCTTACTTATTCAAGTATTGCTCCGATCAAATCATTAGACGGTGTGTGCCCGACGAAGATCATCAGGGGATTCTCTCATTTTGTCATACCGAGGCTTGTGGCGGTCATTTCTCCCATAAGAAGACCACTGCCAAAATTCTTCAGTGCGGATTCTATTGGCCAAACCTTCATAAGGATGCTTATGCTTTTTGCCGGGCTTGCGAGCAATGCCAAAAACTAGGTGCGGTGACTCGGAGAAACATGATGCCCCTCACCAATATCCTAGTAGTGGAGGTATTTGATTGTTGGGGAATAGATTTCATGGGCCCCTTTCCAAACTCCAATGGTTTTCTCTATATTCTTTTGGCGGTGGATTATGTGTCCAAATGGGTTGAAGCCGTTGCTACTCGCACCAATGATTCCAAAGTGGTGGTCAATTTCATTAAAGAGCACATTTTATCGCGGTTTGGGATGCCCCGAGCCATCATAAGTGATCAAGGCACCCATTTTTGCAACCGCTCTTTTGAAGCCCTCATGCGGAAGTACGGGATTACCCACAAGGTCTCCACCGCTTATCATCCCCAAACCAACGGTCAAGCCGAGCTCGCCAATCGGGAGGTAAAACATATTTTAGAAAAAACCATTAATCCAAATCGGAAGGATTGGTCACAACGTTTGACCGATGCTTTGTGGGCATACCGTACCGCATATAAGACCGTGTTGGGTGCTTCACCCTATCGGCTTGTCTACGGTAAGGCGTGCCACCTTCCGGTTGAGTTGGAACACAAGGCATATTGGGCTATTAAACCTTTGAACTATCGGTTGCCCGATGCCGGTGCTCACCGTAAACTCCAACTTAACGAACTTGCGGAAATAAGGAGGGATGCATATGATAACATTAACATTTACAAATCCAAAGTTAAGGAGTTTCATGATAAGAATATCCAAAGAAAAAATTTTGCAGTTGGGCAAAAGGTGTTGTTGTATAATTCCAAACTCCATGTGTTTCCCGGGAAATTGAGATCCCGTTGGGAGGGTCCTTACATTGTGCAAACTATTTTTCCCCACGGGGCAATTGAGGTGGTGAATCCTTCGAATGGGAATGTTTTTAAAGTAAATGCCAACGGCTCAAACCATTTTTGGAAAATTTTGAAAGGGATGAAATCACGGAGGATTTAGTAGCTCCGATTTATGTTGATGTTCCTTTGGTCTGAAAAGTTCTCAAATTGTTTCCACGGGGAGCTTTTGCGTACTTCTGGACTTAATTGTTTGGAAGGCCCGGCCTCTTCGGAGGTACCCATCATTGACTTGGGTTTATAGATTCGCACGCCGCTATTCAAATAAGTCGTGTACCCAGCTCCGGTTCGTAAGGGCAAAATTTTTTGTGGTCCGGTATAGCCACCCGTGTTTCGCCTAAGGTGTTGTCTCTTTTGCTTTGCGACACCTTAAGCGAACCATGGGGAGAAAAGTAGTACCCGTTCAATCACGTGACGATTCGGTGGTTTTCAATACTTCTTGTTTATAATTTTTGTTGCCGGGCTACCACGAGCCGGTGGGACTAATGTCATTGGTCTCCTATTAGGTAGTTGGATCTTAAGTCTTTTGCAGGGTAACACGCTACCGCACCAGCCTTGGTAGTTTGGGTCTCAAAGCCGTGGTGAATGAGGCATTCAGGAGCCCTAAGTAAGGGTGCGACTATGTGTCGCGGTTGTAAGTCCAAGAAAGTTTCGGTGATGGCCCTGTGCGACTAGCTCTAGTTCCGCAAGCGGGACCGAAGGAGTGAGCCTTAGAAGCAGTTCCAATGACGAACGGAAGCGATGACGCAAAATCCTCCAAATTGGTCGAGGTATTGGGTGGTTGACATTCCACCCCGTCGGTACATTCTTTTGTTCGCCCTCTCCTTATTTTTCGTCTTTGCATTGAGGACATTGCATATTTCAAGTTGGGGGAGATGGTTTATACGTTCATGTTCGGTTTTTGCATAGAATTTTTTTTTAATTTTTGCCAAATTTCCCCATGTTCTGAGTTACTTAGCATATGCTCGCTTTGTGTTCGTAAGTAGCAAGGGTATCGGTGTGAACGCATCTTTTGTTTTTTTGTGCAACTCGTCCCGGTAGCATTTACATGAACCGCTTGGAACAAATCTCTTTAAGTGCATTTGAGTCGGTTGAGCATGTAGAGTGGAGATTCATTTTGCCGTATCCCATGTTTTCTTTGTTTATCGTACCCGTAGTGTAGGTTGTTATCTACTTCTGTACATACTTTGGTAATTTTGATTCCGGTTTTGCATTGCAATTGAGGCTAAGGCGTGCTTGAAAAAAGATACAAGGCATTGTTTTTGTGATTGAACCACATATTGTCACTCTTGATCCGTATTTGAGCTTGTCCGAGTCCAATTCTCTTGATAAACCTAGGAAACCGGTTGTTTGGAGGGTGATTGGGGCTGAAATTTAAGGTTTGGAGCTGGGCTGGTGTGGAAATTTGAGGATGGGAGTTGCCTGGGGGTGAATCTACAGATTTTGGTGTTCAGAGGAATGTCTACCGGTAGGTAGAGTGTATTTCGAAAAAAAAAAAAAAAAGAGGTTTATATAAAGAGGCAGTCGGTTTCTCTTTCTTTGGCCCATTCCCATTTCACCCATTCTCTCTCCTTTCTCCCTAAAAACCCACGATCCCAGAGAAGCCGTGAACTCTCACTCTCTCTCTCTTCTTCCCTCTTCCAAACCGCCGCACCCCTCCCCTTTCGCAAACCCGTAACCGCCCACCACATCCTTTCTTCTCTTTTCACCCAAACACCATTAATCTCTTCATTCAACCACAAATCTTCACTGTTGGAGGTCGCAAGCACAAAATTTTTGGGATTCAAGACCGAAACCGCAGGTTCTCAACTGGTTTCTTTCCACTGAGTTCGAAAACATCCGCACCCAAGGTAATCTGAGAATTCTCTCTCTCATTTTCTCTTCTTCCCATAAAAATTCAGCCATTCCCACCATGTCCCTTCCCCTGCACAATGTTGAAACCCTACTGAACAACTTCTGAAAAACCCTAGCCCGTTCCTTAATTTTCTGGCGTAGGCTGTAACCTCTGATCCTTGTGGTTTTAGAGTGTGAGCATAACTGTAGTTCATTTGTGGGGCTGATAATCTTTGTGATTCATTGGACTGTCTTGCTGAAAACTGCTGTTATTCACTGTGCTACCAGTTACCATGTCGAACGTAATGCATTCGCGAGATTCATCAGGAAAGAGAGTTGACAGGGGAACTCGAAAGAGGGGTGAGGGTCCATCCAACGAACAGGGAGAGGAACGGAGGAAGAAGAGAAAGGAGGAGAGCGAAAGAAAGAAACACATGGAGTGGGTGGCCTCGCTCCAAGGACGGAAAGTGACTTGTGAGCATCAAGTGTGTGAGCACAGTCTGGCTGAAAACCGGTACATTGGCATCATCCGGGATAAAGGAATGAAGCATTACTTTAAAGAGGTCCAGGGATATGTTAAGACTTGGGTTGTCGATTTCTTTTCCCGTATGAAATATGATATTGCAAAGGAAACAATTGAGACTGTTGTTGGTGGTGTGGACCTTGTAGTAACCCCTGACATAATTGCCGAATACCTTGATTATGAAAGGCCGTTGGCCGAGTCCATCACTTATCCTAGACCCGGTGAGGAAGAGGTGGACATGGGTCTTGTTTATGCTGAAGTATTTGAAGGGGGTGTGCCCAGCGAAATAGGGGGTGATCTGAAGGACGAATATCGAACCATGAACAAGATTTTACACTACAACCTGTTTCCCCGTGGTATGGAGAAAACCCCGTATGAGCAGGAGTTAGAGTTGCTTTATGTTTTCATGAATGAGAATGAGACCATGGATTTTGCCAAATTCATTTTTGATCAGCTCGTACAATTCAAGCAAGATTACAAGAGGGGCCTGAATTTTCCGTTTCCGGCAATGATCACCCAGTTATGTGAAGACAATGGCCTCGACATCCGCAAGGAACGGCTTGACCCTAGCTCACCGGGTATTATCAATGCAACCTCTGAGAACAAAAGCAAGACTAATGTGGCTAAGGCTCGCGAAGCTAAAGCCAAAGCTCAAGCCCTAGCCCAAGCTCAAGCACAAGTGCAAAGTCAAGCCATCCTGCAAGCCGGCACGTCCAGTGGGCCCTCTAGTTCTGCCCCGAAGAAGAAAGGTTCAATCCTGAAAAGGCTTTTGTGTCAGCTTTTGTGCCGTACGGCTGAGATTCAAGAGGATCAGAGGAGGGCGGATCACAAGGCTAGCTTTTACTACGAGCAGATGGCAGAGCAGTCAGGCAGGAGGTATGAGCCACCGGCGGAGTTTGCTACAAAGCGGGCTATTGGAGAGCATCGTAGCCCTGAGTATCCGGAGGATGAGTTAGATGAGGCTGGGATCCGTGACCTGGAGCAACAGTATGATCCGGGGATGTTTGAGCGTACTTTCGGCCCGGGAGCTCAATGATGGAGGTGGCAGTGGTAGCTGTTTGTTTGGTGGGTTTCAGTAGTAGTTGTTAGTTGTCATTTCGAGTTGGTGGTTGTGTCAGTCGAGTCTTTGCTTATCGAGTCTGCTTTAGTTTTCTTTCCGTAGTTCTGCAGTTGTTGGTTGTTTGGCATGGTAGTCGGGATGATCTTTGGTATGGTTTCGGTCATGGGGTAGTTTACCGAGCTAAATTAGACCGGAAACCCGTTTGTTTAATCTATTTTTGCTTATCCCGAACTCATTATAAGCCGAGAAGTCCTTTGTTGATTTTAAGTATGCCGGTGAATTAGTGCAATGCGTTATCAGAATCTTTTGTTGCTTTAGTATGTTCTTTCTTGTTTCCATTAGCTTGTGCATAATTAGCTTTAAATTTCCTGTCGAGCTTTCCTTTGATTGCATGCATAACCTTTTTGGTTCCCGGTTAGCGCATTTGCCTGTTGATTTCTGAACATGGGATACAGTTTACTTCGATGTTTTGTTGAGCAATCTAATTTTTGAGTGAAACCCCTGTGAGTGCTGGAATCGAGGCTCGCTTTGCTAACTTACTCACGTGTTTTCACTTGAATAAGATTTGTTGGTCGTGGTTCATGGCATGTAAAAAGGGATGAGTTGTTGCATCGTTCTGTGGGAAATTTTTATGGTCCTGCTATTTTGAAATGTCGAGCATATGTTTCGTATCTTGTTGAAATGGGTAGCATTTGTTTCGTTTTCTTTAGTTGTATATCTTTTGCTAGGGACTAGCAAAGTCCAAGTAGGGGGGTGTGATAAGCCCGCAATTGTGTAATTCTTTGGGCTTATCTCGCTCATTTTTGCCACGCTTACGCGCATAATTCCTTGTTATTGCGCGAAAGGTGCGTTTTTGGTGTTTGCAGGTTCTCTTTGGGAATAAAGCATATTTTGACGCCGCGGGCTCATTTAACGTTGTCCGGGTCCAATCGGAGCAATAGCGGGGCACGAGGGCTGTCTCGGAGGCCCTGGATCAAGCCTGCCATGTTTTGCTGTGGAAATTCACCCAGGTCGCAATACCTACCGGTTCAATCTCCCATCAGCAGTGTCACAGGAATTTCCGAGCCAATACCTACCGGTAGGTGCCAATGTCTACCGGTAGACATTCCGGAAAATTGCCATCAACTTTTGTTCGGCCCCGTTCTACCGGTAGGTGGCCAATGCCTACCGGTAGGTATTCCCCCAGTTCTGTCTGATTTTATTTTCTTTTTCCTTTTTCTTTTGTAACTTAATTAGGGGACTATATAAAGACCCCAGAACACGTTTTTAGGGTTATCTTAGATCATTTATTACCAGCTCTTTCTCTCTCTACCTCCCTCTTCCCTCCAACTCTCAATCTCTCTTCAAAAGGGCATTGATTGTTGGGTTTTGGGGTGGTTGCTCTTCATTAATGTTGTAAGTAACCTTGAGACCTCTATTAATCTTGCATTTCTTTTCAGTTTGAGTATGATTTCATGTTCTCTCTCTCCTACCCTTACTCTTTGCACTTCATTTTGCAATATGTGTGAGTAGTGTAGCAAGGTTGGGTTATGGGATGATTGACATCCCGTAACCACGGGTATTTCTTCTTCTTCTCTCGTTAAGCATCATTTTCTAAGGGTAAACACGATTCTAGGGTATTTTTACGTATCAAAGCTTGGAGGTGTTAACCTCTTTGATCGTTTGTAGGCTAGGGTTTCGATTCCTAGCCACAGATGATGCTTAGAGCAATGTCCTTCTGGGTATTTGTCAAAATGTTTCCAAAACCCTAGTCACGTTTACCACTCCTGTCAATAAGAGAAGAATGAGTTCACCTGTGGTTTGCGGGTGTTGATTATCCCTAGACCCGACCTTTAGTTTAATCCTCAGTAAAAAGCCGTAGATAGGTTAAGTAGCCAGATAACTAAATCGTTCACTTGGCCGCCTCAACGCCAAAGTTTGGTTGGCTGTCCTAACGCCGAAACCTCTACAAGCTAATCTCCAATTTGAACTATGGATGCGCTCCCAGTGGAATCGATCCCGGACTTCCGGGTTTTATTATGCTTTCAACCGACTTGACCGTACGCTTGGGGTATTCTTATTACAACGCACATTAAGGTCGCAAGCATAAAGTTATATTGGGGGGTGTTTATATATAGCAGTGGCCAGGGGGAGCAAAGAATGTTACGTTGTCACACGATGTCATAATTATGTATACCATATCACCTCTTTAGTATCTCTCAAATGCTAATACTGCTATTAAGCAATTATGCTACTTAGGTACCCAATAATCCAAACATGACCCATCAAATACATGATATATGTGGGGCCCACACACTACAAGCAAATCCATGAATTTGCCATAGTTTTGAACACCGAACATAGCAAAGTATAACACGAACACTAGGGACAAAGACTTGAGTTTAAATTCTACATTGTCTCACCGTACGTGTAGATTGGGTTAAACGGTCACCCAATGGTTAGCTGACACATCATCGAAATCAGGGGAAAGGTGGGGCTCCAATTTAATGCGCTTCTTCCCATTTTAACTGTTGGGTCCGGAGTGTCCCATAAATTTGGTTACACAATATCACTTTTTGCGATCGCTCTAAGAACAGATTTGCGAGTATGATATCAAATGCCAAAAAGACTTAATTGAAACTCTCCCTAACCAATTGATTTTAGGAGAGATGGTGAAAAAGATGTCCGACAAGTAGTATTAGAGCCTTGAAGTCATGGGTTGAATCGCGGGAGCATCATCGTGAGAGAGGGATTGTTAGGCCTACAGTGCCCATGGATTTGGTTACACAGTATCACTCGCTACGACCGGGTCGGAATTGCTTCTAATATGATTACAAATTGCACGTCAAGAATATTGAAGCTCGTTGTTCTTGTTTGTTTGGGGTGACGTGAAGAATTAAAGAAAATGAGGTGAATGCTTTTCAGACGTAAACTCAAGGTGGAAACTAAAATCAGTTAATTAATTATGAATTAGATTTTCAAAATCGACAAGTTCCTTGAAATGGCTTTGAATGTTTGGCTTCTCTGTCCAATCTACACGGAGGGACTGCATGCGTAGAATTTGAACTCCAATTAAAGAATATTCAAATTGAAGCAATTCCAATTTAAACTCCATTGATGCGTTGTTCTTCTCTGTCCAATCCACACGGAGGGACCACACGGAGGGACCACACGGAGGGACCGTACGTACAAGTGATTAAGCAAAAGGGGGACCCAAGACGACTTCCAAAGTACTAGTCTTTTGAGGACCGTACGTACAAGTGATCACACATCAAAGGAAATGTCATGGGACATTCACAGGATATAGTTTTGAACACAACTGCACGTGAAAATGAGTCAAATCCAGAATCAAACGGTAAAGCTGAAAATTATTGGAATTTCCCATTATTTGTAATATAGGACGGTGTGCTTAGTTGCAATATAGCGAAATTAAGAATTAGAAATTAATTTTTTTTTAGATATTCCATTGATAATAAGCTACTCTACAATTTATTTAATCAAACAGAACTTCTATTCAAGCCTATAAATAAAAATCATGTTCCATCTTTCTAGTTTCAAGTGTCTGGCCTAGCCCATCTGTTTGGGCTAGGTTCCTTTACTGTGTTTGTTGGTGTCTTACCAACTTTTGGGTGTTTTTTTCATTTTTGTTTTTTACAAAATGTGAGGTGAGGTACTACCGTTTGCGCATGATGCTCCCTGGTGTATCAGTGCAGAGTTTCTATTTTGTATCATTTTTATTAATGAATATGGAAACCTTTTCTTCTGATTAAAAAAAAATAAAACTTGTTTACAATTTATTCTAAGTCTTTTAAATAAGTAGTCAGAAAATCTAAATTATACGGAGTAAGTGATAGCAAACAGGTTTAATATTTAAAGGGCATGTTGCCCACAATGAGCAGGGCTAATCCTATACATTTAAATTTTTGGAGTGAAAATTGGAGACGAGAGGAGTATAAAAAGTTAAAAATTACTCCCTCCGTCCCTTTTTTATAGTCCAGTATTCCATTTTGGGTTGTCCCTTAATAAGTGTCCATTTTGTGAAGTTAGTGGGTAAAAGTTGGTGGGCGCGTGCATTGTCTATTTTGTTCCTAAAATTAGATTCTATTTTGAAAAGTTAGTGAATAAAAGTGTAATGATGATGGGCAAATAGGAAAAGTTGATAAAAGTTGATGCGAAAGGATAATGATGATGTCTTTTAATAAGCTTAGATTACGGGTTAGACACTTAAAAAGAACGGATGGAGTATGACCTAAAGCAAACAAAGTTTACTAAAGACAAAAAAGTTGTATCAAATAGCTATCTTTTTAAAGCCTAAGTGTCATTTTATTTGGATTTTTTCAACATCGGCCTCTTTTGTTTACTTTTCCGATTCGTCTCACCGAGACAAACGATTAACCCCTAAAATTACATCAAAAGCTAAACAAAATCAAAAAGAAAAAATACTAAAATAAGTTTCAAACTTATAAGTTTTAAAGAACGGAACCTCAAATAGGCTATTAGGGTGACGTGTCATTTGTACATTTGTTTACCGCACATCCCATTCTACACGGAGGGACCGTGTAGAATTTACTCTCGGTTTATAGATTCAAAGTCTTTTTTTTGTGTGGTGAAAATAGATTCAAAGCCTTCAATCCAAATGGGAACCAATTAAGACGAATTCCAAAGTTTTACTAATTGGGGACATCAAAGTTCAAGTTCAAACTAAAATTCCGTCAATTAGTTTGACACGGTTTTAAAAAAGCATGAATGAAAGAGTACCCACTCGTACGTTCACACAGATTAACAAATTTTGACATTTTAGCAGTTTGTTCATACTAACTAACAACTTGTCCACAACAATTTCTTTCTCAATAATTTTTTAACTCAAATACTCAACTGCAACTTATTCACTACAGGAAACAATTTGACATTTATTAACAACTGACATTTATGAACAACTTATTT
The DNA here is from genome assembly GCA_025413875.1 of Rhododendron molle. Classification (NCBI taxonomy): domain Eukaryota; kingdom Viridiplantae; phylum Streptophyta; class Magnoliopsida; order Ericales; family Ericaceae; genus Rhododendron; species Rhododendron molle. The sequence goes on from CM046392.1 coordinate 50,048,880, forward strand.
ATTACCGGAAACACTAATAACTTACTTGCAACAATTTTTTTCTTGCGGCTTATTTTCTATCAGAAACACCCCTAACTATAACTTGAAAGCAAAAGGGGACCCAAGATGACTTCCAAAGTAAGAAGTCTACTTCTTTGTTTTTGTATCTCTTAGGTGGATTCCTTTGAGTGATGAGCGATCCCTACGCCCTGTATCTCCGTTAATCCTTCGGTGGTGAAATCTTTATCCCTTCATTTTTAACAGTGAGTGGTGAGCGATTATCCCTTTTATTCTCCTTTACTTTTCTTCCTTCTCATTTGCAAAATATTCCGGTCTCAGGGACGACTTCCACAGTCGGCACTTAAGTCTTGGTCTTCGAAGACAAAATGAATTTATATAATATTATACTTGCATGGGACCTCACTAACAATCTCCACCAGTTTGCTTCACAAAACTAAAGAAAATGAGAATTCAGTCAGTTACCTCGTTTTTCTCAATCATCTCACTCACAATCTTCTGCTCTATCACCATTCCAGTACGCAGCCAATGCCTGGAGGATCAAAAATCTTTGTTACTTCAACTGAAGAACAGCCTCGAGTTCGATCCAGATTCCTCTGTCAAGTTGGTGAGTTGGACACACAAAAACGATTGTTGTCAATGGAATGGTGTGACGTGTGACCGTTTCGGCCATGTTATAGGTCTCGACCTGAACACGGAATCAATCTTCGGAGGTTTAAATGACTCAAGTAGTCTTTTCAGGCTCAAGTTTCTGAAGAAGCTGAACTTGGCTTAAGTAGTATCTGACTTTGTCAAATTAATGACGTGCCAAAAAGAAAAAGTTAGCGAATTTGTCAAACACTCGATCTTCATGAGTAATGGAATTCTCGCGCTTGACGAGGTTGGTAAAGCTTGATCTATCTAATGACTACTATGTTTCTACCATCAGAATTGTGCACCCAAATTTACTTACACTTGTTCATAACCTTAGTGGGCTTACAGAGCTTCATTTGGACGGGGTAAATATATCAGCAAATGGGTCTGAATGGGGTCAGGCCATTTCCTCTTCACTGCCTAGCTTGCGAGTTTTGAGCTTGAGTGGTTGTTCACTTTCAGGCCCTATTGATTCTTCTCTTCAAAACCTTCTGTATCTTTCAGAACTCAATCTGGCTGTGAACAATCTCTCGTCTTTGTTTCCAAATTTCTTTGCAAATTTTACCAATTTGACGGTTTTGAATCTCCGTGAGACAAACTTGTATGGAATGTTTCCAAACATCATATTTCAACAGGTACAAACACTGGAGACACTAGATTTGTCTCACAATAAACTGCTAAATGGTTCTTTACCTGATTTTCCACGAAATCTGTCCCTTCGAAGTCTGGTGCTCAGCGATACCAGTTTTTCAGGGAATTTATTGGAATCTATTGGGAATTTGAGGGAGCTAAGAAGGATAGATATTTATGACTGTTATTTCAGTGGACCAATTCCTAGTTCACTTGCAAACCACAGTAAGCTTGTTTACTTGGATTTTTCAAACAACAATTTTAGTGGTTCAATACCTTCGTTTCAGGGATCCAAGAATCTCACTTCCATACACCTCTCTCATAATGCTCTAACAGGTCCAGTTCCTTCCATTTACTTTGAAGGCCTTTCAAATCTTGTATCTGTTGCTCTCAGAAACAATTCCTTCCATGGGAGTATTCCTTCTTCCCTATTTTCCCTTCCATCAATACAAGAAATTGACCTTTCCTACAACCAATTCAGTGAAATTCCGGGGTCTCTTCGTAATGGTTCCTTGTCTCCTTTGGTTATATTAGATTTGAGTACTAACAAAATACAAGGACCTTTTCCCTCCTACTTGTTTGATTTTCAAAGTCTGACTACCCTCTTTATTTCTTCCAACAACTTGAGTGGCACCCTACAGCTTGAAAGTTTCCATAGGCTTCAAAATCTGAAAGTGCTTGAACTTTCATACAATAGCTTGTCAGTGGATGCAAGTATTAGTGAGTCTAGCCTATCATCCTTTCCCCAACTAATAGATTTAGCTTTGGCTTCTTGCAAGCTGCAAAAGATCCCTCCTCTAATGAACCAGTCAAGCTTGTTGGGTTTAGACCTTTCTGACAACCAAATTTCTGGGCTCATACCTAATTGGATTTGGAATATTAGTAACGGATATCTAAATCTTTCTTCTAATCTCCTAGTGGGTTTTCAACGGGGTTTCGTTATTCCTACTGTTGGTTACCTTGACCTTCATTCCAATCAGCTCCGCGGTGAAATCCCAATACCAACAGAAGTGGGAGCCTACGTGGACTACTCGAGGAATAATTTCAGCTCTTCTATCCCTGCTGAAATTGGCAACCGCCTTCCCAATGCTTGGTTCTTCTCTGTTTCTTATAACAAGCTTTCTGGACCCATCCCTCCATCAATATGCAATGGGAACCAGCTTGAGATTCTTAATTTGTCCAACAATAGATTCAGTGGCACTATACCTCAATGTTTGATAGATAAAAGGACTGCAACCCTCCGCGTGTTGAATTTGCAGAATAACAATCTTACTGCTAACATAATGGGGACATTCCCGGAAGGTTGCACTTTGAGGACCCTGGAGTTGAATGGAAATCACTTGGAAGGGGAGGTTCCAAATTCCCTTGCAAATTGTGCAAATTTGGAGGTCTTAAATCTTGGTACCAACAACATAAATGGTAACTTCCCTTGTTTTTTGGCGAACTTATCAGAATTGCGCATCTTGATTTTACGATCCAACAAGTTCCTGGGAAATATTGGCTGCCGAGATAATTACCTCTGGCCAAAGCTTCAAATCATTGACCTAGCTTTGAACCACTTCAGCGGTATTCTACCGCCAAGTTTCTTTTCACAGAGGAAGGTAATGCACGACCAAGTCACAATCACTTGCGTTTTAAGTCCTCTCAAAATATCTACTATCAGGATTCAGTGACAGTTATCAACAAAGGGATAGAGATGAAATTGGTGAAGATCTTAACTATATTTACCATCATCGATTTCTCAAACAACAGTTTCACAGGAAATATACCAAACACAGTTGGGGATCTGAAATCCCTCTCTGCTCTAAACCTTTCTCACAATGCCCTCACTGGTTCAATCCCATCATCACTTGGAAACATAACACAGCTTCAATCACTTGACCTCTCGTGGAACAAGCTCGAGGGAAACATCCCGGTGGCACTTGCACGTCTGACATTTCTTGGATTCTTGGACTTGTCATACAATCAACTCATCGGAATGATCCCAACTGGCCCCCAACTTCAACTATTTCAAAATACTTCGTTCGAAGGAAACAAAGGATTATGGGGACCTCCTTTGACCGCTAAGGAAGCAGACCTGGCACCGCCAACATTGAATGGTACGCAGTCATCTACTGAGGAGGATGAGATTAACTGGATCTACGTAATCGCTACGTTGGGGTATACTGCGGGGTTTGGAGTTGTTGTTGGACCACTTTTATATTCGAAAAGATGGAGACAATGCTACTACAAACCACTCGATAGAGTTATTGTGAGGATTCAATATCTTCGAGAGCAGCAAGCAAGACATCAAAGAAGAATAGACAACATAAACCAGCTTCGGAGACGCCACCACCACTGAAGGGTAATTTCTCAAAGCAGAGTGTAATTTATTTTTTTTACTTAATTAGCTCAACTTGTTTCAATTAAGTAAAATAAGTAAGGGTTATTTATTTAAAATCTTTAAATAGAAAATGTAAAGAAAAGTATGTTTATGGAAAACACAACGGAAAATATGAAAAGAAAGGATAAACTGTCTCCAAGCTACCGGAAATTGTGGCAAACCGCAACCTAGCATTCCAATATATATACTGATATATAATAAGCTACACTAAACATGTTTACTACTTATTTAAGCCTTTTAAGTAAGTAGTCAAAAAACCTATACTCAGAAAATCTAAATTGTAAGTGATAGTAAACTGGGCCAACAATTATGTAAAATTTTAATAATAAATTTTCAAAACATAAATGTGTGAATTTATAAATATTCATAAGACTAATTAATAAGGTAAGTTCACAAAGATGTTTATTTCACCAAGTCTAAAGCTGTTTTCGTGCAGCTTCTAAACAAATAACGTTGTTGATGTTCACTTAGTTGATTCACAATTTCCATGATTTCTTTTAAATTGGACCCACCACTTGATATATTTTGATCTGCTTTCTTCGAATACCACGGTTGACATTCTCGTAGTTGAAATAACTAAAATATCATATTTTCCTGCAAAATGCAAGAATGTGATAATGTGATAATGTGATATATATATATATATATATATATATATAAAATCTCATTCAAATAAGGAGGTCCTTATTTTAGTTAAAATAAAGACCTCTCCATTTCTCCCATTTTCCGATTGAATTTTGATGATCCGAGCCGCTCAATGTGTTCAGAACATGATTTTAAGGATACCCGCAAGAAATCGGCAAAAAAAAATGACCGGGAAGGGCTTGATTTGAGCAGTTTTTATTTGAACCGTTTGATAAAAAACAAACAAAAACTGCTCGGATGAAGCCTTTCCCGGTCTTTTTTTTTGCTGATTTGCCACGAATACCCTTAAAATCACGTTCTAAACACATTGAGCGGCTCGGATCATCGAAATTTGATCGGGAAAGGGGGGTCCGCATTTTTATATAAGAACTAAAAACATATGTTATCAGGACTTCTACAAGTCAATTATTTGCGCTCATCAAATGCCACGGAAATAAGACCATATAATTTGTATGAACTATCGATTAATTTTGGATATTGTCACATCCGAACCGTCGTCCTGCATGTACACTAGAGGACGGTGCGGAACTAGTGGGATAGGCAATCTAAGGGTGCCGATGTTGTGATTCGATAATTTCACTAGTGGGGTAGCTCCCCACCACATGTTTGCTGTGTCAGTTGGATGTGCGTCACAGATTTCATATTATATACGATATTGTTGTTTGGCTTCAAGCTTATTTTAGTTCCGGGCAAATTTTACAAATAGTCCCTCTAGTTTGCACGAATTTCTCTTTTCATCCCTCTAGTACTAATATTAAGAGTCGGTTTGGTTTGGTTTAGTTATCCCTCTAGTACTAATTGTGTCAATTTTAACCCTATAGTTATATTCTGTCTCAATTTCGTCCCTCTCCCTCACACCGTCAATGAAACGAATGGAATTAAAGGGTAAATTTGTCATTTTCTCTCATAGAGGGACTAAATTGAGATTTTATGTAAACTAGAAGGACTATTTCTATAATTTTACATTTTGCTTTTATTTTTTCTGAATAAATAAAAGATGAAAAAATAAGTGAGTATTGACACCTCAATTATTTTTTATTGGATAATCAAAATATCTTGAGAAAATTTATATCTGTATTTCATTACACATTACAAATAAGTTAGAAATTTTAAAAATCAACCTTTTAGTTAAATGTCTTTGTATCATGTTTTTATAATCTTTTTTTTTCACCCAATAATAATGTACAAAATTATTTAGTTAATCTTGTAATCATTGATTAAGAAGTGAATCACTATTAAATAACAAATAAGCGAGTGAACTTTCGACTTGGGGGTGATGTTTTAAGCCAACTCACAGCTTTGATATTGCTAATTTATATTGATCGGAAGAGGTTATTTTCGTACTTATTATGTAGCTATATGTCGTTAAATTATTTGAAGACTAATATAAACTAATTATGTAGCTATCAAAATTCAATCCGTATTTATTTGTTATATGAGTGGTCCTATGAGTAAGTCCCCCAAAAATACACCATACTCATATTTTAATGCAATAGTATTTCCTTGGTTAATTATACAAAAAAATACAAGATACCTAAATACTATTGAACAACTTTTTATTTTTATTCGCGTAACAAAGAAAATAACGAGATTGAAAATCCAATTGAAAAAATACAACATATATACATTTAACATAGGGGTTACTTTTCGAATTTTCTCATAATTTTGTGATATGGAATATAATAAAAGCTTTACAATTTTTGTTACGGCCTAGAATTTTTATTTATTTAATTAATTACGTTGCCATTTATTAATTGAGTATATTGGTTGGGTTCTAATTATTTATTTTGCGCGCAGTATGGGTACTATTGTCATTATAATAATCTTGAGGGTATAGGTCTAATTAATTTTAGAACTAGTTTAGTTCCCCGTTTAAATACTTTAATAAATTAGTTAGCTACAAATTAGGGGTTTTGAGAGTTAGACGGCAGTTCTATAAAGATAGAGATAACCCCAACAGACTAGGGTTATTATTTTTGAGAACGTTGAGAAGGAAAGAACTACGCAGTCAAAGGTTCGAGATCGTCAATCTTCGCACTCGTCTTCAATCGTGGTAAGTTGAATAAATCTTATTGTTTCACTACCCTGAGTCGGTTCAGTAGCAAGTTAAATGGGCGGAAAATTAATTGATGGGTGTCGGAGAGAGAGAGCATGGCAGGTGAGTGAGTGAGTGTGTGCTATGGTGTTTTGCAGTGTGTGTGGGTGGTGATCTGTTGTCGTGGAGATTTGGTGGTGCGAAGGTTCATGCATATTTTGGGTTATAGCATATGTAGGAACTAGTTTTATATTGTATAGATTGAGGATGGTTGGTTAAGGTGTTTTAGATGATGACGGGTGGTGTGTACGTGGGAGAATAATTACTTGGACTTGGGATAAATAAATTGGGTTTTGTAAGTTTCTGGTGATTGAAATCGGTCTAGTTATAGGTTTAGTTCATTGCAATTTTTATATTAAACCTAAGATGTAATGGTAATCGTTAGTTGATACAGTAATAACCCTACGTGAATTATCTTGTCGTTCAGGTTAACTTGATTTCGAGTTGTTTGATCACATTAGCTTTGGACTCAGGTGAGTGGTTAAGCATGTTATGTACTTGCGAACTTCCCCGTATCCCTTAAATTATTGTTTTAGAAAATTAATGATTGAAATTGGGAACATGTGTTTATTTTATTTGGTTCTTGAAATTGGCATGCGGATTGGTGAAACTATTTATTGTTCGGATAATCTTTTGGTGAGAACTTTGAGGATATCGAATGGGAACATATTTTGGAAGTCCAGGGAAATTAATCCTCTGTGTGCGGGTGACTCTGGCCATTGGGGAAGAAACCGGATTAGGCCGGTGACCCTAATGCTCAACGGTTGTTTTGACCGGATCGTTCTTAGGGAAAAGTTCCACGGGCTGCCTACTCGTGGTGACTCTAAGTTTCGATATTGGATCCAATTTTATGAGACATTTATTCACTGGCACTTGGTACTATTGATTTTGGTTGTGGTTCCCCATTGTTGTTGGAGTTTGGATTGTGATCACCTTTAAGACTTAGCGATGAATCGTTGATTGGATTAATTGATTATTTTGTTGTTTAGCCAAATGCCAAATTTATGTTGACATGGTAAATTATTTTAATCCCTGTTTTACAACTTTATTTTACTATACATGCTTTACTACTCACTGAGCTCGTCAGCTGACGGATTTATTCCAACTTCTTTTTCAGGCTAGTCGGGGATTTAGGCAAGGACTCTGGCGGCATCTCGGGGATTTCTTTTGTTGACCTCCTTAGGGTGTCTCATTCTAGTTTTATTTTAAAAATCGCTTCCGCATTTGAAACAATTGTTAGATAACAAATTCTTTTTATTATTGTTGGATCTCTGGATATTGTTTGGTTCATGGAATGGTTGTGCCCCGTGTTTATGATGAGACATATTTGGCTTTGGATTTGATTAATAACAAAAAGCGATCATTTGAATTTTGGTTACTTTAATTTATTTAGGCTGCGTGTTCCATGGGTTAGCCTCATGGTTCATGGCCGGTCACTTCTCATTTTTGGGGTGTGACAATTTTCAACATATTTTGATTAAAAAACTGAGATGAAAAATATATTATGTATAGTGTCTTTCAATTATATTTACAAAAACTAAAGTAAAAAGAATATTTTTATAAATAGTCCCTCTAGTTTGTATGAAATCTCAATTTAGTCCCTCTGAGAAATGACAATTTTGCCCTTCAATTCCGTTTGTTTCATTGACACCGTAAGCAAGAGGGACGAAATTGAGACAAAATATAAACTATAGGGCTAAAACTAACACAATTGGTACTAGAGGGATGAAAATGAAAATTCATGCAAAGTAAAGGGACCATTTGTAAAATTTACTCTTTATTCAATAGTTGTTAATTCTCATGGGGAACTTGTAACTTTGGTATTTTAAATTCTCACATGAACTTGTTTATCTCTTTTTGATTAGGCGATCACGTGGAGGGGTACAAGACTTAGCATTGGGCACTAAGTTGGCTATCCTTGTTTTATATCATCTAGTAATTTCGGTGACTTGAATTGGAGTATGTTATACTATGGCATGGCATGTCACTTCTCTATTTTCTACTTTTCTAGTTGGGTTTACAAACCCGATGATTTGCAAAAAAATTGAGCTTGTACTATTTATCTGCCAGTGTTCTATAAATAAAAGATCTAGTGGATATATTCAATAATGCTTTCCCATTTTATTTTATTGATAGTCTCTTACTTGGTAGAAATTGCCGGTCATAGATTCGTAGATCCCCGGGTTTGGGTTTGTGAAAAATCTAAAAAAGAAGAGCTATGTAGCATCCCTCCTATTCCAGTAGGTTCTCTCCCAGTCAGGTACTTGGGACTTGGGAGTGTGTAGACACCCCAATTTGGCCTAACGATTATTTCAAGTCCCACCTTGGGGACCATCCCAATGATAAAATGGATGCAGTGATTGCTGATTGACTTCTTGTGAATCTTAGGACTTTCGGTAAGAACTTTTAGCCATTTAGAGGACCCAATCTAGAGCAAATAACCTTTCAGACAGAAATACAGTATCCCAGGAGAATCCATCTGTCGGCCGTAACATTAATCTCACGGCCTCAACATCATTTCTTTACCTGAGCAACCTATTGCTTGAAAATCTCCCTTAGAGATCAATTCCTCGGCCGCGACATCATTCCCTCGGCCGCCAAATCTTTTCTACGGCCGTTAGATTGACTATTTTCCAGATTCTGGAACGTTCTGTCAATCGTTTGATCTAACTACGATACCTCCCCAATGCGTTCGGGCTACGTTCAGAGATCACCATGGAGAGTTTGTATTGCATTGCAACTCCAAATCCTACAGTGCATTTTGATTGGACGTAGTGAGTCACCAATTGCCTATATAAAAGGCCTTAGGGTTCCGAAAATAATAGATCAGATTCACCTACGGAATCACTCTCTCAAACCACGAAATTCTGCACACATACTCTCTTAAACTCTCTTTTCAAAACCCCTAACCTTCCGAAGGCAGCCATCAATCTGACGATCAAACCCCAAAGTTCAAACCCTAACCCTAGGGTTCCCAAGAAACAATCAGTCAATCTCATTCAATCCGAAGCAATCAAGCTACTGAGGGATCAAGGTGGTGAGACCCAAGAGCCTCCGGTTCAATTTATTTACTGTTTTGATGCTTAATCGTAGCGTTTGATTACCTAGTGAGGAAGAACATCGACCGGGGCTTCAATCCCTCGGCCGTTACATCGAGCCAGGAGGATCTCTCGGCCGTGACATCAATTCACCATCCGAGAGATTCATTCTCTGGGACACTTGTTTTGTTTTTTGGATGCATGTTTCAATTACAGTCTTGGCTCACCCTTAACTGCTTAAAGGCTAAAAACAGACTACGTGTTAGAATTAAATAAAGCATGTATATGTCTTATGTTGAACAACTATGGGTCAGTCTCACAGCTGGGCAGAGAGGGGTACCTAACACCTTCACCTTCTCCTTACTGTATTTTTGGCTCCCGTACCCAGAATCTCTACCTATTTTTCCTAATTTCAATAAACTAGGTGACGACTCTAATTTTGATGATGACTGCTATCGTGTGGTGATATTCCTAGAGTGGCGCCATTTATATCCACCATGGTCTTAACATTCTGAAACAACAAAACTAAATAGGACTGGAAATCGAAATAGATGCAGCAAATTTAGTCAGCCTCCTCAATTCGGATGATAGCGGTCACCACCAATACAATCGAATTCCTGATTGCATGTCCCTACTACAACAGCTGGGCGAGCCACCGATTAAGCACATCATGTGCGAAAGAAACAAGTGCGCCGAGTCGCCGACCTTCAATTAAGTACAAGACGCTGAAACGTACTGTTTTTCTTTTCTAAGTTAATCCTCATATTCCTAATTGCATTGAGATCCATCTTTCGCAAGGGAAAAGGGTGATTCTTATCCCCCAAACTCTGTACCCGTAATTTTATTTTGTATTGCATGCTTTCCTGTTTATCCAAAAAAAATAATAATAATAATAATTTGCACTGTCACGGGCATAGGGTATATCCGTATATATCTATGGTCCACTTGCGTGTCTGCTGATTTCGGAATTGATCTATGTTCAGATTCAGTAAAAGAGATAAAAGGTTTTGTCGGAGTAGTTTGTTGAAAGTAAACTGAGCGATAGATCGAAAGTAGAAGAGAGTACGACATGGAAGAGATGTCAGCTTATTGAGTTGAGAAACTACAATCCCTAAATATCCGGCGGCGGACACAGAATTTTCACAAAGGAAGTTTCATAAAAAAAAGTTAATCAATTAAGAGATTAAAGAATTAATATTACTCAGTTTTTCAGAGAGAATGACAAATGTTTACAAGATTTATTTCAAGGAGTTATATTAATTCTACTAGTGTAGGGAATTGAAGGGCGAAGGGGATAGGGGTAGAGCCATGATTTAGATTGAGGTGGCTCTATTTGAGTTGTTACGTGTTTTGCGTAAATTAAAGTGTGAAGAGAAAGTTTTATTGGTTAATTTTGTCTTTTGTCGAAAAAAGAATCAAGGTTTGGTACAACTCTCTTGTGATTTTCAAACTCGCTCACTTTTCAAATCCCTTTTTTACAAAAACAAATTATACGGATAGTGGTAAGTGTCTAATCGAATTACATATGTAAAATAATTTTTCTTTCGTGTGAAACACGGATGGGCTGGCACGTGCCCCAATTTCTCAACATAGTTTGCCTCTAGAAAGGAGTGAGATTTGGACCTGCACCAATGCTAACTGCTAAGGGCCACAAAATTAGTACCACATGAGCCGGCCACAAAATTACTACCACATGAGCTATTTCTTATCGAACAATAAGGACAGATCCCTCCATTCCAAATCTATAGCTATCAAAATAGACTTGTCAAATATGGAGAAATCACTCGAACGAATATATAATTTCTCTTATGGAAAAAATGTAAGGACCAAACTCAATTAATCATGTATCCTCTTTTAGGCTATAAATTCGGCCTTCAAGGTATACCTAAGAAGGAACCATGTAGCGTTTGGTGGGTGTTAATATATTAAGTGAGGCTCATGCTTCCCACGAATGTGGGACTAAGGTAACACACTTCTACCAGAACTTGAATACTACAAGTTGCCTACTCACAAATCCAACGACTTTGTCGCATGGTCCAGCAACCTCTCTTGGTGTCTGTGGTGGCAGAGCACCGCATCCTACCCACCACTTGGATCATGATGGGGGTCTAAAACTATTTGTAATGACCAAACCCGACAAACAATGGACCCCCTTTCGACCTGAACACTTGATCTTAAAATGTATACCTAAGAACATCAGTTCTTCAGTTAATAAGAAATTTCCAATTAACGAAAAAAACTGGAATATATATTTCTGTGCATTCTATTTTTTAATTACTAAGATATGGTTGGTCATCTTTACATATAATTGCATACAATTTTGTGCATCGCTATCCATTTTGAAAAGCAAAATAATATCATAAAAGATAAATGTACTACTAGAATAGAATTATTTATTCAAAAATTCTTGGTTGGGAAGGTCTTGGATTGTTCAAAATCATGTTGAGCAGGTGAACTTCTATACCATTAAATATTGTTTTGAGAAACAACTACTATATTTTGAATAAAAACTTGGAATCTCGTGGGTAAGGTGGTCGCCCGGACTCATCCAACGCTTGGTGCGCACTTGCCTATTGACAAAAATCGAACGACACCATCACATAATAACATAAAAAAAAAAAAAAAAATACTCCGTACATGAATTTTTCATAATTTTGAAAACCAACAAAGCAAGATATAACAGTAACACTAGGGAGAAAGACCTTGACCTTGACCTTGATGTGGTATGGAGATTCAAAGTCTTTAATCCAAAGGGGGACCAAGACGACTTCCAAAGTCACTTGTTAAGTCATGCTCTTTGAAGACAAATGAATATGTATAATATATCTCTATGGGACCTCACTCACCATCTTCACCAGTTTGCTTCACAACCACCCAAAAAAAAAAGAGAATTCAACCAATTACCTGATTTTTCTCAATCACCACACTCACAATCTTCTGCTTTATTACCATTCCAGTACACAGCCAATGCCTGGAGGATCAAAAATCTTTGTTACTTCAATTCAAGAACTGCCCCAGTTCGATCCAGATTCCTCTGTCAATTTGGTGAATTAGGCACGAACCAACGACTTTTGTCAATAGAATGGTGTGACTTGTGACCATTTTGGCTGTGTTATAGGTCTCGACCTGAACACAGAATCAATCTCCGGAGGATTAAACCACTCAAGTAGTCTTTTCGGGCTCAAGTTTCTAGAGAAGCTAAACTTGGCTTACAACAGCTTCAACTCCACACAATTGCCATCCAGTTTTGAAAACCTCACCAATCTAAGATATTTGGATTTGTCAAACGCTGGTTTCGTTGGGCAGATTCCAATTGAATTCTCGCGCTTGACGAAGTTGGTGAAGCTTGATTTGTCCAACTATATCCCGCTCTATCTAATGACTACTACTACATTCCTGCTCTATTTAATGACGACTATATTCCTTCAATCCGAATTGAGGACCCAAATTTATTTACACTTTTTCGGAACCTTAGTGGGCTTACAGTGCTTTGGACGGGGTAAATATATCAGCAAATGTGTCTGAATGGGGTCAGGCCATTTCATCTTCACTGCCTAACCTGCGAGTTTTGAGCTTGAGTGGTTGTTCTCTTTCAGGCCCTATGGATTCTTCCCTTCAAAACCTTCAGTATCTTTCAGAAATCAATCTGGCGGTGAACAATCTCTCGTCTCTAGTCCCAGATTTCTTTACGAATTTTCCGAATTTGACAGTTTTGATTCTCGGTGGAACAAACTTGTATGGAACAGTTCCAGAAGTCATATTTCAGCGGATACAAACACTAGAGACTCTGTTTTTCTCAAGCAATCCACTACTCAATGGTTCCTTACCTGATTTCCCAAAGAATGGATCCCTTCGGAATCTGGTGGTTCCCTACACCAGTTTTTTCGGGAATTTACTGGAATTCATTGGGAGTTTGATGGAACTAAGAAGGATAGAGATTCCGGGGTGTTATTTCAGCGAACCGATTCCGAATTCATTGTCAAACCTTAGTCAGCTTGTTTACATGGATTTTTTATCGAACAATTTTAGTGGTCCCAACCTTCGTTTCATGGATCCAAGAATCTCACTTACGTAGACCTCTCTCTTAATGCACTAAGAGGTGAAGTTCTTCCCACCCACTTTGAAGGGCTTTTGGATCTTTTGTATATAGATCTAGCATACAATTCTTTCAATGGGAGTATTCCTTCTTCTCTGTTTTCCCTTCCCTCTCTGCAAAAAATTAAGCTCTCCAACAACAAGTTTGGTGGCCAAATTTCTGGGTTTCCTCCAAATGGCTCCTTGTCTCCACTGGATACACTAGATCTGAGTAGTAACAAATTAGAAGGGACTATTCCCTCTTATTTCTTCAATTTTCAAAGGCTTAATATCCTCTCACTTTCTTTCAATAAATTTAGTGGCTCTGTAGAGCTACGAAGCATCCAAAGACTCCATAATCTTACTAAACTCGAGCTTTCTTACAACAACTTGACAGTCAACGTGAGTGTCAATGATTCCAGCTTCTCTTCCTTTCCCAAGCTTAATGCATTGAGTTTGGCTTTGTGCAATCTGCCATAGTTTCCCCATCCTGTACTGATGAACCAATCGAGAATCATCCATTTAGACCTTTCGGACAACCAAATTTCTGGGCTAGTACCCAATTGGATTTGGAATGTCGGAAATCAAAGTCTTGCTTATCTGAATCTTTCTTGTAATTTCTTAGTGGGTTTACAAAGCGAATATACCATGCCTAGGCTTAGTGTTCTTGACCTTCACTCCAATCAGCTTGGCGATGAAATCCCATTACCACCAGAAACAGCTATATATCTACTTGGACTACTCCAGCAATAATTTCACCACTATCCCTGGTGAAATTGGCAATGGCGTATCCTCTGCTAATTTATTTTCTCTTGCAAATAACGCGATCACTGGACCTATCACTCGATCCATATGCAATGGGAGCAACCTTCGGGTTCTTGATCTGTCCAACAATATGTTAAGTGGCACTATACCACAATGTCTGACTGAAAATTGCACTGAGACTCTTGGGGTACTGAACTTGGGGAACAACAATCTTTCTGGTAATATATTTGGAATATTCCCACAAGCATGTGTTTTAAAGACACTGGATTTGGAAGGGTATGTTCCGGAATCTCTGTCGAATTGTGCGATGTTGGAGGTTTTGAATCTTGGCAGCAACAACATGAATGGTAATTTCACATGCTTCTTGAAAAACTCATCCAACTTGCGTGTCTTGGTTTTGCAGTCCTACATTTTCCGAGGGGGCATAAGATGTCCAGAGCTGAATACTAGTACGTGGCCGAAGCTTCAAATCATTGATATAGGTTTGAACAAGTTCTGTGGTGATCTGCATCCGAAATTCTTTCTACATTGGAACGCAATGATGATTGGTAGAAGTAACAGTCACCTGCGTTATGAGTTCCTGAAGCTTAATAACTTCTACTATCAAGACAAAGTAACTTTAACCCTAAAAGGGCTAGAGATGAAGCTGGTGAAGATCTTAACTCTGTTTACTGCCATTGATTTCTCTGGCAACAATTTCGAAGGAGAGATACCGGATATAATTGGGGCTCTGAGTTCCCTCCACGTACTCAACCTATCTAGAAACGCCCTCTCAGGTTGAATTCCGTCACGACTTGAAAACTTGACACAGCTCGAATCGTTAGACCTTTCACGTAACAACTTAAATGGGAGCATCCCGCCGACACTTGCAAGGCTTACATTCCTTGCAGTCCTGGACTAATCACATAATCAACTGGTCGGAAGAATACCACAGGGCTATCAATTCGCAACATTTTCAAATACTTCGTTTGAAGGAAATGTAGGATTTTACGGACCTCCTTTGATTGCTAGTTGTGCAGAAGCAGAACCGTCAAGGCTAATATTGGACGGTAGGCAGTCATATACTGACGAGGATGAGATTAACTGGGTCGATGTAACTGCCACGTTGGGATATACTGTGGGGTTTGGAGTTATTGTTGGGCCACTTTTATATTCGAAAAGATGGAGACAATGGTACTACAAACCTATTGCTTGAATTATTGTGAGGATCCTCCATCATCGAGAGCAGCGAGCAAGACATCAAAGAAGAAGAGACAACAAAAACCAGCTGTGGAGACGCCAGCTCCACTAAAGGGTAAGTGCTCAAAGTAGAGCGTAATTGTGGTCGTTTACTTAATTAACTCAATTTGCTTTTAATAAAGTGAAATCAGGTAAGGGTTTGTGCATTGTGATACGGATCATGAACCATCATTGATAGAGCCATAATCTCTACTTAGGAGGGGCCAGAGGAGAAAAAAAATCGACATAAATGACTTTTTATGCGTTGATTAAGCATATTAAAAATAGAGTTCATAATTCAATTAAATATGCTAAAAAAATATCTTGAATATTAAAATCACAGAATATATGGTGTCTCTATAAGTGTTATTCCACTTCACATATGGCAAATGGAGCGGAAGTCAAATAGTGGGTGGCAAATGAAGCAGAAGTCAAATAGTGGGCCACCTATACTCCTTGCATCAGGTGAGGTTCAAACCCCACCGACCTCATCCCCTTTTCCCATATATAGTACTAGTGTTTGATTTTTCTTGTCAAACAAAAACTTAATTCACTTGTGAAACCCCACCAGCCTCATCCCCTATTCCCATATATAGCTCCGCTTCTGTGTACCATCTTTCTAGTTTCTTGAATCAAGTTTCGTAGCGTATCGAACATCGCAAGATATTTACCATCATTAATTTATTTTTTGATCTGCATTTAGCATCTTTAATTAGAGTATTCGACTATATAAAGAAAAGTATGTGATGAAGCGGTTTTTGGTCACCTTCAGAGGAGGGGTTCCTCAACCGCCCACCTAGTCCTCCAGCGGATGAAACGGCTTCTGGCGTGCTCGATTAATGACCTGCAAAATAGACACGGTAAACTATGGGCATCGGCGTGGCTGTTGACATCGCCCCTCCAATGCCTAAGTCAGTCGAGATATGGAGAAATTGGACTGAGTATGAGTTTCGTATCGTTTTTGCGTACCTTTCTGATATGGAGGTGTGATCTTTATATAGGCATCTTGGGAGGAATCCCTTAGAATTGGGACTCTTAAGTCTCATTCGCTTGTGGCGGGTATAGATAGGTGTTTGGAGTGTCCTCCTCATCTTAGGACTCCCCTGATTTTTATCAGGTTTGAGGAGTCCTTTCACCTTTGGACTCTTGTACCTGTTTATCAGGTTAAGAGTACTTACCGTGCTGGGACCTCTTGGGCTTATCCGCACATGACGGAAATAGGATGGAGTGTCCTCCTTACCTAGGACTCCTTTGGTCCTTATCAGGGTTGAGGAGTTCTCCTCTCCTTTGGACTCTTTGATTCTTATCTAGATCAAGAGTCCTTGTGACATATAGAGGTTTATCCCTTGGGATCTCTGGTCCTTATCCTTTATTGGTGGATTAGACCTTGGTCATGTCAGAAGTCTTTTAGACTGTATGAATTCCCTTCATAGAGTATTTTATAAGTCTTTGGATGCAGGTTTGCCATCTCTGCCAAGCTCACCTCGTGAGCTAAGCTTGGTATTCTTCAATGAGTTATGCTCGTAAGTTGGCCTCTGTCCTTGGACTGGTTTAATAGAGCCTAGCTCTTATAGGCTAGATTCCATGTTCTTGGGACTCTAGCTCGAGCCCTTAGGGCTGTGCTCCTGATCTCTTTGATTTGGGCTGACCTTGAGATGACCTTTGCCCTTGGGCTGGTCCACTGAGCTCAGCTCTTCAAGCTAAGCTTCATGTCATTAGGTCCCCTACATGGCCCTTCGTGTTGAGCTAGGCTTTCTGGTCTGGGCTGACCTTGGAAGGTTATTTTATACTTATCAGTATGCTTACAGAAAACACGATGGAATGATCCCAAAAAAGAAAAAGAGAAAAAAGGAAAAGAAACGAAAGAAAACACGACGGAAATTGTGAAAAACAAAAGATTAAAGTGTCTGCAAACTAAGAGTATTTGTGACAAACCGCAACCTAGCATTTGAGAATACAGATATTTAGAGGTACACTGTATCATTACTTAGGGGTTGTTCGGACAAAAAATCCCCCATGGCTTATTGACTTTCTCAGCAAAAATAAGCCTCTTGACACACTGTGACTTTTTTGGCTCATTTTTCCCGGGAAAGCCGGCTCATTTTTATTCCCGAACAGCCCCTTAGTCACCCTCGGCTAATTATTTTGTTCAGGGACGAGATCGTTCGAGTAGAAATCCTTACCCTGTTTTGCACGACATCATATATTGGCAGGCGAGTTTCCGAATCCCTCAGCTACATCATGAATTTTGAAGTTTATAATCACATACAGTTTTAATTATGCATTTTCATAAGATAAATGTGAAAGTTTGTAATATTCATAGGACTTATGGGGTAGCTCCCACTGGATGTTTACTATGCGCCGTTGGATGTGCATCATAGATTTCATATTATATGAGATATATGGTTGTTTGGCTTTGTTAGGATCGATTACCCACGCACACGATGATTATGCAAGTTAACAGTAAAGAGATTAACACACAGATATACGTGGTTCCCTAAAACCGGGTACGTCCACGGGAGCGAGAGCGATAGAGATTTATTATTGAGAACAGTACATAGGGTTTTACAATAGAGAATATTTATAGTCTCCTCTATTCCTGCCCTAATCCGGATTATGGCCTGAATACCCATAATGCCCTTATAACACCGTACCGTACCGCGGGGGGCGTTGCCCTCCGCTCCGCTCCGCTCCGTGATCTGGCCTTTCTATTAGAACTTTTTTGTATCTCTTCATACATAACATATGAGCCATTAGTTCTAACAGGCTTGTTGGCCTAATTAGTTTCACAGTTTATTTCTATACACGAATATAGAATTTGTTTTAATTGTTTTGTCAATTCCATGGTAAACTTGTAACTTTGGTATTCGAAAATCTCACCTGAACTTGTTTACCTCTTTTCAGGCGATCACTTGTAAGGGACAAGATTTAGCATTGGACACTAAGTTAGCTATTTCAGTTTCATGTCAATTTCAGTCACTTGAATTGTGAGCCTGTAATAATATGGCATGACATGGTACTTGTCTATTTACTGCTTTTCTAATTGGGATTAGCGGACCCGATGGTTTGTAATAAATTTAGCTCATACTATTTATCTTTCAGTGTTCAGTAAATAGAAGCTTCGGCGTAAGAATTAATAACGATTGGAGGAAAATTGAGAAAATTTTTGAGCAGAGATGAATCTAGAGATATATAAGGTTTGTGTTTATTTTTTGAATCCAGAGATATAGCACCAGCTGGACCACTCTAGGTGATTTGGTAACTTTTTATTAAGTATATATATTCTACTCTATTTTTCCGCCTTGCGCTTCACTGTACTGAAGCGCACGCCTCGCTTTGCGCTTCAGCAGCCCTTTGGGACAAAATCGTCCATATGACGATCGATTTCCAGGAAGAATTAGAAGCATCGAGTCCTCGAGAATGCAGACATGATGATACAGGGTTTAAGGTATACTTATTTTCATTCAGAGTCAAAATCATCCTTTCGAATCCAATTTCCACGTAAAATTTCACACATCGAGCGCTCAAGCATGTATACTTGTGGGAGAAGACGAAACGTCGGAAACAGAGTCCGGTACAGAGTTTATGTGCTGGGACATGCCTGCCCATATGATAATTTGGGGTACCAACGGTTGAGGTTCAAATCTTACGCCTTACTTAACTCTCTAAGCCCTCGAGCTTGTTTAACATGAGGGAATTCCAATCAATTGTACTACCATATATTAGCTATTTCAAATACATTAGATGACTCTCAAACTCGATCAATGTCGACATCCAATCTGACTCGTCAAAGATGGAGAAATGGCTACGTACTACAAACATCTAATACATATAGCACCTTCCCAGTAGTTGCTCTGATGGAAAAATTAATACATCACCGACGTCCGGCGACAGCTAACAAGAATTTCCAATTAACACACCAATAAGGACAAGAGCTTGACTAGTCTACACCCCAGAATTCCAGATTAATTACTATCTTGCATAGTAGACTGAGAATGTGTTAGAGCAGTCGAAACGAGTTAAAGCTCCTAACCGGACCATGGGACGATCATAAGCCCTGAATTCGAAGATATGATGTGTGAATTCTGCTGCTCTCTTTGTGTACCTTATTCATTAAAAAATATAATAACACACAATAAAAGATAATTATAGGGCTGCAAACGAAACATACTGCTCGCGAGCAGCTCGTGCCTCGGCTTAATTGGCCCAGCTTGTTTGAAGAGGCTTGCTAACTAAATTAGCCAGACTCGGTTCGTTCAGGGCTCGACTTGTTTACAAACGAGCTGAACTCGAACTCGAGTTTTAGACTTTGCTCAGCTAGTTTGCACCCCTAGATAATTAAGTCATGTATCCTCGTATCGGTGCCAACATTTGGATCCATAATTACATGCATGCCCTCTTATCTTAATGTTTGAGATGTCCAAAACCGAGATACAACCCACAAAAATATTCGCACCGTAAGATAGAACATTGCACCGTCACAACACGTACATCTGTGGGCACACGCCCCTAAAAATTTCACATTTTTAGTTTTTGCGAAAAGTTCGGTTTGCGCCCTTTTGTTTGAAAGCATAATGAAATGCTGTTTTGAGAGAGTCGCCACCCGGGTTTTACGGAAAACACCCAAGAAACTGATTTTGAAAACGCTTTTGTTCACGTTTGTTTGATTTGAAAAGACTTGTAAACTGGTCCGTCGTCACCTTCGATATCTGAGGTTCAGGAGCCACGTTACGAGAGGGGAAGGGTTTTATGGCACCCCTCTCGCCCAATCCGAAGACTGGTCTCTACTTAGGCATTTTATAAAACATTTGCATTTTTCTCTCTCTTTTAATCATTTATTAGCCAGTTAGGGCGGGGGAACAGTTAATGGGGATTAACAAATAACAAGTTGTATTTATGTGGCAAAATGTAATGTATGGATTATGAACAAATATATAATAGATTGAGAACAAGCACTCCTGTGGGTGTTTTGAACAAACTGGAGTGCGCCGCTCGGGTCGCCGTGGCGCAGTTAATATATCAAAGATGCACCGATTTGATCGGCATGCCAACACAACCGACGACGCCACCCATAATCGGCGACTTCAAAGGAGCTTCAAACTCACAGATTCTCGCTTCTCAACCCTCCGGGCTCGAATGGACCAAAGGCACACCTGTGACAAACCACGCAGCTTGATATAGCAAAGATATATATAGTTACAGTGGTACAAAGAACAAATCAAACAAGAATAAACAGATCGAAAACCCCATAAATAGAGTGGGGATCAAACAGAAGCCCATACTAAATCAAGAGGCAGGCCGCCATCGGAGCTTTGGAATGTGGCGACGCAAGTCAATAAAGCGCCAGGCGCCTACTTGTTTCCTTTGTCCAAGATTTGGCTTTGCTTCATCTCGGCTCGAACAGACCAGATGGATCCTGTGGGCCCTACTACGCTTATAGCAGATAACAAGCTACACAGTTTCTAAAATATGGAAAAGCAATAAGTTGGTTTTAGCATGCTTCAGGGTGATCAGAAAGAAAAGGAAAAATGAGGACGATCAGTGATCCCCACACTAGTCCTATCATGCAGCCATGAGTGGCGCACGCATGTAGAGGACTGGCGCACGCCTCTGATCTTCCTACAACATTGCTTATTTGTTAGCTTTGAGATCAGGCGTGGTATTGATTACCAGCCTGGGCTCTGCTAACTCCCCTCAGGGGTCGAAATAAATTCCAGAATAAAAGGTGATATACCTTTGGTTTGAGGTTGATGGATGGTTTGAGCCTTGAGATGGATGGATGGATGGATGGATGGAAATGGCAATGTGGAGCGTATGACTGATCAGTGGAGGGGTATTGTTTTCTGCCCCTTTCAATGTATGAAAGAAGGAGGCAAGAGAAAAACTAGAGAGAGAGAGAGCTAGAGAGCATTGATGAACTTGAACCCTTTGCAAATAAATGCAAGGGAGTATTTATAGACTGAGATGGAGGGCTGATCAGCCTGGCCTTAAGGCCTGTTTGGGGTGGCAAGAGAGAAGGGAGCCTCCATGCATTAAATGCATGAGACTTGCCTTGATGGAAGGTGTAGGAGAGAGGGGGAGACAGTTCTGGACGAAACAATCATCAGGGGAGCTGTAGCTCACGTCAGGGTGGCTCAAAAGTCTCGGGCAAGTGGTCCCAAAAAAGGTGATTTGACTGGAAAGAAGTGGCGCGCGCCAGTCAAGAGTGGCGTGCGCCGGTGTGGTGTGCTTGGATGCCCGATGACTGACACGTGGCAAGGAACCAGCGTGTGTCAGTCGATAACTGGCGTGCCGAAGCAGGGTTGTGCTGAGGCCATTTGGTTCTGGCCCAAGGGGTTTGAAACAGGTTCGACAATGGTTTAAAAGAGTTAGGAAAGCTCGAAGCTCAAATGCACCAACAATCCCGGACTGTTCTTGACCTTAATCATCATAGGGGAATCAAAAGACCGTACATGCCCGGACAGCCCAGAATAGGGTGTCTACAGTAGCCCCCCTTTGACAGCACTTGGGATACCATCGCTTTGGTACAAGTAATGTCAAAGGTTTCAGACACCCTTTCGAGGCTATTCAGAACAGACATACGAGCCAATGAAAGATGCGTAATCTTAAAGAACCTGCTTGATTGAGTGGACGGATAGATCATCGCTTGCTGAGAATGATACGGACAACGTGGATCGCTGCATGAGTTGTGGAAATGGCGGAGTCTCCTGGGGAACGAGTAGTGGCTACCCGCTGGGGAAATAAGAGATCGATGGACTCTTCTCGGGAATAATCCGTTGGAAGCGACCTGCAGCCGCTTTGCTAGATTTGAAATTGGATGGGCAGACCATCGTTGATTTGAAGGCGGACAAAAGGCGGACTTGTCTGAGATAACTTGATTTTGAAGTTGATTGAAATTGGACGGATGGGCCGTCGTTGATTTGAATTGGACGGATGGGCCGTCGTTGATTTGAATTGGACGAGCGGATCGTCGTTGATTTGAATCGGACGAATGGATCGCCGTTGATTTGAATTGGACGAGCGGATCGTCGTTGATTTGAATTTGGACGAGCGGATCGTCGTTGATTTGAATTGGGACGAGCGGATCGTCGTTGATTTGAATTTGGACGAGCGGATCGTCGTTGATTTGAATTGGGACGAGCGGATCGTCGTTGATTTGAATTGGACGAGCGGATCGTCGTTGATTTGAATTTGGACGAGCGGATCGTCGTTGATTTGAATTGGACGAGCGGATCGTCGTTGATTTGAATTTGGACGAGCGGATCGTCGTTGATTTGAATTTGGACGAGCTCTGCTTGGGGAGACATCATCCATGAGAGGAGTAACATAATCTGATGGACCTGGGCCCCTGACTTGATATAATTTTAATCTAGGAACGCAATTTGGACCTCAGGCCCAAGTCCCACTGGCGTGCGCCAGCAAAGGTTCGGCGTGCGCCACTTTAATTGGCAGACCCGGCCCAGACCCGGCCCGGTCATCTCCTACGTCTTATAAACTTCCCAGGCAGTACGAAACCGCCATTCTTCGACTTCAAAACTGTCGAGACCTTCTCAAAAATTTCTCAGAACCTCTATTCTCACCCCATTGATCCAATCCATACCCAAAATCCACTACTCTCTTGTCATCCATGGCGGAATCCGGCCACGGTAGCGGCAGCACATGCGGTGATGATGGCGATGGTAGTGGGCGGCCACGAGGTGCTGGGACTGGAGCGGAACCACCCTCGATCGGCGACCTAGCGTCAAGCGAAGCTTCGACAGGCATGGGTGCAGTGATTACGAGCGGCGGGGACAGCGGTGATGGCCATGCAACAGAGGTGGTTGGTGACGATGACCGGCGTGCACTAGTTGATCTGGGGCGTGCGCCGGTAGGCAATCCGACAGTGGACCCTCGGGTTAGTCGATTGGACCCACGAAGTAGCGTGGAAGCCTTGGTGGTGACTGGTACAAGTTCTGCTGGGGCCGGCACCAGCGGCAGTGGGGGTGATGTCGGTTCGGGGCAGCCGTCGAGTGATCCGGGGAGCGGGAAGGCTCCGATGATCGTGGACGAGAGTATACCAGTAGTGAGGTCAGACCACATAGAGCGGGTGGAGTTCGTGCCACCCGCGGCGTCGTCGAGTCACGAGCCCATCATGAGCAGCACTTTAGCGGAGTACGTTGGCTCTGACAGGCTCGCTCAGTTGATGAGGGAGAACCCCCATGTAGTCGCGGTGGTAGAGAGAGCTCGAGAGGAGAGGCTGGCAGAGATAGCTCGCTGGAATGAGCAAGAGAGGCTGATACGAGAGCAGGAGGCTGCTGCGAGAGACGCGGGGCCAGCTGAGGGTGTTCAGGACGACCTGGTACGTGAGCTTGCGGCAGCGGAGCGAGAGCAGGAGACGGGGGTGTGGGTGACTGAGCGTGCTGTGGTGCAGGCCAAGACTTTGCTGGAGAGAACTAGAGCCACCTTTATACTAGAGACGTACACTCCTCCTGCAGCCCACCTGTTTGTCCCCTCGGGTATAGACGGCTACACGCCTTCACAGGACAGTTACGACGACGGGTTGGTGCTGAGGGACCCACTGTTTCACATGTCCGTTGGTTGGGAGCAGGTATGACTCGTAAACTACTTCCTTTTGCTCTTGAAATTGTAGCTTCATAGTCCATAGCTTAAATTGATTATCTTGTGAAGCATGCTATTCGACTTGCAGAACTTCGACTTAGTTGAAAATATCCTCGACTGTTGGATTGACTGAAAGAATATCCTGATGACTTGACTCGACCATGACAATGCCCGAAAGTAGTAATTGACTGTAGATTGCCCCAACTTTGATTGATAGAATACTTGACATGACTTCATTCGACTGATGAGTTACTTTGTTAACTTTGACATCGACTTAAAGAACGCCCGTAGATAATGGAGATCGACAAATAGAATACCTGATAACGTTCGAATTCGACCAATAGGATGCATGCTAGTTGAGATCAACTGATAGAATGCTTGGTAACGTGCCTCGTAGCTTGATTCGACCGATAGAGTAACTGGTAAATTGATTCGACTGATAGAATACCATGCTGCTTGATTCGACTTGATAGAATAACTGGTAGATTGATTCGACTGATAGGATACCATGCTGCTTGATTCGACTGATAGAATACCATTCTGTTTGTGGCTGTTTGTTGCATGCAGAGAGGAGTGGCTAGTTCTCGAGGACATGGCGGGCCGGCAGCTTCGTAGGAGCTATACATCAACTTGCCCGAGAGAGTGAGGGTGTTGGTGGATGCTGCAGGGTTTGGTCCGTTTATACGGACGCTGATAGCAGTGAGGAGTGACCACGCTCTATTGACAGCCCTGGCGGAAAGGTGGTGGGACACGTCCAACTCCTTCCACTTCCCGATTGGGGAGATGACGGTGACCCCGACAGACTTTGCAGCGATCACCGGCCTGAGGGTAGGAGGAGACCCGATCCCTTTTGACTCTGGGATTCATAGTGACACAGCGGCGCTGAGGTGGTTTCTAGGCCAGGTGCCCATGGGTAGTGCGGAGATGGTCCCGCACGAGCAGTTTGCGAGATACTTAGAGGGGAGGATACCCGCTTCAGAGTTGGAGGAGGCACAGATGGCCAGAGCTTACTTGTTGTACTTGTTTGGGGCTACTCTGTACCCGAACAAGCGGTCCACGGTGCACCTGTCCTACCTGCCGGCCCTCTATGACTTTCACACAGCCTCTCGGTTTGACTGGGGAGGAGCAGCTTTGGGCACGTTATATGCTCATGGGAGAGTTCCTCGCGAGAAGCCGCAAGGGCGTTGCCACGGAGGATATGGGAGGTAAAACAATCATGCTTTCATACACTGCATTTTCTTTGGATTATACCATGCATGTCAGTATTTTGATGACTTGCTTGATTTGACATTGCAGTTGTGGGCTTACGAGGTTATTGAGGATGTTCCCTCCAGAGAATAAATGCCCTAATCAAGATGTTCCTCGTATGATGATTCTGGCCTTCTCGTGGCAAAGACCAGAAAACAAAGAAGACTCGATGGAGTTTCGCTCTACCTGACGAGCCGCCGAAAGTGTACAGTATCAAAACAATCCTCAAGTTGTCTTTCCTTAGTCGCTTTAATGTCGCCGACGCCCTTCGCTTCGGCCTGCTTATCTTATGCCACAGTAGATTGGGATCCTCGACCAGTCGGAGCCGAGTCCCGAGTACGTGGAGATGAGCAGAGCCGCGGATCGCGAGCCGAGTACGCCGAGTCGGCCTTTGGGTGGCAGTGGTACCTAGGTGATCGGGTGACACGTCAGTCACTTGTTTTGGAGGAGTTTCTCGTTCCTGGACCGCTTCCCAAGCATGCTTCGCACACGAGCAGGTATACACTGGCTGAGCTTCAGCGTTTCACGGTGCCGCAGGCGGCTTCTACCTTTACGAGGCCCAGGCAGGACTATGCCGTGTACCGGAGGCAGCATTTGATGAATCCTTTTGGGGTGATAGAGGCGATGGCTGTGCGGAAGGAGGCTGCGAGAGCAAGGCAGAGAGACAGGGGCAGAGAGGTAGGTCATCACGCTCGAGGGAGAGGAACGTGTATGCTCAGGCGACTGGACTTCCTCAGCTTTCATGGAAGCTGCCAGTGAGGGATGCGCAGGGAGAGGCCGCCGAGATTCACTTTGAGCCTTCCAGGACTGAGCCAGCAGAGATCACAGGACCGGTATCCAATACTTTCTTTCCTTGTTCACTTGTGTTGTATCTGTATTGTATCCCATTTGTATTTTGATCTTGAGTCCAAAACATGTGCAGGTGCCGGTCGAGTGGGCCCAGGAGGCTGTTCGCCTGATGCTTGCCATGGAGAAAGCATTTCACAGGATAGCAGCCGGCACTCCTTTGCAGTTGCACTACCCTCCAGCTATCCCATCTCCTGCTGTTCAGCCACAGGTATAATCTCACACATTTGTTGCCTTGATACGTAGATAATTCGAGCATGTTTGATACAATGCACTCTGGTGGGCCCAGCATGTTTGATACAATGCCTGTTGGATATACCTGCTCTTGATACCTGCTTCAATATTCAATATACAATATATGCACAATATGTACACTAAAATATTTGAAATGCATTGACAATACAGGGACGCGCTAGGGCGGCTTCTAGGAGGAAGGCTGTGAGAGCTGCCCCACAGAAGGGCAAGGGCAAGGCACCAGCGGCGGTCCAGACTAGCGCTACACAGCCTGAGTCCAGAGGAGTGGTCATTGCCTCAGCTAGCGAGCCGGAGCAGTTCCGCCGAGTCCTGAGGAAGAGGACCGGGGATAAGAAGCTGCCTGAGGGTCCCTCGAAGAAAAGGAGGCGAGAAAAGGAAGAAGAAGAAAGGGGAGAGACAGAGTCCCTCAGCAGCGGATCTGACTCGGCCAGCGATCCGAGGTTTCGATTCATTCCGGGGGATCTGGCTGCGGCGGAGGTGAGTGAGGAGGACAGCGAGGGTGACGGCGTCGACCCCGAGGATTTTAGCGACTGAGGGCTATCACTGAGCCTTAGTTATTTTACTGCCTAGCCTGCCTTTTGACATTGGTACTTTTGACACTTCAGCATTTGGATACATTAGCACTTTGATTTTGGGAGGAGGCCTGCGTGCCTTGGTTTTGAGGGCGAATGTGCCCAATCACACTCTGATTTACTTGCTTGGGCCGTTGCGCCGTTTCATACTTTTCGTACTGCTTTGATACTTGAGACATTATGCCGTACAGTGATATGATAACTGCGTTTTCTGTTTATTAATCTCCTTTTGATAACAAGCGGCAAATGAAGAGAATAAACCATCCACTAACCTAACATGCATTGACAAACAGCCTGAATCGACACACGAATACTAGAGTATGTACAAACTGACTTAGCTCGAAAGAAATGGATAGAAAAGTCCCAGGATACGCCCCGTGTCCCCCAGGATACGCGAATACGGGAAAATAATGAAATTTGGGCATTAACGTGCCAAAATTCAAAATTCTCTGAGACGAAGGAAACTGACACTTCTGTAGGGCTAGAATAACACTCTATGACTTGCACGAATCGACGGATTCGAGAAAGAACGCCAGGATACGGCCAAAACACCAAAAAAAGGGAAAAATACCACAAAAGCGGGTATAAAATGCCAAAGACGGCTCGATTATAGGCCCGGACTGACACCGACACCCCCACACAGTCACATAAGGTCTATGTAAGCTATATGGCCTGAGAAAACTTGGCAAAAGTTCCCGAAACGGATTTTGACCCTCCGTATCCCCCATTCTAGTAGGATACGGGCCATTGGACGTCCAAAATCTTCGTTGAGCACGACATTTGGAGCTCAATGTTTCGACATAGTCCCAAATACCCTTCATGACTTGTACGAGCCATCCATGCAGCGAAATAAGCCTCGGTATTGAAAGTGAACGTTTGATGGCAGTGGCTGCTGTAAGGTGGTTCTGACATAGGTCTCACTGGCGTGCGCCAGTGATTATGCTGAGTGCGCCAGTGGAATATCATACTGGCGTGCGCCATTGGGTAATGGCGTGCGCCAGCCAGGCGTGCTCCAGACCCACTTGTCTGGCCAGCTGTCCTTTTCCTAGATGCTCCCTTGTCTTCATCCACACACGCTGCAGACACGATTTTCTGTGTATCTCAGGGGCAGCGTCCTTCTCTGCAAAGGCTTATGGAGACCAACGGCTACTTTGAATGGTAATATGAGAATGAGATGTATTATGTTGGTCTATAAAAGGCAGAACACGCACTGCTGAATTTATACCACCCCATTACACTGCCCCAGTATAATTTTTTCGTTCAGTTTTTCCCACTACGCCCAGATGGAGAACCCAATTCCCACTTTGATCAGGCCTTGGTTAACCGAATTCCTGAGCATGGATTGGCTAAATTTCCGGTACCACGGCCTCGCTTCGTTTCGCTATCTTCGACACGTGCCGCTTCGTCCGGCACTTTTGAGAGCTGCTCTCCGGTTTTGGGATCCGGACGTCCACGTCTTCCGCTTTGGTGATGACGAAATATGCCCCACAATCGAGGAGTTCCATGCATATCTCCAAACCTACGCGTCTTCCACGCTCGTGGTTCCCCCTTACCAAGTGAGCATGCCGGGCCTGCTGGCATCCTCGCTCGATATCTCTCGAGGTTTGGCCAACACCATTTTGGAGGGCGGTCAAATTAACATTATGCAGTTGATCGCTCGATACAGCCCGGAGGGCGATTTGGAGGATGACGCAGTGCAGGCCCGACGCCGTTTTGCACTGGTGATCTGCCTGCTGGCTGCCTACTTGCTCGTTCCTGCCGACGGAAAGGTCAGCCCTTTGCTGGTGAGCGTGGCCACTCAGATGGCGGACCGGAAGAATGTGATCCCTTTGGTTCTTTCGAAGACTCTCTTAGGTTTAGATTCGTGTATACCGCCACCCAACACTTTCACGTGAGTCCACTTCGCCTGTAAACTCACTCACCACCTTTTTCCGATTTTGCACATTCTCTTTACCTCGACTCTCGCTTTGGGTCAAGCTTTCGGGCTTCTTACTTGTTTTCCCGCTCAGGCTTATCTGGATTCTTACTTGTCTTTTCGCTTCATGTAGTTATGGTTATGCGACAAGTTGGGCCTGCTGCATCCTCCGATGGACGACTGGGAATCTGTTTCCAAAGCGGATCCACCAGCGGGAGATGAGGTATCCCGAGATGGATCTCGAGGAATGGTATGCCTTCGCAGCAAGTACAACCCAAGAAGTCGCCCTGAGGTGCCCTTGGCCGGAGCTCCCGACATGACTCTCCTTTCGAGGGTTTCGACAAATGGCCGTGATAGCAAAGTGTCGACGGCGCTCACTTTCTACATTTCCGATCAGTATCCTCCGCCACCGGCGTTTCACAGAGAACAACCGTGGTTTCCGTGACCGACGGCTTCCGTGTTCCCAATTTCACTGCCCAGACTCTCAATGGTTACAAAAGGCGCTGGGGTTTCAGAGTCTTTCAAGGAGAAATGCCGGACTTCACCACAAGACTAAGGAACAGTTATAAACAATGGCTGAGAGCAGAGGTGTATGCAAGAGAAAACATCGACTGATTCGGACTACTTTGCTGTGCTTAGAATAAGCTGTGAGCCATTAGCTTCTCAAGCATTTTGTTCTGTTTTTCATGCTCAACTGTTTTTAGGTTTCATGCTCAGCCTATGTAATAGAAATAGTAGTTTGCAATAAAAACGAAAGACGGAGGGTTTCCCCCTTTTGATTTCTCTGATAACGCCTAGACTTGTCCCCGACTTCCGCTCGACCTTTGATGTTGACGCCAAAATGTGCAACCATGGACCAAGTTGATAGAGTGTGACCGGGTCTCAAGGTGAGACTGCCTACGTATCCCTTTTCAGGGAATCAGGTCAGAACGTAGTTCAGGCCAAGGTTCACTCGTGTATTTTACCTCTCCTTTTGCGCTCTAACTTTTGCCTAGAACCGCCTTTTCAGGTTTTCGGTCTAGCGAGCTTTCGACTTTCGCCTATTTATTTTTGCCTAGACCGCCTCCTTAGGTTTTCGGTCTAGCAGGCTTGCTCTAATTTTTGCTTGGCACCGCCCACCCTTGTGGTTCTCGGCCCAACGAGCATCTCTCAGGGGTAGAAACGCTTGAGTTGATCCAGCTTGACCAAAGTACTGAACTCGTTGCCGTCAAGGTCGATGAGCTTGGCAGCACCTCCAGACAGGATGGTCTTGATAATGTAAGGCCCTGAACGCTTGGGTCGGAACTTCCCGCGGACATCGAACACCGGGGCTCGGATCTCCTTTGTAACCATATCTCCTTCGACTAAGCCCCTGGATTTCACCTTTTTGTCGAATGCACGGGCGATTCGACGTTGATACCCTTGAACATGATACAGGGCCCGGAGCCTTCTTTCATCAAACAGCAGCAGCTCTACAAACCTCCCGCTCAGCCATTCAGATTCCTCGAGACCACTCTCAGTCATGACCCGCAAAGATGGAACTTCAAGCTCGATGGGAAGTACCGCCTCCATCCCATAGACCAAAGAAAACGGAGTTGCACCAGTTGAAGTGCGGATCGACGTTCGATATGCCCAGAGAGCCAGCGATAACTGTTCATGCCAATCCCTTGCAGCCTCAGCAGTCTTCTTGATAATTGTCTCGACATTCTTGTTGGCGGCCTCGACTGCTCCATTTGTCTGTGGACGATAGGTTGTAGAATGGTGGATCTCGATACCGAATTCCTCAAAAAGCTCCAGAACCCTTCCCTTGAAATGACTTCCGTTATCAGACACGAAAGCTTGGGGAACACCGTACCGGTAAATGATGTTCTTTCTGATGAACTGAGCGACCTGAACCGTTGTCAAAGTCTTGTAGGATTCAGCCTCGACCCATTTAGTGAAATAATCTATCGCCACCAGTATGAACTTGTGACCATTTGAAGCAGCCGGTGTGATCATGCCAATAACGTCGATGCCCCACACGGAGAAAGGCCATGGCGAGGTCATGCCATACAATTTAGACGCAGGAACGTGCTGCAGATTGGCATGGATTTGACACTTGTAACAGCGCCGCACATAGTCAATGCATTGAGACTCCATGGTTGACCAATAATAACCCTGCCGGAGGATTTTTCTTGCAAGCATAACACCGCTCATATGGGGACCGCAGACTCCTTCGTGAATCTCCTCCATGATCCTTGTTGCTTCAGCCCCATTGACACATAGTTTGTGCATTCCGCAGTGAGACCTTCGATACAGTTTCCCTCCACAAATGATGTATTGGGCAGCCAATCTCTGCAAAGCAACCCGATCTTTCCTAGTAGCCCCGGCAGGAAATTCCCCGCGCTCCACGAAGTTCCAAATGTCATGGTACCAGGGCAGGCCATCATCGACATCATCGATGGCGTTGACATACTCATAAGCGGGCAAATCCCTCTGTTCAATCACGATCGGTCGCAAACGGACCCCAACTGGAAGCTCAATCATTGAAGCCAAAGTCGCCAAGGCGTCGGCGAACTGATTCCTCAAGCGGGGAATATGGGTGAAAGCCACCCTGTTGAAACGAGGAATCAGTTCCTCCAACTCTTGGTGATAAGGCTTCAATTTCTCCTCACGCACCTTCCAGTCTCCATTGGCCTGAGAGACTACCAGGTTCGAATCTCCGATTACTTCTAACTTTTCGACCCCAAGAGCAATAGCCGCCTCCATTCCGACGATACAGGCCTCATACTCAGCTTGATTGTTGGTGACATCGAAGTTTAATTTGAAAGCAAGCGGAATGTGAGCACCGGCGAGTGTGATCAGCAACACTCCGATCCCAAAACCCTTCTGATTCGCAGCCCCATCAAAATAGAGCGTCCACACTTCTTCCACGACCGTTAGCACATCCTCATCAGGGAAAGTAAAGTCGACGTCCTTCGGCCCGTCAATCGGATGATCCGCCAGAAACTCGGCCACAGCACGGCCCTTCACAGACTTCCTTGTAACATATTGGAGATCGAACTCAGCCAGCAAGAGCAACCAACGTGCTAGCTTATGGGTGAGCGCCGGCTTCTCGAACAGATACTTAAGAGGATCCATCCGAGAAATCAACACCGAATAGGCTAGCATGTAGTGTCTAAGCTTTCGGTAGCCCAAACTAGTGCTCAACATGTCTTTTCCAGAGAAGTATAGCGCTCCTCGCTACCCACCATCTTCTTGCTCAGGATAGTAAATCGCTTTCTCGACTTCGTTGTCTCCTTCGTGCCACAGACATCCCATAGCTGGCTTCTGGGGTGACTGATAAAATACAGAATCGCTGGATTCGACGACCAGATGTGTATCAAAACTCAAGGTTTCGCAGGTACTCCTTTATTGACTCGAAAGCGGCTTGGCATTTGTCCGTCCACTCGAAGCGAACGTTCTTTTTGAGTAATCGAAACAGCGGCTCACAAGTCAGAGTCAACTTAGCAATGAACCGGCTGATAAACTGAACCTTCCCCAGAAAGCTTCGCACTCCCTTTTCTGACCGTGGAGGCTCCATTTTGAGAATAGCCTTAATTTTAGACGGATCAACCTCAATCCCCCTTGCCGTGATTAGGAACCCCAATATCTTGCCTGCTGTGACCCCAAATGTGCATTTCTGCGGGTTGAGACGCACGTTGTACTTCCGAAGCCTTTCCAGAAACTGCCGAAGTGCTGGAATGAAATCCTCCTTGTTCTTAGCCTTGACAATCATGTCGTCGACATAGACCTCGACCGTTTTATGGATAAAATCATGTAGCAGGGTTGTCTGTGCCCACTGAAAAGTACACCCAGCATTCTTGAGCCCAAAAGGCATCATCACATAGCAGTACAGTCCCCATTCCGTGACAAACGTTGTCTTCTCTTGATCCTCCGGTGCTACAAAGATCTGATTATATCCCGAGAATCCGTCGACAAAAGAGAGTAAGGCATGACCTGCCGTGTTGTCCACAAGCACGTCGATGTGAGGCAACGGAAAGCTGTCTTTGGGGCTTGCTTTGTTCAAGTCCCTAAAGTCGACACAGACTCGGATTCTCCCGTCCTTCTTGGCGACCCACTTCGGATACTCAGCGACCCTCAGAAAACCTGCGTCAATCTGCTTAGTAACCTCTTCCTTGATCTTCTCAACCCAGTCCGGCCTCATCCTGCGGAGCTTCTGCTTAACCGGAACAGCCCCAGGTGCTAACGGAATTCGGTGCTGTACAATTTCAGGATCAATACCGGGCATATCTTGGTGTGACCATGCGAAGACCTCGAAGTATTCCTTGAGTAGATCAATTAATGCAGCGCGGTCCTCGGGGGACAAAGTAGAACCAATTTGCATCATACGGGGGTCTCCCTCATCTTTCAAATTTACAGAAATTACTTCTTCTTTTAAAGGCTGAGCATGCCTTTCGTCTTCCCTTTCGATGAGGGAACGCAACTCAGCCGGAATATTCCCGTCAAAGTCTGTTCCTTCATCGTCGGGGTCGATACGCTTTATATAGAAGTCAAGAAAATAATCGTAAGGTGGTCGTTCATTTCATAAAACCCAGACGGGCTGCCAAGTACAAACTCAAAGTAAAAGTTATGACGTGGAGGGCCAAGAGGCACAAGCTCCGACTGAGCCAGACTTAGACTCAAAAGACTCTGTGTCAGTTTCAGATTCATTGTCAATGCATGTTAAGCGTGGAGTGAAAATGCAGTTATTAATACTGCCCTTTGCCTCGACAATGAGGGTGGTCGGATCCTTGAGAGCATCTGAGGAGTCGGGCCCGAGCATCAGTACTTCAGCCTCTTCTTCCTTGCCAACCAAACCTACTTGGGAGAACAGCATCTCCAAGCTCCCATGATCAAAAGTCTTCAACCAGTCCATCCTTTCCTTGATCTTAGCCAGCTGCTTCTTGAAATCTGCCTCAACCAGCTCATCCCTTGCAACATCCTCTTCACTGTCGGCCCAAGTGTCAGCAGTAAAGATCTCAAACCCCGGAAGCCAAGCACGAGTCTCTGGATCCCAAAACGGCTCAATCTGCCCCACATAAGCATGTCCTCTTCCCTCACGGACAAAGTAGCTGTCAGGGTTACCATAGAGGGTTCGAAGTTTTCCCGCGTCTTTCCCATTCTTGGCCCTTTTGGCAGGGGGAACGTATCCCAAACCAAACTGACCTTCGGAGAAGGGAAAGACAGGGAACTCAGTGATCCCTTGTTGGTTGATCCCAAGTCCAAAGCCAGGCATGAAAGCCATCCTTCTCACGATCTCGAAGGTGGCGGAACTGATAATGAAGTCATCCGCTACGGCAATGGCAAGAACCGACCCCGAAGTGTAGAAAGAGAAGCCTCCAAAGTCTGAGTCTTCCTCTCCATGCATGATCCCTAGCACAGGCTCATCTTCTTTGAGTGGGCGGATCCCGGAATCCCCACAGATTGTTAGAGTTCCAGTTGGAAGCCCCAGCATTACCTTCTGATGTAGCGTTGAAGGTACTGCCATGATGTCTGGCCTATGCATCCAAGGTCTGCCCAACAGCAGGTTGAAAGTAGCAGGGATGTCCACCACGTGAAACTCAACACTCATCTCAAACCCCTCAGCGTCGAGCAAGAGGGTTATGGTCCCTTCCACCACACGACGTGTGCTGTCGTAGGCTTTGACTGCCAAGTTAGACGGCTCAAAATCCTTCTTTGCAAGTCCCAGGCGGTATGCGACCCTCAGTGGGCAGACATTGATGGCTGAGCCATTGTCGATGAGCATGGTCGGGATCCAGAGTCCCTTGCACTTGACAGTAATGTGTAGCGGACGATTGTGAGCAGTCCCTTCAATCGGCAGGTCCTTCTCAGTAAAGGTAACAGAGTGCTTAGAGAGCAGAGGCAGGACGAGGGCGACCATTGCCTCAGGGGTAATGTCAGTAGGCACGGTGATACGGGACAATGCTAAGGACAAACCTTCACGATGCTCCTTTGATGACGCAATCAAACCCCAAACGGACACAGCAGCCGGAATCTTCTCGAGTTGTCGCTGGATAGCATTCTCCGCGGGAACCTCGTCATGCACAGGCGAGACACTCCTTTGAACAACAGGAACAGCGGGTCTTTGAACCTGAGGATTGGACGAGCTTCCAGCCTGCAGGTTAGGCGGCTGAAAAACCCGGCCGCTCCTCGTGACGTTCGCTATATCCCACCAGGAGGTCGTTTTATTATCAAAATCCCAGAAGTCAGTAGGGATTTCCGCCATCTTGCGCTTTCCTTTATCGACAGATGCCACCGTTGCAGGAGAATCTTGTCTCAGTGCGGTTTCCAAGTCTCGCAATACCAGCCCTTCCCAAAAGGCGGGGTCTTGAGCAGCAGCTTCTTCGAAAGGCGCCCCCGGATTCGTGACAAACGGTGAGTCCCAGAAACCAGCATCCACCAAGGCAGAATTCACAGTCCATACCTCATTCCCCATCTGTATATCCACAACCTTGTCTACGTCCCAGAGATCCTCGGGCAACGGCTTCGAGTTAAGGTCCACAATGTCATCGACATCCCACAAGTCAGCTGGGACTTCATCTATAGCCATGACGAGGCAGTCATCTTCAAGCGTAACACGAGGACGTGGCTCCTTAATAGGCACAATGTTGTCGGTGGGATCGCTTTCGTGATGGAACTTGCGGACCACTTCTGAAAGCTTGTCTACTAGAGGACTGAAGGACCCAAGTTGGCGGTGTTCATTGGGGATGACCTCCCCGTCAACATAAAATGCCAGGTATGCCACATCTACATCATCTTTGGCCTCGGCCGGCTCCAAGTGAAAGTTCTGATCCTATGCTAATTGGGCATCGGTAGGTTGTGGATCCCAAACGTACTCTTCTTCCTCGGGGACAGCAGGCTCGGGCTGATAAAAGAGCATAAATAAAGAGAGACCATCCAGAGGGTCTACCCGCGCTGCTTCCCATTCTGCTTCCAACTGGTCGATCCAGGCTTGATCAATTTGCGGTGCTGCAGGAAATCCCAAATGATAGCGCTCAGTCCAATCGCTACTAAGTTCCATCCAATCCGCCATCTTGTCTTCCATTTCCCATCCCCAGCATATTAACTTCGGGTTCCACAGGCCAAGACAACGGGTTTAGGGTGGTGCTCTGGTTATATGGTCGATGGGGTTGAATATGGTGGAGCCGGGAGATATAGTGGAGCTGAGGGATATGTGGTTTATTGTTGGTTATGTTGGGGTAAGGAGTTGGAGATGACATTGGGCTTAGCAGTGGGGTTGGAAGAGTGCCGCCGACTGTGATCCTCAGATCGCATCGCATGGCGAGACGACAATGTAAATCTGTGATGGCCAGTTGGTGGTAAGCACAGAAGACGTTAGGGTTGTGGCTAGGGGGTAGATTTGGAGGAAGTGGGGTTGGCGTCAAGGGTCGGAGATGACCGGACTTGACCAGTTTCTCCAAGACCGAGGAAAGTGGAGCCTCGAAATTGGCGAAAACACGAGGCTGGCTGCGGTTTCGGGTCCTTTGAGGGGTTTGGACTTGGTTGATGTCGGCAATGTGGTTGGAGGACCCCTGTGTGGCGGTGTTGCTGCTGGCAGTTGCTGCATTGGCGTAATTGTTGGCACCGAAAAGAGCAGTGCTGTTCCCAGTGTAGGCACGAGGTTTGGCTTTCGAAGCTGCGGCAGAGACAGGTGCTTCCGTTCTTGTCAGAACCCCAGTTTGGAGGGCCTCTTCAACAGCTAGACCAGAATCGAAGAAAGTCTCCCAATTGGCACCTTGCACCAGCACAAGGTTCTTGGCAAAGTCGGGCAACAGATTACGGGAGATGATACGGATCTGGTCCTTCTCACTGATACGATCGGTCATGAGGGCGGCCTTGGTCCTCCACCTCTTGATGAAATCCGCAAAGGACTCCTTTGCAGTCATTTTGGTTGACTCAAGCTCGCGAGTGGTCATCTTGAGCTGAGCATTATAGCTGTACTGAGAGTTAAAGGCAGCACCAATGTCTTCCCAGGTTCTTCTTTTGGAAATGTCAAGAGACAAGAACCACTGAAAAGCTGGACCAACCAGGGTCTGAGGGAACAGTTGGGCCATGGCGTCCTCCTCCACTCCATGGAGCTTCATGGCGCTGTGATAGGCCAGCAGGTGGGTCTTGGGATCACCGGTTCCATCGAACTTCGCAAAGTCCGGCATCTTAAACCGCTCAGGCAGGCGAGCATTCGGGAAAGGGCAGAGACGGTCCATGTCTAGGCCACCTGCACCTAGTCTCTCGGATTTAGTGACGGATTCCTCGAGCTTTGCCATCTTGGCAACCAGAGCAGCAATCTCAGGATTTTGAACAGGGTTTTCAACTCGGGGAATGTCCTCAGCCTCAACTTCCGGATTTTGCCTTTCTCCGCCGCCGCCAGCTGCAGCCACTAAAGGAAGGCGCTCCTCGATTAAAGTGCGAAGATCAGTCATGGAGGCATCGGTCTGATCAGCCCTCCGCTGCATGGCAACCATGTTCCGTTGGATGTCGGCCAAGACAGTAGCAAGATTTGGGGCTTCGGCCATGACTATAACTTCAGTCTTGACAAGTTTCGGAGATGATGGTGGAGATGGTGAAAATGAGGAGGTTTCGTGCGGAGTGAACAGCGGCGAATCCTCCTTTGACAGCGTGCAGCCCTGAGCTTCCGTTGTGACTGACTGAGCAACAACCCACCCAAATCTTCCTTCAGACAGACCCAGCAGACGGACCCAAGTAGGTTTGGCTCTTGACCTTAGAACCTTGACTTGACAGTGCACAGGCTAGACAGTAAAGTAGAAGAGCTCAGTGACGGCCTGCAGCAGTTTAGTAAAAAGAGATGGAAGGAATGGGAAATGCTTGTCGTCAGTGTCCTCCTAGACTCTACAACTAGCAAGCAAGTCCATCTCACGACGTTTTAGGACGGCGCTGTGATCCTCGGATCTCTTTTCGGCAATGTATTTTGTTTGAATCGACTAAAACTAAGAGATGTCAAAACAGCCTAAGTCTTTGGCTACTCCTTTCTCAAAGTTTCAAAATCGGAATGGAACAACTTGATGCAAATGTCGTGATACCATGACCAAAATGGCGTAAGCATCACTGTGCCGGAGCCTTGAATGGTGTAAGTGTTTAGCACTTGTAACCGAAAAGGTGTAAGCATCACGTCATGCCTCTTGTTGTTCCTGGATTTCTGTTTGAAACTTTGATTGGGTTTAGACAAGGACTTAGGAAGTCCCGATTTCTCGAAGTCTCTTTGACTTAAGGAATTTGAAAGGTTGATAACGTACATCATCAAAAATGCACGACTCGTCATCGGTCCAAACGGCGTCCTAATAGGGACGAGATAGACTTGCCAGACAGACAGACCTAAAAGCCGCCCTAGCATGCTCCTACGCAAAACGGTATGGATGTATGTACAGACATGCGATATGGAAAGCA
The DNA here is from genome assembly GCA_025413875.1 of Rhododendron molle. Lineage (NCBI taxonomy): Eukaryota > Viridiplantae > Streptophyta > Magnoliopsida > Ericales > Ericaceae > Rhododendron > Rhododendron molle. The sequence continues at coordinate 50,087,194 of CM046392.1, forward strand.
ATAACACGTAGACAGTTTATGGGTGTTAGATGCAAGTAATCCTACCCTGCAGGTTCCTGTCTTAGTTTTGAAAGGTTCTATTGCTTTGTACGCATGGAGAGGCCGGTTTTGGTTTAAAGGGGTTCCTCCGACTAGAGCCGCGGTATACCTCCCAAAGCAACGCGTACAGCAGAGCAATGGTCGAACGGTATTACGACTCATCATCGTCCAAGGTTGTTGGGCGTTCGAGGACCCCGGGCTCCAGTAAACTGTGCCGGTTACCCAAAACACCTCAACGGGGCTAAGTATCACCGATGCAAATGGAAAGTGCCAACGAATGATTTTAAGAGAGAGAAATGCAACGTTTTTAGAAAAATGCCCTTTTTCAAGCTTGGCTCACTTTTATTAATTAAAATTTGGAAAAAACTACATAAGCGAACAATAATAAAAGCCCCAGTTCGGATTGGTCGGATGTAGAATCCTGTTACGTTACCATTCCGTTCTTCAGCAGCGCGGAGCGTACTGTTTTGACAGACTTTTGAAAATTGTTTCAAGTATGTATTAATTTCCAAATTTTAATTAATGCAATGATCCCCAGCAGAGTCGCCACTGTGGGCACACGCCCCTAAAAATTTCACATTTTTAGTTTTTGCGAAAAGTTCGGTTTGCGCCCTTTTGTTTGAAAGCATGACGAAATGCTGTTTGAGAGAGTCGCCACCCGGTTTTATGCGGAAAACACCCAAGAAATCGATTTTGAAAACGCTTTTATTCACGCTTGTTTGATTTGAAAAGACTTGTAGATTGTCCGTCGTCACCTTCGATATCTGAGGTTCAGGAGCCACGTTACGAGAGGGGAAGGGTTTTATGGCACCCCTCTCGCCCAATCCGAAGACTGGTCTCTACTTAGGCATTTTATAAAACATTTGCATTTTTCTCTCTCTTTTAATCATTTATTAGCCAGTTAGGGCGGGGGAACAGTTAATGGGGATTAACAAATAACAAGTTGTATTTATGTGGCAAAATGTAATGTATGGATTATGAACAAATGTATAATAGATTGAGAACAAGCACTCCTGTGGGTGTTTTGAGCAAACTGGAGTGCGCTGCCCTGGGTCGTCGTGCGCAAGCAACATATCAGCATGCACTGATTTGATCAGTGCATGCCAAGACAACTGGCGCACGCCACCCATAACTGGCGCACTTCAGTGAGCTCAAACTCACAGATTCTGCTCTCAACCCTCTGGGCTCTGGAATGGACCAGTGCACACCCAGGACAAACCACGCAGTTGATATAGCAGCATATATACAGTTACAGGGTACAGCAACAAATCAAACAGTAACGAACAGACTGAAAACCCCATAAACAGAGTGGGGGATCAAACAGAAGCCCATACTAAATCAAGAGGCAAGGGCCAGCTACTGGAGCTTTGGAACAGGTGGCGCACGCAGGTCAATGAAGGCCGTGCGCCACTTGTTTCCCTTGTCCAGTACTTGGCTTTGCTTCATCTGGGCTCTGGAACAGGACCAGATGGATCCCAGGGGCCCTACTACACAGTTATAGCAGATAACAAGCTACACAGTTCTAAAATATGGAAAAGCAATAAGTTGGTTTTAGCATGCTTCAGGGTGATCAGAAAGAAAAGGAAAAATGAGGACGATCAGTGATCCCCACACTAGTCCTATCATGCAGCCATGAGTGGCGCACGCATGTAGAGGACTGGCGCACGCCTCTGATCTTCCTACAACATTGCTTATTTGCTAGCTTTGAGCCCAGGCATGGTATTGATTACCAGCCTGGGTTCTGCTGGCTCCCCTCAGGGGTCGAAACAGTTTCCGGAATAAAAGGTGATATACCTTTGGTTTGAGGTTGATGGATGGTTTGAGCCTTGAGATGGATGGATGGATGGATGGATGGATGGATGGAAATGGCAATGTGGAGCGTATGACTGATCAGTGGAGGGGTATTGTTTTCTGCCCCTTTCAATGTATGAAAGAAGGAGGCAAGAGAAAAACTAGAGAGAGAGAGAGCTAGAGAGCATTGATGAACTTGAACCCTTTGCAAATAAATGCAAGGGAGTATTTATAGATTGAGATGGAGGGCTGATCAGCCTGGCCTTAAGGCCTGTTTGGGGTGGCAAGAGAGAAGGGAGCCTCCATGCATTAAATGCATGAGACTTGCCTTGATGGAAGGTGTAGGAGAGAGGGGGAGACAGTTCTGGACGAAACAATCATCAGGGAAGCTGTAGCTCACGTCATGGTGGCTCAAAAGTCTCGGGCAAGTGGTCCCAAAAAGGTGATTTGACTCTGGAAAGAAGTGGCGCGCGCCAGCCAAGAGTGGCGTGCGCCGTGTGGTGTGCTTGATGCCCGATGACCGACACGCGTGGCAAGGAACCGGCGTCGTCGATCCGATAAGCGGCGAAGCCAGAGTGGTTGTCTTTGAGGCCATTTGGTTCCGCCCGAGGGGTTTGAAACAGTTCGACAATGGTTTAAAAGAGTTAGGAAAGCTCAAGCTCAAACGCACCAACAATCCCGGAATGTTCTTGACCTTAATTATCATAGGGGAATCAAAAGACCGTACATGCCCGAACAGCCCAGAATAGGGTGTCTACAACATCAAGCCGTTCCCCTGAATCGGCCATGACTAGCTCCACCTTCTCATTTGCAAAATATTCCGGTCTCAGGGACGACTTCCACAGTCGGCACTTAAGTCTTGGTCTTTGAAGACAAAATGAATTTATAATAAAAAGAAAAAAAAAGAAAATGCAAATGAATTTATATAATATACTTGTATGGGACCTCATTTACAATATCCATCGGTTTGCTTCACAACAACAAAAGAAAATGAGAACTCAATTCATTACCTGGTTTTTCTCAATCACCACAGTCACAATCTTTTGCTTTATCACCAGTCCAGTACATTGCCAATGCCTGGAGGATCAAAAATCTTTGTTGCTTCAATTGAAGAACAGCCTCCGGTTCGATCCAAATTCCTCTGTCAAGTTGGTGAATTGGGTTCGAACCAACGATTGTTGTTGATGGAACGGTGTGACTTGTGATTATTTCGGCCGTGTTGTAGGTCTCGACCTGAACATGGAAACAATCTCTGGAGGTTTAAACGACTCCAGCAGTCTTTTCGGTCTCAAGTTTCTAGAGAAGCTGAACTTGGCTTACAACTGCTTCAACTTCACACGAATTCCATCCAGGTTTGGAATCCTTACCAATTTAAGATATTTGAATTTGTCAGCCAACAATTTTAGCGGTCCAATACCTTCGTTTCAGGGATCCAAGAATCTCACTTACATAGACGTCTCTCAGAATTCTCTTACAGGTCCAGTTCCTTCTATTTACTTTGAAGGCCTTTCAAATCTTGTATATATAAATCTGGGGTCTAATTCATTCAATGGTAGTATTCCTTCTTCTCTTTTTTCCTGTCCCTCTCTACAGACCATTTGGATTAACAACAACCGATTCTCCGGGTTTCTTCCAAACGGTTCGTTGTCTCCTTTGGTTTCACTACATTTGAGTAGTAACAAACTACAAGGGCCTATTCCTTCTTACTTATTTGGAATTCAAAGTCTCAGAGACCTCTCACTTTCTTTCAACAACTTCAGTGGCACCATACAGCTAGAAAGTATCCATAGGCTTCAAAATCTTACGTTGCTTGATCTTTCACATAATAGCTTGTCAGTCGATGCAAGTATCAGTAACTCTAGCTTACCCTCCTTTCCCCAACTTAGAAGGTTAGGATTGGCTTCTTGCAAGCTGCAAAAGTTTCCTCCTTTAATGAACCAATCGTTGTTGCATGATTTAGACCTTTCTGACAACCAAATTTCTGGGGTCATACCAAATTGGATTTGGAATATTGGTGGTGGAGGTGGAGGTGTGGCTATTCTGAATCTTTCTTGTAATCTCCTAGTGGGTTTACAACCAGAATACCTTATTCCTAGTCAACTTCGCGTCCTTGACCTTCATTCCAATCAGCTCTGCGGTGAAATCCCGTTATCATTTGCATCCTATGTCGACTACTCGAGGAATAATTTCAGCTCTTCTCTCTCTACTGAAATTGGCAACCGCATCACCAGAGCTAGTTTCTTCTCTCTTTCACATAACAAGCTTTCTGGACCCATCCCTCCATCAATATGCAATGGGAGCTACCTTGAGGTTCTTGATTTGTCCAACAACAGATTCAGTGGCACTATACCCCAATGTCTGATAGATACATGTACGACGACCCTTAAAATACTGAATTTGCGAAACAACAATCTTATTGGTAACATAACGGGGACATTCCCTAAAGATTGCGCTTTGAGGACCCTTGACTTGAGTGAAAATCTCTTGGAAGGGCAGGTTCCAAAATCCTTGGCAAATTGTGCAAATGAGGAGGTTTTAAATCTTGGTAACAACAACATAAATGGCAACTTCCCTTGCTTCTTGGCGAACTTATCCAACTTGCGCGTCTTGGTTTTACGATCCAACAAGTTCCATGGAAATATTCACTGCAGAGGAATCTATAATAATATCTGGCCTAAACTTCAAATCATTTGTCTAACTTTCAACAACTTCAGTGGTACTCTGCCGCCAAAAATCTTTTCACAGAGGAAGGCAATGATCGATGGGGGTAATCCACCATCAGATCTCAATCACTTGCGCTTTGAGACAACTATTGGTACCTACTATGAGGATACAATGACACTTGTCAACAAAGGGCTAGAGATGGAGCTGGTGAAGATCCTAACTATATTCACCGCCCTCGATTTCTCAAGCAACAGGTTCAAAGGAGAAATACCAGATACAGTTGGGTATATGAAATCCTTATATGTGCTCAACCTATCACACAATGCCCTCACTGGTTCTATCCCATCATCACTTGGAAACTTGTCAAGGCTTGAATCACTAGACCTCTCATGGAACAAGCTCGGTGGAAGCATCCCGGTGACACTTGCAAGTCTGACATTTCTTTCGTTCCTGAACGTAGCATACAATCAACTCGTTGGAATGATCCCAAGCGGCACCCAGCTTCAATCATTTTCAGGAGCTTCGTACGAAGGAAACAAAGGATTATGGGGACCTCCTCTGAACACTTGTTGCAAGGAAGCAGAACCGGCACCGCCAACATTGGATGGTATGCAATCATATACTGAAGTAGATGATGAGATTAACTGGGTCTACGTAATCGCTACGTTGGGATATACAGTGGGGTTTGGAGTTATTGTTGGGCCACTTTTATATTCGAAAAGATGGAGACAATGCTACTACAAACTTGTTGATAGAGTTATTGCGAGGATTCTCCATCATCGAGAGCAGCAATCAAGAAAGTATGATTTTCTAACTAGCTTCGGAGACTTTCATGCACCACTGAAGGGTAAGTTTAATTTGTTTTTTCTTTCTTGTTTCGTATAAGTAAAATCAGGTAAGGGTTTGTGTCCATTGTGTGGCAAGATAATTGGGATACGAATCTTGTATCATCCTTCTAGTTTCCTAAGTCACGTTCGTATCATAGGGTCAATTATGTACAGTTTTAATAATTAATTTTCAAAACATAAATGTGCAAAGTTCATAAAGATGTTTATTTCAGCTAGTCTAAAGATTTTTATGCAGCTTCTAAACAAATAATGCCATGGAAATAACAACATATAATTTGTATGAATTTGCTATTAATTTTGGATATTGATGCATCATGTACACAGAGATGGGCCTATTTTAGTTCACAGGTTATTTCTGCGATTTTAGAATTTGATTCAATTGTTGTTAATTCATTCCCGTGGTAAACTTTTAACTTTGGTATTCTAAAACTCACATGGACTAGTTTATCTCTTTTCAGGCAATCACGTGAAGGGGACAAGATTTAGCGTTGGACACTACGTTGGTTATCCCAGTTTTATGCCATTTAATAATTCTAGTTACTTGAATTTTGAGCATGTTTTAATGTACAATGTAAATAATTTCTTTTATCGATTGAGGAAAAAAAAATACAACAACAACTGCGAGCATGGTATAATATGGCAGGACATGGTACTTTTCTATTTTCAGCTTTTCTAGTGGGCTTAGCAAACCCGATGATTTGTAATAAATTAAGCTTGTACTATTTATCTGTTAGTGTTCAATAAATAGAAGCTCTGGTGGATATTTTCAATAAAGCTTTCGCATTTTATTTAAGTGATAGTCTCTTAACTGGTGGAAATTAAAGGTTGTGTTTGGTTAGACTAGGCCGGTCATGGATTTGTAGACCCCCAGGTTTGGGTTGTGAAAAATCTGAAAAAGAAGAGCTATGTAGCATCCTTCCTATTCCAATAGGTCCTCTCCCAGTCTGGTACTTGGGACTTGAGAGTGCCTTTGATATCCACCTAAGAAGCTCAGGATTGTAAGGAATGTGCTTGTCCTAGGTTAGGTGCTGATGTTTGGAAGTTCTAATTAAGTAGATTACCAAGAGGCCATGAATAAAAACCTAAACCCTCCTCCCCTGTTTCAGGCTATGCAACTTTTAAGTCAAAAAGATGTAAGATGAAGCAAAAATTTCCAGTAAAATTTCCAAAAATTACAAGACCCCCATGCATGCTGTGACAAACATGGCAATGGTCATCATACGTGTCGTAGTTACCAGCCAAGAAGCAGGGGCTTAGCTATATAGAGGAAGACTGGCACGGCCACCCCCGTTTCGTAAAAAATAATAGTGCTACCTTATGCAAACAGATTATGCAACTAATCGGCATGCAAAGAACTTGATTTTTTCACACAAACGTTACAAAAATAGTGATCTAAGAGATGAATGGTTAGGATTGTAAAGAAACCTCTTAACAACTTTTATTTATAGACCACAAAAAATTGATTCAAGTCGTTATTTGTTTATAGCAAAACACAAAAGATCATTATTGCGCTCCCTTTACACTTAAAAACTTTTCTCTTCAAATTTTAGCGAATAAATGTTTAACAACACCAGTAGAGTTTCATTAAAAAATGCCACCCTCGAATAAATCTTGGCCTTGCCACTGCCAAGAGGTATCATGATGACTTGATTTTTACTATTTTCTATATATATAGTTAGGTATCATGATGACTTGATTTTTAAAACGCTATAAACGCATTTTTTTGCAAAATTGCTCGGATCAAACCCTTTCCGGTCATTTGAAGAGAGAAAGTGTTGGGGTGAGAGGAGAGAGAGAGAATCCCCTCAGATGAAATGGTATATCTCCTCATTAAACACCAAATCAAAACACAAATTGGAAAATGCACTAATCATATCGAGAAAACAGACTGGTCAAATATGGAGAAATCACATCATGAACAAATATCTAACATAGCAACATCCCAGTAACTTCTCCGATGGAAAAAATGTATTGATTAGACATGACTAATAAAACTAGGAATGTGGTGGGTAGGGTAAGGCAGTTGCCCGGGCTCATTCGACCCTCGGTCTGCCCTTGCCTACTGACAAAAATCGAACAAGACCATCACATAATAATAGAAACACAAAAATCCATGAATTTCCCATAGTTCGGACATTATGATCATAACGGCCTTCCTAACAGAATGAGATTTTGATGGCCAGGAAATCTGTTTTCCATCCATATTTCTTAGTATTACCCGAATCGCTTAATGCAGGGAAAAGGAAGTGTGTTCACTATACGAATATGCACCATCTCTATTCCTTGATCCTTTCCTTCAATCCATTCCTGGAACATTTTTTTGCTGCCAAGTGATGTGCATTTACAGTATTTAATTGGAATCTCTCCCCTGTTTTAAACAGAAAGGAAGGGGACATGTATATTCGCGGTTACTGTGTGCACGAAGGAAAATTTTGAGCTGCTGTATTTTTCGTCCGGACCATCGAGATGACTTTGGTAGGGTTTTCGCAGATATATATATATATATATAATTGTATATATATATATATATATATATATTTTTTTTTTTTTAATGTTATGTTTTGGCGGAGGCTATATAAAGGGGTTTTGCAGCATTCATTTAGGGGAAGATGAAGACCCGTGCATAATAATTCGATGAAGACCCGTGCAAAATAATTCGATTTACGTGTAAGTTTAGGTTTACTTTTTGAACCGATTTTATAACTAAGAATCCATTTCGGTCCAATTGTGCGCTTTCAAATACAAGTTATACAATGGTCTTTTATAATTGTGCTTGGATTTCTATGGTTGTGCTTGGATAATTGAGATGAATTATACTCGTAAGACGGATCGTGCTATTACACAATCCGTGAGAGAGACATGTCGTACCAATGTAGTGGTTCGTGCTATGAGATAGTCCATACCGGTTAAAAACTCATCTATTATCTTGATGATTATCGAAAGGGTTTGTAAGCCCCTAGCGTAAATTCATTATGATTGGAATGATAACCCTAGCTTATACATATTATTACTTTTTTTTCTTTCTATCCCTTAAACTATGCACATTTTCTCTACTTAATCCTTAAACTATCGATTTGATGACGGAAATTTAAAATTTGGATGGAAAATGTCATGTAAGGCCCTATTTGGATCTTGTAAAGCAGAAACTTGATTATAAGAGCCTTAGAGATAAAAATTAATTACGACCCATTAGGATAAAATGATCAAAAAAATAAGATATTTGTACCGGTTCAAACAAATTGAAAATTGGAGTACTTAACTTTTTTTATAAGGTTCATATATTAGAATCTTACGTGACATTTTATAGAGACTGACACATACATATTTTTTTTAAAAAAAGACTGAATTCTTTATATAGAATTTAGATTGTTTCTATATTAAAAGTATGGTTAAAAATTATGGGATCCAATTTTCAATCAATGTGAACCGATGCGAAGATCTTATTTTTCTAATCATTTTATGCTAAAAGGTTATACTTAATTTTTTTTTCTAGAGCTCTCATAATCAAGTATCTGCTCTAAAACGTCTCAAATAAAAAGAAGATATTTAATTATGATAAAAATTAATCATGACACTTTAGAATAATATAATTAAAAAAATAATATCTTTGCACCGTTCCAAACGGATTGAAAATTCGAGTACTTAATTTTTTTAGAAGGTCTATATACTAAAAAATATGGTTCAAAAATTAGTGCTCCAATTTTCAATCTGTTGAAACCGGTGTGAAGGTCTTATTTTTTTAATCATTTTATCCTAAAGGGTCATAATTAATTTTTATCTCTAAGACTCTCATAATCATGTATCTGCTCTATCTACAGGGTCCCAAACAGGACTTACATGGCATTTTCCGTCCAAATTCCTAACTTCCGTTATCTATTGGACTAAGTAGGTAACTGTATGATAGCTGAGAGGATGAAATCGTCAAATTGATAGTTTATGGACTAAGAAGAGAAAATGTACATAATTTGAGGGATAAAAAGCAAAAAAAAAATCTTATACATAACATTGTTACATGATCGGGGTGGATTGCAAACCCCTAAATCCTTTCTTCATCAGTTTTTCAGTCACTTTGCTTTCTTAATGGAACTAGTTTTCGTAAAATTAAACAAAACAACTCTCTTATTTCTCTTGAATTACTTTAGAAATCAATCGAAATTAAAGTAACTTAGTCAATATTCCTGGAGTATATGTACAGTATGCTCTCTCCTCTCACATAACATGTGGGACCTATACGGAGGACACATGAGGAAGGAGGAAGTATACTGTTCGTGTACTGGAGTTTTGAATAACTACTCCCATTTTTAATGTCTGAATGTGTATTGAGAGAGAGATCTAGAGAGAGACACTTGTAACAGTATTACAAATGACACTCGCAAAAAGAAATCATGTGTATCACCAAACAGATGACAAAACAGTTGTAATAAAACACTAGGACAAGAGTTCCACGTACTAACTCCATTATTACCAAAAAGTGTATTAATTTCGTGAAAACTACAAAATTTTCACCGATCATAAAAAGGGTAATGTTCACCCTCTTTATTCAAAGGAGGTACCTAAAATCTGCCATTTCATGTGGAAAGTTGTTCGTAACTGGGTTGCGTGCAAAGCTAACCTGTTCAAACGTAAATGTACGCCCTCTCCTATCTGCCCCATTTGTGATGCTGAACCGGAAACTATTGAACATACCCTCTTTCGATGCCCTTGGACAAGAGCTGTATGGTTTGGCAGTGGGAAATCTTTTTGGACTGTTGATCATGTTATCACCTCAACTAGTAAGTGGATGGAAGACCTTCTCTGTGGAAATATGGCTAAAGAAACTACAATGGAAGACATGGCCATCATTTTTCATCAATGCTGGGCGATTTGGAAGTCTAGGAATGCATTCAACTTCTCGGGTAAACCTCTGAATCCAAAGGAAACAATTGTTGAAGCTTCTACAGGTAACTGTGATTATTTGAATGCTCTGTTCAAGGTTCCTAAACCTTGTAAAACTCGCCAGGCTAGGGATAAAAAATGGACCCCTCCTCCCTCCCCTGTCATGAAGTTTAATATCGATGGAGCTTTTAATTCCTTCCGCAGCTTGGCTGCCTTTGGCGTTATCGCGAGAGACAGTGGTGGAACAGCTCAATTTTGGCGTACGGGCAAAACGATCGCAACTTCAGCCATCAACATTGAGGCTTGGGCTCTTAGAATAGCTTGCAACGTTGCTAAGGAACTCGACTTATCCGAAGCCATCTTTGAGTCGGACTGCCTAGATCTCATAAACTGCTTCAAAGACCCCAAATCTTTTGGTCCGTGGGAAATTAGAGCAATCGTGGATGACATCAAAGAGTGGGCTAGCTCTAGAAATTGGTCCTTTATTTGGTGTTGTAGAGAGAACAACAAAGTTGCGCATTGGCTTGCTGTTAATTGTCTTAGTAGAAATTGTATTTTATCTTCGGGTTGTATTCCGCCCAAATTGCAATTCCTACTAGACTCTGATGTACCGCGTTGACTTTGCGTCCTAATGAAATTGACATCTTCAAAAAAAAAAAAAAAAAAGTAGTGGAACCCAGTACCCCATGAGGACTTCTGTTATTCATGTATATATATGCTTCTTTCTTTCTCTCTCTAGCTATAGCCCTCACCGCACCCTGCAACAAAACAAGTTGACAAAAATCAAACATGGAGTTATAGCCATATAGTTTGGTCCAATTCTTAATTTTGATGAAAAGATACCATCAATGTTAAGATCCAGCGCTTACCATCTCTCCAAAATATAGAGCTAGTGATAAAGCCGCGACTCTATTTCCTTATATTAAAGCGTAGTAGGCTCCAAGTGCTACGTTTCGACCCGCGCGAGCAGGATGCTGACCCACGACTGACAACTACCAACACTATTTTCATAGCACTACCAACACTAGTTTCATACAGATTTATTATTGTTCAATTTAAATTGTTCTTGTCCGGATTAAATATGCACCGGTTATAAAATTTTGATGAAAAAGATAACTACAACACATGCACGTATCGGTCATGTTCAAAAAATTTATACAAATTGCACAAAACAAACGTAAAAGTAAAATCCTAATAAGTTATTTAATCTGGTAGGGTTGCAAAAAAAAAAAAAAACGTTTATCAGGTATTACTTTTGACAGCCGACTAAAAATCAATACTTTGAATAAGTCATAAAATTATAATCCCTCCGTCCCAAATTGCTTGTCTCATATGAAAAGTCATATAATTTTCGAATAAAAAAATAAAGTACTTACAAGCATCATTTTTTAAGTTTCTTTACAACAAATTAAAGTACTTCATGAGCTCTTTAATATGGTACAGAGAAATTTTGAAAATTATGCACAGATGTATTTTATTTTTGAAAAATTTATAGAAATGGTCCTCCTAGTTTCATCTGAGTCTCATTTTCGTCCTCCAAGTATCAATTGTAACTCTTTTGACCTTCAAATTTGGTTTTCGTATCAAATCAGTCCAATTGATAACTTCTATCAGACAAATTGGACGGAAAAAATTACATTGATCGTAGTTTGAACGTTGCTGTTCGTACCAAGTTGGTCAAATTGATAACGTTTGACCTCAATCTGATTTTTTTCTGTCCAGTTTGGCTGACAGATGTTATCAATTGAACGAACTTGGTACGAAAACCAAACTTGATGGTCAAAAGAGTTACTCCCTCCGTCCCTTTTTAAGTGTCCTGCTTTGTAACTCCAACTTATTAAAAATACATCATCATTATACCTTTCACATCAATTTTTTCCTCTACTTTCTTTACTTACCCATCATCATTACACTTTTACTCACTAATTTTTCAAAAAGAAATCTACTTTTAGGGACAAAATAGACAATACACCAACTTTTACCCATTAACTTTACAAAATGGACACTTATTAAGGGACAGCCCAAAATGGAATACTGGACTTCTAATAAGAGACGGAGGGAGTACAATTGATACTTAGATGACGAAAATGAGACTCGGATGAAATTAGAAGGATCATTTTTATAAATTTCCATTTATTTTTTGGTATTAAAATTCTAGGTCTTTTCGTTGGAGACTAACAATTTGGGACAGATGGATTACTATTTGAGGAATGTCCACTTTCACTCCATGTGGTTATCGCCATGTGCGGATACCCCCTTCATGGTTCAAAACTGTCTACATAACCTACTTGTGGTTTTGAAAATGTGCAGATAGACCCATTGCCGTCATATTTTTCATCCATATTAACCGACATAACATTAAAAGACCAATATACCCTCAGCATGTTCTTTGATTTTTCTTTTTTTTTTTAAATCTAACCACACTATCCCCTATACTAAAAATTGAATCAAAACCGTTAATATTATAAATTTTGACGAGTTCTACATCTATGCCAAAATTCAAGTCAATCAAAAAATGAAAAGCTCATGGTCGAATCGATTTTGTTATGAAATTAAAATTTCAAATTTGAATTTACTAAAAATTCTTGCCACCCCCATGGTTCCTCTGCTTGTGAAGTAATTTCTAGTGTGCAGATGCTATGGGAAAACCTTGGTTACACCTAATATTAAAAATGATTTTGCTTTTTTTGATTCAATAGGCACTAGGCAGTAAATATTACTCTGTAATGTTTTTCCTTACCCTTTTATGCACCAGGTACAGATTCTAGTATGGAGATGGTTGACAACTCACTGACACTGCAAAAAATCCATCATAGATGCGGTCGTAAGAAAAATGATGTGAGAATGGTTGATCCACTTCTGTAAAAGACTTGGTTTTCAAGGCAAAGTTGTTGGTTCCTGGATTTGTCATCAGTCATAAAGAAGTAAATTCATTTGATACTACTGGGCAGCATTTTAGTTTTCGCTTCGTTGGGAGCTCATTGCATACTTGCTGAGCTTTGGCAATATGTTGTAAAAGTATATGAATGGGATCCTTTTTGTTTTGACTTTGTTTTGTTTGGCTGGTGGTTGAGAAACTGGATAACTCATCAAAGGTTGTCAAAAGCTCTGTATTTGATTGGGATGGGTGTCGATTTTCCTCAGCGTTTTAGAAATTGGTGGAAAGGAGATTCCATGCATGTTTTACCTTTGTTGTAAAAGGATTCATTTCTAAAATGTTCTAGATTTGCTTTTGGATGCATTTTAAGCATTAGTCTGAGAATTCATTTGAACATAATTTGCAACATGCATGCAACTGGCCAATCTTTCTTTTCTTTAACATCAATGAATAGAAAGATCTAAATGCAAAATACAACATGTCCCTATTCCAACAAAACTCTGCACTTTTCTTGTAAATGGATCAACAGCTATTAGCTCAAACGCAATAGAAACAAAATGGCACCACTCTTCTCATTTCTTCAAATACAAAATTGGGAAGCTAATTGATATTGTGCACCCTCTGGAGTTGTCCAGACCTGCCTGTCCAGCCCTAGAGAGCGAGAGACACCAACCAAACAACTCGAAACTGTCATACAAAAGTATCATCAAAACTAAAATAAGAACTGCCTCCTATTTTTGTTTGAAGATGGTTTACAACTAATCTTTCAGAATAACTTCCTCATCTTCTTGCTTTTGCTCTACCTCAATTTCCTGCGTTTTCTGTTTGCCATGATCTCCTGAAAGGGATAGAAATGTTATTGTTAGTGACAATTGCATTTCACACTCCTAATCTCCCATCGGCATAATCTCCTGTGGGGGGCTGTTTTAACCTCGAACCTCTTGAACCCTTCTCGCTTGCTGTTGAATCGTGGAGCGATGACGTGTAACGCCTTGTACCTGCAGACCGGAGGGGGGTGTTCCTCCGGGAAGAAGCTCCGACGATTAAGTTAGTATATGGAAGAAGAAGTTTGGTAAGAAAACATATGTAGAGAGAGAGTAGTTTTTCGTGTGTGATTACTCAGAACAAATCTCCGTCTTAGGTGAAGTACTCCTCTATTTATAGGCGTGGGATGGAAGCGGTGAGTTAGCCGAGCGTAGGCTACACGCGCACTTCTACGCTCGGCTGACGTCACATGTCAGGGACATTAATGAGGGCCGCCTTCAGAAGATCTTGCCGTGTCACAGTGACTAATGTCAGGCCTGTCGCTATTGGCCAGAGATGTCACTTCGTATATCAGAGAAGACATCTTGCGTATCATCGAAGACTTCTAGAATCGGCCATAAGTGGAAAGGATCTAGAATGTTCCCACAGAGGCAGTTATCCGAACAATACACGTCCAACCGAACCGAATCGTCTGTCCGAGCAACAGTAGTTGTGAAGAGGAAGATGATCCGAATAAACGGGTCGCAATTCTTCCAATAGGGCTTGTATTCTTCGGACAAACAACCCAGAAATACACGTTTGTTCGGACAATAATACTTTTTGAACGTAGACGAACTGAGACAGCTGAACGATGGCCAAGATGGGTTGATCCTTTTGAACCCTTTGGATTTCGGATATTTCGGCCCACTACAATAGCCCCTCAACTCCTGCTTCGCATGCTCGGCATAGACGGAGGAGTTGAATCATAGTGGCCGAACGAAACGTTATCCGAACGAAGGAATTCCAGAGTTAGTAGTCCGAACGCCAATAATTTCCGAAGCTCAGAAGTGACAACTTCTGAGTTAGCATTTAATGCTCCTGCATCTGCCAACTTCAAGTTTGCCACGCGTCGCAAGACCATTGTTCGGCGCGTGCATCAGGATTCCACGCGTCGAACATCCAACGGTACATCAATCTCCCGCCAAAAATCGAACGGGTAAGGTTCGGCGCCGGTCTGGGTTCTGCCCTAGGTATAAAAGGCGACGGACGGAGAGAGAAAATCACTTTCTCTTCCTCCGTTCTTGATCGTTCATCTGCCAGAGCGAGTCTCCAGCCAAAAACCCAACAAAAATCGAAGATTTCGAGTGTTTGATCGCAGATTTCGCTTCATTTTTCAAGTATTTCTCGTTTCTCTATCTTTTTCTATGCATTTTGACTGTTTTTGGACATGTTTTGGCTTAGAACGGGCTTTTTCTCTCCTATCTCGTCTGTAATGTTTTCTGGAATTCCAGAAATGGTTGAAGATGTTCTTGTGTTCTTCCGAACGCATGTGCATCTTCAACCCTTGTTCTTCCGAACAACAAATAAGGAATTTAACCCACGCTTCCCTTCGGAATAAGCTTATAGGGACAGTAACCGAATGACAACTCCGAACAAAGGTTCAACAACTTAGACCCATAAGAATTCCGGACAAATCATCGCTCGGTATAGTTAAGCCGTATACGATCCGAAGATCCGTTCGGTAGCCTAGAATCACCGTACGTAGGCACCTTAGGATCCAGACCTCGCTCTTCGCTAACGGTCTTCTCCCGTGCACTTGTCTTTTAGGTATGGATTCGCCGCCTGGAGCCTTCGGCCGAAGGACAATCGACCCCATGATAGCTGAGATCATCAGATCTTCTGCCCGCGGCTATCGCGTTCGGGAAGGGGAGCAAATGCCACAGGGGGTCCCTGGGGTTGATTTCCCCGTTCAAGCGACCCCACTCCGAACCATGAGCCCACCTACGGTCCGAACGGCTAGTCCACCTCCCGTGATTGACATTAAGGAGTCCATGGAGAAAGAAGCCGAGGATTTACGCAACGAGGGAGAGGAGGGCATGGAAGCTGAATCCGAGCGTCGCTCCACTCACGAGGACGCAGTTGCAGAATCCTCGGGTCAAGTTGAGGGGATAGACGAGACGGGGGCCTTCGGTGAATCTTCCACGCAGCCACCGAAGATGAAAAGGAAAATCGTCCAGTTAGACCCTGACGAGATTCCCGAACGAAGATGGAAGGACCCCTGTCCGTACTGGGACTGCTTCAAAGATGCCCAGGGCATTGCTCTGTTCCGAGAGACCAACGACGTTCCGGACAACGTCGAGATAATGCCCCTTGAAGGCAACCGCATCTTATACGGTGATTATTTTATTACCGTTCCCCTGATGGCCATTGCCGAGGGTGGACTTAGGTTTCCCATTCACAGAATTACTTGGGAAATCCTATCTCGGTTTGACCTTGCCCCCTGCCAACTGAGCGTGAACTCTTACCGCATCATACACTCCATCATCAAATTGGCCGAGGTAAAAATGTTCCCCCTCTAGGCCCATCACATTTTTGAGAATTACCTGATGTCCAGGAACGTTAGGTATTCTCGATATTTCTTGTGTTCCCGAAGGAACATGGTAAAAATTATACCGGAGGGAATGTATGACTCCGAGAAGTGGGCTTCGGACTATGTCGTAGTCCGGGGCAACTTCGAATTTCCTGCCGGTGAGTATGGCGTGCACGGCATTCGTACGCAAAGAGAAGAACCGAGTAAGTATTCTTGTGCGTTTTTTTTTTTGTTTATTTTTTTTTTTTCAAGATTTATTGCTCGGTAGACCTATTTCTGTAAGTATCTTCTTTTTACTGATTTTCTTTTGTTCGGCAGACGTTCCAAGACTCAATAAACAACTCCTCCGAGCAGCACAGGGTTGTGGGCTTGCAGCTTCACTCCTTACGATCCCAAGATCCGAAAGAGACGCCCCCACAATCCTGGGCTACGATCCAACATACGGCGGCCGAATCCGAGGGGGCTTACCTGAATCTGACACCGAGGAGCTTCCCGCGGAACGTCTTCCGAGCATCGAGAAGCCACTGAGAGGAACTATCCGCCAGCCAGCATCCGAAGAGCCAGAAGGTGACTCCGAAGAAACTTTAGGAGAACAAGGACAAATGGCTGGTGCTCGTGGAGTAAGAGCGGTTCTGCAGGAGAAGCAGGAGAAGAAGAAGAGGGAAGAAGCAGAGAAGAGGAAGGCTGCCGCAGCTGCTGGTGGATCCAGCTCGGCACCGAGCCCCAAATCGCCACCAAGAGATATCCCACCCTCTCTCTCCCAGAAACGTCCGCCTACAGCCCCCACAGCTACACACGCAGCACCGGCCAAGAAATTCAAGGTCACCGCTCGGAGGGACCCGTCGGCGGCTAAGGGCATACCGAAGGACGGCGCTGAGGGTGCTCAAGAGGCCGAAGAAGGTGAGGGCGCTCGGGAGGTCGGTCCTGCCTGGGCCCCGACCTTCATTACCCAATCGAAGAAGCAGGTCCTTGAGACCGACAGTCTCCAAGAGGACTCCTCGATTGCCTTTGCCCTCCATGCAGGCCTTGCACTACCGAAGGACATCCCCTGTGCACCGACGTTGAAAACTGCTCTCGCGGATTATTTCTATCATGCAGGCAGGGTAAGTATTTTTCTTCGGCTTTAAATTCCTTTGTGTTACTCGTACGTTCTGTGCTACATGAATGTGTGTTCGGCTTTTGCAGGCTACGCAGTCCATTATGTCTGCTCAATTCCATTTGCTTGACAACGAAAAGCAAATGAAGCTGCTGAGGCAAAGGCCGTGCATTACCAAAATGCGGCCGAAACTTTGAAAACGAGCTTCGATCAGTCCGAGGCCGTGCGCCAGTCGCAGGAGCTGCAGATTGCTAATCAAAATGATTTGATTAAGGGTCTGCAAGATGCTGCCGAGCGCACCAGGGCCGAGGGAAGGGATGAGGGCTTTGCTGAAGCCAAGAAGCAGATGGAAGAGGAAATGAAGAAGCTACTCCAGGAGGAGTTTGACCGAGGATACAAGCTGGCCGAGGAGAACGCCGCCGAGGAGGTGCTTGCGATTATGAATGAGATCAAAGAAGAGCAGCACGTGAAGAGCTTCACACTCGGCGTGCACAAAGGTTTTGATGAAGCTGGCCTCGACTCGGACGACATCAGGAGGGGCATGATCGAAGCACCACCCCTACCTGCTGACGAGGACGAGCAGCCAGTGAGCAAAGAGGCTGATGCTGAGAACGTTGAGGCTTCAATCCCCGAGTCCAACATCCCCACTGCCGAAGCATGAGACATTTCCTTTATGTTTTTTTTTTTTTTTTTTTTTTTTAAGAACAATAGTTTAGAACGGTCGACGCCGAACAATAGGCTTTTGTCGAACCATAGTTTGTAACTAATACAGGTGAGGATGGCACAGAACGATCTACCACAGCCATGCCTCAGTACTCGTTTGATTTGGTTTGCAAAGTTTGTTTAAGAAATTTCCAAGTCTTTTTATTCGGATAGCCAACATCTATTTCAGTTACTTTATGTTTCGTCGTTTTGTACAGAATCAAGGCGGCTTCACTTGAATACGAACATTGTTAAAAGCCCAGAATATTTTCCACCGAACAAACGTGTATGAACATAAGTAGTCAGCAATGTGCCCACAAAGCTATCTGATTGAACTGTCAAGTGTTTTAGCTCGAATCGAATTATAGTTTCAATGTTTGGATAGCATACGCTCGAATTATAGTTTCAATGTTTGGATAGCATACGCTCGGACTATGTATTATACGTTGGGTGTTGTACTTTGAATTTACACATGTAAAAATTCATACGTTTATACACATGTAAAAATTCATACGTTTATACACGTAGATAGCCCCCTGCCTTAGTGAATGGCGTGAGTAAAGTACAAGGCGGCACTAAGGCAGAAAGAGTGGGTAAACACAAAGAGAGAACACCGAGCCCCAGCACATGGGAATGAGGAATCAGGCTACGAGAATTTCGCCACACCAACCGAACGAGTTATTGACGTTTTACCGAAGCCCGAAGGCGGATCCAATACTCCGAACGTAAGGGAAAAGGGTGGAAGTGCCAAAAGACCGAGTAGAATCCGGGCTAGGTGAAATACCCATGAAACCAAACGTACCGAGTAAGAAAACGATTGAGAAAATACCATCCGATTACCAAAACGCATGAGGGCTTACAAACCGAGTAACACAAAAATAAGAAACAAAAGGCAAAAGCGAGAACTGGAGAACTCCAAATCTACCCATGGAACTTTCGAAGTTTTTGAGCGTTCCAAGGGTTAGCAATTGGTGTTCCATCCATCTCAGCTAGCTTGTAGACGCCATGACCAATCTTTTGGACTACCCTATAAGGGCCTTCATAGGGATCCTTGAACTTGGTTAGTTTGCTGGCCTCGACAACCATCCGAAGAACCAGATCGCCAACCTGGAATGGTCTTGCTCGGACATTTTTATTGTAGCCCCGAGCAACCTCTCGCTGGTAAGCTTCATGATGCAGGTTGGCAGTGTCCCGAAGTTCTTCGGCGAAGTCCAGCTCCGCGCCCACCAAAGCGTTATTATCCACTGGATTGAAATTTTCGGACCGAGCCGTGGGCACCAATGCTGCTAAGGGAAGAACAACCTCCATTCCGTAAGCCATCGAGAATGGGGTTCGGCCGGTGGACCGCCGAGGAGTTGTACGATAGCTCCATAGAACTTGTGGAAGCTCCTCAACCCATTTACCGAGCTTCCTGGTCAAGCGTCGCTTTAGCCCCCGAGTGATAGATTTGTTGGACGCTTCGGCTTGGCCGTTGCCTTGTGGGTAAGCGACCGAGGAATTATGAATCTTGATATGTTTCTCGGTGTAGAAGTGTTTGATTGCGGCGGCAACAAATTGGGAACCATTGTCTGAAATTATTGCATAAGGCACGCCGAACCTGGAAATGATGTGCTTCCAAATGAAACGTTCTACGTCCCCCGCGGTCGTCTTGACCAATGGGGCGGCTTCCACCCATTTAGTGAATAGATCAGTAGCCGTGAGCAAGTACTCAAATCCGCCAGTGGCCTTCGGAAGTTTACCAACGATATCAAAGGCCCAAACAGCAAATGGCCATGGGCTCGTAATCATCTTGAGGGGAAAGCAGGTTGATGGATGAGCGAAGCTTGCAACTGGCACCGAACACAACGCTTTACATATTCTTCGGACTGCTTGACCATTTTCACCCACCAGTACCCTTGCGTTAAAGCACGTTGGGCCATTGTTCGGCCACCTGAGTGAGCCCCACAACTACCCGAGTGCAGCTCCTCCAAGATGCTTTCCACCTGATCCTCATGTACTACTTTCAAATCCGGTCCGGTGAATGTTCGGCGATATAAATTATTGCTCGGATCTAAAAAATAGTTGGCTGCTCGGCACCTGATTTTGTGCGCTTCCCGTTTATCCGCTGGCAAAACCTGATCCTTGAGGAAGGCAATTACGGGGTCCATCAGACTAGGGCCAAGGGTGATAGTGTTAACCATGCACAGGGCTGATTCGAAGCTCGGCGATTCCACTTCGTCAAATACAATGGTGCGACCGCCTGAGGTCTTGTATGCTGAAGCAAGACCCGCGAGGGCGTCAGCATGAGCATTGTATTCCCGAGCAATCCATTCTATTTCCACTCGACCAAATTGTTTAAGGAGGGTAAGGACGTAGCTTATGTAGGCATTCATACGCTCGTCTTTGGGTTGGTAGTCATTGTTGAGATGCCCTACGATCAATCGTGAGTCACAAAAGACGTGAACAGAATCTGCCCCCAACCGAAGAGCGAGTCGCAGCCCCGCAATGAGAGCTTCGTATTCGGCCTCGTTGTTCGTCGCAGGGTAGCCGAGTGATACAGCACTTTCATGAACGGTGCCAGCCGGAGAGGTGATGACAATGCCAGCCCCAGCTCCATGAATGTTGGAGGCTCTGTCCACCGTCATTCTCCAAGCATCACTCGAAAAGAACTTCCACTCGCGTTTCGGTTTCTTTGTTCCCAAAGTGAACCGAGCACGACGAGATTCAGGGGGAGGGGAATTCCACTCAACGAGCTTCTCGGCCTCAGAGCGTTTCGCTACCTCGAACGCCATTGTCAGCTCGTTTTCCTCGTCGCGCAAACCAGGTGTTAGCTCGGCAAAGAAGTCTGCCAATGCCTGTCCCTTAATGGCGGTCCTTGGCTCGAATTGAATGTCGTAGTTGGCCAGGTCCTGTGAAAACTTGAGGATGCGACTAGAAGAGTCAGTCTTCCGAAGCACAGCCTTGAGAGGGAACTCGGTGAGGACCACAATCCTATGGCATTGAAAGTACGGCAATAGGCTCGTTTTGGCTGACACGAGCGCTAAGGCCAACTTCTCCATAGGCAGATACCTCGTTTGAGAATCCGTCATCGATTTGCTGGAAAAGAAGATGGGCAAGTGATCCGTTCCTTCCTTCCGAACAAGAACAGAGCTGGTAGCGTGATCCGAGACCGCCAAATACAAGTAAAGATCCTCTTCGGGCAAGGGTGTGACGAGGAGTGGAGCTTGCGCCAGGTATGTTTTCAATGATTGCAAAGCCACATCACATTCCTCAGTCCACACAAACCTGCGCCGACTGGTCTTTATTGCTTGGAAAAAGGGTCTGCAAAGATCTCCGGATCGCCGAATAAAGCGACTCAGTGCCGCTACCATTCCGGTTAGCCGTTGCACTTCCTTAATGGTTGTTGGAGCTCGGAGATTCCGAACGGCGGTCGGTTGAGTCGGATCGGCTTCAATTCCTCATTGACTGACCATATATCCGAGGAACTTACCCGATCCAACTCCAAACGCACACTTCTCAGCGTTCAGACGAAGCTTATATTCCTTGAGTATGGCGAAGATCTCGCCAAGATCCCGAAGGTGATCGTTACCGAATTTACTTTTACATACCAAATCGTCGATGTAAGCTTCCAACGTCTTGCCGAGCTTTAGGAGAAACATTTTTGTTATTGCTCGTTGAAACGTTGCTCCGGCGTTCTTTAGTCCGAAGGGAACGACATTGTAGCAGTAAATCCCCCGAGGAGAGATGAACGCCGTTTTCTCCTGATCTTCGACTGCTAAAGCAATTTGATGATACCCTCGGTAAGCATCCATGAAGCTTAGTCGCTCGTGCCCTGCCGTTGCATCCACCATCTGCTCAATCCGAGGAAGGGGAAAACGATCCATCGGACAAGCATCGTTAAGATTGGTGTAATCAACGCAGACTCGGAGCTTGCCATTTTTCTTCGGTACAACGACCGGGTTTGCTAGCCAGGTTGGATATAGGATCTCTCTTATAGCCCCAGTGTTTAACAACTGGTCTACTTCGGCCATCACTGCGTCCACATGTTGTGCTGCTGAACGACGAACCTTTTGTACCACAGGGCGTCTGTTCGGATCAACATTCAGGTGATGAGCAGCAAAGGCTGGATCCACGCCTGGCATCTCGTTGGGAGTCCAAGCAAATACTTCGATGTTCTCTTTAAGGAAATTGAACATCTCCATACGCTCGGATTCGACCATCGAGCTGCCGAGGAGAAAGTACCGGCTTCCATCCGAAGTTATTGGCATTCGAATCAGTTCTTCGGCACGTTGCTCGGCTGGTAGACCCACATCTTCAAGGACGGGTACATCCGCTGTGTCGATGCACTGTACCTCTTGCAAGCACTGTTTGTTCGTCACGGTGCTAATGTAGCACTTCTTGGATTGGACTTGATCTCCCCGAAGGCTCTCTTGCCTTCCATTCCATCATGTGAACTTCAGAACCTGATGAAGGGTTGAAGCGACTGCCTTCATCCCATGTAGCCAGGTTCGACCGAGAATGATGTTGTAAGGGCTAGGTGAATTAACCACTACAAAATCAACATCAATCACTCGGGAGCCGGCTCGCACGGGTAGGGTTGTCAGCCCAAGGGGCCATACGAGAGCTCCGGTGAAGCTGACGAGCGGGGTGGTTGCCGTCCAAAGCCGATCAAGAGATAGCCCAAGGCTTTTGAATGTGGAGTAGAACATAACCTCTGCCGAACTTCCTTGGTCAATCAATACCCGTTGAACTGTAGATTTGTCAACGATTATGGTCACGACAAGGGCATCGGCATGTGGTGTCTGTAATCCTCGCAAATCTTCGGCCGTGAAGGTGATTGTTCCATCCAGGCTCGGATCCGTCCACTTTCTCTTGGATGAGGCACCCACGTTGCATACTGATAAAGCAACCTCGGCTTTGTCGATTTCCAAGCGCAGTTCTGCAGCCTTTCCTTCGGTGACGAGTCCTTGTATTACCCCAACGATGTTGCCCGCTGGAAGAGGTGGAGGAGGAGGGAGTGGATTGCGCCGAAGGTCGATCCATTGGTTGAGATGCCCAGCTGCTGCAAGCTCTTCCAGGTATCTTTTGTACGGTTGGCATTGGGTGGTGTAATGCCCTCGCTCTTTGTGAAACGAACACAATCCAGCCCCGGTGCCTGCCGTTCCGAGGAATCCTATAGGCCAGACGAAGAACGGCATCTTGCCGATGGTATGTAATAACTTGTAAATTGGTTCCGTGAAAGCTGTTTGCTCGGCCACATACTCATCCGGCCTGGGTTCCCTCTTCTCCGGTTGCCACGGCTGTTGGTACGGGGTTTGGGGCGGTTTAGACTTGTTGCTCGGTTTTCCTGACCCGGTTCCTCCGCTGCCTTGTCCGTTTTGCCCTTGCCGAACGTTGGCCACCTGTTTTTTCGCTGAAGCCTGGGTCTTTGCCTCGGCTGTCTTCGGAGCGTTACGCTCGGCCACTGCTTCTTCGTGTACGCAATCCTTTTCGATAATAACCATCAGGTCCCCCATTGTCTTTGGCGGGTTTCTAGATAAATCTCTGAACATTGCCGAAGTTGGATCCAACCCATTCATGAATGACTCCGCAGCCACGCCTTGGTCACAGTCAGGGATGAGGTTGTAGACTTCCCAGTAACGTTCAGTGTACGCCCGAAGCGTTTCCCCGGCTGCTCTTCTCATGTTTACCAACATCGAAAGCGTCTTGGGTTGAATGTTGCTTGTTACGAACCTCTTTGTGAACTCCAATTCCAGTTCGTTGAAGCTTTTGATGGATTTTGGTTTGAGCTGGTTATACCACAACATTATTGGCTCACCAAGTTTAAGGGGGAAGATCTTACACATGAGTGCGTCAGAGAAGTTGTGGAGGCTCATAGTCTGCCGAAACTGACAAACGAACGCCACAGCATCTTCTTTGGCTTCATAACGTTTGAGCTTCGGCATGGTAAAGCGCTCCGGCGGTCGTTCTTGCTGAATGGCGTCAACGAACGGGGATGCTTTAGCTTTTCCGAGCTTTGAGTTGTCCATTGTCACCAGAGCCTGTAGGATTATTGGCTGCGGAGCGGGCACTTCAGGATTTTCTCTTGGCTCTCAGTGATGGCGTCTTGGCTGGTCGTTCGCCTCATTGTGGTGAGGTCTGCCCCCTTCTGACCGCTCCGGCCGTTCTCTTCTTGAATCACCCCGCCGAGCTAACCGCGGATCCAATTCTCCAACTGGTTGATACACAATAGGTGCCCCAGTAAATTGATCATATAAAATAATTGTATTTCCATTATCCGAGCGTTCTCCCCTGCTCATCGTCCGGCGAGTGCCACGCGCTCCCGCTGAATGTTGTTTGTTGTGTTGAAGCTCGGTCGTGGATCTAGACTGTTCGGTTCGCTCGGTGTGACCAGCTGGTTGACGCTCTGGGAGGACGTTTAAATCCATTGGCCTCTTGCCGTCTGCGCGCTCGTGATACCGTCTGGAGACGCGCTGTGTTTTTCCCGAGACGTTTGTTCGGTGAGAATGTGCCGTAGAATTTGTTGCCGAGGAACGTGAACTCTCGGTCCGAATGATGCTCGCCACGCGGTGCCGAGATGAGTTCGGCTGAATTCGTGGCGGGTGTTCCAACCTATCAAAGACGGTCCTTCGTTCGGATACGGCTAGCTCGGAAGTTATTGCCTTTCTTGATTTTCGGCTCCGCTTGTGCGCTTTCTTTGGCCGACTTGGTTCGGCAACATGGCCAGGTGTTGGTGTAACGATTGTGCCTCCATCCCGCTCTTCTAGACGTTGCTGTAGGAGTGCTATGACTGCTGCTTGGCATTTTTGTTCCGCCAGAGCGATGTCAAGCTCGGTTTGTGGGAATGAAAGTTGACGAGCAACTGGCACCACGGTCCTAGCAGTTTGGCCGGGATCGTTATTTATTGAGCCGAACCCAGTCAAACCGAGGGTGAAATTTTCCGGACCAGGTGGTGGTAGGCGTTGGGTCATCTTTGGGTGGAGAAGAGACTGGAGTTAAGAACAGGCCCACACTTCGCTAGGAAGAACAAAAAATGTGTTTCCTTCCCCAGCAGAGTCGCCAATTGTGGAGGGTTGTTTTAACCTCGAACCTCTTGAACCCTTCTCGCTTGCTGTTGAATCGTGGAGCGATGACGTGTAACGCCTTGTACCTGCAAACCGGGGGGTGTTCCTCCGGGAAGAAGCTCCGACGATTAAGTTAGTATATGGAGGAAGAAGTTTGGTAAGAAAACATATGTAGAGAGAGAGTAGTTTTTCGTGTGTGTACACTCAGAACAGATCCTCGTCTTAGGTGAAGTACTCCTCTATTTATAGGCGTGGGATGGAAGCGGTGAGTTAGCCGAGCGTAGGCTACACGCGCACTTCTACGCTCGGCTGACGTCACATGTCAGGGACATTAATGAGGCCGCCGAGAAGATCTTGCCGTGTCCACGATTGACTAATGTCGGGCTGTCGGCTATTGGCGAGAGATGTCACCGTATATCGGAGAAGACATCTTGCGTATCATCGAAGACTTCTAGAATCGGCCATAAGTGGAAAGGATCTAGAATGTTCCCACAGAGGCAGTTATCCGAACAATACACGTCCAACCGAACCGAATCGTCTGTCCGAGCAACAGTAGTTGTGAAGAGGAAGATGATCCGAATAAACGGGTCACAATTCTTCCAATAGGGCTTGTATTCTTCGGACAAACAACCCAGAAATGCACGTTTGTTCGGACAATAATACTTTTTGAACGTAGACGAACTGAGACAGCTGAACGATGGCCAAGATGGGTTGATCCTTTTGAACCCTTTGGATTTCGGATATTTCGGCCCACTACATCTCCCATCGGCTATCAGTAGGAATCTTAAGAAAAGGATAAGAGTGAAATGAAGGAAAACCCCCAAACACCACTGATGGACAAATAAGCTCATTGCAAGGACATTGCATGCTTCTGGTATTTTCCCACCACAGAAAGGAAAGGTACAATGTTAGAGCAAGAATAGAAAGTGAAGTGTACAACGAGGTTTGCGAGCGAGAGCTAAGGATTGAAGGATTATGTGACCTAGATTTGTCCCACAAATCTATCAAACTTGTGCTATTTTCACTCTAAAGTCTAGGCATAACAGTTCTCTAAGCAATCATTGAAAGTTCTTTAAGCCACTCTTGTTTGGAATGAATCGATACCAAATTTACTAAAACACCAATATGGCTTGAAGCAACAAAATGGTAATTAATTACCTTAAGCTTAAGAGCAGCATAAGAAAGCATCAACTTTCACAATTCCATCTGAACCGGGCAACTTCCCTCTCGAAAAAACAAAGCTTTTCGGGATCTTATCACTTGTGAAATGAACCACAGTTGGCTGCTTCTTCATAACTGGCTTTACGAATGCCTTCTTCCTCTTCTTCTTTTTTTCTCGATTAGCGCCTTCTTCTTCTGATTCAATTCGAGAAGACAGTAGCATAAATTAGCACAGACATGCCACCAAAACAATACATAATTGAGAACAAAGCCCCCTTTGTTTGAAGAAAAAAATTAGATGAAAATAACAAGAAACCAAAAACTTTTACTTATGGTTTGCTTTCTTTCCTTTGCCTCATTAAAAGTCCAAGTAGTCAATGCAATATCAGCCAAATGAACCAAACACAACCAACTGAGCTGACTAGGGGAGAAAGAACAACCATTAACAACACCACCAATACTTGTTAGGGGAGAAATTGGAACCAAGCAAGCAAACCAATTGCCGTAGCTTTATTCGGGGAGGAAAATGCAGAAACAGAGAGCAACAATAACAGCCAAAGACAATTTTTTCAATCAACAAATTGACAGCCAAAAGCAACAACAAATCTATATTCGCTACCATCAGAATCGAAAATCCTTTTCATAAAATCCTAATTGTATGAAATCTGAAAAAAAGAAAAGAAAAAAGGAAACCTAAGTTCGTGTGTGAAAGAATAAACTGTAGATTAGAGGAGAGGGAAGTGAGAGAGATACCTGTGAGAAAGAAGAGATGGTGGTGGTGCGCCAGTGGTGGTAGGGGCGGGTTTGGGGTTGCCAGTCGGTGGTAATGCGACGAGAGGAGAGTGTGGGAGACGAAGGAGAGAGAAGAGAGGAGATCGTGGTTGTGGTCCGTCGGTGGTGGCAGGCCGGTCGATCGGTGGGGGCTCGGCGTATGTGGGACCTCCGGTGGTGGGCCGGCGTATGTGGGAGGCTCCGGTGGCGTTGGAGCTGGATCGTAGAGAGAGAGAGAGAGAGAGAGAGAGAGAGAGTACTGACTGAACCACTTTCTCAAAATTTTGAATTTTGGGTTTCTCTTCTTTTTTCTGCGCGCGTTGCGTCTTTGTGAAGCAGAGAGAAGTGGGGTGGGACCCCTTTCACTTTCCACATAGGATCCGTATGTCGGTCGGGTTATCAGTCTCTACTTATAGCAAAATTGATTCCAAAGCAACCAAATGTTCGTAGGCGTGTGGGAGAGAGAGTATTCTACATTCAGATGCTGGTTGACGAAGACTCTGCATTCATTGTATATGACATATATACATCTGTCTATACATTATTACTAGCATTGTGGGGTCGTTCGATGCACCAGACATTCCGTGCATCGAATGACTGGTGCATCGATTGACCAAACATCCGGTGAATCAAACTACTGTAGAACGGTAGTTGATACATGTAGAATAGGTTAACTGTTGGGTCCGGAGTGCCCTATAAATTTGGTTACACAATATAACTTTTTGCGATCATTTTAAAAACAGATTTGCGGGTACGATATCGAATGCCAAAAAGACTTAATTGAAACTCTTTCTAACCAATTAATTTTTGGAGATATGGTGAAACCCTCTCTATTCTCTCACCCCAACACTTTCTCCCTCCAAATCTGAGCCGTCAAAAAACGTAATGGACGGCTTGAATGCATGCATCGAGTGGACACCACGTGGTACCCACTCAGCATTGATAAAATTTCCCTTCTAGAGGATGAAGCTTTATATCCCGAGAACGTGCGAAGCACATCAAACTATTTCAATTGTCGACGGGTCAGAATTGCTACTTTGTTTGGGGTGACGTGAACAATTAAAAAAAATGAGGTGAATGCTTTTCAGACGTAACTCAAGGTGGAAGCTAAAATCAGTTAATTAATTATGAATTAGATTTTCAGAATCGACAAGTTCCTTGAATTGGCTTTGAATGTTTGAACCCTAAAATCACCATGTTTGGCTTCTCTCTCCACTTGAGAGAGAGAGAGAGAGAGAGAGAGAGAGATGCAGCATTATTGGGGTGTGCACTGTGATAACCTTAGAGAGGCTGACAACTACGAATCAAACCACGGTTAAGATAGGAAGAGGCCCATTAAATTGAAGCCCCACCTTTCCCCTGATTTCGTTGATGTGTCAGTTAACCATTGGATGCCCGTTTAACTCAATCTACACGAAGGGACCGTATAGAATTTAATTTCAAAGACCTTTCTCATTGGATGACTGTTTAACCCAATCTACGCGGAATTAAGTACCATTGGATTACCGTAGATTTAACCTATTCCACACGGAGGGACTGTGTAGAATTTAAAGACCTTGACCCTGACGTGGTATGGAGAATATTCAAATTCTTTAAGCAATTAATAGTCATTGTCGTTGCCGTTAGCTATAATTGGAAATTAAGCAAAAGCAGGACCCGAGACGACTTCTAAAGTACGGGTCTTTGAGGATCGTATGTACAAGTGATCACACATCAAAGGAAATATCGTTGGGGGAAAGTACTATACAATGGCATGTTAATAACTGACCTTTTTAAAACATTAAAATTTCTTCGATCCGCCGTAGGCAAAATCTATGATTTTTTCACCACTAACAATTTGGGCTTTACGGGGTGCGTTAATTGCCGACTTAAATCGCACGTTCATCTTGTATGGCTCGAAGAATAGTATTCTCATTTAAAAAAGTAGTTTCACTGGAGATTTTGTGGATCAAATGTTCGGATTCCCACACACACCACGTCCATGAATTTGCCATAGTTTTGGACACCAACAAAGGAAAGTAAAACACGAACACTACTACATTAGGAGTCCAATTTTGTTCACCTGTTAATCCCCGGGTAGCAGCAGGAAATAATGTTAATTGTGGTTAATTTGGTGGGACCTAGTAATTTGAACAACCAATAACTGCGTAGGTAATGTTCACCGTCATTATATTCACCCTTATTAAGTGAGGGTGAACAAAACCGGAGTCCAATTGTGGGGTGCGCACTGTGATAACAATAGAGAGGTTGACAACTACCAATCAAACACTGGTTGAGATAGGAAACACATTAAATTGCAGCCCCATCTTTCTCATGATCTCGATGATGTATCAGTTAACCATTGGATGACCGTTTAACTCAATCTACACGGAGTTAAGTATCATTGGATAACCGTACGTTTAACCTAATCCACACGGAGGGACTGTGTAGAATTTAAACTCCAATTAAAAACCTTGACCTTGATGTGGTATGGAGAGAATATTCAAATTCTTCAAGCAATTAATAGTACATTGTTCTTGCCATTAGCTATAGTTGGAAATTAATCAAAAGGGGGACCCAAGACGACTTCCAAAGTACTAGTCTTTGAGGACCGTACGTACAAGTGATCACACATCAAAGGAAATATCATGGGACCTTCACAGCATATAGTTTTCAACACAATTGCACGTGAAAATGAGTCAAATCCACAATCAAACGGTAAAGCTGAAACGCCAATCTTTTTGGAATAAAACTCAATCCATCCAAATGTGTTAGTCATTTGTTCGTGCCACCTTTAAAGTTCTCATTGAAAGCCTTAAAGTTAAAAAAATAATTATGACTCTTTAGGATAAAATGATCAAAAAATTGAGATCTTCGCACAAGTTCAAATAGATTGTAAATTTGAACACTTAATTTTTTTAACCATATTTTTTAATATATAAACAGTCTAAAAAATCAAGCATTTCAATTTTCAACCCGTTTGAATCGGTGCGAGGATGTTAATTTCTTGATCATTTTATTCTAAATGGTGATAATTAATTTTTTGATATATAAACAGCCTAAAAATACGTATACGCATACGTATACATGATATACATATGTATGTGGGATTTTTCTCAGAGTAATGGCTTCACAGTATGCGTATATGTATGTACATCGCGACTGAAAAAGTGATAACCATATTTTTTACTCCCTCCATCCCTTTTTAAGTGTCCGTGTTTGACTTTCATGCAGTTTTGAGAGTCAACATAATTGTACATCCAAAATATTACTTTTCATACTTTCCCTTTATTTATATGGCGACTGAAAAAGGGATGGTATAATGCACATGATATTCACTTGTGTGATGGGAGAGGTGAAATAACAAATTTTTCTCTTTTATGGTTCTCTTAGGGTTATCATTGAAAGCCTTAAGTCAAAAAATTAATTATGACCATTTATCATAAAGTAATCAAAAAATTAAAATCTTTGCACCGATTTAAACGGGTTGAAAATTGAAACACTTGATTTTTTTAGGCTATTTATATATTAAAAAATATGATGAAAAAATTAACTGTTCAAATTTTGCAATTTGTTTGAACCTGTGCGAAAATCTTAATTTTTTGATCATTTTATCCTAAAGAGTCATAATTATTTTTTTAATTTTAAGGCTTTCAATGAGAACTCTAAGAGAACCATAGAAGAGAAAAATCTATTTTCCAACCAAACGACACCGTTTTGAGGGAGAGAGGGGGTTTTTGGAGTGATGGGAGAGGTGAAATACCAAGCTTGCTGCTTGCGACCTTAATTTGAGTTGAAATAAGAGCACCCCAAGCGTAGGGCTAGGTCGGTTGGAAGCATAATAAAACCCGGAAGTCCGGGGTCGATTCCACTGGGAGCGCATCTATAGTTCGAATTGGAGATTAGCTTGTAGAGTATTCGGCGTTAGGACGGCCAACCAAACTTTGGGGTTGAGACGGCCAACTGAACGATTAAACGAAAGGTAAGGTTTAGGGATAATCAACACCCGTAATCCAAAGGCAAACTCGTTCTTCTCTTTTTGACAGGAGTGGTAAACAAAATTAGGGTTTTGGAAACATTTTGACAAACACCCGAAAGGACATCGCTCTAAGCATCGTCTGTGGCTAGGAATCGAAACCCTAGCCTACAAACGATCAAAGAGGTTAACACCTCCAAGCTTTGATACGTAAAAATACCCTAGACTCATGTTTACCCTTAGAAAACAATGATTAACGAGAGAAGAACAAGAAATACCCGTGGTTACGGGATGTTAATCATCCCATAACCCAACCTTGCTACACTACTCACACATATTGCAAAGAGAAGTGCAAAGAGTAAGGGTAGGAGAGAGAGAACACGAAATCATCACGAAAATGGAAATAAATGCTAGATTAACAAGGATCTCATAGGTACTTACAACTTTAATGAAGACCAACCACCTCCAAACCCACCAATCAATGCACCATTAATGAGGAATTAAGAGGAGGAGAGGAGAGGGCGATAGAGAGAGAAAGAGCTGCTGAAAAATGATAAAGATCCCCCTAAAAACGTGATAAGGGGTCTTTATATAGTACCCCAATTAAATTACAAAAGAAAAAGAAAAAAGAAAATAAAATCTGCAGAAACTGGGGAAAGTCTACCGGTAGATTTGGTCACCTATCGGTAGAACGGGTAAAAGTCAGAAATTCCCTGCTGGATCGACTGGACTCTACCGGTTGGTTTTGCTGTCTACCGGTTGGTTTAGCTGGACTTCTACCGGTTGGTTTTGGAGTCTACCGGTAGATTTTGTAGCTGAAAAAACATGGTTCGGATTGATCTCCTTTTCGGCCGGTAGATTCGTATTTCTACCGGTAGGTTTATGCTGGTTTGGAAATTTCTCAGCAGCCAGGGCAGAATGACTCTTGGGTTTCGACAAAGCCCCCGAACTCGGCTATTACTCCGATTGGAGCCCTCGGATCCCTGATCAACTTGGAATAAACTCGTGGCGCCAAAATATGCCTTATTCACCAAGATAACCTGAAACCACCAAAAACGCACCTTTCGCGCAATATCAATCAAAAATAAAGAGTTATGCGCGTGAGCGTGGCAAAAATGAGCGAGATAAGCCCGAATATTTACACTAAAGCGGGCTTATCACACCCCCCTACTTGGACTTTGCTAGTCCCTAGCAAAAGATTTACAACGAACGCTCAACTACCCAGTCCTCCCAACAAAACGAGATACGAAACATATGTTTGATAGTTTAAAAAGGCAAGATTCACAAATATTTCCGTAAAACAATGCAACAACTCATCCCTTTAACATGCCATGAACCATATACAACAAGTCTCGTTCAAGTGAAACACGTGAGTAAGTAAGCAAATCGAGCCTCGATTCCAACACTCACAGGGGTTTCACTCAGAAATTAGATCGCCCACAAAGCATAACATGAATCAAAATGTATCCCATGCTCAGAAATCAACAGGCGAATGCGATAACCGAGAAACAAAAGGGTTATGCATGCAACAAAGAGAGGCTCGACAGGAAATTCGAAACTAATTATGCACAAGCTAATGAAAACAAGATCATACATAACTTAAGGTAACTAAAGATTCCGAAAACGCATTGCAAAGAAAACACGAGTGTACCTGAAATCAACTAAGGACTTCTCGGCTTATAATGAGTTCGGGATAAACAAAAACGGTCAAACAAAATGGTTTCCGGCATAAACTTGCTTGGTAAACTACCCCATGACCGGAACCACTCCTAAGGCTACCCCGACTACCATGCAACCAGCCGACGACAACCAAACTACAAAAGTAAAACCAAAGGACAGACTCAAATAAGCAACGACACACTAACTCAACCACCGACTCGATAAAAGCAACTAAAACTACTACCAAAGTCCACCAATCATGCCACAACTACCACTACACTGCGATCACTGTGCTCCCGGGCCAAAAGTATGCTCAAACATCCCCAGATCGTATTGCCGCTCCAACTCACGGATCTCATCTTCTCCCATCTCATCCTCCGGATACTCAGGGCTACGGTGCTCACCAATAGCCCTATCCGTGGTCAACTCCGCCGGGGGCTCATACCTCCTCCCCGACTGCTCCGCCATCAGCTCATAGTAAAAGTTAGCCTTGCGATCCGCTCTCCTTTGATCCTCCTACACCTCAGCCGTGCGGCACAACAATTAACACAAAAGCCTTTTCAACGTTGACCCTTTCTTTTTCGGAGCGGAACTAGAAGGCACACTGGACGTGCTGGTTTCCGGAATTGCTTGATCTTGCACCGGGGCTTGAACTTGAGCTTGGCCTTGAACTTGAGCTTGGGCTTGACTTTGAGCTTGGGCTTGACGGGCTTGACGGGCCTTAGTGACATTGGTTTTACTCTTATGCTCCGAGGTTGCATTAATGATGCCCGATGAACTAGGCTTGATCCGTTGGTTGGTGAGACTAAGGCCATGGTTGCAACAAATCCTAGTGATCATAGCGGGGAATGGGAAATTCAAACCCTTCCGGTAGTTGTGCTTGAAATTCACGAGTTGGTCGAAGATCCACTTAGCAAAATCCATGGTCTCGTTCTCATTCATAAACAGGTAAAGCAGTTCCAAATCGAGCTCCCCTGGTGTTTTCTCCATCCCCCTGGGGTAAAGGTTGTAACGCAGGACCTTGTTCATGGTCCGGTACTCGTCTTTCAAATCACCCCCTGCTTGCCCATACACACCTCCTTCAAATACCTCGGTGTAAACCAAATTCATGTCTAGCTCATCCTCACCTTGACGTGGATAGGTAATGTTTTCCTCTAGCGGCCTCTCATAATCCAAGTATTCAGCAATAAAATCGGGGTCTACGAAAATGTCCACACCGCCTACCGTACTCTCAATGGTAGAATTCGCAATATCGTACTTCATCCTCGAGAAAAAATCTACAACCCAATTCTTGACATACCCCTTAACTTCTTTGAAATAATGCTTCATACCTTTGTCTCGGATGATGGCAATGTACCTATTCTCAGCCAAGCTATGTTCGCAAACTTGGCGCTCACACATAGCCTTCCGCCCTTTTAGCGAGGCCACCCACTCCATGTGTTTCTTTCTCTCCCCCTCCTCCTTCTTTTTCTTTCTTCGCTCCTCACCCTATTCCTTGGATGGCCCAGTGTCCCTTTTCCTCGAGGCAATACTTACCCTCTTCCCCTCACTGTCATACGAGCGCATAACGTTCGACATGGTAATCTGGCAGCAAAGTCAACAACAAATACAGTCCACAATATTACAGCAGAAAACAGCCTCAACTGAAATTACCAGAAAATCAGCCCGAAGACGAACCACAGCAGCGAGAGCAATTCCAAACTACGGAAATCAGAGAATATCAGCCCAAAAACCAAGCAGAAATCAGAAATACAGTCTACTGGCCTTGAAAACCACGGATAACACAACTATCACCAGAAATTCTGGCCCCAGCAATCAAACAGAGATCAAAAATCAGTTTACATATATCACTGAACAAGAACTCAATCCTGAAACAGACTACAGCCAAAACACTACTCCCAGACTACGGTAATCAGAGGCCACAAAAGAAAACTCGGATTCGCATCCCAGCAAATAATCAGTAAGCACACTCATGTACAGGCCACGGACGAAAAATGCAGAGCAGGAGCTAAGGTTCCCAGGAATTTTTCAGCTAGGACTCCCAA
Organism: Rhododendron molle; assembly: GCA_025413875.1. NCBI lineage: Eukaryota > Viridiplantae > Streptophyta > Magnoliopsida > Ericales > Ericaceae > Rhododendron > Rhododendron molle. Next base: position 50,122,055 of record CM046392.1, read on the forward strand.
AACTCAATATCCAGTGAGAGAGAGAAAAAGAAATTACCTTGCTAGGAGATTTTGGACTTAGAGAGGAGAACTCACCAGTAAAATCTCGTTTTTGGCCTTGAATCCCTGATTTCAACCCTCAACAGCCACGATTGGTGCTTGAACTTGTGGTTTCCGGGTTGGACTTAGAAGATTCGAAAGGGGTTTGACTGATTTATGAAGAAATTTGGGGTTCGGCTTGGGTTTTGATGGGAAAAAGGAAATTTACGGGTTTGGAGAATGAGAAAGGAAGAGCTCGGTGGTATTGGTAGGGGAGAAATGGGACGGTTGATAGAGAGGGAGGGAGAAAATTGGATATGGAGGGGGGTAACAGGTTTGGGGAAAGGTGGAGAGGTGGAGCGGTTATGGAAGAGGGGAGAGAGAGAGAGGTGCGGTGTTTGAGAGAGAGATGGGTCGGTTTCGTGGGGTAAAGGAGAGGAGAGAGAGAAAATAAGTGGCTGGAATGGGAATGGATAAGGAAAAAGAAACCGACGGCCCTTTATATTTTTTCTCGATCTGCTCGGTTCTACCGGTAGAATTGGTGACCTACCGGTAGATTTCCTGTTACCAAAAAACATTGCTACCTCTGTTAACAATTTCGACCGGTAGGCTCGACCTCCCTACCGGTAGATAACTTGCAATTTCTGAAACCTGCAGATTGACCCCCAGAGCATTTCCAACTCCCAAATCCAACACCAGCCCAGCTCAACATTTAAGATCACAGCCCCGAACACCCTCCAAACACCAGGTATCCTAAGTTTATCAAGGGAATGAGACTCAGACAAGGCTCAAACATGGATCAATGTGACAATATGTGGTTTATTCACAAAAACAATGCCTTATGTCATCTTTCAAGCACACCTTAGCCTTATTTTGCAATGCAAGCCCGGAATCAACGTTACCAAAGTATGTACGAGAGGAATTAATAACCTAAACTACGGGTACGATAAACAAATAAAGCATGGGATACAACAAAATGAATCTCCACTCTACATGCTCCAACCGACTCAAATGCACTTAGAAATCTGTTCCACACGGTTCATGCACATGCTAACGGGATGAGTTGCACAATTTTCAAATGGTGTGTTCACACCGATACTCTTGCCACATACGAACCCGACACAAGCATATGCTAAGTAACTCCAAACATGGGAAGATTTCGCAAAAATTTAAAAATTTCTATGCAAAAACGAAAACTAAATGCAAGAATGAAATGCAAGAATAATCACCCCCCCCCCCCAACTTGAAATGAGTAGCGCCCTCGATGCACAAGGACGAAAAATAAGGGAAGGGAAACAAAAGAATGTACCGACGGGGTGGAATGTTAACCACTCGATACCTCGACCAAGTTGGAGGATTTTGCGTCATTGCCGCCGTTCGTCATCGGAACCGCTTCCAAGGCTCACTCCTTCGGCCCCGCGTTCGGAACCATAGCCAGTCGCACAGGGCCATCGCCGGAACTTTCTTGGACTGACAACCGCGACACATAGCCGCACCCTTGCTCAGGGCTCCTGAATGCCTCACTCACCCCGGCTTTGAGACCCAAACTACCAAGGCTGGTGTGGTAGCATGTTAACCTACAAAAGACTTAAGATCCAACTACCTAATAGGAGACAAATGACATTAGTCCCGCAGCTCGTGATAGGCCGGCAACAAAAATTATTATAAACAAGTAGTAAAACCACCGAATCGTCACGTGATTGAACGGGTACTACTTTTCTCCCCATGGTTCGTTTAAGGTGTCGCAAAGCAAAAGAGACCACACCTTAGGCGAAACACAGGTGGCTATACCGGACCACAAAAGGTTTGCCCTTACGAACCGGAGCTGGGTACACGACTTATTTGAATAGCGGCGTGCGAAGCTATAAATCCAAGTCAATGATGGGTACCTCCGAAAAGGCCGGGCCTTCCAAACAATGAAGTCTAGAAGTACGCAAAAGCTCCCCGTGGAAACAATTTTAGAACTTTTAAACCAAAGGAACATCAACATAAACCGGAGCGACTAAGTCCTCCGATATTTCATCCTTCTCAAAATTTTCCAAGAACGGTTTAAGCCGTTGGCCATTAACTTTGAAAACATTCCCATTTGAAGGGTTCACCACCTCAATTGCCCCATGGGGAAAACGGTTTGCACAATATATGGACCCTCCCAACGAGACCTTAATTTTTCGGGAAACACATGGAGTTTGGAATTGTACAACAACACTTTTTGCCCAACTTCAAAATTCTTCCTTTGAATATTCTTATCATGAAACTCTTTGACTTTGGATTTATAGATGTTAGTGTTATCATACGCATCCCGCCGGATTTCCTCGAGTTCATTGAGTTGGAGTTTACGATGAGAACCGGCTTCGGGCAACCGAAAGTTTAAAGATTTTATTGCCCAATAGGCCTTGTGTTCCAACTCAACCGGAAGATGGCACGCCTTACCGTAGACAAGCCGATAGGGTGAAGCACCCAATATGGTCTTATACACGGTCCGGTATGCCCACAAAGCATCGGTCAAACGTTGTGACCAATCCTTTCGATTAGGATTTACGGTTTTTTCTAAGATATGCTTTACCTCCCGATTGGCGAGCTCGGCTTGACCGTTGGTTTGTGGATGATAGGCGGTGGAAACCTTGTGAGTTATCCCGTACTTCTGCATAAGGGCTTCGAAAGAGCGGTTGCAAAAGTGGGTCCCTTGATTGCTTATGATGGCTCGGGGCATCCCAAACCGTGACAAAATGTGCTTTTTAATGAAATTCACCACCACTTTGGAATCGTTGGTGCGAGTAGCCACGGCTTCAACCCATTTGGACACATAGTCCACCGCTAAGAGAATATAGAGATAACCTTCGGAATTTGGAAAAGGGCCCATGAAGTCAATGCCCCAACAATCGAAGACCTCCATGACTAGGATATTGGTGAGGGGCATCATGTTCGTACGAGTCACCGCACCGAGTTTTTGGCATTGCTCGCAAGCCCGGCAAAAAGCATAAGCATCCTTGTGAAGGTTAGGCCAATAGAATCCACATTGAAGAATTTTGGCAGTGGTCTTCTTATGGGAGAAATGACCGCCACAAGCTCCGGTATGACAAAATGGGAGAATCCCCTGATGATCTTCGTCGGGCACACACTGTCTAATGATTTGGTCTGAGCAATACTTGAATAGGTAAGGATCATCAAAGAAAAATCTTTTCACCTCGCTAAGAAAGAGCCGCCGGTCTTGAGGAGTCCAATGGTGGGGAATTTGCCCGGTGACAAGATAATTGACAATGTCGGCATACCACAGGCAACTAGATAGGGCAAAGAGTTGTTCATCCAGAAATGTATCAACAATTGGAAGCTTGGAGAAGGAATCACCGAATTCAAGACGGGACAAGTGATCCGCCACAACATTCTCCACCCCCTTCTTGTCCTTAATTGTGATATTAAACTCTTGAAGCAATAAGATCCACCGAATAAGCCGTGCTTTCGCATCTTGCTTTGTGAAGAGATATTTCAGAGCAGCATGGTTAGTATAGACAACAATAGGGGATCCCACCAAATACGACCGGAATTTGTCTAAGGCAAAGGCAACGGCAAGCAACTCCTTTTCCGTGGTGGAATAATTCATTTGAGCCTCGTTGAGAGTCTTGCTTGCATAATATATGACATAGGGATTCTTGTCTTTCCTTTGCCCGAGAACCGCCCCAACCGCATAGTCACTCGCATCACACATGAGCTCAAAGGGTAACGTCCAATTCGGTGTTTGCACAATGGGAGGAGAAATGAGGCTTGACTTTAACTTCTTGAAAGCTTCCTCGCAGGCTGATGTCCACTCAAACGGGGTGTCCTTGGAGAGAAGGTGGCACAATGGCCGAGATATGGCACTGAAATCTTTGATAAACCGCCGGTAAAAACTGGCATGCCCGAGAAAGGAACGGATGTCTTTAACACATTTTGGGGTCGGGATGGTGGTGATAAGATCAATCTTTGCCTTGTCAACTTTGATTCCTTTAGAAGATACAATGTGGCCCAAAACGATACCATGAGTCACCATGAAATGGCATTTCTCCCAGTTAAGCACGAGATTCTTTTCCTCACATCTCGCTAACACTTTTTCCAAATTGGCCAAGCAAGCCGCAAATGAGTCGCCAAACACTGAGAAATCATCCATGAATACTTCGACGATCTTCTCAATCATATCGCTAAAGATGCCCATCATACACCGTGAGAAGGTTTCGGGCGCGTTGCATAAGCCGAAAGGCATGCGACGATAAGTGAACGTCCCAAACGGATAAGTGAATGTCGTTTTCTCTTGATCGGGCAAAACGACCTCAATTTGGTTATACCCCGAGTATCCGTCCAAGAAACAATCATAGGCGTGCCCCGCAACCTGTTCCAATATTTGATCAATGAAAGGAAGAGGGAAATGATCCTTTCGAGTGCTAGCATTGAGTTTCCGGTAATCGATACAAACGCGCCAACCGGTAGTGACTCGGGTAGGGACCAATTCATTGTTGGCGTTGGCCACCACGGTGACACCGGATTTCTTGGGAACCACTTGGATAGGACTAACCCACTTGCTGTCGGCAATCGGATAAATAATCCCCACATGTAAAAGTTTCAAAATTTCTGCCTTCACCACATCTTTCATGATAGGATTTAAACGGCATTGTGGTTGGCGAGAGGGTTTGACATCTTCTTCGAGGGCAATGTGGTGGGAGCAAATGGAAGCATCGATCCCTTTGATATCGGCGATAGTCCAACCAATGGCTTTTGTATGCCGCTTCAAAAGTTCAAGGAGTTGGGATTCTTGCAAGCCCTCAAGAGAGGAGGAGATCACCACCGGATAGGTTTCGTTTTCACCCAAGAAAGCATACTTTAAGGTATCCGGGAGCACCTTCAACTCGAGCTTTGGTGATTGAACACTAGAGGGAAGGGTCTTGCACTCGATATGAGGCAACTCTTCAAATTTCGGAGACCATAAGTCCGTCCCGCAAACATCGGCCATGTCAATCAAAGAGCACAAATATTCCACCTCCGGTGAGTCGAGGAATGAGGCTTCTTCGGCGGTAAGACACACCTCCAATGTATCCTTGCACAACACGTTATCTACATGCTCTTGAACCAAAGAATTGATAAAACTTACTTCATGGACACACTCATCATCCCCCAGTTGGCTTCCGATATTGAACACGTTTACTTCCATTTTCATGTTGCCAAATGTGAGATTAAGCAAACCGCTTCGGCAATGGATAACGGCATCGGCAGTAGCCAAGAATGGACGCCCAAGAATAACCGGAGTTGATGTTGATGCTTGAGAGGATGGCACCGGGCAAGTATCCAACACTACGAAGTCGACGGGATACACAAAGTTGTCTACTTGCACCAATACATCCTCCACCATCCGGGGTGGAACCCGAATACTCCGATCGGCCAATTGCAATGTCACCGATGTTGGTCTCATCTCCCCCAAACCAAGCTGTTCATAAACAGAGTATGGAAGCAAGTTAACACTAGCTCCCAAGTCAAGGAGAGCTTTCTCAATTTTGGTACTCCCAATAGTGATAGAAATGGTCAGACACCCCGGATCTTTGTACTTTGGAGCCACATTGGTTTGGATGATCGAACTTACTTGCTCTGTCAAGAATACCCGCTTTTGAACATTTAACTTACGCTTTTGAGTGCATAAGTCTTTCAAGAACTTGGCATAAGATGGGATTTGCTTGACCGCATCCACCAAGGGAATGTTGATTCTCACCTGCTTGAAAAGCTCATAGATTTCGGAGTTTGAATGGGCATGGCCTGGAGCTTTCAATCGTTGGGGAAAAGGAGCCGGAATTTGGGAGACGGGGGCCCTTGGTTCTTCCTCTTGAGACTTTGCCGGTTGCTCACCAACGGGACTAGGCACCGAAGTTGGTGAGTCAATAGGAATATCCGGTGCTTGCACAACAATTGGTGTAACCGGTGGTTTGATAGGCTTTGGAGCAACGGTCCTGTCGACTTCCTTTCCACTCCGCAATGTGATAATAGACTTGGCTTGCTCGGGACTAGGCACCGAAGAGCTTGCCACAAAATGGGTTCCTTGCGGATTCACTAGGGGTTGAGTTGGAAGCTTCCCTTTCTCTTGTTGAAGTACCCCCACCGCATTAGTCAACTTGGCCATTTGGTTCTTGAGTTCTCCGAGAGTCTGAGTATTTTGCTCGTTGAGGGAAGTTTGGCTTTGCATATACGACGAGAAAATATCCTCCAACGAACGCTTTTGTGGTTGGAATTGATTCGGCACATGAGGAGGTCCCGTTGGTGCAAACCTCGGCGGTTGTTGATTTTGTGAAAACCTCGGTGCTCCTTGAGATTGTGAAGGCCGGAAAGCTTGGTGTTGTTGTTGTGGTGGAAATTGTGAAGGTCCGGGAGGTTGTGGCTCGCTCCACCGGAAATTAGGGTGCATCTTCCACCCCGGATTGAAAGTTTGAGAACAAGGGTCAATCCGTTGATTAACGGCATTGACTTCCGATGGCCCGGTTCCTTGGAGAATATCCTTGACGGAGGGAGCATTTGGCAATCCCCTGTGGCATGACCTGAAACTTGCCCACCGAGGCCACCCCCGCCACTTTGTTGAGTTGTAAAGTTTCAATTTGGCGAGAAAGCTGGGCGACCTTGTGGGCAAGTTCATTTTGTTCATTCAATTGAAATTTACCGGAACTGCTCGGAACTGGATTAACCACATTCTTATCAGATGGGTCCGAGCAATCCCAGTTTTGTGTTTTTTCAGCTAGTTCCTCGAAAAAGTCCCACGCGGCATCAGGAGTCTTAGCCATGACTCTACCCATACACATGCTATCCATTAAGTGTCGAGTACTTGGGAAACATCCTTTTAAAACACACTCGACCTTTTGATAATTCGAGTATCCATGATGCGGGATGGAGTTGAGCAAATCCTTAAACCTTTTCCAATATTGGTAAAAAGACTCCCCCTCTTTTTGCTTGAAAGTTTGAATTTGAAAAAGGAGATCCTTTGTGAGTTGAGGGGGAAAGAATTTCATGTAAAAAGCTTTTGACAAATCCGCCCAATTAGCCAAGGATTGAGGTCTCATGTTATTCAACCAAACCTTGGCTTTGTCTTTTACCGAAAATGGGAAGAGTTTTAACTTTGCGGACTCAAGTTGTGCCTGCGTGGTTACTATTGTTGAAACCATTTCCTCGAATGCCCGCATATGAGTGTACAGGCATTCTTTGTCTTTTCCATAAAACGATGGCATCATGGTAAGGTGATGCATTTTCACAACAAAGTTATTGGCCTCGGTTGCGGCCGGGAGAACTATGGTAGGCCGCGGAGTAGTACGGGTCGGGTTCATGTAATCACTCATGGTTCTCTCAGGCACAACCGGAGGAATGTCATCACCTCCACCGTTTCCACCCCCTGCGGCTGCCATTATTTCTCGAGGAAGGGTATTTGTTGAAAAAGGAGATTTTTGGGGTGGTGGTGTCCTTTCGAACCCGACGAGGAGTTTTGGGTCGAGGAGGAGAAAATGATCGATGAAGCCTTTTAGAATTTGAGCTCCGAAAGGCTCCCCGATGACCACCACGCATATACTGGATGCCCTTTGCTCGAAAAAAAGAAATGGACCACAATGAAAAGTAAGCAGACAAGAGGGGCTATACCGCCGCCTCGAAAAGTACAAACAAAAGCTTAAAAGGTAGTTTATGCTTACGCTAGCTTCGTTACACCTCAAGTAAGAGAAGAAACTCAAGTTAGAGGTATCCACTAGGTTAAGTATGAACTACGCAAAGCGAAATTAAGTAAGATACTTACACTGGTTCGGCGAACCTCCAATATAAGCTATACAAGAAAGCGCTCCCCGGCAACGGCGCCAAAAAATGCTTGCGACCTTAATTTGAGTTGAAATAAGAGCACCCCAAGCGTAGGACTAGGTCGGTTGGAAGCAAAATAAAACCCGGAAGTCCGGGGTCGATTCCACTAGGAGCGCATCCATAGTTCGAATTGGAGATTAGCTTGTAGAGTATTCGGTGTTAGGACGGCCAACCAAACTTTGGCGTTGAGACGGCCAACTGAACGATTTAGTTGACAGGCTACTTAACCTATCTACGGCTTTTTACTGGGGATTTAAACGAAAGGTTAGGTTTAGGGATAATCAACACCCGTAATCCAAAGGCAAACTCGTTCTTCTCTTTTTGACAGGAGTGGTAAACAAAATTAGGGTTTTGGAAACATTTTGACAAACACCCGGAAGGACATCGCTCTAAGCATCGTCTGTGGCTAGGAATCGAAACCCTAGCCTACAAACGATCAAAGAGGTTAACACCTCCAAGCTTTGAAAAGTAAAAATACCCTAGACTCATGTTTACCCTTAGAAAACAATGATTAACGAGAGAAGAACAAAAAATACCCGTGGTTACGGGATGTTAATCATCCCATAACCCAACCTTGCTACATTACTCACACATATTGCAAAGAGAAGTGAAAAGAGTAAGGGTAGGAGAGAGAGAACACGAAATCATTACGAAAATGGAAATAATTAAATGCTAGATTAACAAGGATCTCATAGGTACTTACAACTTTAATGAAGACCAACCACCTCCAAACCCACAAATCAATGCACCATTAATGAGGAATTGAGAGGAGGAGAGGAGAGGGCGGTAGAGAGAGAAAGAGCTGCTGAAAAATGATAAAGATCCCCCTAAAAATGTGCTAAGGGGTCTTTATATAGTACCCCAATTAAGTTATAAAAGAAAAAGAAAAAAGAAAATAAAATCTGCAGAAAATGGGGAAAGTCTACCGGTAGATTTGGTCACCTACCGGTAGAACGGGTAAGAATCCAGAAATTCCCTGCTGGATCGACTGGAATCTACCGGTTGGGTTTGCTGCCTACCGGTCGGCTTAGTTGGACTTCTACCGGTTGGTTTCGGATTCTACCGGTAGATTTTTGTAGCTGCCAAAACATGGTTCGGACTGATCTCCTTTTCGACCGGTAGATTCGAATGTCTACCGGTAGGTTTATGCTGGTTTGGAAATTTCTCAGCAACCAGGGCAGAATGACTCCTGGGTTTCGACAAAGCCCCCGAACTCGGCTATTACTCCGATTGGAGCCCTCGGATCCCCGATCAACTTGGAATAAACTCGTGGCGCCAAAATATGCCTTATTCACGAAGATAACCTGAAACCACCAAAAACGCACCTTTCGCGCAATATCAATAAAAAATAAAGAGTTATGCGCGTGAGCGTGGCAAAAATGAGCGAGATAAGCCCGAATATTTACACTAAAGCAGGCTTATCACTTACCCTTGGTTTTGAAGGAGGTAAGCAACGGCATGAGCCGCAGGGACCATTTAAACACAAAATTGATACTTTGGGGATGCAATGTTAGCAATTGGAATATTGGGGACCAAAATGACACGACAGAAATACTTTTGGGACCAAAAAAGTCAAAAAGCCGTTTAAAACATAGTAAAAGATAATTATAGGGCTGCAAACGAAGCAAACTGCTCGTAGGTCGGCTTTATTGGCCCGGCATATTGAAGAGGCTCGTTAACTAAATTAGCCAGGCTCGGCTCGTTAAGGGCTTGACTCGTTTACAAACAAGCTGAGCTCATGCTCGAGTTTTAGCTAGGCTTGTTTAGTAAACGAACAGAGCTAAAACACTATAAAATTGGGCTTGGCTCGACTAATTTGCACCCATAGATAAATAATTCAAGTATCCTCGTATCGGTGCCAAAATTTGGATCAATGTTTACGTGCCCTCTATCTTCAGGTTTGAGACGTCCAATACCTAACGATTGACTGCAATTAGAAAGAAAAATGGGGAACCCAAGACGACTTCAAAAGTCCGTTCAAAGTCTTGCTCTTTGAAGACAAATGAATATGTAGAATATATTTCCATGGACCTCACTCACGATCTTCACCAGTTTGCTTCACAACCACCAAAAAAAAAAAATGAGAATTCAATCAGTTACCTGGTTTTTCTCAATAATTATAAGCCCTAATTATACTCATCCCAAAATTTCTTTACGTTTCATCTTTATCATCACGCCCAAAAAGATCGATCGATCGAGAGAGAGAGAGAGAGAGAGAGAGAGAGAGAGAGAGAGAAGGCAAATCCCACAACTGGGTTCCAAGTTCATTCTTCGGTGACAAGTGGACTGTTCCACTAGTGCCTGATTTTCATGTGGGCGAGCCGTAATTTTTATGGTTTATTGTAGTAGTGAAATTTAGTTTTTTTTTTTTTTTTGGGTCAAAGAAATTTAGTTATTTCAGATGTCTTCCAAGTATACGTTCAGGGACAGAATCAGGATTTTATAAACGTAGGGGCCAAACTATAAACAAGAAAATTTTGAAATTTTAAGGTTCAAAAATCTAATAGTTTGTTTGGTTTAAGTTTTGAAGGAGGTTTTATGAGTAATGAGTGGAGCGGGATAGAAAGAGAAATGAGATTAATAGTTGAAAGAAAACTTATGGCAGACCGTGTGCAAAGAGAGAAATTGAGTTTTGGGACCCAAAATAAACACATTTTTAAAGCATTAAATGTCTAAATAACATTCAACACAAAATACAATATTTAGGTGTTCTTAACAAAAAAAAAAACTAATATTAATATTAAAATTTGGAAAAAAAAAACCCCGAAACAACGCGGGGCCGTGGCCCACATATGCCCATATACAGTTCCGTCTTTGTATACGTTTGACACATTAGGTAAAAAAACAATTATATTATTATGGCTTAGCCTTATTTGAAAAGGATTAAAATCCAATTGAGAAGCCACCATTAAAATTAAAATTCAATATAAACACAAAATCTATGAGAAATGGTTAGTCTATAAAAAAATATTTTTATATATTTTAATATCATGTTAATTGCATTTCAAAAAATTCAACAAATTTTAAGGGAAAAAAAAAGTTTTCTCACTTTAGGAAGTAAGTATAAATATTTTTGTTTTCCTAATGTAACAAAAGTTCTTGACCAGCTTAGTGGTAAGGGCTTGAGAAATCAACTAAGGGTGCGTGGGTTCGAAACTTGACAATGACAAGAAAAGATGGTCTAGTAGATACAAAGAAAAGATCATGCGCAATGGTTTTCCATCTCAGTTTATGGTTTGATCATTTTGAACTTTCAATCACGGTTAAAGACCATGATCTAAAGTGGCATACAATCACACCCAAAAAAGAGAAACGATCACGGCTTTTGGGCGTGATTGTTTCTCACTTTCAATCACGGTTTATAACCGTGATAAAAGATAATGACTTACAATCACACCCAGATCCATCACGGTAGTAGGAGCGTGATGGAAAACTTATAATCACGGCCAATAGCTGTGATCTTTATAGTTTATTGTAGTAGTGTATAAAGCTTCATCCTCTCTAGAAGGGAAATTTTATCATTGCTAGGTGGACACCACGTGGTGTCCGCTCGGCGCATGCCTCCGAACCATCCATTACATTTTTGGACTGTACGAATTTGGAGGGAGAAAGTATTGGTGTAAGAGGAGAGAGAGAATAATTTGGTAAGAGAGAGAGACGTATAATGAGATGAGATGGTCTGACAATATGTATATAATGGAGAAGAGACAAAGAAACAGCAGAATTTAATTATAGCTGCTAAGGTTGGCGAAGAAGCTGGGGGAAAACTATGACCTACGTTGCAAAATCAAGCCATGTTCGGGTCACGCTATACGGGTTTCGTTCTTAGAAAAATGCTCAAAATTCACCGTATGTTTAAAATGATATATTGAACATCATGGTATAAAAATTATTCCCATATGATGTATTTTAGAAATAAGAATAACACATATCTATATTTATGCATTGTGGAGGGAGTGGCGCAGCGATAGGACAAGGACGGTGGCCACGTCATACAAATACCGGACCCCATGGGCTCTTAATTGGTACGGCTCGGTGAAGAGACGTTCGGCAGATTTCAGCCTTTCCTAATGTGCCAAACGGTGTTAGTTCACCCCTTGAAGAACCGTGGATCCGTTTACTGGACGTGCTTATCGTATCGGCAGAGCGTCACCGAACCAATTGATGACTTTACGAAAGATTGATTATAGCCGTACCCTACGATTGGCAGAACTTGGAACCGCCGAGCTTCCCATGCGCCCTGACTTGGGGAGGAAGTCAAGAAGAGTTGGGCAAGGGAAGCCAACCTCATACCCTACTCCCCCTATTATAGGAGCTGAACGTGGGAATGGAAGCTTCTCCCAAGCCCCCCTGCTATAGGAGCGAAACGTGGGAGTAAGAACTTATCTGAGATAGGAAAGCCTATCCAGATCTGAGACTGGCGGACCCATCACCGAGTGCGTGATGGGTACGCTAGGTTGATCACCACAATCCATCTGCCTATAAAAGGAGGAATTCCCCTCAAGAGGAAGGTATTGAACTCTAAACTCCCAAAACCCAAATTACATTTCCAGATCCCTCATCTCCCTTTCTAACTAGACCGTCGGAGTGCCTATCTCGGACTCCCACGATCCGGGCTTGGGCACTGACACGGGTGCTTCACGTGCAGGTCCTACTCATTCAAGATACGTTAACCTAGCCATCCTAACACACAAGGTTCGATCGAAGAAAGCCTGCCACCACATGCATGCACAACGCTACGGATTTGCGGGTCCTTACAGGAATTGTTCTTAATTAAAAAAAAGGGTTGGTTGTTTAGTAGTTCATTGCTTTGGAATATAATTAAATTTCTTTTTAGGCTGCATGTTCTGCTAGCTTTGGTTTGTGGTTCATGGTCGGTCACTTCTCATTTTGAGATGTGACAAAAAGGGAGTGCCAAAATCACTTCCCATAAAGTATAGTGTATTTACTTTTATACACAACGTTTTTTTTCTTCCCTTTTTAAATGAACTACGAATGTTCATGTGTACTCACGTAATAGTCTAAGAACAAGAATTTTCATCCACATAATAGTTACGAAAATTAACACTCCTATATATAGAGGCTATTAACTTTAGATACCTGTATATCGTCTTGCTCCCCCTCACCTGCACCCAATTTCGCTCCTGCTTCGTGCAACTAAGCACACGGTCCTATATTACAAATAATGGGAAAATCCAATAATTTACACGTGCAGTTGTGTTGAAAACTATATCCTCTGAAGGTCCCATGATATTTCCTTTGATGTGTGAACACTTGTACATACGGTCCTCAAAGACTAGTACTTTGGAAGTCGTCTTGGGTCCCCCTTTTGCTTAATTCCAACTATAGGTATTGAAGAATTTGAATATTCTCCATACCACCGTCCCTCCGTGTGGATTAAGTTAAACGTACGGTCATCCAATGGTACTTAACCACGTGTAGATAAACAGTCATCCAATATTGAGAAAGGTCTTTGAAAGTTAAATTTTATGCGGTCCCTCCGTGTAGATTGAGTTAAACGGTCATCCAATAGGTAACTGACACATCATCAAAATCAGGACAAAGGTGGGGCTTCAATTTAATGGGTTTCTTTCTATCTTAACCGTGGTTTGATTCGTAGTTGTCAGCCTCTCTAAGGTTACCACAGTGCACACACCACAAGTGGACAGAGAAAACGTGGTGATTTTAGGGTTCAAACATTCAAAGCCATTTCAAGGAAGTTGTCGATTTTGAAAATCTATTTCATAATTAATTAACTGATTTTAGTTTCCACCTTGAATTACGTCTGAAAAGCATCACGTCACCCCAAACAAAGAAGAACAACGCACTTCAATATTCCGACCCGGTCATTGTTGAAATAGTTTGATGTGCTTCGTACGTTCTCAGGATATAAAGCTTCATCTTCTTGAAGGGAAATTTTATCAGTGCCGGGTGGGTACCACGTGGTAGTCCGCTTGGCGCATGCATCTGATCCGTCCATTGCATTTTTGGACAACTCGAATTTGGAGAGAAAAAGTGTTGAGGTGAGAGGAGAGAGAGAGTTTCAATTCGAACCGTCCAAAAGTGTATTGGACGGCCTGAATGTGCCGAGTGAGTACCACGTGGTATATACCCACCCGGCACCAAAAAAATTCTCCTCTAGAAGAATATTTTGGGATTTAAACAATGACCATAAAGGAGAAGACTTCGCACCCGCAAGTATATTTTTAGACGTCGCAACGAGTGACATTGTGTAACTAAATCCATGGGCACTGTAGGCCCAATAATCCCGCCCTCACGATGATGCTCCTGCGACTCAACCCGGGACTTCACGGCTCTAATACCCTTTGTCGGATCTTTTTTCCACTATCTCTCCTAAAATCAATTGGTTAAAGAGGGCTTCAATTAAGTCTTTTATGGCATTCGACATCGTACCCGCAAATCTATTTTTGGAGCGGTTACAAAAAGTGATATTGTGTAACCAAACTTATGGGGACACTCCGGGCCCAACAATTTAAATGGGAAGAGGAGCATTAAATTGGAGCCCCACCTTTCTCCTGATTTCGATGATGTGTCGGCTAACCATTGGGTGACCGTTTAACCCAATCTACATGTACGGAGGGACCGTGTGGAATTTAAACTCAGGTCTCTGTCCCTAGTGTTCGTGTTATACTTTGCTCTGTCGGTGTCCAAATCTATGGCAAATTCATGGATGTGTTTGGAGTATGTGGGCCCCACATAAATCATATATGTGATAGGTCGTGTTTGGATTATTGTGTCCGTAGCAGAATTGCTAATTGCTTAATAGTAGTATTAGTATTAGCATTTGAGAGGTAATGAAGAGGTGATGTACATAATTATGTCATCGCGTGAGAAGTGAGAACGTAACGTTAATTCTTTGCTCCCCCTGGCCACTGCTATATATAAACACCCCCCAATATAACTTTACCACACCCACATCCAAACACTAACACACACAGAGTTTTGTAATAAGAAAGAGTTCCATTTTATTGTTATTGTTCAGAAAATGGCTAGGTCGTCAGAAACAATGGTGAAGAAGGTGGCCTGCGTAGCGGTGCTGATGTGCATGGTGGTGGCTGCACCCCACGCTGAGGGGGCGATATCGTGCGGCCAGGTGCAGTCAAGCCTTACCCCATGCATCTCCTACCTGAAGGGCAGCGGCGGGGCAGTGCCGGCGGCCTGCTGCAACGGGGTCAAATCCCTAAGCAACGCGGCCAAGACCACAGCTGACCGTCAGACGGTTTGCAGTTGCATTAAGTCTGCTGCTGCTGGGATATCTGGTCTCAACTACGGTCTCGCCTCTTCCCTCCCCGGTAAATGTGGTCTCTTCCTTCCTATCAAGATTGGCCCTTCCACTGACTGCTCCAAGTAACTTTCTCTCTCTCTCTCTCTCTCTTAAATACTTAACATTTGTACGTATTAGCCAATAACGGCTAACAATATCAGCCGATAATAAAATCTACAGCTACTTTAAAAAGCTCATGAAGTAATTTAATTTGTTGTACGTAAACTTAAAAATTGATGCTACTGAGTAGTTTATCTTTTTATCCGAAAATCGTACGACTTTTTATAGGAGACAAACAATTTGGGACGGAGAGATTATAATTTTATGACTTATTCAAAGTATTGTTTTTTAGTCGGCTGTCAAAAGTAATTCCTGATAAAGTTTTTTTTTTTTTGCAAGCCTACCAGATTAAATAACTCATTAGGACTTTACTTTTAACGTTTTTTTTTGTGCAATTTGTATAAATTTTTTGAACATGACCGTTACGTGCATGTGTTGTAGTTATCTTTTTCATCAAAATTTTATAACCGGTGCATATTTAATCCGGACAAGAAGAATTTAAATTGAACAATAATAAATCTGTATGAAGCTATTGTTGGTAGTGCGATGAAAATAGTGTTGGTAGTTGTTGGTCGCGGGCAAACATCCTGCCCACTCGGGTCGAATCGTGGCGCTTGGGGCCTGCTACGCTTTAATATAAAGAAATAGAATTGCGTCTTTATCACTACCTACGTGTTTCGATAAGATGGTAAGCGCTTGATCTCAACATCGATAGTATCTTTTTCATCAAAATTAAGAATTGGCCACCAAACTATATGGCTATAACTCCATTTTTTATTTTTGTCAACTTGTTTTGTTGCAGGGTGCAATGAGGTTGATGGAGGGGCGGAGTATGTATCTCTTTAGCTATAGATAGAGAGAGAGAGAAAGAAGCATATATATATGCATGAATAACAGAAGTTCTCATGGGGTACTGGGTTCCACTACTTCATGATCGAGCATCGTGACTCGAGAATAATTTGTTCACCCTTCCTATGATCGGTGAGAATTGTGTAATCTCCACGGAATCAATACACTTTTTGATAATAATGGAGTTCGTATATTTGGTGATACATATGATTTCTTTTTGCTATTGTCATTTGTAATACTGTTACAACGCTCTCTCTCTCTTTCTCTCAATCTCTCTCAATACACATTCAAACATTAAAAATTGGAGTAATTATTCAATACTCCTGGAGTATATGTACAGTATACTCCCTTCACCCACATGTGTCCTCCATGTGGGTCTAACATGTTATGTGAGAAGAGAGAGTATAATGTGCATATACTCCAGGAGTATTGAATAATTTTCGTCGAAATTGGAACACCTAGTACGTACCAACCTAGCACAAATAGCATACGTCCACCAATATTAATTATGGTAGCGGTTGCGGGCTCCACTGCTTGTGAGAGACGAGTACGAGTGTCTGAGGAGTAGCCGAGAAGCGCGTCTGTGGCATGATTGTATTGATTAACACAGTTCTTTCGTTTTCAAAATATTTTTTGTGTTTTTTTAGACATGCCATATATTTTAACTTGTTTTTAAAGAAGCTTGATCGTGTCCTACCATACATGAAGTAAATTTATGAAAACTAAGAATTAACCTTTATTGAGAAGAATAGCGTTCAAGTGCAAGTACTGTTGATCTGCAGAGACAAATTGACTAAGTTACTTTAATTTCAATTGATTTCTAAAGTAATTCAAGAGAAAGAGAGTTGTTTTGTTTAATTTAAAAAAAAAATAAACTAGTTACATTAAGAAAGCAAAGTGACTGAAAACTGATGAGGAAAGGATTTAGGGGTTTGAAATCTACCTCGACCACGTAACAATGTTATGTATATGCTAGGGTTATCATTTGAATGATAATGAATTATCGCTAGGGCCTAAAAATCCTTTGGATAATCATCAAGATAATATATGAGTTTTTAACCGATATGGACTATCTCATAGCACGAACAGGTACAACATGTCTCTCTCACGAATTGTCTAATAGCACGATCCGTTTTACAAGTGCAATTCATCTCAATAATCCAAGCACAACCATAGAAATCCAAGCACAATTATAAAAGACCACTGTATAACTCGTAAAGCGCACAATTGAACTGAAACGGATTCTTAATTATAAAATCGGTTAAAAAAGTAAACCTAAACTTACACGTAAATCGAATTATTTGGCACGGGTCTTCATCTTCATCTTCCCCTTTATATAGCCTCATCTGCCCAAATATAACATAAATAATAAAATAAAATAAAATAAAAACGCAAAAACCCTACCAAAGTCATCTCGATGGTCCGGACGAAAAATACAGCAGTCCTCAATTTTCCTTCGTGAACAATAACCGCGAAGATACAGAAGTTCGCCTGCTCAACATTTGGTAACAATCCAACATCTCCTCAACCAAGAATTTTTTGATAATTAATGCTATTTTAGTTGTACATTTATCTTTTATGGTATTATTTTGCTTTTTAAAACGGATAGCGAAGCACCAAATTGTATGTAATTATACGTAAAGATGACCAACCATATCTTAGTAATTAAATAGAATGCACACAAAAATGTATTCTAGTTTTGTAGTTGTGTGTTTTTTCCGTTAATCGGGAATTTTTTGTTAACTGAAATCACTTAGGTATACCTTTTAAGGCCAAGTGTTTAGGCCAAAAGGGGGTTCATGGTTTGCCGGGTTTGGTTGTTACAAATAGTATCAGACCCTCGCCTTGATCCAAGTGGTTGGTAGAATGCGGCGCTTTGCCAATGCCACCACGGACACTAGGAGAGGTTGTCGGGATCGTGCAATGAAGACGTTGGATCCATGAGGCCCGGGGAAAATTGTAATGTTCAAGTTTTGGGAGAAGTGATCAATGCTAGTTTAGTCCCACATTGGTTGGAAGCAAGTGCCTTTCTTAATATATTAACACCCATCAAAGATTACATGGTACCTTCATAGGTATAGCTAGCTTTAAGGCCAAATGTATGGGCTATAAGAGGATCCATGGTTAGTCATGTCTAATCAGTACATTTTTCCATATGTTTTGAATGGAGGAATGCTGCTAAATTAGATATTTATTCTACTCCATATTTGACAAGTCTATTTTGAATCTTTGATAGCTACAGAGTATTTTTTTTGACAAACAAAATCATTCCAGTATGTTGTTGAATCCATATGATTAGTGCATTTTCCAACTTGTGTTTGATTTGGTGTTTAATGTGGAGATATACCATTTGATCTGAGAGAATTTTAAGCAAATGAGCATAAGGTAGAACGCTGCAGTTGTTGGAGTTTATATTTCGAAATGTGCAAATGGTGTTCGTCGTGGGAAATTGAAATTATGAGCAATTGTTAATGTTGCATAGCAAGTAGGAAAAATCAAGTCCTAGCTACTGTGGAAATGGTTGTGCAACTGTTTACCTGTGATAACCTGAGGTTATGTTTGGACATTTCTTTTACCATCTGCTTTGCCACTCCTAGCTACCATGTGCCCATTGCTCTTTCAACTTCATATTCTGGAGGGCCAAGAGTTTTGCTCTGCTTCCTTTTTTTTTTTTGGTTGAGGCTATGCTCAATCTATTGATGCTGCTGTCAAGGATGAAGATTTGATGCTCTAACCTGCTGCAATTGGCTTTGGCTGCTAATCTGCTGGATTATGATGCTCTGCTGCTGTATTTCAACTGATGTTTGGTGCTTGTGCTGCTGATGGATCTATGCTAAGATGTGAGTGTTAAGGATCTAGTGAATTTTTTGTCATGATATCAAGGAATTGGATGATTTCAAGGTGCTTCCTTTGAAATTGGATGCTTTCAAGCTGCACCTAGAATGTTTCATCTGGTTTGATCGTGTAGTTTTCTTTGGGCTGTCTCGATCTTGGGCTCATTCAATTTTCATTGAATGTAGTTTTTTTCTTCTTTTTTCTTTTCCTTTTGTTGGCCTCTTTACATTTTGTTTTTCATAATCAAATTATGGAAACTGATTCACGTTTTCTTTTTAATGCCTTTTGCAAGAGCAGGTCAAACCGGAGCATTTGGGCAGACTTGTCCAGGATTTTTTCTCTCTGATGCCTAAGTTCGCAACTTTGAAGCTCTGTTTTTGCTACTGGTCCTGATATGTTTTGGCCAAACAGGCGGCGATGGTGCAACGTGGTTTTGTTGTTGTAGCTAGTATCCCGCGAAGCTTTTATCAAGAGCTTTTCTGCTTGATAGGGTTGCATGTCTAGGTCGCTAAATAAATTGGTGACAAAAAATTTACCTGGTTTTTCTCAATCACCACTCTTGCAATATTCTTCTGCTATATCACCATTCCAGTCACTAGGAAAACATGTAATTGGTGACGAAAATTTTTCGTCGTCAAGGGTTAATTTCGTCGCTAAATAAATTGGTGACAAAAAATTTTGTTTCCTAAATTCATCGGCGAAGCCAGAAGGTTGGTCGCGAAAGAGCTCGGCGACAAAAAAAATAAATTATTTTCGCTGATTATTCCTTTTGGCAACGAAAAAATTCGTCACCAAAGTTATCCATTGGCGATGAAAAATTTCGTCGCCAAATGTAGCAATTTCACTACAAGAAAAAACACAATTCCCGACTAACGCTTTAGTCGCCTAATGTCCCCTTTTTAGCCGGCAAATGGTTTTCCCAACTAAATAAATTAGTCGGCAACTGTCGGGGAATGTGAAACCTTTTGCCGACCAAGACTTTAGTCGGGGAATGTGTGGCCTATTGGCAACTAAAATTTAGTCGGGGAATATGAAACCTATTGCCAACCAAGACTTTAGTCGGGCAATATGAAACCTATTGCCGGCCAAGACTTTAGTCGGGGAATGTGTGGCCTATTGGTCACTAGTGTTTAGTTGGGTAATGTCTTATTTTCACCAACAAAGAGTTTAGTTGGTAATTGTGTAATACCATACCAGAAATTTTTTTTTTTTTTTTTATCCACAATTCATTCTAGAATTTCCTACAAATTTTTTTCCCATTCTACAAAACCTATAAATTTGAGCCAACGATCATTACATCCACAAAATTACCAACCTAATGCAATTAATACAAAATCCAAATTCCAAGAAACAAATCCAAAATTTCATAAATAGGTGTGTCCACCAAATACTGTGATAACAACTTGTATCCGAATTTCTAGAGCACAAAATAACAACAAATCCCCAACTACAAGAAGGGGGAAATTAAAAAAAAATCCAAGCTCAGTAACAAAATGTATCCAAACTCCTAGATCACAAAATACAAAAAAGTTCAACAAATGAATACCCTTAAAACATCCAAGCACGTCCACAATAACTTTAATCTTCATAGTCAATAACCAGAAGTATAACGGGTGACGGGATACTCCATTAAAGCGTCGATCTGTACAAAAAAGAACAATCCATGTTGGGAATAGTTGGGATGGACGGGCTTGCTGGTAAGGTGGATTTGGGAATTGGTGGCAGTTTTGGCAGAGATGGTACGACCTCTACCGGTATGGTAGTTGGTGTGGCCAAAAGATGACGAGCTGCGTCGCACCTTTCGGTGCTTGCAATGCAGATAAGTGCAAAGGTAAGTACGTAAATGGTTGACTGTTTTGCTTGCTTAGTGCAGCTCCAGTGGTGAGATGAAGTCTCAGCTGCTATCTGCTCCCAAGTCCCAACATGACCTGATCTGACCATGAACTTTGACAGTCATGGATAATACAATTTAATCCCTTAAAGAGCACAATAGCAGTTTGGAAAAGCAACAACCCTGCTGATGCTGAAACAAGTGCATAATTGTGTAGTCAAATGAGGCAATAAAATACTGCGCCCAAAGTGTAATTCCGAGAGCACGAACATGCTTCCTAAGCTGGCCATTAGTACTCAAACATTCGAACACTTAAAAATTCCCCAACCACTGCAACATCACTCCTCATAACGAAAAGAAAAAAAAATTACACTCAAGAAGCTTCATAAAGAGAAAATAATTAGTTCCTCGTTTTTATAAAATTAACCATGTAACTTATCAATTGGAGGTTATATCAACGAATGCATACTGATCTCTCTCTCTCTCTCGAACCTTAGACCTCGTGGCCGCCCGAACACATAAAAACCATTTTTTCCAATGGATCCTTGATAATGGAAATTAGGGCCTAAAGAATCAGCCGGGAAGTGATTGTTTAATATTGTATGGTCTTTGTTTCAAAGTTGAAACACTACACAGAGTTCATTCTACTCATTTAAATTTACTTCTACCGAACGTTTCTTGAATATACTGAATGCCTTAAGATCTCAGCATCACACCACAAAGTTCTCATAATACGGGCTTTATCCAACAAACTTGATACTACGCGCCTTGTCCTAACAATGAAAAATGTACAGCAAATTGCATGTTTTTGTGGATGCAAAGTTCCTTTAAACATAGAGGAAAAGACAAGAAAATGTGGAAAATTCCCTGTCAACGAGGAAGCACACTATGGCGCTAATACTTGAATGCTTGATACCAAGTGTTTGTTGTAGACATCATCTCAGTCTGGCTAAACTTTTTGCTTTGAGGTCCTCCTGAATCCAGGGACCTTTCAGTATCCATTACTAAACAGCCATGGAGGTACTCAAGTGAAAGGGTCACCAGTAATCTTTACATGGCACTTTTTCAATCTGATATGCACAATCGAAGCCACGCTAAAGGACCAGGTAAGATTCTGCAAAGATTTGTGCTAACTTACTAACTAAGATTGTGGCCGCTATTTGTTTTCTGTGCCTACTATATAAAGCTTAAGTTCTTGGATTTGAACAGCCCTAATAAGCCGCACCAGACAGCAAGCAAGGGTAATTTTCTTATCCAAAAGGCAATAAGTTCTACCTTCTTCACCAATTCACTCGATTGGAGGCTTCAGTAGGATATTGAGGAGTGAAATTATCAGTTTTGGTATGCTCAGTTTGGTCTTGAAAAGACTTGGGGACCACCCAGCTAGCATACACATGATATAACCCCTTATATTCACTGCTACAACGTACTAGGCTAGTAACATTAGTCAACTCACAGTGCTCTTGTATAGTTACCGTGGACCAGTCACATGAAACATGCTCTGCCGTTTGAGCACAACCAAATCCACGATTCACTTACACCATGTGATTTATAAAATAAAATAAAAAAATTAACTTCCTATCATCTAATTATTCTTTGTGCACCCACCAAATACTGTGCTCACCAATCTTTTTTGGACATGATTGTGCTGAGGTCAATACTACCCATCTGTGCTACGGTACTACCCATTGTGTCCCCTTGAACAAGAGCCCTAATTTGGAGAAAAAGAGAGAAAACTCACAGTGGTTCAATAGAAGCCCTAACTTGCCCAAAATCGAAAGCCCTAACAGGTCTTGATTACGGTCTGTAATCTTAGAGAGAGAGAGAGAGAGGGAGACTCACCTGCAGTTGTCAACCGTTTACGGTGGTGCTTGGTGGTTCGCGGTGGTTCGCCGTTCAAAGTGCACAAACTGCAAACAAAACATAATGAAGAAGATGATGAACAATGAAGTCTTGAAGAAGAGAAAGGCTGAGAGAGAGGGAGGGAGGGAGAAAAAGAGAGACTCACCCTTGGTCTCAGGCAAATCGCGAAATCGCAATGGATGAGAAGTCTGAAGTCGGCGGCTTGTAGAAAAGAGGAGATAGGGTACCGGTTTGAGAATTGGGTGGGAAAGGGAAATATTGGAGTTTTTTTTACCGCGCGGGAAACCCGCCAATTTTTCGTGAAATTTTGAATTAGAGCATAAATTGCTTTCCCTCGACCAGTTATATATACTAGTTTAGTAGGCGAAACAAGATCAAAATCACTTTTTTTTCTCGACAGATCCAAATTATTTTAATGTATAGATTTTAAAGATAGTTGTCAACACATTTTTAAAAATAGTCGATCTAAATCGTTAGGATTTAACGTCTTATTAATTATATTTTTCTCTTCAAAATCGGTAATAATCAGATATCGGCAACCACATAATCGCAACACATTCGGTGCGTCCAGAGGCATTAAAGTCTGGTAGTGCACGACTCGAGGGCCTCCTAAGCTATTTTTTTTTATAAATCGGAACCGTCCATCTTTTACGTAGGAGAAATTAGATCATTCCTGCAATAAATGAAGTAAATCTCTTATTATTACATACAGGATTAGACGTAAAATATCATTCTAATAATGAATCTGTGTCCCGATCAAGGGGCTTTCGAAATCCGATCGACCAAAAAATTTATGAGAATGATTAGAACATGAAGCACAACAAAATGAACGGTATCGATCGTTGTGATTTTGTTGTGGTCGTCTAGCTATTGTACATTAGATTATAGTACAAGACCTTGATTCTGAAACAAATAAATTGAATGTAAAGATTTTAAATGTAGTTGCCGGCTTATTATTTTTAATGCTCGACCTGAATCGTTAGGATTTTACGTTTTATTGATTATAGCATTGTTCCTAAAATCGGAGATCATTAGATATCAGCAACCTCATGATCTAAAGACATTTAATGCGTTTAAAGAAGTTTAAGTGTTACAATGTACTAACCGAGCCTCGCTTGAGGTCTTTTTTGGCAATCCAAATCATCTATCTTTAACGTAATACGAACTAGATCATTCGTACCAAGAATGAAGATAACTGTATATGGATAGACACTTGATCGAACAACAAAATTCTTTTTATTGAACACCAAAATTCTTTTTATTTAGGAATTTTCATGTCGATGAAAGGGCTTCCTTAAGCTGATCAAATCAAAATTTTACGAGAATCTTATAGTTAAGAAGATAAAAAAAAAATGAACAATTTTGATCGGGAAGGTTGCATCGTGATGAATGTAATCGGAACAAATATTGATATTTTCTTAATTGGCAAAAAAAATTGACATTTCCCAACTAGATGTATATTTAGTCGGTAAATGTAAATATTTTCCGACCAAATAATTTGTCGGGAATTGTGAGAATGATTAAAACACCAAGAACAACAAAATGAACGGTATGGATCGTCAAAAATTTGTCGTGATTGTGTGGCAATAGTCCATTAGACTATAGCAAAATACCTTAGTTTAGAATCAAGTTTAATGTATAAATTGTAAAGGTAACTGCCGAACTATTATTTATAATGCTTGATCTGAACTGTTAGGATTTCACGTCTTACCGAGTATAGCACTATCACCAAAATGGTGATCATTTGATATCGACGACCTCAAGATCGAAAGACATTTTATACCTTCAGAGACGTTTAAGTGTTATACTACACTAACTGAGCCCTGCATGAGATCTTTTTTGGCAGTCAAAACCATCTATCTTTGATGTAATACGAATTAAATTACTCATCCTAAAAATGAAGTTAACCGCATATGGATAAACAATTGATCGGACAAAAAATTAATTAATTTAAGAATTTACGTGTTGATAAAGGGATTTCATTAACCCAATTGAGCCAAAATCTTATAATTAAGAAAAAAAGAAAATGAATAGTTTCGAAAAGAAAAGCTGCATTGTACGGAGTAATCAATTTAATTAGTCAGAACAAATATTCCTTTCTTGAAATTTTTTAAAAGGGGCAAAAAAAAAATTGACATTTACCGACTAAACTTATTATTAGTCGGCTAATATGTATAAATACCGACCAAACTAATTAGTCGGAAAAATGCATTATATTTATTGATTTTTTAAATTCGTAAAAGATAATTTTTACCGACTAAACTTATTATTAGTCGGTTAATATGTATAAATACCGACTAAACTAATTAGTCGGAAAAATGCATTATATTTAATGATTTTTTAATTTCACAAAAAATGATTTCTACCGACTAAACTAATTATTAGTTGGCTAATATATATAAATACCGAGTAAAATAATTAGTCGGTAAAATGTATTATATTTATTGATTTTTTAAATTCGTAAAAAATGATTTTTACCGACTAAACATATTATTAGTCGGCTAAAATCAATAAATACCGACCAAAGTAATTTTCCCCGACTAAACTTACTTTTAGTCGGCAAAAACCTACTATTTGCGACTAAAATATGTTTAGTCGGGAATTATTAGCGCTTTTACCGAGTAATTTATATTTAGTCGGTAATTGTTCAATATTTGGCGACCAATTTTTTTTTAGTCGGCAATTTTAGTCAGGAATTGTGTATTTTGTTTTAGTGTTCGGAGATGAAATTAAACAATGGGCGACGAAAAATTTCATCGCCAATTGATTTTCGTCAGCAAATGTAACAATTTGGCAAGGAAATTAAACAATGGGCGACGAAAAATTTCGTCGATAAATTTCCAAAATTCATTCAAACAAGGAAATCCCTTGCAACTGCTGTTTCTGCTAGGTTTCGAACCCACAACCTCTCGTGTACAAGACATAACACCCAACCACCACACCATGCAATAATTCTTTTAAGAATATGAAAATATTTAGTATATATACCTTTTGTGATTCTTTTTTCCAAAAACAAAAATATTGCCTTTTTGTTTTTGTTTTTGTTTTTTTTAATAAGTCTCCTCTTTTATATATCTTGTTTGTTTCCAAAAAAAAAGTATATCATTTAAATTTTGCTTCTTTTGTTTTCCTTTTTTTGATTCCTTTGAATTAGGCTGTCAATGGACCGGATCTGATCCGAATCCGATAAGATCCAAATCCGATCCGAATCTTATAAGACTCAAATCCGATAGTGATAATCCAGATCCGATCCGAAAACCTTTTTTACTTCAAAAATTTTAGCAAAAAAAAAATATATATTTATTTTTCAAAATTTTTTTAAAAAATATAAAATAAAAATACAACTTCTTGTGATTTGAGTTTAAATTCTACACGGTCCCTCCGTACATGTAGATTTGGGTTAAACGGTCACCCAATTGTTAGCCGACACATCGTCGAAATCAGAAGAAAGGAAGGGCTCAAATTTAATGCGCCTCTTCCCATTTTAACTGTTGGGCCCGGAGTGCTCCTATAAGTTTGGTTACACAATATCACTTTCTGTGACCGTTCTAAAAACAGACTTGTGGGTACGATGTCGAATGTCATTAAAGACTTAATTGAAACCGCCCTTCCTAACCAATTGATTTTAGGAGAGATGGTGAAAAAGTGGTCCGACAAGTGGTATTAGAGCCATGAAGTTATGGGTTGAGTCGCAGGAGCGTCATTGTGAGGGAGAGATTGTTGGCCTACAGTGCCCATGGATTTGGTTACACAATGTCACTCGCTGTGGTCGCTCTAAAAACAGACTTGCCAGTGCGATATCTAATTAAAAAAAATTTAATTGAAGTCCTCCGTTGGTTTTGGGAGAGATCTGAAAAAGCGGTCAGACATTAACCATGGTTGAAACAAACTTTCATCGACTTCTCTCTCTCCCTCTACCTTTTTTTTTGGTGCTTCAAAAGTTAACTCTCTCGCTTTATACGGCTATACCTGTTTGTATGCGAAGTCTTCTCCTTTTTTGTCACTGTTTAAATCCCAAATTATTCTTCTAGAGGAGAAATTTTTCGGTGTTGAGTGAGTATATCTCACGTGGTACTCACTCGGCACATTCGGGCCGTCCAATATACTTTTGGACGGCTCGGATTGAAATCATCTCTCTCCTCTTACCTCAACACTTCCGAGCAGTCAAAAAACGTAATGGACGGCTTGGATGCGTGCGCCGAGCTGACACTGCGTAGTACCTACCAGGCACTTATAAAATTTCCCTTCTAGAGGATGAAGCTTTATATCCTGAGAACGTGCGAAGCACATCAAACTATTTCAACTATGACCCTAAAGTCATAATTACAAATTGTACGTCAAGAATATTGAAGTTCGTTGTTCTTCTTTGTTTGGGGTGACGTGAATAATTAAAGAAAATGAGGTGAATGCTTTTCAAACGTAATTCAAGGTGGAAACTAAAATCTGTTAATTAATTATGAATTAGATTTTCAAAATCGACAACTTCCTTGAAATGGCTTCGAATGTTTGAACCCCAAAATCACCATGTTTGGCTTCTCTGTCCACTTGGGGGATGGAGAGAGAGAGAGATACGCATCTGCGCTGTGATAACCTTAGAGAGGCTGACAAATACGAATCAAACCACGGTTAAGATAGGAGGAGGCCCATTAAATTGAAGCTCCACCATTCCCCTGATATCGATGATGTGTTCGTTAACCATTGGATGACCGTTTAACTCTATCTACACGGAGAGACAGTATATAATTTAATTTCAAAGACCTTCACTACTACAAAATGGTATAAAGATCACGCTCTAAAAATTAAAAAGATCTCACTTTTTATAAAAACGTAATTAAATGTTATGGATTATAGTTTTATTCTTAGTTATACGAAAAAACTGAGATGAAATTTTTTTTTAATCTTAGTAATCTAAAAAGTGAGATTGTAACTTGAAGAATAAATCTCATTCTCAAAAAATTGAGATTATATATGAAAGAATATATCTCGTTCCGAAAAAAAAAACTGAGATGAAAAGATTTTTAAATTTTAGTAATCTAAAAGTGAGATCATAACTTCAAAAATAGATCTCACTTTCTAAAAACTGAGATTGTATATGAAAGAATATATCTCATTTCGGAAAAACTGAGACAAAAAGAGCTTTTAATCTTAGTCATCTAGAAATTGAGGTCGTAAGTTAGAGAACATTTTTTTTTAGACTTGAGATGAAAGCTCTTATATAGAAAAAGTTGAAAGTCGCTTACCCCTTAATCGGCTCCTCGCGCAATACCCCTAAATAAATGTCACTCTCAACTATTCTATTCAACAAAAAATATTTCGTCACAAAATAAGGCACTTTCGGCGATGAAAATATATTTCGTCGCCAAATGGGTACCTTTGGTGACAAAATTTATGAAGGTTGCGTTTCGTCGCCAAATTTATTTCGAGTTTAACTCTATGTTCAGAAATCCATTAATTGAGACAATTCAAATTGGGTTTAAACAATAACACAAAAGGCTACAACTTTCATGTTTATCAAAATTGCTAATTTTAAAATTTAATGGTTCAAAATGATGTTCGAAATATATTTTAATGTTGAACGCATATGTTATATATTAAATATTTCAATTATATATTGAAAAGTGTGTGTGGTGCAGTATGCAAAACCCAACAGGAGAAATAATGTGGGATTTTTTCCTTAGGAAAACGCCACTTTTAATCTTGATTTTTTCAAAAACTGAGATTATTTCTCTCTAAACAACTACGGTTTTATAGTAAAACTGAGATGTTAAGCTATTAAAGGTCACAGTTTTGTCATTTTTAATCACAATTTTTATATTTTTAGTCACGGTTTTAATGAGTTTTAATCACGGTTTTTATCCTGTGGTTAAAAGATAGAGACTTTTAGTTACACATTGATAGACCACGGTTTTAAATGCAAGATTAAAAGTGAAAAATCACACTAAATGACCGATCGAGGTCTTTATCTATTTTTGTAGTAGTGCTTTCTCATTGGATGACTGTTTAACCCAATCTACACGGAATTAAGTACCATTGGATGACCCGTACGTTTAACCTAATCCACACAGCGGCTAGGGACTGTGTGGAATTTAAAGATCTTGACCTTGATGTGGTATGGAGAATATTCAAATTCTTCAAGCAATTCATAGTCATTGTCCTTGCCGTTAGCTATAATTGGAAATTAAGCGGAAGGGGACCCAAGACGACTTCTAAACTACGGGTCTTTGAGGACCGTACGTCTAAGTGATCACACATCAAAAGAAATATAGTTGGAGGAAAGTACTATATAATGGCATGTTAATAACTGACCTTTTTAAAACGTTAAAATTTTTTCGTTCCACCGGAGGCAAAAACTATGATTTTTTCACCACTAACAATTTGGGGTTTATGGGATGCATTAATTGCCGACTTAAATCGTACGTTCATCTCGTAAGGCTCGAAAAATAGTATTCTCATTTAAAAAAGTAGTTTCACCGGACATTTTGTGGATCAAATGTTCGGACTCCCACACACACTACGTCCATGAATTTGCCATAGTTTTGGACACCAACAAAGGAAAGTAAAACACGAACACTACTACATTAGGAGTCCAATTTTGTTCACCCGTTAATCCCCGGGTAGCAGCAGGGAAAAGCCCACATCCATATCCTTACATGATTTGCCCACACATTTTAGGAAATAATGTTAACTGTGGTTAATTTGGTGTGACCTAGTAATTTGAACAACCAATTAATGACTGCGACGGTAATGTTCACCCTAATTAAGCGAGGGTAAACAAAACCGGAGTCCAATTGTGGGCTGTGCACCATGATAACCTTAGAGAGGTTGACAACTACAAATCAAACAATGGTTGAGATACGAAGCACATTAAATTGAAGCCTGGCCCCCCTTTCTCATGATCTGGATGATGTGTGATCAGTTAACCATTGGATGATCGTTTAACCCAATCTACACGGAGTTAAGTACCATTGGATGACCGTACGTTTAACCTAATCCACACGGAGGGACTGTGTAGAATTTAAGCTCCAATTGAAGACTTTGACCTTGATGTGGTATGGAGAGAATATTCAAATATTCTTCAAGCAATGAATAGTCATTGTTCTTGCCATAGTTGGAAATTAAACAAAAGGGGGACCCAAGACGACTTCCAAAGTACTAGTCTTGGAGGACCGTACGTACAAGTGATCACACATCAAAGGAAATATCATGGGACCTTCACAAGATACAGTTTTCAACACAACTACACGTGAAAATGAGTCAAATCCACAATCAAATGGTAAAGTTGATCAAAGGCCACTCTTTTTAAAATAATACTCAATCCATCCAAATGTGTTAGTCATTTTGTTCGTGCTACTTTCAAATTGCTTATATCTACCAATTTATAAGATTTCACATGATTTTACAATTTTTAATTTAGAACTAATTGAAAAACTGCCTTAATTTCAATCTAAATTCCTCAATGAAGTTGGTGGATTGGACTCAAAGCAACGATTGTTGCCAATGAAATGGTGTGAGACTTGTGACCATTTCGGTTGCGTTATTGGTCTCGAGCTAAACACAGAATCAATCTCCGAACATTGAAACCACTCAAGTCGTTTAAACCTTTAGTTCGTAGTATAAAAAAAGTATGGTGTCATCTTTTTGAATTATATAGGTTTAAAACATAGTAAAAGCTAATTATAGGGTTGCAAACGAAGCAAACTGCTCGTGAATTGCTCGTGGCTCGGCTTAATTGGCCTGGCATATTGAAGAGGCTCGTTTACTAAATTAGCCAGGCTCGGCTTGTTAAGAGCTCGACTCGTTTACAAACGAGCTGAGCTCATGCTCGAGTTTTAGCTAGGTTGTTTAGTAAATGAGCAGAGCTCAAACATTACAAAGCTAAGCTTGGCTCGGCTCATTTGCACCCCGAGATAAATAATTCAAGTATCCTCGCATTGGTGCCAAAATTTGGATCCATATTTACGTGCCTCTATCTTCAGGTTTGAGA
The DNA here is from genome assembly GCA_025413875.1 of Rhododendron molle. Classification (NCBI taxonomy): domain Eukaryota; kingdom Viridiplantae; phylum Streptophyta; class Magnoliopsida; order Ericales; family Ericaceae; genus Rhododendron; species Rhododendron molle. The sequence continues at coordinate 50,152,619 of CM046392.1, forward strand.
CATTCAATACCTAACGATTAACTGCAATTGGAAAGAAAAATGTGAAACCCAAGGCGACTTCCAAAGTCCGTTCTAATTAGAGCAAGTACACCAAGGGTAGTTAAAATACCTACTCAATTTGGACCTTTATCTATTTTACATGTTAACTTTTTGTTTGGGCTCGCACCAACACTCTCTATCATCTTCTCTATCCTATAAAATATTAAATTTAATGGGGTAGAGGCGTGTAAATCAATGGAGAGGCTGGTACGGAGGAGAGAGAAAAAGAAGAAACAATTTAAGAAGAGAGAAAATGAGAGACTGGTACGGAGGAGAGAGAAAAAGAATTAATATTTTAATAAATCCCTTGTCAACAGTTGCTCGGTAATTGGAGCGAGCTACAGTGCACATAGCAATAATACCTCACTGTATACAGAGGCTGCTGCAGCCTTGTTTTGGGTCTTTCTTCGGTAAAATAGCTAAAAATGTTGTTTTAACTAGTTTGATGTACATGCCCTAAGCCGTGCTCTTTGAATACAAATGAATATGTAGAATATATTTCCATGTAGAAAAATGGGCCAGACATAAGCCTAAACAAACTCCACGTGCTTATCTACTACAGTAGTAATAATCTCCCTCCCATTTTTGCCTATATATAACAGAGGCCAAACAAACCACAAAACTACTCCAAACACACACACACTCTCTCTCTCTCTCTCTCTCTCTCTCTCTCTCTCTCTCTCTCTCTCTCACCAGTTTGCTTCACAATCACGAAAAAAATGAGAATTCAATCAGTTACCTGGTTTTTCTCAATCATCATCACACTCACAATCTTCTGCTTTATCATCACTCCAGTACATAGCCAATGCCTGGAGGATCAAAAATCTCTGTTACTTCAATTGAAGAACGGCCTCCACTTCGATCCAGATTCCTCAGCCAAGTTGGTGAATTGGAATCAAAGCAACGATTGTTGTCAATGGAATGGTGTGACTTGTGACCATTTCGGCCGTGTTATAGGTCTTGACCTGAACACGGAATCAATCTCCGGAGGTTTAAACGACTCAAGTAGTCTTTTCGAGCTCAAGTTTCTACAGGAGTTGAACTTGGCTTACAACAGCTTCAACTGCGCACAATTTCCATCCAGTTTTGGAATCCTCACCAATCTAAGACATCTGAATTTGTCAGACACTGATTTTTTTGGGCAGATTCCAAGGGAATTCTCGCTCTTGACGAGGTTGGTGAAGCTTGATTTGTCTAAGGACCTCTATTTTGATGGGATACCTAGAATCCAAATTGAAAACCCAAATTTAGTCACACTTTTTCGTAACCTTAGTGGGCTTACGGAGCTTTATTTGGACGGGGTAAATATATCAGCAAATGGGCATGAATGGGGTCAGGCCATATCATCTTCACTGCCTAACCTACGAGTTTTGAGCTTGAGTGGTTGTTTACTTTCAGGCCCTATTGATTCTTCCATTCAAAACCTTCAGTATCTTTCAAAAATCAATCTGGCTCAGAACAATTTCTCGTCTCCAGTCCCGGATTTCTTGGCGAATTTCCCGAACTTGACAGTTTTGATTCTCAGTGCTTCGGAATTGCATGGAACATTCCCAGAGAACATATTTCAGCAGGTACAAACACTGGAAACTTTGGATTTGTCAGGCAATGCACTACTCAATGGTACTTTACCTGATTTTCCGGAAAAAGGGTCCCTTCAAAACCTCTATCTTAGCCTCACCAATTTTTCAGGGAATTTACCAGAATCTATTGGGAATTTGACGAAGCTAAGAAGGATAGAGATTAACGGCTGTTTTTTCAGCGGACCGATTCCGAGTTCACTTGCAAACCTTTTTCAACTTGTTCATTTGGATTTTTCTACCAACAATTTTAGTGGTTCATTGCCTTCGTTTCAAGGATCCAGGAATCTCACTTACATAGACCTCTCTAATAATGCTCTAACAGGTCCAGTTCCTTCCATTGTCTTTGAAAGCCTTTCAAATCTTGTATATCTTTCTCTCATGAGCAATTTCTTCAATGGGAGTATTCCTTCTTCTCTGTTTTCCCTTCCATCAATACAACATATTTGGCTTTCCAGAAACCAATTCAGTGAAGTTTCTGAGTTTCTTCCAAACAAATCCTCGTCTACATTGGATACACTAGATTTGAGTTATAACAAACTACAAGGGCCTCTTCCCTCGTACTTCTTTGATTTTCAAAGTCTCACTTACCTCTCGCTTTCTTTCAACAACTTCAGTGGCACCATACAGCTAGAAAGTTTCCATAGGCTTCAAAATCTTAACTTGTTAGATCTTTCACACAATTCCTTGTCAGTCAATGCAAGTATCAGTGACTCTAGCCTATCCTCCTTTCCCCAACTCCAATGGTTAGGATTGGCTTCTTGCAAGCTCCAAAAGTTCCCTCCTCTAATGAACCAATCGTTGTTTTATTTAGACCTTTCGGACAACCAAATTTCTGGGGTCATACCTAATTGGATTTGGAATATGGGTAATGGATCTCTAAGTAATTTTAATCTTTCTTTTAATCTCCTAGTGGGTTTGCAACGGGATTACGTTATTCCTCCTCTTCAAATCCTTATCCTTAATTCGAATCAACTCTGCGGTGAAATCCCAATACCGCCAGATTCAGCACGCTATGTGGACTACTCAAGGAATAATTTCAGCTCTTCTATCCCTGCTGAAATTGGCAACGGCCTTGCCAACGCTAGGGTCTTCTCTCTTTCACATAACAAGCTTTCTGGACCCATCCCTCCATCAATATGCAATGGGAGCAACCTTGATGTTCTTAATTTGTCCAACAATAGATTCAGTGGCACTATACCCCAATGTTTGATAGCCACAGGTGCTGCGACCATTCGCGTACTGAATTTGCAAAACAACAATCTTACGGGTAACATAACGGGGACATTCCCAAAACGTTGTGCTTTAAGGACCCTTGATTTGAGTGAAAATCTCTTGGATGGGAATGTTCCACAATCCTTGGCCAATTGTGCAAATGCGGAGGTTTTAAATCTTGGTACCAACAACATATATGGCACCTTCCCTTGCTTCTTGGCAAATTTATCCAGCTTGCGCATCTTAGTTTTACGATCCAACAAGTTCCATGGCAGTATTAGCTGTCTTGGAATCCATAACAATATTTGGCCAGAGCTTCAAATCATTGACCTAGCTTTGAACAACTTCAGTGGTATTCTGCCGCCAAAGTTCTTTTCCCAGAGGAAGGCAATGATGGAGGGGGGTAGTGCAAAACCGGATCGTAATTACTTGCATTTTGAGGTGGCGTTTACAACCGTCTACTATGAGGATTCAGTGACAGTTACCAACAAAGGGTCAGAGATGGAGCTGGTGAAGATCTTAACTATATTTATCGCCATCGATTTCTCAAACAACAATTTCAAAGGAAAGATACCATATATAGTTGGGGATCTGAAATCCCTCTATGTTCTCAACTTATCACACAATTCCCTCACTGGTTCAATCCCATCATCAGTTGGAAACTTAAAACAGCTTGGATCACTTGACCTCTCATGGAACAAGCTTGGCGGAAGCATCCCGGTGACACTTGCCAGGTTGACATTTCTTGCATTCCTGAACTTATCATACAATCAACTCGTTGGAATGATCCCAACTGGCACCCAGCTTCAATCATTTCCAAATACTTCGTATGAAGGAAACAAAGGATTATGGGGACCTCCTTTGACCGCTTATGAAGCAGAACCGGCACCGCCAACATTGAATGGTACGCAGTCATATACTGAAGAGGATGGGATTATTAACTGGATCTACATAATCGCTACGTTGGGATATACTTCGGGGTTTGGAGTTGTTGTTGGGCCACTTTTATATTCGAAAAGATGGAGACAATGCTACTACAAACCACTTGATAGAGTTATTGTGAGGATTCTCTATCATCAAGAGCAGCGAGCAAGAAATCAAAGAAGAAGAAACAACATAAATCAACTTCGGAGACGCCAGCACCACTGAAGGGGTAAGTTCTCGAAGCAGAGTATGCAATGTATTTGAGAATTTTAATATATTTGAAATCTTTTAATTAGAATATGTAAAGAAACGTATGTTTACGGAAAACACAACGGAAAATATGAAAATTGTGACAAACCGCAACCTACCATTCGGATATACTGAGATTTAAATAATACTCTTTATAGCATTAGTCACCCCCGATTTATTTTGTTTAGGGACGAGAACGTTTGAGTAGGAAATATCCTTACCTTGTTTTGCACAATATTATAGATTAGCAGGTGATGAGTCTCGGACTACCTCAGTTACATGAATTTTCAAGCTTATAGTGGCCCCGTTTATAGATTATTACTTATCTTGATTAGTTAGCTTTTTCGCTTAAAAAAATGAGAATATATTAAGCTCCAATTCGTAGCTTTTTTACTTATTTGAAGATGACAATGTTAGGGATAGACAAAAAAAATATTCTTTTACTTAATTCCTAAATCAAATAGAAATTAAATAGGCATCCTATTTATTAGACTTATTTAACCAAACCGAAATTCTATTCACACCTATAAAAAGCTACACAAAACATGTTTACAACTTATTTTAAGTCTTTTAAGTAAGTAATCAAATAATTTGTAGTCAGAAATTTTCAAACCATTAATGTGCAATTTTGTAATATTCGTAAGACTTCGGTAAGTTTATAAGAATGTTCATTTCAGCAAGTCTAAAGATGTTTTTTGCAGCTTCTAAACAAATAATGCCATGGAAATAAGAACGTATAATTTGTATGAATTAGCTATTAATTTTGGATAGTGATGCATCCTGTACTATGTCGTTGGATGTGCGTCATAGATTTCATATTGTTCTATGGCTTCAGGCCTATTTTAGTTCACAGGTTATTTCTATGATCGTAGAATTTGATTCAACTGTTGTTAATGCCCATGGTAAACTTGTAACTTTGGAATTCTAAATTCTTAATTGGACTGGTTTATCCCTTTTCAGGCGATCACGTGCTGGGGACAAGATTTAGCATTGGGCACTAAGTCGGCTATCACTTTTTTTTAATGTCATTTAGTAATTTCAGTTACTTGAATTGTAGCATGTTATAATATGGCATGACATGGTACTTTTCTATTTTCTGCTTTTCTAGTTGGGGTAAGTGAACCAGATGATTTGTAATAATTTGTGCTTGTACTATTTATCTGTCGGTGTTCAATAAATACAAGATCTAGTGGATATATTCAAAAATGCTTTCCCATTATTATTTCAGTGATAGTCTCTTAACTGGTAGAAATTAAAGGGTCATGCGGCAGGTTAGACATACAGGTCAGTCACAGATTCGTAGACCCCCGGGTTTGGGTTGTGAAAAATCTTAAAAACAAGAGCTATGTAGCATCCTTTCCTATTCCAGTAGGTTCTCTCCAAGTCAGGTACTTGGGATTTGGGAGTGTCACCTTTGATATCAACCTAAGAAGCGAGGATTGTAAAATCTAAGGGAATTCGTCCTGGTGACATTGACACATGACGAAAGTTTTTATCAAGGACGGGAATCCCCTCCGAGAGGAAGGCGATCCCCGAGGATGGCTCCGTTGAAGAACCGCGCCCGGATTGATCGATGACCAGCAGGGAGATGGAGTATTTAGAGAATTTTGGAAAAGGGGTTTTTGGGCATTGCTTGGGCCGAGTTTAGTAAAGACTGGTTACAACGAAAGATCCCTCGCTGCACACTTTCCCAAAGACCCATACACGAGCGAGCGATTCGCCATAGTCCAATCGATTCTTCGGACGTCAGCTGAGAGACCGAGGCTGGGAATAGAGAGGCCAGGGGAGAACCGGAGCCAAGAGCATGAACATAAATCCCGGCTCTCTGACTTGATTTTTACTACTTGCTATTTATGCAACATTAACAATTGCTCATGATGCATTTTCACAATTTTTCCACGACGGACACCATTTGCACATTTTGAAATTTAAACTCCACCAACAACTACAGTCTCCAGTGTTCTACGTTATGCTCATCTGTTTAGAATCACCTCAGATCAAATGATATATCTCCTCAATAAACGCCAAATCAAACACAAGTTGGAAAATGCGCTAATCATATGGATTCAACACCATACTCTGTATAATCAAGTAGACCAAATAACAGCACAAAATGGATAATACAATGTAGGTGAACGAAATCGATTCAAAGCTTACGAACAAAGTCGTAGCCAGAGGTCATTTAGGTGATTAACAGTCCCAAAGTACCACTTCCACATAAGCCCCAGCTCAATATGTTAATCATCATTAAAGCATGTGCAGGAGGATTAATTAGGGATTTGAGAGGTAATTGGATAGGAGGATTCTCTTGCAAACTGGGCTCAGTTCCGGGCTTGTGGCTGAAACTTGGGCACTCCACCATGGTCTTAACTTTGTGAAACAACAGAACTTAATAGGATTCAGAGCTGGGCTCAGAAATTCTTGTCTTATGGGGGACAGGCTCAACTAATCAGTACTTCGTAGTATTCACACTTATTGGAGCTCCATTTTCATGTTACCTAAGAAAATTATTAAGGAGATTGGGGGTTTACTTAGTGCTTTCTTATGGTCTGGATCTGATATGAAACATTCAGGGGCCAAAGTTAGTCGGAGACACCTTTGTGTTCCTAAGAATGAAGGTGGTTTGGGTTTTCTATCCTTAAAAGAATGGAACAAGGCTTCTAATATTACTCTGGGCCCTTAGCCAAAAAAGCTAATTCTCTATGGGTTAAATGGGTGCATATGTATATTCTCAAATGGCGGAGTATGTGGGGGATTCCTGTTCCAAATGATGCCTCTTGGGTAATTAGGAAGCTGCTCAAATTAAGGGATATTTGTCAAGAGTGGATCCGGTTCCGTATTGGTAATGGGGAGGATACTTGTGGACTAATAATTGGCACCCAATTGGTGCACTTTATAAGAAGTTCGGGGACTCTATTGTTGTGAGTAGAGGTAGTGCTTTGAAAGCTAAGGTGTCTTCCATTATTGTGCGAGGTCAGTGGAGGTGGCTGAGGCAGCGTAACAAGGCTATTATGGAGGTCGTGCAGTGAACTCCCTCTGATTTTCTCCCTAACCCGTCAGTTCAGGATTCAATTTTTTGGACCCCTTCACCTGATGGAAAGTATTCTTCTAAAACAGCTTGGGAGGCATGTAGACACAAGTACCCTATCCAAACTTGGTATCCTTTTGTCTGATATGCTAATAATGCCCCTAGGTGGAGTTTTATCCTTTGGTTAGCTGTATGGGGCAGATTAGCCACCAAAGACAGACTGGACAGTCGGGGCATGACTGTTAATACCCAATGTGTGTTGTGTAGGATTGCCATTGAATCTCATGCTCATTTGTTCTTTGCCTGTCACTTTACCTCCTCAGTGTGGCCAGATGTAGTCTTATCCAGGAATTGTATTTTTAGAACCTCCCTCCCCTTGGAGCAGGTGCTTTCTTGGGCTGGCTGTCATAGAAAGGGCAAGAGTTTTGGTAGTGTTATCTACAAGATTTCTTTGGCTGCTACAGTGTATCTCCTTTGGGCAGAACGCAATTTAAGGATTTTTCAACACAAAAGAAGAGATTTGGGAGGAGTAACGACAGCTATTCTTGAAGCCATTCGAGCTAAACTTAGCTCTCTGTCCACCATTCCGTTTTCAGCTCATAATAGGGATCTTTGTGGTGACTGGCTTCTGGATTCTAGGATTTTTAGAATCAATAATTGTGGATAGGTGGTTGTTTCTTGTCATAGGTGATTCTTTAGTTGTTTTGCTTGTTCAGGGGGATGCCCCGGTGATTTTGTAAAGTTTGATTGTGTTTTTGGTGATATAAAATTTGCTTACCAAAAACAAATAGGAGTGGAAATTCAAATCGATGCAGCAAAATTTAGTCAGCCTCCTCAATTCGGATGATAGTGTCCACCACCTATATAATCTAATTTTTGATTGTAGGTCTCTACCACAACAACTGGGCGAGCCACCGATTAAGCACATCACGTGGGAAAGAAACAAGTGCGCCAAGTCGCTGACCTTCAAGTACAAGACGCTAAAATGCATTGTTTTTCTTTTGTATTGCAGGATTTCCTGTTTAACCAAAAAAAGATTTAAAAAAATTCCATTATCATGGGCATAAGGTATTTAGGGTCCATTTGCGTGTCTGCTGATTTCAAATGGGGGGAATTGATTCAATGAAAAAGAGTTTTGTTGGAGTAGATAAGAGTATGTGGAAGAGATGTTTTCTTATTGAGATTATTGTAGTAGAACTATAATCCCTATATGTCCGGTGGCGGACACAGAATTTTCACAAAAGGGAGTTTCATAAAAAAAAAAATTACCAAGAGTTTGAAGAGTTAATATTACTCAATTTTTCAGAGAGAATGATAAATGTTTACTAGATTTATTTGAAGGGGTTCGATAAATTCTAGTCTAGGGGAGGGGAATGGGATAGGGGTATAGCCATGATTTAGATTGAGGTGGCTCCATTTGTGTTGTTACGTGTTCTACGTAAAAACGCAAAGAGAAAGTTTTAGTGTCAAGACATATGATTGAGTTTTATACTGGTTAATTTTGTCTTTTTGTCGAAAAAATAATCAAGGTTTGCTACAACTCTCTTGTGATTTTCAAACAGAACTATAGAGACATTATTTTCATGGTATTCATTTGTCAAATCCCTTTTTTACAAAAACAAATTATACGGATAGCGGCAAGTGTCTATTCGAATTACATACATGTACCACTACAAGAAAAAACACAATTCCCGACTAACGCTTTAGTCGCCTAATGTCCCTTTTTTAGTCGGCAAATGGTTTTCCCGACTAAATAAATTAGTCGGCAACTTTGTCGGGGAATGAGAGTCGGCAAAGGGTTTTGCCGACTAAAAATTATTTAGTCGGCTAAGGTATGGCCTATTGCCGACTAAACTTTAGTCGGGCAATGTGAAATCTATTGCCGACTAAGACTTTAGTCGGGGAATGTGTAGGATATTGCCGACTAAACTTTAGTCGGGGAATGTGAAACCTATTGCCGACCAAGACTTTAGTCGGGGAATGTGTGGCCTATTGCCGACTAAAGTTTAGTCGGGAAATGTGAAATCTATTGCCGACCAAGACTTTGGTCGGGGAATGTCTTATTTTCACCAACAAAGAGTTTAGTCGGTAATTGTGTAATACCATTCCAGAAATTTTTTTTTTTTTTATCCGCAATTCATTCTAGAATTTCCTACAAATTTTTGTCTCATTCTACAAAACCTATAAATTTGAGCCAACGATCATTACATCCATAAAATTACCAACCTAATGCAATTAATACAAAATCCAAATTCCAAGAAACAAATGCAAAATTTCATAAATAGATGTGTCCACCAAATACGGTGATAACAACTTGTATCCGAATTCCTAAAGCACAAAATAACGACATATCCCCAACTAACTATACAACAAGGGGGAAATTTAAAAAAAAAATCTAAGCTCAGTAACAAAATGTATCCAAACTCCTAGACCACAAAATACTAAAAAGTTCAACTTCGACAAACGAATAACCTTGAAACATCCAAGCACGTCCACAATAACTTTGATCTTCATAGTCAATAACCAGAAGTAGGACTACGGGATACTCCATTAAAGCGTCAATCTGTAGAAAAAAGAACAATCCACCATTAGTATTTATGAACTAGCGTATCCCATTACTCAAAGCATGAACGGCAAATGGAAGTGTTTGACCAAATACATATGCACATCAACTACAACTACTACGACTACAAACAGAATACTACCAATTCTTCATTGTTCTCAAAGCATTGCCACAATATCAAACAATATGACTGTCGAAGGGCTATATAGAAAAACAAGATACTATTGATCATTGAAGTTCCTTTAAATGCTAATTAAACCAAAGGGCCAATAAGGTACCAATTCCATAGACTAAAGAAGTAGTTATAGACGTGGCTATGAGGTCATTCCTATAACTCCCAACAAAAAAACAGCCATGTTACGCACTTGAAAAGACACAAAAAATAGCAAGGTACAACACTTGAAAGGCCAAAAAAAACAGCCATGTACAGCACTACATGGCTGTGATCAATGCCAAATGCAGTGGTTCCATAGCACATGTTCAAACAACAAAACTATGGCTGTGATCGGTGGTTATGTTTAGACATCATACTACGACTCTAGCAAAGCAGAATCCATAACGTAGAATGCAGAATCCATAATGCAGACATGCCAAACCCAAAATGCTAGTTCCGTAGATGGTTCAGAAATACAGAATAGAAAAAAAAAATGGCTCAAAGTGAAGTGGTAAGTCGACTCATTCACCAAACCAACCTCCAAACAGTATACACAAAAGCAGAATCCATATCGTATTAATCCATATTAAGGTTTACAAAATGGACTGCAAATTCAAGTCGAGAGCAACTGTAAGTATTTTGTTGATTATCTCACGGGCGCTACGTATAGCCATATCCAAAATGCATTGGCAAGCAAAGCATGTGACTAATAGGTGTGATCCCGACCCGGCCAAAGGAATGGATGCATTTGAGTTATTGAGTTTAGCCTCAACAAGGGAGATATCTTTTAATTTGCCAAAAAACACAGATTTGTCTGGTGGTTTTGGCATATCAGGAAAAACACACTACAAGAGAGCTATAAGCACACACTACAAGTGTAGAACGCTACACACCATTGTAGACCAACAAAGGATTATTGGTGAACCCCTATGGCCACAATACATAAACTAGATTACTGGAGTTCCCCATGTTGCGTAGTTTCATGGCTTCTTTGAAGGTGGTGAGAAAGGGAAGGTGGGAATAGTTGGGATGGAGGGGCTTGCTGGTAAGGTGAATTTGGGAAATGGTGGCAGTTTTGGTAGAGATGGTACGACCTCTACCGGTATGGTAGTTGGTGTGGCCAAAAGATGACGAGCTGCGTTGCACCTTTCGGTGCTTGCAATGCAGATAAGTGCAAAGGTAAGTACGTAAATGGTGACAATTTTGCTTGCTTAGTGCAGCTCCAGTGGTGAGATGAAGTCTCAGCTACTATCTGCTCCCAACATGACCTGATCTGACCATGAACTTTGACAGTCATGGATAATACAATTTAATCCCTTAAAGAGCACAATAGCAGTTTGGAAAAGCAACAACCCTGCTGATGCTGAAACAAATGCATAATTGTGTAGTCAAATGTGGCAATAAAATACTACGCCCAAAGTGTAATTCCGAGAGCACAAACATGCTTCCTAAGCTAGCCATTAGTAGTCAAACATTCGAACACTTAAAAATTCCCCAACCACTGCAACATCACTCCTTTTCATAACGAAAAGAAAAAAAAAATTACTCAAGAAGCTTCATAGAGAGAAAATAATTAGTTCCTTGTTTTTATAAAATTAACCATGTAACTTATCAATTGGAGGTTATATCAACGAATGCATCCTGATCTCTCTCTCTCTCTCTCCTTAGACCTCGTGGCCGCCCAAACACATAAAAACCATTTTTTCCCATGGATCCTTGATAATGGAAATTGGGGCCTAAAGAACCGACCGGGAAGTGATTGTTTAACATTTTATGGTCTTTGTTTCAAAGTTGAAACACTACACGGAGTCATTCTACTCATTTAAATTTACTTCTACCGAATGTTTCTTGAATATACTGAATGCCTTAAGATCTCAGCATCACACCACAAAGTTCTCATAATACGGGCTTTATCCAACAAACTTGATACTGAGCGCCCTGTCCTAAGAATGAAAAATGTACAGCAAATTGCATGTTTTTGTGGATGCAAAGTTCCTTTAAAAAAAGAGGAAAAGACAAGAAAATGTGGGAAATTCCCTGTCAACGAGGATGCAAAGTTCCTTTAAAAAAAGAGGAAAAGAGTAGTGCTACGGACATAAATGCGTTGAGAACTATTCGATGCACGTGAGACCCACACTATATACGTAAGATCGAGTGGTTGTCAGGACACGTGTCCAAAACTAAAAGAGGTAAACAAGGCTACTGCTTTAGTCATTAAGACGTGTGGAATAAAATATGGTAACCTCAGGAAGGAAAGCAAAAGCAAAAAGGAAGAAAAAGTAAAAAATCATATGAACCTCTCCTTAATTAATACTGCTTTCACCCTTTTCCCATTCAGTTCCCAGTGAAACCCCTCCAACTTTGTGTACGGTCTTCGTTCTTATGTTCTAACCCATTCAGTTTTCCCATTCAGTTCAAAAAAAAACTCATTCCCTCTTCTGTTCAAACTCTAACTTGTATACCCATAAGCTAAACGAATTTTTCTGAAGCAAAACTCATATCCCATGACCTAATCAGAACCTAAACTACACATTCAGATATCAATGGTTGTATTATTTCTCAAAACATGAAAGAGATATGCATCGCTTCCTAGCATATTCAGTCCATGACAGTCACAAAACTGGTTTCCTAGCTTTATGAATGCAGTCCAATAATAGCAGGAAATTCTAGAAGTGAGATTCTCAAACTACGTACCATATATTTGATGTAATTAGCTAAACCAATTCAGAAATCTGTTACGCTGAACCTTTGTCACCCATATATAGATGTAATTAGCTAAACCAATTCAGAAATCTGTGTAACATCTAGCTGCTATGCCAATTCAGAAATCTTTTTGTATATATGGTCATATAGCATATTGTGCTGAATCAGTATAGAATGTACAAGTGTTGATATTTTATGTGGTGTGGTGTGTGTGTCACACCCCAAAATGAGAAGTGACCGGCCATGAACCACAAGACCAAAGCTTGTAGAACATGTAGCCTAAAAAGAAATTTTATAAAAACTCCCAAGTAAAGATCCACCAAACAGTCAACCATTTTTGTTTATTCAGAACATCCACAACCAATAATTCCACAAAAAGAATGGGGCACAAACATCCCATGAACCAAATAGTATCCAGTGATCCAACGGTAATACAAGAATCCGGATGTCTGAAAAAAAAAATGTTTCAATGCGGAAGCGATAAAATAAAATACTAAGCTAGGATGAGACGCCCTAAGGAGGTCAACAAACGAAATCCCCAAGATGCCGCTAGAGCCCTTGCCTAAATTCCCAACTTGCCTGAAAAAGAAGTTGGAATAAATCCGTCAGCTGACGAGCTCAGTGAATGGCAAAGCATGTATATTAGAATAAGGTTCTGAAACAGGGATCAAAATAATTTATCGTGTCAATATAAATTTGGCATTCGGGTAAACAACAAAATAATCAATTAATCCAATCAACGATTCATCTGAAATAAGTCTCAACGGTAATCACAATCCAATCTCCAACAACAATGGGGAACCACAATCAAAACCAATAGTACCAAGTGCCAGTGAATAAATATCTCAAAATTGGATCCAATATCGAATCTTAGAGTCACCACGAGTAGGCAGCCCGTGGAACTTTTCCCTAAGAACGATCCGGTCAAAACAACCGTTGAGCATTAGGGTCACCGGCCTAATCCGGTTTCTTCCCTAATGGCCAGAGTCACCTGCACACAGAGGATTAATTTCCCTGGACTTCCAAAATATGTTCCCATCAATATCCACAAAGTTCTCACCAAAAGATTATCCGAACAAAAAATAATTTCACCAATCCGCATGCCAATTTCAAGAAACAAATACATATTCCGAATTTCAATCATTAATTTTCTAAAACAATAATTTAAGGGATACAGGGAAGTTCGCAATTACATAACATGCTTAACCACTCACCTGAGTCCAAAGCTAATGCAATCGAACAATGCAGAACAAGCCTAACCTAAACAAGAATCATATAACAGTATTATCACTAACTGAACCAATACAATCTATAGCAGTATGGGACTACCTAAGAAAACACCCTTCTAACCTAAGACTAAGCCAACTTAAGTTCAATTAATGAAACCCAACACCGTAAATCGAAGTCCAAAATCCACGTACGGGCACAAACCCCTGGCAGTTCACCATGTGCCAAAACCTCCTGATCTTTGGTCCAAAATTATTCCAAAACACCCTACCACAACCCTTGCTAGTATAGTATAAATCTTAGATTATATTTACCCTATAGCAAAACAACCACCAGCCATCACAACCCCACGCACATACAGATTGCCGATCACCATTACACCCAATAATTTAACTTGGAAGTACTACTCTCCGATCCAAGTTTTCCATTACTGTGCCGACCAATGGAAAAGAAAGAAACAGATTAAGAATTTAGCCTTACCTCTGAAGATCACCTTAGATTCGGCTGTGCGACTCTTTCTTTTCTGTTTTCCTCAGAACGTTAGTTCCAATGTAGAACCCTACTCAGCGTATAACACATAGCTTTAAGTATTACTCTTTAAACCACCCATTATTCACGCTGCACCCTAAATTATAGCTATCTAGTTAAACAAAATATCTAAAATTCTAACTGAGGTAAAAACTAAATTACTATGGTTAATTAAGCTCATACCCTTGTAGTTATAATAACGACAATTGCACCCGTTGTGCATGCAAAAATAATTAATCAGGACCCAACCATAACACCAAATTAAATAATGGCCAAAATAATTAATAAAATAAATTCAAATTCTAGGCCGTAACATCCTTCCCCCCTTAAAATAAATTTCGTCCTCGAAATTGCTTACTTACCTCATGAATACAAATATGGGTACTTCTCGCGCATCCCCTTATCACATGCCCATGTAGCTTCTTCAACCTTGTGATTGCACCACAATACCTTGACCAATAAAATCGTTTTATTGCAAAGCACCTTTCTCCTTTGTATCCAGAATCTCTACGGGTTGCTCATCATAAGTTAAACCATTCCGATCGTGAAGTAGCTCGTAATCAATAACATGAAACAGACTATGCACATACTTCCTCAACATCGACACATGAAAAATATTATGAACATTAGCCAAATTAGGCGGTAAAGCCAAACGATAAGCCACCTTACCAATCCTATTCAAAACCTCAATTGTCCCAATATAGCAAGGACCCAACTATCCCTTCTAACTTTTTTTTCAACCGATAACTCCTTTCTATAGGACACCTTAAGAAGTACAATATCTCTAGTTACAAACTCCAAATCCCTCCAATGACTATTCGAAAAAGTATCTCTTACAATATGACCAGAAATTAAACTAGCGCAAATCTATCAAAGAAGTTAATCAACCAACCCCGTCAATCAAATTAAGACGACCAAAATTGTAAAAGGATGTCAAAATAGTAGTCACTAGATTTCCATCACTTCAAAATTATTTCATAGGGCCATCTAATTACTCCAAATCCCTCCTCCGATTATCTGTATAACTTTTCTATCCATTCCAAGTGGTTACAAACCTTTCCCAAATACTTTTTTTTTTCCTCAACCAAGTCAATTCCGAAAAGTCACCTTTCTCCAACCTCATTCGAACAAATAGGGGATATACACTTTCGTCCATACAAAACCTCATATGGAACAACTCCCAAACTCAAATGATAATTGTTATTACACGCAAATTCCATTAACGGCAATTGATCATCCCAAATTTTTTTTTTCCCACTCTAAGATACATGCTCTCAATCAATCCTCCAAAATCTTTATAGTCCTTTCACTCTGATCATCGTTAAGCAAAACTAAAAAAAAATAAGCGAGTATCCATCGCTATCTACAAGGCACCCAAATTTTAGATACAAAATGGGGATCACGATCTGACACAAATTGATACAAGTGCACCATGGAGTCTAACAATCTTCTTAACATACAACTATGCCAAACAATCTAATGTATATGTCACCTTGATAGCAACAAAATGCATTGACATAGTGAGCCGATCAACTACAACCCCCAATTCGACATTCATGTAACTGTTTCCATCTCTCTACAACTCCATATCACTCACATTGAGATCAAACAAATGTAAGTAGTTATTTGGAATTCCGAAAAGAATTTTGTCTCCATAAGATCGATCATATCGAATGTCCAAGAACTCCAAAAAATTCGAACCATTTAATTGTTACCGCCTCATTATGTCTGATATTAGTCCATCCAAGAGTATCAAATCTTGTTCCAAGTGGCCCACTGATGCATAAAACCCGACATCGATTTAACAATTCAAACAAAAGGATTTTTGTAACCGAAGGCATCATGTCTTCTCTAAAAATCCAAAGCCTCATTGGTTCATCTCATCAATCCTCTTCATTACATATCAACACAATTTTCAATAGGCACTCAAAGTATAGCACGAAACACCAATGAAATATTTGAATAAGACCATCATAACCAATTCTATCAGATTCCCCAAACTCCAAAATTAATATTTCAAACCATAGTGCATCCTCCAATAAACACCTAATCAAAGACGGTTCCAAATCACTTACAAGAATCCAATTCTTAGTTTCCCAAGACACTAACCATGCTCAAGTTGAGCATACTCATTAAACTCAAAATGACCAATGAGTAAAGATCTGTTGCAACAAACTTTTATGGCTATCACAAAAACTACTAATCCAAACAAACTAAATCTATAAGCTGCCTACATCATCGATCCCCAAAATCTTCTCTCTCCCGTTTTTTTTTTTTTTTCCTAAAGTGATAAATCAAGGTTGAATGTTTCATTTCTAGCTAACAATTTTTTTTTCTTTCTCATCCAACTCCAGAACAGTCAAGTTTTCAAAATACATATTAGTCTTCATGATGTCTTACTACCATCTATAACTACGAACCAACAGAAATACTTCCACAAAAATCTCCCCGATACAATAGTCCAACTTCATCTAAAAGGAACTAACTTGAAACTAACAAATAAGATAATCTACCAACTAATCAATCACGGTTAGAATTAGTAGCCAAGAAAAGAATCAAAATAATTACAGCTTAAACCAAGTAAGTCAAGCTCTAACGATTGATCCTCAACAATGAACCACTTCAATCCCATTACTCAAAAAAACTCAAAGTCTACTAATGAACTCCTTAGACCTCAAAGCTTTTGATATTTATTAAAGTATCACAAGTCATATGGCTCAACAGATCACCTCTTGTTATGATTGGTTTACCACTTAGCTACACATCTTACACCGATACCCTCCAAACCGTTTCATTGAATCATTCTCAAATTAGTCTTCACGAGAGTCCAACAAATCATCAAATTTAGAACTAACCGTAGGTAACAACACGCCTCGCAAATTTCATTGTCTATTCCACATCTCCAAAAAGAGCTGCAAGACAAAAATTCTTCAATACATGCAATCTAATCTTCTCGCCTCAACCAAAGTTTCAAGATGGTTAACAATAATATTGCTGAAGTATAAACAAGATTTTACTCCACTGAATCATCCAAAAATTTCACGGGTCATTATACATATATCTGCAACCTTTATCAATTATCCAAACTCAATGGTGCCTTCAAAACTAATAATTGAACTAACTAGCCGCTAGTCTCACTCCCCAAAATAACACAAAATACACATCACCGCCTAAAGATCCTAAAATTCACCTTCCAACTTGTAAACCAACTCCATGCACTAACCCCAACATTCAACTTCATAGAATCCTGCATTCATCCTTTTGTTCTGTACAAAATCATGTGTCAAAATTATCCCCAAGGACTCAAAAGTACGAGTTTTAACCTGTAGCAACAATTAACATAAGAACCCCAAAACTACTAATGATCCAAGTTGGTAATACTCCATATTCACTTCAACGGCACAATCACAACTCTAATATCATAAGTTTACCTACGCAACTTTCTCTTTCTTACCTTCCCATCATTCCACAATAGCGATACATTAATGCATTAACTCTCAAATCACTACCGGTGCACTCCATAACTTTACTCAATGACAATCAACCTTCCATATAATTTTTACAAACCCAAGTTCTCACATTCTAATATAGCCATAGCCCATTGCATGCCAATGCCAATCAAACAATCATACCCTTACCAAAGCCTATCTGTTTATTGTCAAATCCTCAAAACCGAACAGCTACTACTATGTTTAGAAAAACCCAAAAATTCAATAATCGACTAGTCCTTTTAATATTCACCTGGTCGTCTGAGCTTTCTAAAATATCAACCACAAAACTCCCTTAATGATCATCTGTCAATCCATATGATATTCCCTTAGATGAAGTACAATTATTGAGCTCTCCTGATGAACTATATCAAAAGATAAATTAAGACCAAGACACAGAGAACCTATCAAACATAGCAACAAATCCAGAGTATCCTAAGGTTTACCAAAATTTCCAAACAGGGAAGTCATTTCACATGCATGCACCCTCACACAATTAAACTACTAGGCCCAACCTCAATAATTTATTTTTTCTAGATTTCTTAGGTTTTTTCTTTTTTTTCCTTTGTGAAATCAATCTCCAAACCAACATATATACAAATCGAGTCTAACTCTTCGAATTCAACAGCATTGCGGTCAAACAACGTTCCGTCATCAAGGTACTAGAAAAATAAGTGTGCTAATCCAAATAGTGAATAAAATCAATTGAGCTACATTCTTCTCCAATAACCTATCCAAAGTCTACAGAAAAATAAATACTATCTCCATAATACTATGCGGTACCGAAGCACATCAAATAACCAAAGTTCTTACAACTGGCAGTAGGACTCTGGGGACTCGGACCTCCATTAAATGAAAATGACTAAAAATGAATGCAAAAGTGTTTTTTTTTTTTTTCCAAACCTGGCTCTGATACCACAATTGTCACACCCCAAAATGAGAAGTGACCGGCCATGAACCACAAGACCAAAGCTTGTAGAACATGTAGCCTAAAAAGAAATTTTATAAAAACTCCCAAGTAAAGATCCACCAAACAGTCAACCATTTTTATTTATTCAGAACATCCACAACCAATAATTCCACAAAAAGAATGGGGCACAAACATCCCATGAACCAAATAGTATCCAGTGATCCAACGGTAATACAAGAATCCGGATGTCTGAAAAAAAAATGTTTCAATGCGGGAGCGATAAAATAAAATACTAAGCTAGGATGAGACGCCCTAAGGAGGTCAACAAACGAAATCCCCAAGATGCCGCTAGAGCCCTTGCCTAAATTCCCAACTTGCCTGAAAAAGAAGTTGGAATAAATCCGTCAGCTGACGAGCTCAGTGAATGGCAAAGCATGTATATTAGAATAAGATTCTGAAACAGGGATCAAAATAATTTATCGTGTCAATATAAATTTGGCATTCGGGTAAACAACAAAATAATCAATTAATCCAATCAACAATTCATCTGAAATAAGTCTCAATGGTAATCACAATCCAATCTCCAACAACAATGGGGAACCACAATCAAAACCAATAGTACCAAGTGCCAGTGAATAAATATCTCAAAATTGGATCCAATATCGAATCTTAGAGTCACCACGAGTAGGCAGCCCGTGGAACTTTTCCCTAAGAACGATCCGGTCAAAACAACCGTTGAGCATTAGGGTCACCGGCCTAATCCGGTTTCTTCCCTAATGGCCAGAGTCACTCGCACACAGAGGATTAATTTCCCTGAACTTCCAAAATATGTTCCCATCAATATCCACAAAGTTCTCACCAAAAGATTATCCGAACAAAAAATAATTTCACCAATCCGCATGCCAATTTCAAGAAACAAATACATATTCCCAATTTCAATCATTAATTTTCTAAAACAATAATTTAAGGGATACAGGGAAGTTCGCAATTACATAACATGCTTAACCACTCACCTGAGTCCAAAGCTAATGCAATCGAACAATGCAGAACAAGCCTAACCTGAACAAGAATCATATAACAGTATTATCACTAACTGAACCAATACAATCTATAGCAGTATGGGACTACCTAAGAAAACACCCTTCTAACCTAAGACTAAGCCAATTTAAGTTCAATTAATGAAACCCAACACCATAAATCGAAGTCCAAAATCCACGTACGGGCACAAACCCCTGGCAGTTCACCACGTGCCAAAACCTCCTGATCTTTGGTCCAAAATTATTCCAAAACACCCTACCACAACCCTTGCTAGTATAGTATAAATCTTAGATTATATTTACCCTATAGCAAAACAACCACCAGCCATCACAACCCCACGCACATACAGATTGCCGATCACCATTACACCCAATAATTTAACTTGGAAGTACTACTCTCCGATCCAAGTTTTCCATTACTGTGCCGACCAATGGAAAAGAAAGAAACAGATTAAGAATTTAGCCTTACCTCTGAAGATCACCTTAGATTCGGCTGTGCGACTCTTTCTTTTCTGTTTTCCTCAGAACGTTAGTTCCAATGTAGAACCCTACTCAGCGTATAACACATAGCTTTAAGTATTACTCTTTAAACCACCCATTATTCACGCTGCACCCTAAATTATAGCTATCTAGTTAAACAAAATATCTAAAATTCTAACTGAGGTAAAAACTAAATTACTATGGTTAATTAAGCTCATACCCTTGTAGTTATAATAACGACAATTGCACCCGTTGTGCATGCAAAAATAATTAATCAGGACCCAACCATAACACCAAATTAAATAATGGCCAAAATAATTAATAAAATAAATTCAAATTCTAGGCCGTAACAGTGTGTATATGCAGTCTTGAGGAATTGTAGTAGGTTCCTATGTGTACAGAACTTTATCGTGCCTCATGCAACATCTAGCTGCTATGCCTAATGCCAATGGCAATCTGTTTACTGGGTTGGTTATCAGGGGGGAAAAAAATCTGTGTAACTAGGTCTTATGATAAGCAAATTTAAAGTTAGTCCTTCATTACGTGGGTTTCTGCGAAGAATATGGCCAAGTAGGTGGCATAAACAAAGAATGAAACCAGCAGAATCAAGATAAAAAAATCTTCATCAGTGTTGAGAAACCATTAAACAGCTCAGTTACATATGGCAGCTTAGGGGAAAACCAATATGAGAGCCTGTAGCTTTTGGGATAACAAAGTGCAACAAAACATGAGCCATATGCCATCAAAAACAAAGTCAGCCAATATTACCACGCATGACTGCACTATGAACTGATGTTAATTCTAACCATCAACCTTTGCCAGATAAATTACCTTTAAAGCCGGAGAAGATATGCCTATGGATAGCTTCAGTTCAGAAGCTTCGCTGATAGGTGTAGACACACCAGAACCAATGCCCTACAAACAGATCACAAGCGCGTCACGAAACAGACGTAACCTTAGAAACAGAGTACAGAATCTACAGATGTTCCAAAAGAGCCTCAAAACAGATAATGAAAGCACAATTAATATTGGTCTGATCGAGAGCCAAACACCTAAACCGCAATATTAAGGCACTGGGATTGAACAAACGTCTTATTAACATGTTCTTTTCTATACAGATTTTAGCAACAAAAGGGTTGCGAAAATGCTGAAAAGCTCTAGAGCAGAAATTCCCACGCACTCAAAGAATTTTGAGAAAGAAAGAAAAGAAAACTCGACTACACAAGAGTTTGTTTAGCTCCCAACCCAAACTAACTAAAAGTTCTCCATTCATTCCTTTGGCAAGAAGAAACTTCCACACAGTCGTGATCTTCTAAACAAAGGGCCATACATGTAGATGCTCTTAAGCCCAAAGGCTGATCATATTAAAGCTTCTAAAACTTAGCCCACACAGATGTGACCAAACGGACTGGATTGCAACCGCATGACAAAACTAGCACTCATAGGCTATACTTTTGACATAAATATCCTAAAACTACAAATTTGCAGTAAACAGCTCAAACCCTGTAATATATAAAAACCAACGAACAAAACTTTCAGAAATGGGCTTTCTGACATGCTGACAAACTGAATGGATTAAAACTTGGAGATGGGCCCCATGGTGGCCCCACATTGCGCTAACTGTGCGGTGCAATCTATCAAGCCAATTGCAGAGAAACTAAATAAAAAAAAAAATGCATTTGGGTTTCTTACGAAATATTGAATGAATCCTATGATCATATTGTCACAAAATAGGCTTCTTGCTAAAGTCACTCCTAAGGTCCAGTCTAGAAAAAATCAAAGAACTGGTTGCGTTAGCTTTTGTTGATTGTGTTTGGAGATCGGTGCATTTAAGTTTAAAAACTTGTAAAGGGTGCCACAGGAAAAGTAATCTAGGAGAAGGGAGGGAAGGGGAAAAGAACAGCTAAAAAATTAAAAAGTAAAGAAAGTACTACCCATTCTAGACAAATCCAATTGGGCATAATACAAACAATTTCAATGGACTTCAATCGAACCATATATTCGGGACAAGTTGAGCATTAGTATCACCCTCAAATGCAGCCAGAATGTCGAAATGGCACCGAAATTGCAAGTACGCAGACCAAGAATGCAGGCACGATCATATAACATAAAACTAAACTCTCCAAGGTGAGGCCTTCATCACATGAAGACAAGATCTATAAACCCAGACTATATAATCTACGTACACAAAATACAACAATACTTTTAGCCTTTCCACTATCACGAAACTCAAAGTTTCAAAAGAAACCCGTTTGGTTCCCAAGAAAATACGAGTAAAATCACAACTCAACAGCTTAAATTTCCTGCTTTATGACTTGGGTTTTGAATCATGAAACTTCACCCACCACTTACTGCAAGATCGTTCCACAAAATTAACAAACTAAAAAATAACAATTTAGGAAAGGCGTAAGAGAAGAAAGATGTATCTAACAAATCTTGAAGTTCTGAAAGAAAAGGGAAATAAAATATCGCAGTGAAGGGGGCTATGGAGGATGAACTCACCTGCAAGAAACTGAAGAGAGAGATTGCAACTGTGGGAGTGCGATTTCAAAAAGTTCGATCAGAATGAGGAGAGAGAGAAGGGGGCCTTGTGTTTCTTTATGCGCAAAAGACAAAGGTGCAGAGACAACCCAGTAAACCCAAATTGATTTTTTCGTTTAGAGCACTAAAAGCCCAAATCGATTTGTTCATTTGGAGCACTGAAAACCCAGATCGTGGCGGGGAGAGAGAGAGAGAGAGTGAGTACCTAGCAGGAGCGAGAGTGAGAGAGACACAGCGGCTCGACCACGGCTGGAGATGCAAAGTCGGAGGAAAGGGGTTTTCGTCGGGGGTTTGATTGAGAGGAGCAAGAGGATCTGAGACCACAGTCAGAGGAGAGAGGGATTTTCGTCGGGGGGGTGGCAGCGGCAGCGGTGCTGAACGGTGGAGACCGCGGCTGGAGAGAGGGGTAGGACGACCATGGCTGGAGCAAGGGTCAGAGGGTCGATTGGGAGGGTATGGACAGATAGACAATGCGTGAGGGAGATGGGGAAAGTGTATAACCAGATGGGTTTGGATACGGTGTAACGGCGTCGTTTCGTATTATAAAAGATTTGCCGACTAAATAATTAGTCGGAAATTACCCAAACCCCGCCATTTTTTTCCACGAAAATTTCGGATTGGCGCAAAAAAATTGTCATTCCCGACCAAATACTAATTAGTCGGTGATTTTTTGTCTTGGCCGACTAAATATTTAGTCTACAATAATTCTTTGAGTCAAAAGGGCTTTTACTGTGTCCAAAAATATTAAAGTCTTATAACACGCCATCCGAGTCCCACTTGAGATTTTTTTGCGCGATCAGAACCATTTATCTTCTCTAATATTATCAGTTAGATCATTGTTACTAATATTATCAGTTAAATCATCCGTTAGACAATTCATCGAACAAAAAATGCTATTTTTCTAATGAATTCACGTCTCGATAAGAGATATTCTAAATCTGATCGAGCTACAAATTTATTGGAATGAATAATTCAACAATTGCAAGAAAATCAACGAACTTGATCGTCAAGAATGTCTCGCGATCTTGTGGCTACTATAATGACAAGTACAACATAATATTTTTCTAATGAATTCCCGTCTCGATAAAGGGATATTCTAAATCTGATCGAGCCGCAATTTTACTGGAATGAATAATTCAACACTTGCAAGAAAATCAACGAACTTGATTGTCAAGAATGTCTCGCGATCTTGTGGCTACTATAATGACAAGTACAACATAAGAATTAGTTAACTATCAAAAACATTAAACATATATATAGGTAAGGTAACTATTGAGTCATTTTTTATAATGATTGATCTGAACCGTTAGGATTTCACGTCTTACTTATTATAGCATTGTCACTAAAATCGGAGATCATTTGGTATTGGTGACCACATTATCGAAAGACGTTTAATGCGTTCGGAGACGTTTAAGTGTTATAGTGAACTAACCGAGCCCCATCTGAGATATTTTTTCACGATCGAAATCATCTATCTTTGACGTAATACGAATTTGAACATTCGTACCAAGAATGAAGTTAACCGCATATGGGTAAGCACTTAATCGGACGACAAAATTCTTTACATTTAAGAATTTTTGTGCCGATAAAGGGGCTTCCTTGGCCTGATTGAGCCAAAATTTTACGAGAATCTTATGATCAAGAAGGAAAAAAAAATGAGCGGTAGTGATCGGAACGGTTGCATCGTGATCAATGTCGTTGGAACAAATATTACCTTTCTTTGAAATTTTTAAAAAGGGGAAAATTTGATATTCCATGACTAAATCTATTACTTGGGAAATTTATTTTATTTTTTAATTCGGATAAAATGATATCACCCGCCTAAAATATATTTGGTCAAAAAATGTAATTTCGTTTTCTATTTTATTAAATTTGAATAAAATGATTTTTCCCGACTAAATTTAAATTTAGTCTGCAAAATTGTAAATTATGAATTAATTTTCTATTTTATTAAATTCAAAAAATAATATTTCACGACTAAATCTACATTTAGTCGGCAAAATAGTAAAGTATGAATTAATTTTCTATTTTATTAAATTTTATTAAATTCAAAAAATAATATTTCACGACTAAATATACATTTAGTTAGCAAAATAGTAAAGTATGAATTAATTTTCTATTTTATTAAATTCAGAAAATGATATTTCACGACTAAATATACATTTAGTCGGCAAAATAGTAAAGTTCGAATTAATTTTCTATTTTATTAAATTCAAAAAATCATATTTCACGACTAAATGTACATTTAGTCGGCAAAATTGTAAATTACGAATTAATTTTCTATTTTATTAAATTCAAAAAATCACGACTAAATGTACATTTAGTCGACAAAATTGTAAATTATGAATTAATTTTCTATTTTATTAAATTCAAAAAATCATATTTCACGACTAAATTTAAATTTAGTCGGTAAAATATATGTTTTGGCCGACCAAAATAATTTAGTCGGCAAATGTTTTATATTTTACCGACTACAAATTATTTAGTCGGTGATTGTCTTATATTTGCCGACTAAACATTTTTTAGTCGGGAAATTTAGTCGGGAATTGTGTATTTTGTTGTAGTGTACGTACGTGCCTTTGGGATGGGATGAGATTTGGACCCGCACCAATGCTAAGGGCCACAAGATCACTACATTCCAAATTTATAGCTATCAAAATAGATTTGTCAAATATGGAGACATAGTAGCATTCCTCCATTTGAAATATAAATAGCTTTCAAAACAGATTTGTCAAATATGGAGAAAAATATATAGCTATCAAAACAGACTTATCAAATATGGAGAAAAATCACTTGAACAAATATGTAATATAGCAGCATCCCAGTACCTTCTAAGATGGGGAAAATGTAATGAACAGACCCAACTAACCATGGATCCTCTTTTAGTCTATATACACTTGGCCTTAAAGGTATTCCTAAGAATGAACCATGTAGCCTTTGGTGGGTGTTAATATATGATGTGAGGCTCTTGCTTCTAATCAATGTGGGACTAAGCTAGCACTCACACAATTTTCCCCCTCAAAGATCCAACGTCTTCGTTGCATGGTCCTAGAAATTAATAGTCATGGTCCTAGCAATTAATAGTCTTTGAGGAGAGTACGTATTTGACAAGTCTAGCAATTAATAGTCATGGTCCTAGCAATTAATAGTTTTTGAGGAGACTACGTATTCGTTGCATGGTCCTAGCAATTAATAATAGTCATGGTCCTAGCAATTATAGTCTTTGGTGGGTGTTAATAGTCATCGTTCTTACCCGAGACGACTTCCAAAGTACTTGTCTTTGAGGAGAGTACGTACAAGTGATCACACATCAAAGGAAAGATCGAGGGACCTTCAGAGGAACTAGTTTCCAACACAACTGCCCTTGCAAATAATTGGATTTTCCCATTATTATAAGACAGTAAGCTTAGTTGCACAAAACAAGAGCAAAATTGGGTGTAGGTTATATATATATATATATATATATATATATATATATATATATATATATATATATATATATATATATATATATATATATATATATATATATATATATATATATATATATATATATATATATATATATATATATATATATATATATATATATATATATATATATATATATATATATATATATATATATATATTGGATATCGGTAAGAGCTTGATCGGCTCATTTAGTTGATTCCTGTCAAATTTGACAGGATAAAATTGAATGACCCGATCAAGCCCTTGCCGATACCCAAATGATTTGATTTTTTATTGGAACCCTTAAAAACATGTTTTAAACAAATTGAAGGGGTTCCGATTATTCGCGTAGGACTCCGAAAAATGTTTTGTCAAAAATATTGTCTTTAGAACCGACCCCCATATATATAGGTGTAACAACCCGGATTTTCGACCGTAATTTTTTTTTTTAAAATAATATTATTAATAGTTTTAAAAATAATAATAGCATTATTATTTTCCCTAATTATATCATTTTAATAAAAACATTTATTTGTTAGATAAATACTTATAATTATCTAATTCTATTTTCCTTAGTTGCATGCATGCATACATTGTAGAGACCCATATTTTTTTTTAGGCCGTATTTTTTTTAATTTATTTATTTTGCAATCGTACGACTTGTCAAGATAGACGGTGCGGATTTACGGTATGGCGTGTTCGTAGAAGGATATAAGGATGATTATGTGAGAGGTGCACGCGTGAGTGTGTGGTGCGAGAAGCGGGAGATTCCTCCCCTGCCTTTATCTTTTCCAGGGAGAATAATTCTCCCATTTTCTCTCCCCCACTCTTCGGCTCTCTGTCTCTCTCTCCTCTCCTCCGAAACTTTCTCTCTTCGCTTCTCTCTTCGATTTCATCTACCTACGGCGCGATTCCGGACAAAGCTCGAGAATTAAAGTTGCTATACGGAGCACGGGCTTTCCAAATATCCAAGAAAAATCATGATCGGACCGCGTGGGAGCTCGGTTGACTTGGTCAAAGGTTCGGGTTTTGCTCAAAACCCTTGAGGTAGGGATTTCTTACTCTTGTTATGCGTTTATACGGTGTTTATGTACCTAGATCGTACTTTGTTTCGTTGTTTGAGATTGTTTCTTCCATTCCCGAGAATCAGCAGAACAGGGTGTTCGTTTTTGGGGTTTTACGCCTTCTTAAACTCCGAATTAAATTTTGGTTCCTTCGTATGAAATAGAGTAGACTTAGAGCCCGTTCTAATGCCGCTGGAATCACCCAAACCCGTTGAGAATTGAATTAATGGTGGATTTTAGAAATTAGGCCATGAATCTGTCTCGTTTTCTGGGTTCGTGCCTAACTTTGGACGGCCATAACTTTCTCGTCCGATGTTCGTTTCATGCAAACTTTATATCGATTCGAAGGTCTTGAAGTTAGCTTTCATTTGCCACCGGAATCGTCTTAACTCTCTTAGTACACAGAAAGTTATGAATGTTTGAGTGGAGGTGTGTCAATCTGTCATGCTGCGTGACAGATTCGTGTGGCTTCGGTGAACACCTCTTTAACCATCCTTGGAGTGCAAATTTGACTAGGGTTCCTTCGTACCTTTTAAGCTTCATTCGATTGTGCAACCTTTGGGGCTGAAATCGCTTAAAAGTATTAAGAACTCGATTTATAGTGCTTTATCGAAGATTGAGCTGTAATCTGGAAATCTAGGCAGCGTTTAGAGCTGCATTTTTTTTTCATCGTTATTATGGCCAAACGACGCTATTGGTTATGGGTCCTTACGAGTTTTAAAGATTGGTAAGTTGGTGATCTTTTGGCGTTGGAATCGTTGAAAAGTATTGAGTATGGAAGTTTTTATGAATTGTCGAACACTGACTGCTCTCTGGAATAGTTTTGGTCTGTTAGTTCACGTTCGTCTGTTTTGACTCCCGATCACTTCTAATCCCTTTTAAACTTCGTTAAACCATCCCCAGGCTTGATTAATCAAGTTCCAATGATTCGTTGATCAATTCAGAGTCCTTTAAACTCTTTTGGCGCCCGCTCAACGATGTCTAAGTATTAATATTAGTGGATAGTATATTATAGAGTCGCTATGAGGTTGTTATGATATTGTGATATACTAAGAGAAGAAGGCGCGTACTTTTTTTTTCTCAATCGATGTTCTGTTATAATTGATTGTTTGGAATACATTGAAATGTGATTGTCGATGTGTGTTTAACTTATAAGTCAATTTGATTGATGTGCTTTGTTGTGTCATGAGATTAAGAGAAGTGTTTGTTGAAGGGGTTGTGTGATCGTTGGGATTCGAGTGCCTGTAATTGAGAATTGAAATAAGAAAGTGGATGCAACGCAAGGGGTGCTAATGCAGAATGCAACGCAAGGGGTGGAAATGCTAAGACCCAGATATGGGTGATGTGGATTGCAACGCAAGGGGTGGAAATGCAGACTGCAACGCAAGGGGTGGAAATGCAAAGTAATTGAGATTATGAGAGGTATCGAAATGGTTGCGAATCAATTGTGAGTACTTTGATGGATGTGAGTATATTAATATTTCTACATGACATGCGAACCGTTAGGAACACTTACAAGATGTTTGGAACCCTTTGGCTGTAGCTTGCCTTCCGTTGTGATAAACCCATGTTTCTCATGTTCACTTATCGAATTCTTTCATTCTTGTGCATACTTCATCGCATTTTCATGTAACTCGAGTATAGATTTCTCTACTGGGCTAGTGTAGCTCAACCTATCATTTTCAGGTACAAAACAAGGAAGTTGGCGTGACATGCATATCGTGCTTGTTGATCATGACTTTCGAAGATATAAAAGAGGCGACAACTTGCATTTATTTTGAAAGTAGTATATGGAAGATTGATTAATGAAAATTGTAATATTATTTTGGTATTTGTGTAGCTTGGGCTTCGAGCTAGAATTGTAATTTTTGAATTTGACTTGAGAATGGGGAAAGATGTGTCATTTGGGTATTATCGGTACATTAATTATTTTATTTATTTATTGAAAATGACTATTATTTGTGTTTAAAATCGAGGGCGTGACATACACCTTTTCAATCTCTCAATCTCCTACTCCTACTTAGTCTCTATCTTCCCCGTAACCCAAAAATCGAGTTCCGTTCGTCCATCTCGAAACTCAATTCCGTTAGGACTCTAATTAATCAAAACCCATCCAATTCTCTTATAAATACGTCACTACTCCGACCCTAGGGCAAACACCATATTTTTCACGCCCTAATCGTCCAGAAAAGATAGAAAAACCGAAGGAAATCGAAGCTCCAATCCATGGAGTTCTAGAGAGAGAAAAGAGAGAGAGAAAAGTGGGTTTCGTGCCTAGACCCAACCAAGATCCAATCCGATCATCCCGAACTCTTTCTACAACCTAGAGCATCACCAAACATCAATCAATTCGGCCCGAGGTTCCCCGATCAAGAAACCCGAAGCTTTCGTTCCAATTTGTCAAGTTTCGATCGAAATCAAATTCAATCCAATTCGAGGTATTATAATTCGATCCGAAGCCTCCTCTAAGTATATTAAGTGTTTATAGACATAACCCAATGACCCCCGAGGTCCCATGCATCAAAACCATCGCGAAACAACAAAAAAATCGAACCTGCCCCGTACCTTGCGGCCGCAACCTGCGGACCGCAAGAACCAGTCGCGAGTTCGCGGCTGGAAGCCCAGCCGCCAGGTCAACAGGTCAAACATTGCGGTTTGCCCTGTTTTAGTTCGAACCGACTTTTCGACTCCCCGAACCTAGTTTTTGACGCCCGATCTATTTTTCCTAGGTTTCTAACATTCTAAAAATCATACCTTGTTAATTTCATATTTTATTTATTTAATCATCTATTTATTTAATTTTTATTCGTTATCTTGTAAAAATTTACAAACTAAAAATTATTGCAACCTTATAAACTACTTTATAAATTCCCAAACTATTTTTCCTAGTTTTCTAACATGTCAAGGATCATAACTTACTAATTTCATAAACTTTTGATATTATTAGCTATTTATTTTATTTTTAATTAAAGATACAAACGAAAAATAATTGCGACCTTATAATTAATGATTTTAACATCTAAACTACTTTTTCTAGACTTCTCACATCTCAAAGATGATATGTTATTAAAATAATAATTTAATTATTTCATTAACTAATTATTATTAATTACGCATTGTTTCTAAATAGAAATATTTTAAAATATTATAAAAGATGTTAAAAATTCCGAATAATTTTATTTAGACTTCTTACAGTTTTAAGATGATATTTTGTTAGAATAAAAATATTTTTAATTAGTTAATCAATTATTATCTATTTAGTCTTCTCTTGCTTATTAACTTAATCTGTTTATTGAAAATAATTCCGTGAGCATCCAAACCCAACTTTTAGCACTCAAACTTGTTATAGAGGACCGTTAGGACTCGTATTAAGGTTATGATAATTATTTTAATATTTTTACCTAATTAATGCATTTAATTAGTATTTAATTAACTTAATTACTTATAATTAATTAACAAAAGTCTAGAAAATTATTTTTAAATCTTTATTAAATAATTCTTACATTCTTAATGACTTTGTGACCATACGAGATTAAGGGCAACGGCCCAGTCATAAAAAGTTATGTGATTGCATCGTTTAATAATTGGTTTGATCCGTTTGTTATTCGTTTTTAATTATTATTGAGAATGATATTGTGTTAATGCTTCATTTGAATGTTAGATTGGACCCTAGGGACATGGGGTGGTATGCGAAATAGAAATCACGTAGACGATGCTAAGTAATGGATAAATTGTGAAATTTCTTTCTGTTTAGAGGTTGACTGCAGGCGTGATTCTGAGATATGATGAGATTTGTGGTGAGAAAGTATACAGACGTTGTGATTGTTAAGGGAAAAGGAAACAAATGAAAGTCGTGGGCTAAGCAGGACCTCGGGGGTGGCCTAACAGGACCTCGTGTGATCGGGGGTAGCCTGAGTAGGACCTTGAGGCGACTGAAAGACCAGTGTCGCTTAGGGTGGCCAGCAGACCTCGGGGTGGCCTCGACAGGACCTCGTGCGATCGGGGGTAGGCTGAGCAGGACCTTGAGGGCAGCGATGGACCTAGAATTGTGAGAATGGCCAAGCAGGACCCAGGGCAGCTGACAGACCTCAAGTATCGGGGTAGCCTGGCAGACCTCGAGGCAACCTGATGGACCTAGGATTGTGATTTGAAATGGCGGGTAGTCCAAGAATATGATTTGAAGCGGCGGGTAGTCCAGGTGATGTTCGTGATGATTTAAAACCGCAGAGTAAGCGGAGATGATTTAAGACCGCGAGTAAGCCCAGTGATGATATAAAACTTGGCAAAGTAAGCCCAATGATGTTTTGATAAAACCTGGCAAAGTAAGCCCAGTGATGTTTTGATAAAACCTGGCGGTGGCCCAGCGATATTTTGTGATGTTAAAACCTGGCGGTGGCCCAGCGATATTTTGTGATGTTAAAACCTGGCGGTGGCCCAGCGATATTTTGTGATGTTAAAACCTGGCGAGAGGTCCAGCGATGTTTTGTGACGATAAAACCTGGCGGATGGTCCAGTGATGTTTTGTGGAATAAATTGATGTCCTGGCGAGAGTCCAGTGGAATAAATTGATGTCCTGGCGAGAGTCCAGTGGAATAAATTGATGTCCTGGCGTGTGTCCAGTGGTGAATTGATAGACTGGCGTGTGTCCAGTGATGATTGTGATGTGGTATATAAGATAGGCGAACCCTAGTTGTGATTCAGGCATGATAAGCTAGCCCCTTGTTGTAGTATTGTAACTTAGGTTATCTACGACAGCAAATGGAAGTGATCTCATGGGACCGAGCATGGCTAGCGGTTGGGGAGGAAAGATCTCGTAGGGAGATTTTGGATCACACGTTAGGCTAATGGATAGTAATGAACTGGTTGACGTGAAAAATCTCTGTTTTACTTATTCGCATCATGATTTTCTTGTTTGCTTGCTAGCTGTAATGTAAGAGGGGTGGTTGGGTTGGATTATTCTATTGGGTGATTTATCACTCACGGATACGTCTGTATCCTGGCAAATCGATTGCTTCGGCGATCAATTTGCTAGAGGGCGCAGGATTCAATGGAGGAGATTCAACGATGATGCAGTTCGACACGGAACGAATATCAGTAACGAGGATCGAGGATGCTTAGGATTCGTATCAAGATTAGAGTCAGCTCTGAAGTTGGTGTATTTTGATTCCGTAAATCTATCTTGAGATTGTATTAGCAAAATCTTTATTTTGGAAAATTATATGTATTTAGCAATATTTTCTTTAGAAATTATTTATTTTTTTTCCCGAAAAGTCGGGGTGTTACAAGTGGTATCAGAGCATAGGTTCAACACTCGGCCTTGGGTAGATTGGGTAGACCACACTCTGAGAACGTAAACCCGAATAGCTAAAAATGTTTATCGTATCTATTACTCCTTTAAACCGCGAGATATTCTCCCTATCATATAAATATTTATTTACCTGATGCGATTCAGACTCCGAGAAGTTATGAATTCAAACGTTGACTCCGATCAGAAGGAAGCGATAGAGGAGCCGTTCCCTTTTATCATCTGTTGGTTGATCAAACGAGACGAAGAATCCTAGTACGAAGAAGACAAATAGACAAACCTCGACAATGGAGGATAAGGTACTGTCGAATGAGGCTACTTAGTAAATAGAGCACCTGTCGAAGAAGAATTTCCTTTCTCTAGGTAGATAATGGTCAAATAGGGTAGGACCAGTGTAAGAACGTTATCGCACGCACCTTCTTTTAAGAACCTGATGTTTAGAAACCCTTAAAACCTTAAACCTGACTTCGTGGAGCTGTCGTTACAAGATTGGTACAAAAGGTTAATGACATCATCATTTTGTCGACCCCACCAGCAAGGACAATACGTGTAGCCCTAATTCCAACGACAACGTTGCGTACGTGAATTCCGAGATCAATACCAACTCAAATCTCAATGCAAGACGGAGTATCAACTAGGATGTACAACTCATACGAGCGGTACTGCCACGACTACACCTAAACCCCAACCTCAAAGCTCCGAACGCCCCTCGTCCCTAAAAGATGGATGGATCATAGTGGAAGGAGTCCTAACCCTACGTTTGACTTGTGATTCTTAGGTCACAAAAGGAGTTGACTTTGACGACAAGGTTCGACCATTAGCCAACCACGCTATTACCAAAAGTGATAAGAAGTGAAAAATCATTTTTCGTAAGGGAGGCCTTACTCATTTAAGGGGGGTAGACAGGACACCCAACACGCACAAAGCAAGATGGCGTGATAAGCTCTCTGAATGATTTGTGAGCTTCAAGTCGAAAGAAAAGGATCATATGGAGTTAGGACCTCCTCGGATTACCTGTGAATACAAAGACGTGTTCCTCAAGAAATTGCCAAGATTACCGCCACCAAGAGAAATAGATTGCAATATCAAGCTACAGCCCGGTACGGTACCAATTTCCATGGCCTCGTATCGAATGGCTCCGACAGAACTATAAGAGTTGAAAACGTAACTACAGGAACTTTTGGAAAAGGGTTTTATCCAACCCAGTACCCCACCCAGAAGCCCCTACCCTATTTGTCAAGGAGAAAGACGGATCCTAACAATTGAGGCCACATGAAAGGAACTATCCAACTCATGATTTGGAGCAGGTAGCAGTAGTGTTCATCCTAAAATCTTGGCGGCATTATCTATACGGAGAGCGGTTCGAGGGAAGGCAAACGAGGTCGCTAATGCGCCGACTCACGAGAATCAAGGACTAAATTGGGAGGAGCAAGTCTATTAGGACCAATGGAACTAACAGAAAATGGTCAAGATCATTCGCCAACGACTTCTGGCTTCGTAGAATCGACAAAAGAGCTATGCCAACAAAAGAACCTGACCGCTGACCTTTCAGACTGAAGAAACGTCGAACACTTTCAAAGAACAACCAGTAGAAAATTTAGGATTATAGAGAGAAGTGCTTCTGAGGAAAACCATTCAACTCGTCCGAGTTCATTGGCGACATCGAGGAATCAACTTAAGAACGAACCGATACTATGAGCGCCGACTACCCAAATCTAAGTACACCCAAATTTCGAGGACGAAATTATTTTAAGGGGGGTAGGTTGTAACAACCCGGATTTTCGACCGTAATTTTTTTTTTAAAAATAATATTATTAATAGTTTTAAAAATAATAATAGCATTATTATTTTCCCTAATTATATCCTTTTAATAAAAACATTTATTTGTTAGATAAATACTTATAATTATCTAATTCTATTTTCCTTAGTTGCATGCATGCATACACCTTTTCAATCTCTCAATCTCCTACTCCTACTTAGTCTCTATCTTCCCCGTAACCCAAAAGCCGAGTTCCGTTCGTCCATCTCGAAACCCAATTCCGTTAGGACTCTAATTAATCAAAACCCATCCAATTCTCTTATAAATACGTCACTACTCCGACCCTAGGGCACACACCATATTTTTCACGTCCTAATCGTCCAGAAAAGATAGAAAAATCGAAGGAAATCGAAGCTCCAATCCATGGAGTTCTAGAGAGAGAAAAGAGAGAGAGAAAAGTGGGTTTCGTGCCTAGACCCAACCAAGATCCAATCCGATCATCCCGAACTCTTTCTACAACCTAGAGCATCACCAAACATCAATCAATTCGGCCCGAGGTTCCCCGATCAAGAAACCCGAAGCTTTCGTTCCAATTTGTCAAGTTTCGATCGAAATCAAATTCAATCCAATTCGAGGTATTATAATTCGATCCGAAGGCTCCTCTAAGTATATTAAGTGTTTATAGACATAACCCAATGGCCCCCGAGGTCCCATGCATCAAAACCATCGCGAAACAACAAAAAAATCGAACCTGCCCCGTACCTTGCGGCCGCAACCTGCGGACCGCAAGAACCAGTCGCGAGTTCGCGGCTGGAAGCCCAGCCGCCAGGTCAACAGGTCAAACATTGCGGTTTGCCCTGTTTTAGTTCGAACCGACTTTTCGACTCCCCGAACCTAGTTTTTGACGCCCGATCTATTTTTCCAAGGTTTCTAACATTCTAAAAATCATACCTTGTTAATTTCATATTTTTTTTATTTAATCATCTATTTATTTAATTTTTATTCATTATCTTGTAAAAATTTACAAACTAAAAATTATTGCAACGTTATAAACTACTTTATAAATTCCCAAACTATTTTTCCTAGTTTTCTAAC
Source organism: Rhododendron molle (assembly GCA_025413875.1). Classification (NCBI taxonomy): domain Eukaryota; kingdom Viridiplantae; phylum Streptophyta; class Magnoliopsida; order Ericales; family Ericaceae; genus Rhododendron; species Rhododendron molle. The sequence goes on from CM046392.1 coordinate 50,187,958, forward strand.
ATGTCAAGGATCATAACTTACTAATTTCATAAACTTTTGATATTATTAGCTATTTATTTTATTTTTAATTAAAGATACAAACGAAAAATAATTGCGACCTTATAATTAATGATTTTAACATCTAAACTACTTTTTCTAGACTTCTCACATCTCAAAGATGATATGTTATTAAAATAATAATTTAATTATTTCCTTAACTAATTATTATTAATTACGCATTGTTTCTAAATAGAAATATTTTAAAATATTATAAAAGATGTTAAAAATTCTGAATAATTTTATTTAGACTTCTTACAGTTCTAAGATGATATTTTGTTAGAATAAAAATATTTTTAATTAGTTAATCAATTATTATCTATTTAGTCTTCTCTTGCTTATTAACTTAATCTGTTTATTGAAAATAATTCCGTGAGCATCCAAACCCAACTTTTAGCACTCAAACTTGTTATAGAGGACCGTTAGGACTCGTATTAAGGTTATGATAATTATTTTAATATTTTTACCTAATTAATGCATTTAATTAGTATTTAATTAACTTAATTACTTATAATTAATTAACAAAAGTCTAGAAAATTATTTTTTAAATCTTTATTAAATAATTCTTACATTCTTAATGACTTTGTGACCATACGAGATTAAGGGCAACGGCCCAGTCATAAAAAGTTATGTGATTGCATCGTTTAATAATTGGTTTGATCCGTTTGTTATTCGTTTTTAATTATTATTGAGAATGATATTGTGTTAATGCTTCATTTGAATGTTAGATTGGACCCTAGGGACATGGGGTGGTATGCGAAATAGAAATCACGTAGACGATGCTAAGTAATGGATAAATTGTGAAGTTTCTTTCTGTTTAGAGGTTGCCTGCAGGCGTGATTCTGAGATATGATGAGATTTGTGGTGAGAAAGTATACAGACGTTGTGATTGTTAAGGGAAAAGGAAACAAATGAAAGTCGTGGGCTAAGCAGGACCTCGGGGGTGGCCTAACAGGACCTCGTGTGATCGGGGTAGCTTTGAGTAGGACTGAGGCGACTGAAAGACCAGTCGCTAGTGGTGGCCAAGCAGACTCCTCGGGGTGGCCTGACAGACCTCGTGCAATCGGGGTAGCCTCGAGCAGACCTTGAGGGCAGCCTGATGGACCTAGAATTGTGAGAATGGCCAAGCAGAACCTTAGCTGACAGGACCTCAAGTATTGGGGTAGCCTGAGCAGGACCTGAGGCAGCCTGATGGACCTAGGATTGTGATTTGAAACTGGCGGGTAGTCCAGTAATATGATTTGAAGCTGGCGGGTAGTCCAGTGATATCTGTGATGATTTAAAACCGGCAGAGTGAAACTGGCGGGTAGTCCAGTGATATCTGTGATGATATAAAACTTGGCAAAGTAAGCCCAATGATGTTTTGATAAAACCTGGCAAAGTAAGCCCAGTGATGTTTTGATAAAACCGGGCGCCGGCGATATTTTGTGATGTTAAAACCAGGCGGCCCAATGATATTTTGTGATGTTAAAACCTGGCGAGAGGTCCAGCGATGTTTTGTGACGATAAAACCTGGCGAGAGGTCCAGCGATGTTTTGTGACGATAAAACCTGGCGGATGGTCCAGTGATGTTTTGTGGAATAAATTGATGTCCTGGCGAGAGTCCAGTGGAATAAATTGATGTCCTGGCGAGAGTCCAGTGGAATAAATTGATGTCCTGGCGTGTGTCCAGTGGTGAATTGATAGACTGGCGTGTGTCCAGTGATGATTGTGATGTGGTATATAAGATAGGCGAACCCTAGTTGTGATTCAGGCATGATAAGCTAGCCCCTTGTTGTAGTATTGTAACTTAGGTTATCTACGACAGCAAAGGGAAGTGATCTCATGGGACCGAGCATGGCTAGCGGTTGGGGAGGAAAGATCTCGTAGGGAGATTTTGGATCACACGTTAGGCTAATGGATAGTAATGAACTGGTTGACGTGAAAAATCTCTGTTTTACTTATTCGCATCATGATTATCTTGTTTGTTTGCTAGCCGTAATGTAAGAGGGGTGGTTGGGTTGGATTATTCTATTGGGTGATTTATCACTCACGGATACGTCTGTATCCTGGCAAATCGATTGCTTCGGCGATCAATTTGCTAGAGGGCGCAGGATTCAATGGAGGAGATTCAACGATGATGCAGTTCGACACGGAACGAATATCAGTAACGAGGATCGAGGATGCTTAGGATTCGTTTCAAGATTAGAGTCAGCTCTGAAGTTGGTGTATTTTGATTCCGTAAATCTATCTTGAGATTGTATTAGCAAAATCTTTATTTTGGAAAATTATATGTATTTAGCAATATTTTCTTTAGAAATTATTTATTTTTTTTCCCGAAAAGTCGGGGCGTTACAATAGGAATCGAAAGTTAATAGCCTTTGCTTGACGATTTCGTAGTCCTAAATTAATGGATTGCCCCAAGCGTAGGGCGGAGACCGACGTAGTACAATATCCGGTAAGACCGGAGTCGAATCCACAAAGACGGTAATGTGTGCTGACTAAAAACTCGAATTGTTGTAATTTGAATTGGCTTTTAGGTAGCCACCCCTAGTCGTTTAATGCTGAGATTAACTAAAATCTAGGAAAAATTGTTTGTTTTCTTTTTCAAATAATTAAAAGAAGGTACGGTTGTAGAGTTCATAGCACTCGCAACTAGTCCTGAACTCATCTACTTAAATCGGTGTTCTTAAAACGTTCGACTTTAGAGAGAAAAGGCTACCCTGACAAATGCGAACCTTTATGGTCTCCGTTTACCCATTCGCAACAGAGAATGAGTTTTGGACCCTCATTCCCCATTCACATGGGTTCCGACGATACCCGGGTTTGACTAACGGACGTACTTTATTAACCTAAAATTTCTTTTTCATTATTATTTTGAAATAGGAGCAGAACGCGTCCGATCTAGCCACAGTGTAATTACCCCGCGACCCTACTTATACTACTACTCACTCATTATTAAGCAAGAAACAAAAGAAACCTTAGTTTGAAACATGCTTCTATTATGTAAGATGAAAAACAAACAAGAAATATCAACTAAGCAAATATCAGCGAATAACTTTTATTAAGAACATAAATTAAAACGAGTTACCAGAGTGCGAGTAATTAAACAAAGCTTAAAAAACTTGAAGAAAAAAGAGCTCCCAAAGAAAAAATAACGTAATCTAAAACTGCCGACTAATATGCTGAACAAATAATCATGCAAGTATAAAACTCCATTGAAATAATAGTAAAAGATTAAATCCCGAAGCCTTCGTCCCGTTCTCTGTTTCGGCGTTCCAAAAGTCATTGACGGCACCCCGTTCTTTCTTTCTCGTGTAAAAAAAGTGCTCAAACTAAACCCTCCCTGCCCTTTTTTGTCTCTGCCGTGAGTTAGCCATGGGCTCAATATTAACTTCCTTGTTTTAGGCCCACAAGTCAAGCTTTACATCTCCAAGATTAGCCTCATTGGTCCATTATAAATATGGATCCAATATTTAAACTCATAAGCTAAACAAACTTCCTTCTGAATTGAATTGGCTTTCTACGTGGGCCGATCACATAAAATAATTCTCAATTTAACTCCATACACCATTTAAATGCTCCGCAAGTCTGAAACGAGAAAAATAAGTATCAAACTCCAAATAATATACTAATTGGATGTAACAAACCCAAGTTAAAGAACGTAAATAGGTGTATTTACGCACCAATCAACCTCTACATATAGGAGCGTTAATTTACGTAACTATACCATTTATGCAGTTGAAAATACATGCTCTAAGACTATTACGTAAGTGATATTTTTCTCATTTTCCATTAGCTAGTCCTAGTAAAAATGTCCATCCGTAGTTGTTGTCCATCGCAATAACTTAGTGAATATAAGTAAATACACTGTACTTGATTCACTTGAGCAAGTTTGTGTTAATTTAATTGTGTTTAAGAACTTTTCAAACTCCTTAAACGACATCGTTTTTCTCACATAACTTTTCAAAACCCGCCTAAATGAGTACCAGTCCATCCACGTGAAAATTCAGACCGCTCGTCTAAATGGGTAGGCTTTTTATCTTGCCGTAAGAGTGAGATCATTTATATCACTTTTTTTCGTGCGCGCTAAAGTTTTTTTATCACACTACAAGGGTGAGATCTTTTTTTTTTTATCTCGGCACAAAGTGAGATCTTTTATCTCATTCTTTTCCGCCCTAAAATCTTTTATCACGCCATAAGGGTGAGGTCTTTTTTCTTTTTTATCACGCCATAAGGGTGTGGTCTTTTTTCTTTTTTATTACACCACAAGGGTGAGATCTTTTCTCTTCTATCTCGCCACAAGAGTGAGATCTTTTTTCTCATTTTTTTCTGCCCTAAAATCTTTTATTACACCGCAAGGGTGAGGTTATTTTTCTTTTATCTTACCAAAAGAGCGAGATCTTTTATTCCGCGCTAAAACCCACTTTTTATTTGAGTTTTGAACTTAAACTGTGATAAAAAAAATTTAAGCACCACTTTTTATCATGCTTTCACTGAAAACCGTGGTATTTGTGAATCTCTTTAGTGTGACATATATCTATTATTGTATTTGGTTCTCATTCTTCATTATTTGCATTGCAGGTAATGGGACGTTCTAGCAAAAACCATGATTTCAACTTGTCATTTTGAAAGCTCTCTCGGGAAGATCTTGTTAAGGATGACATCATCGACTTTTGATAAATTATCTATTTCATGTTGTTTTTGCAATGTAGTGGATTGTAATATTTTAGCACGTTTGATCTACTTTTGAATGTTGATAATGTTATGGACCTACTTTTGACATTTTATATATGGAGTATTAGTTTCTCTATTGAAAAATGAATTTTGAGTTATTTGGAAAAAGTTAGTGAACCGATATGTGATGGGCCGGGAAAGTGGCTAGTATAATTTATTATAGTTAGGATGTAGTTGAAAATTGGAATAGTAATTCTTTATTTATGGAAAAAAAATTGAACCTATAGTAACGCTTTTAGGCGCTGGTAAAAGTGTGGAGGTGGCCAAGTGCATTCAGGTCTATACCAGTGCTTGCAACTGCTGGGGAATATAGTGTTGGTAAAAACTATGTTATACCAGCGCTTAAAACCGCTGGGAAAGAAAGCGCTGGTAAAAATAAATCTATACCAGTGCTCACAAAAAGCGTTGGCATAGAGCTATAGTAGCGCATCAACGCCAACGCATTGCCCAAGCATTGGTATAGGTCGTGTTGGGCTATACCAGCGCTTTGCAAACCATTCCACAATGCTTTTGGTCGCTGGCATAGCCCAACTTTCTTGTAGTACCTATATTACAAATAATGGGAAAATCCAATAATTTACACATGCAGTTGTGTTGAAAACTATATCCTCTGAAGGTCCCATGATATTTCCTTTGATGTGTGATCACGTGTAGGTACGGTCCTCAAAGACTAATACTTTGGAAGTCGTCTTGGGTCCCCCTTTTGTTTAATTTCCAATTATAGCTATTGGCAAGAACAATGACTATTAATTGCTTGAAGAATTTGCGGGAATTGATATTCGTGCTCCCTTTTTTGCTGCAGGCGTTCCACTTTCAACGTGAAATTACTAGTAACTTCATGAATAAAGTGGAGTGCCTGCATCAAAAAAGGGAGCATGAATATCAATTTCCTTGATTGAATTCCATACCACATCAAGGCCAAGGTCTTTAATTGGAGTTTAAATTCTACACAGTCCCTTAGTGTGGATTAGGTTAAACGTACGGTCATCCAATGGTACTTAACTCCGTGTAGATTGGGTTAAACGGTCAACCAATGGTTAACTGACACATCATCGAGATCATGAGAAAGGTGGGGCTTCAATTTAATGCGCTTCCTCTCTAGCTCTCAACCATTGTTTGATTTGTAGTTGTCAACCTCTCTAAGGTTATCACAGTGCACACCGCACAATTGGAGTCTGGTTTTGTTCACCCTCGCTTAATGAGGGTGAACATTACCGTCACAATTATTGGTTGCTCAAATTACTAGGCCCCACCAAATTAACCACAGTTAACATTATTTCCTAAAATGTGTGGGCAAAAATCATGGAAGGATATAGATGTGGATCTTTTCCTGCTGCTACCCGGGGAATAACGGGTGAACAAAATTGGACTCCTAGTGTAGTAGTGTTCGTGTTTTACTTTGTTGGTGTCCAAACTATGGCAAATTCATGGATGTGGTGTGTGTGGGATCGAGTCCGAATATTTGATCCACACAATGTCCGGTGAAGTTACTTTTTTAAATGAGAAAATACTATTTTTTGAGCCCTACAAGATGAAAGATAGGCGCGTAAATGTTCAAATTAGCGCCCCCTAATTTATCCTTGTTAAGTCTATTAATATCATTACTCGAAGCTTAATGCTTGACTTTTGTATTATAGGTGTTCGGAGGCTTAATAAGTTGGAACCGTAAATTAATTAAATTTACGTGGGCAGAGCTAAAAGAATTGATTGTGGATTGGGCCTTATTAGTTTTGCTCCTACTGCCCACATAGTTTCGGAAGTGAAAGTGGTAGCAAAATAACACAGAAGTGATGGATGTTTGGTGGGCCCAAAAGGGGAGTAATTGTATGGAAAAAATTGGAGCCTAAGCCAATTTCTCGGCAGTGGGCCATGTTTGGAAAAAGGATTTTTGGGAGAGACTTTTTAGTCCACGCATGAACGGAGGAACGGGGGCTGCGTTCTCACGGGACTTTCACGCAAAACAGTCAACGAAGAACGGGGCTGCCGACACTTTTGTTCCGCGAGCTTTCTTCCTTTCTAAGTTTTTGAAATTTTGTTCAATTATTCGCACTCTGATAATTCATTTTAATTTCTAATCTTAATAAAAGTTATTCGTTGGTATTCGATTAGTTGATTTCTTGTTTATTTTTCATCTTGCGTATTAGAAGCATGTTTCAAATTAGGATTTCTTTCGTTTCTTACGCAATGATTAGTGAGTAGTCGTATCGGTAAGGTCACGGGGTAATTAGCACACCGTGGCCGGTCCGGGCACTGCTCCTATTTCAAACAATGAAAAAGACAATTTTAGATTGGTAAATACTTCCCGTAGACGAACCTGGGCATTGTCGGAGCACATGTGAATGGGTGATGGGGGTCCAAAACTCATTCTCCGTTGCGCATAGGTAAACGGTGACCATAAGGGTTTGCATCTCGCGGGGTATCTTTTTTAAATCTAGAGTTGAATGTTTTCAAGAACACTGAATGCAGCAGGATAATCCGGACCGGTTGCGAGTGCTAACAACCCTACGACTGTACCTTTCTTTTAATTATTTCAAAAGTACAATCAATTTCTAGGTTTTAGTTAATCTCAATCAATCGACAAGGGGTGGCTACCTAAGAGCCGGTTAAATTATAACAACCCGAGTATTTAAGTTAACACACGTCACTGTCCTTGTGGATTCAACTCTGATCTTACCGGATAATGTGCTATGTCGGTCTCCGCTCTATGCTTGGGACAACTCTTTAATTTAGGATTAGAAAATCGTCAAGCAATGAATGTACGATTTAAGTTGGCAATTAACGCACCCCGTAAAGCCCAAATTGTTAGTGGTCAAAAAATCTTAGTTTTTGCCTCCGGCGGATCGAAGAAATTTTAACGTTTTAAAAAGGTCAGTTGTACGGTCCTCAAAGATCTGTACTTTGGAAGTCGTCTTGGATCTCCCTTTTGCTTATAGAAATTTTATGTCAATCTCAAAATCAATTGGCAATGAGTGGAGAGGTCTCAGATGTTATTAAGTGATCACCCATTTCACTTCCAAACAATATGAGATTCTATTTCCTTAACATTGCTTAATTTTCAATTATAGCTAATGGCAAGGACAATGACTATTAATTCCGTGAAGAATTTGAATATTCTCCGTACCACATCAAGCTCAACGTCTTTAATTGGAGTTTAAATTCTACACCAGTCCCTCTGTGTAGATTTGGTTAAACGTATGGTCATCCAATGGTACTTAACCCCGTGTAGATTGGGTTAAACAGTCATCAAATGAGAAAGGTCTTTGAAATTAAACGGTTGTCCAATGGTTAACTGACACATCATCAAAATCATAAGAGAGGTGGGGCTTCAATTTAATGGGCATTTTCCTATCTTAACCGTGATTTGATTCGTAGTTGTCTGCCTCTCTAAGATTATCACAGTGCAGACCCCACAAATGCTGCATATCTCTCTCTCTCTCTCTCTCTCTCTCTCTCCATCCCCCAAGTGGAATGAGAAGCCAAATATGGTGATTTTAGGGTTCAAACATGCAAAGCCATTTGAAGGAACTTGTCGATTTTGAAAATCTATTTCATAATTAATTAACTGATTTTAGTTTCCACCTTGAATTACGTCTGAAAAGCATTCACCTCATTTTCTTTAATTGTTCATGTCACTCCAAACAAAAAGAACAACGAACTTCAATATTCCGACCCGGTCATAGTTGAAATAGTTTGATGTCATCCTCTAGAAGGGAAATTTTATCAGTGCCAGGTGGACACCACGTGGTGTCCGCTCGGCGCATGCCTCCGAACCGTCCATTACATTTTTGGACTGTACGAATTTAGAGGGAGAAAGTATTGGTGTAAGAAGAGAGAGAATAAATTTGTAAGAGAGAGAGACGTATAATGGGATGAGATGGTCTGACAATATGTATATAATGGAGAAGAGACAAAGAAACAGCAGAATTTAATTCTAGCTGCTAAAGTGGTTGGCGAAGAAGCTGGGGGAAAACTATGACCTACGTTGCAAAATCAAGCCATGTTCGGGTCACGCTATACGGGGTTCGTTCTTAGAAAAATGCTCAAAATTCAGCGTATGTTCAAAATGATATATCGAACATCATGGTGTAAAAATTATTCTCATAGGATGTATTTTAGAAATAAGAATAACACATATCTATATTTTTGCATTGTGGAGGGAGTGGCGCGGCGACAGGACAAGGACGGTGGCCACGTACGTCATACAAATACCGGACCCCATGGGCTCTTAATTGGTATGGCTCGGCTGAGAGACGTTCGGCAAATTTCAGCCTTTCCTAATGTGCCAAACGGTGTTAGTTCACCCCTGAGGAACCGTGGATTCGTTTACTAGATGTGCTTATCGTATCGGCAGAGCGTCACCGAACCAATTGATGACTTTACGAAAGATTGATTATAGCCGTACCCTACGATCGGCAGAACTTGGAACCGCCGAGCTTCCCATGCTCCTTAACTTGGGGAGGAAATCAGGAAGAGTTGGGCAAGGGAAGCCAACCTCATACCCTACTCCCCCTATTATAGGAGCTGAAGGTGAGAATGGAAGCTTATCCCAAACCCCCCTGCTATAGGAGCGAAACGTGGGAGTAAGAACTTATCTGAGATGGAAAGCCTATCCAGATCCGAGACTGGCGGACCCATCACCGAGCGCGTGATGGGTACGCGTAGGTTGATCACCACGCTCCATCTGCCTATAAAAGGAGGAATTCCCCTCAAGAGGAAGGTATTGAACTCTAAACTCCCAAAACCCTAATTACATTTCTAGATCCCTCGTCTCCCTTTCTGACTAGACCGTCGGAGTGCCTATCTCGGACTGCCACGATCCGGGCTTGGGCACTGACACAGGTGCTTCACGTGCAGGTCCTACTCATTCAAGATACGTTAACCTAGCCATCCTAACACACAAGGTTCGATCGGAGAAAGCCTGCCACCACATGCATGCACAACGCTACGGATTTGCGGGTCCTTACAGGAATTGTTCTTAATTAAAAAAAAAGGGTTGGTTGTTTAGTAGTTCATTGCTTTGGAATATAATTAAATTTCTTTTTAGGCTGCATGTTCTGTGAGCTTTGGTTTGTGGTTCATGGCCAGTCACTTCTTGTTTTGAGATGTGACAAAAAGGGAGTGCCAAAATCACTTCCCATCAAGTATAGTGTATTTACTTTTATACACTACGTTTTTTTTCTTCCTTTTTTAAATGAACTACGAATGTTCATGTGTACTCACGTAACAGTCTAAGAACAAGAATTTTCATCCACATAAATGGTATAGTTGCGAAAATTAACACTCCTATATATAGAGGCTATTAACTTTAGATACCTGTATATCGTCTCGCTCCCCCTCACCTGCACCAAATTTCGCTCCTGCTTCGTGCAACTAAGCACACCGTCCTATATTACAAATAATGGGAAAATCCAATAATTTACACGTGCAGTTGTGTTGAAAACTATATCCTCTGAAGGTCCCATGATATTTCCTTTGATGTGTGAACACTTGTACATACGGTCCTCAAAGACTAGTACTTTGAAAGTCATCTTGGGTCCCCCTTTTGCTTAATTCCAACTATAGCTATTGAAGAATTTGAATATTCTCCATACCACAGTCCCTCCGTGTGGATTAAGTTAAACGTACGGTCATCCAATGGTACTTAACCACGTGTAGATAAACAGTCATCTAATATTGAGAAAGGTCTTTGAAAGTTAAATTTTATGCGGTCCCTCCGTGTAGATTGAGTTAAACGGTCATCCAATAGTTAACTGACACATCATCCAAATCAGGACAAAGGTGGGGCTTCAATTTAATGGGCTTCTTCCTATCTTAACCGTGGTTTGATTCGTAGTTGTCAGCCACAAGTGGACAGAGAAAACGTGGTGATTTTAGGGTTCAAACATTCAAAGCCATTTCAAGGAAGTTGTCGATTTTGAAAATCTATTTCATAATTAATTAACTGATTTTAGTTTCCATGCACCTTGAATTACGTCTGAAAAGCATTCACCTCATTTTCTTTAATTGTTCACGTCACCCCAAACAAAGAAGAACAACGCACTTCAATATTCCGACCCGGTCATTGTCAAACAAAGAAGAACAACGCACTTCAATATTCCGACCCGGTCATTGTTGAAATAGTTTGATGTGCTTCGCACGTTCTCGGGATATAAAGCTACATCTTTTAGAAGGGAAATTTTATCAGTGCCAGGTGGGTACCACGTGGTAGTTCGCTTGGCGCATGCATCTGATCCGTCCATTGCATTTTTGGACGGCTCGAATTTGGAGAGAGAAAGTGTTGAGGTGAGAGGAGAGAGAGAGTTTCAATCCAAACCGTCCAAAAGTGTATTGGACGGCCTGAATGTGCTGACTGAGTACCACGTGCGATATACCCACCCGGCACCAAAAAATTTCTCCTCTAGAAGAATATTTTGGGATTTAAACAATGACCATAAAGGAGAAGACTTCGCACCCGCAAGTATATTTTTAGACGTCGCAGCGAGTGACATTGTGTAACTAAATCCATGGGCACTGTAGGCCCAATAATCCCGCCCTCACGATGACGCTCCCGCGACTCAACCCAGGACTTCACGGCTCTAATACCCTTTGTCGGATCTTTTTTCCACTATCTCTCCTAAAATCAATTGGTTAAAGAGGGCTTCAATTAAATCTTTTATGGCATTCGGCATCGTACCCGCAAATCTATTTTTAGAGCGGTTAGAAAAAGTGATATTGTGTAACCAAACTTATGAGGATACTCCGGGCCCAACAATTAAAATGGGAAGAGGCGCATTAAATTGGAGCCCCACCTTTCTCCTGATTTCGATGATGTGTCGGCTAACCATTGGGTGACCGTGTAGAATTTAAACGCAGGTCTCTGTCCCTAGTGTTTGTGTTATACTTTGCTCTGTCGGTGTCCAAATCTATGGCAAATTCATGGATGTGTTTGGAGTATGTGGGCCCCACATATATCATATATATGATAGGTCGTGTTTGGATTATTGTGTCCGTAGCAGAATTGCTAATTGCTTAATAGTAGTATTAGTATTAGCATTTGAGAGATAATTAAGAGGTGATGTACATAATTATGTCATCGCGTGAGAAGTGAGAACGTAACGTTAATTCTTTGCTCCCCCTGGCCACTGCTATATATAAACACCCCCCAATATAACTTTACCACACCCACATCCAAACACAAACACACACAGAGTTTTGTAATAAGAAAGAGTTCCATTTTATTGTTATTGTTCAGAAAATGGCTAGGTCGTCAGAAACAATGGTGAAGAAGGTGGCCTGCGTGGCGGTGCTGATGTGCATGGTGGTGGCTGCACCCCACGCCGAGGGGGCGATATCGTGCGGCCAGGTGCAGTCAAGCCTTACCCCATGCATCTCCTACCTGAAGGGCAGCGGCGGGGCAGTGCCGGCGGCCTGCTGCAACGGGGTCAAATCCTTAAGCAACGCGGCCAAGACCACAGCTGACCGTCAGACGGTTTGCAGTTGCATTAAGTCTGCTGCTGCTGGGATATCTGGTCTCAACTACGGTCTCGCCTCTTCCCTCCCCGGTAAATGTGGTCTCTTCCTTCCTATCAAGATTGGCCCTTCCACTGACTGCTCCAAGTAACTCTCTCTCTCTCTCTCTCTCTCGCCCTCTCTCTCTCTTAAATACTTAACATTTGTACTTATTAGCCAATAACGGCTAACAATATCAGCCGATACATGACTAGATAATAAAATCTACAGCTACTTTAAAAAGCTCATCAAGTAATTTAATTTGTTGTACATAAACTTAAAAATTGATGCTACTGTGTAGTTTATTTTTTTATCCGAAAATTGTACGACTTTTTATAGGAGACAAGCAATTTGGGACGGAGAGATTATAATTTTATGACTTATTCAAAGTATTGTTTTTTAGTCGGCTGTCAAAAGTAATACCTGATAAAGTTTTTTTTTTTTGCAAGCCTACCAGATTAAATAACTCATTAGGATTTTACTTTAACGTTTTTTTTGTGCAATTTGTATAAATTTTTTGAACATGATCGTTACGTGCATGTGTTGTAGTTATCTTTTTCATCAAAATTTTATAACCGGTGCATATTTAATCCGGACAAGAAGAATTTAAATTGAACAATAATAAATCTGTATGAAGCTATTGTTGGTAGTGCGATGAAAATAGTGTTGGTAGTTGTTGGTCGGGGGCAAACATCCTGCCCACTCGGGTCGAATCGTGGCGCTTGGGCCTGCTACGCTTTAATATACAGAAATAGAATTGCATCTTTATCACTACCTGCGTGTTTTGGTAAGATGGTAAGCGCTTAATTGATCTCAACATCGATAGTATCTTTTTCATCAAAATTAAGAATTGGCCACCAAACTATATGGCTATAACTCCATTTTTTATTTTTGTCAACTTGTTTTGTTGCAGGGTGCAATGAGGTTGATGGAGGGGCGGAGTATGTATCTCTTTAGCTATAGATAGAGAGAGAGAGAGAGAGAAAGAAGCATATATATATGCATGAATAACAGAAGTTCTCATGGGGTACTGGGTTCCACTACTTCATGATCGAGCATCGTGACTCGAGAATAATTTGTTCACCTTTTCTATGATCGGTGAAAATTGTGTAATCTCCACGGAATCAATACACATTTTGATAATAATGGAGTTAGTATATTTGGTGATACATATGATTTCTTTTTGCTATTGTCATTTGTAATACTGTTACAACTCTCTCTCTCTCTCTCTCTCTCTCTCTCTCTCTCTCTCAATCTCTCTCAATACACATTCAAACATTAAAAATTGGAGTAATTATTCAATACTCCTAGAGTATATGTACAGTATACTCCCTTCACCCACATGTGTCCTCCATGTGGGTCTAACATGTTATGTGAGAAGAGAGAATATAATGTGCATATACTCCAGGAGTATTGAATAATTTTCGTCGAAATTGGAACACCTAGTACGTACCAACCTAGCACAAATAGCATACGTCCACCAATATTAATTATGGTAGCGGTTGCGGGCTCCACTGCTTGTGAGAGACGAGTACGAGTGTCTGAGGAGTAGCCGAGAAGCGCGTCTGTGGCATGATTGTATTGATTAACACAGTTCTTTTGTTTTCAAAATATTTTTTGTGTTTTTTTAGACATGCCATATATTTTAACTTGTTTTTAAAGAAGCTTGATCGTGTCCTACCATACATGAAGTAAATTTATGAAAACTAAGAATTAACCTTTATTGAGAAGAATAGCGTTCAAGTGCAAGTACTGTTGATCTGCAGAGACAAATTGACTAAGTTACTTTAATTTCAATTGATTTCTAAAGTAATTCAAGAGAAAGAGAGTTGTTTTGTTTAATTTAAAAAAAAAATAAACTAGTTACATTAAGAAAGCAAAGTGACTGAAAACTGATGAGGAAAGGATTTAGGGGTTTGAAATCTACCTCGACCACGTAACAATGTTATGTATATGCTAGGGTTATCATTTGAATGATAATGAATTATCGCTAGGGCCTAAAAATCCTTTGGATAATCATCAAGATAATATATGAGTTTTTAACCGATATGGACTATCTCATAGCACGAACAGGTACAACATGTCTCTCTCACGAATTGTCTAATAGCACGATCCGTTTTACAAGTGCAATTCATCTCAATAATCCAAGCACAACCATAGAAATCCAAGCACAATTATAAAAGACCACTGTATAACTCGTAAAGCGCACAATTGAACTGAAACGGATTCTTAATTATAAAATCGGTTAAAAAAGTAAACCTAAACTTACACGTAAATCGAATTATTTGGCACGGGTCTTCATCTTCATCTTCCCCTTTATATAGCCTCATCTGCCCAAATATAACATAAATAATAAAATAAAATAAAATAAAAACCGCGAAAACCCTACCAAAGTCATCTCGATGGTCCGGACGAAAAATACAGCAGTCCTCAATTTTCCTTCGTGAACAATAACCGCGAAGATACAGAAGTTCGCCTGCTCAACATTTGGTAACAATCCAACATCTCCTCAACCAAGAATTTTTTGATAATTAATGCTATTTTAGTTGTACATTTATCTTTTATGGTATTATTTTGCTTTTTAAAACGGATAGCGAAGCACCAAATTGTATGTAATTATACGTAAAGATGACCAACCATATCTTAGTAATTAAATAGAATGCACACAAAAATGTATTCTAGTTTTGTAGTTGTGTGTTTTTTCCGTTAATCGGGAATTTTTTGTTAACTGAAATCACTTAGGTATACCTTTTAAGGCCAAGTGTTTAGGCCAAAAGGGGGTTCATGGTTTGCCGGGTTTGGTTGTTACAAATAGTATCAGACCCTCGCCTTGATCCAAGTGGTTGGTAGAATGCGGCGCTTTGCCAATGCCACCACGGACACTAGGAGAGGTTGTCGGGATCGTGCAATGAAGACGTTGGATCCATGAGGCCCGGGGAAAATTGTAATGTTCAAGTTTTGGGAGAAGTGATCAATGCTAGTTTAGTCCCACATTGGTTGGAAGCAAGTGCCTTTCTTAATATATTAACACCCATCAAAGATTACATGGTACCTTCATAGGTATAGCTAGCTTTAAGGCCAAATGTATGGGCTATAAGAGGATCCATGGTTAGTCATGTCTAATCAGTACATTTTTCCATATGTTTTGAATGGAGGAATGCTGCTAAATTAGATATTTATTCTACTCCATATTTGACAAGTCTATTTTGAATCTTTGATAGCTACAGAGTATTTTTTTTGACAAACAAAATCATTCCAGTATGTTGTTGAATCCATATGATTAGTGCATTTTCCAACTTGTGTTTGATTTGGTGTTTAATGTGGAGATATACCATTTGATCTGAGAGAATTTTAAGCAAATGAGCATAAGGTAGAACGCTGCAGTTGTTGGAGTTTATATTTCGAAATGTGCAAATGGTGTTCGTCGTGGGAAATTGAAATTATGAGCAATTGTTAATGTTGCATAGCAAGTAGGAAAAATCAAGTCCTAGCTACTGTGGAAATGGTTGTGCAACTGTTTACCTGTGATAACCTGAGGTTATGTTTGGACATTTCTTTTACCATCTGCTTTGCCACTCCTAGCTACCATGTGCCCATTGCTCTTTCAACTTCATATTCTGGAGGGCCAAGAGTTTTGCTCTGCTTCCTTTTTTTTTTTGGTTGAGGCTATGCTCAATCTATTGATGCTGCTGTCAAGGATGAAGATTTGATGCTCTAACCTGCTGCAATTGGCTTTGGCTGCTAATCTGCTGGATTATGATGCTCTGCTGCTGTATTTCAACTGATGTTTGGTGCTTGTGCTGCTGATGGATCTATGCTAAGATGTGAGTGTTAAGGATCTAGTGAATTTTTTGTCATGATATCAAGGAATTGGATGATTTCAAGGTGCTTCCTTTGAAATTGGATGCTTTCAAGCTGCACCTAGAATGTTTCATCTGGTTTGATCGTGTAGTTTTCTTTGGGCTGTCTCGATCTTGGGCTCATTCAATTTTCATTGAATGTAGTTTTTTTCTTCTTTTTTCTTTTCCTTTTGTTGGCCTCTTTACATTTTGTTTTTCATAATCAAATTATGGAAACTGATTCACGTTTTCTTTTTAATGCCTTTTGCAAGAGCAGGTCAAACCGGAGCATTTGGGCAGACTTGTCCAGGATTTTTTCTCTCTGATGCCTAAGTTCGCAACTTTGAAGCTCTGTTTTTGCTACTGGTCCTGATATGTTTTGGCCAAACAGGCGGCGATGGTGCAACGTGGTTTTGTTGTTGTAGCTAGTATCCCGCGAAGCTTTTATCAAGAGCTTTTCTGCTTGATAGGGTTGCATGTCTAGGTCGCTAAATAAATTGGTGACAAAAAATTTACCTGGTTTTTCTCAATCACCACTCTTGCAATATTCTTCTGCTATATCACCATTCCAGTCACTAGGAAAACATGTAATTGGTGACGAAAATTTTTCGTCGTCAAGGGTTAATTTCGTCGCTAAATAAATTGGTGACAAAAAATTTTGTTTCCTAAATTCATCGGCGAAGCCAGAAGGTTGGTCGCGAAAGAGCTCGGCGACAAAAAAAATAAATTATTTTCGCTGATTATTCCTTTTGGCAACGAAAAAATTCGTCAGCAAAGTTATCCATTGGCGATGAAAAATTTCGTCGCCAAATGTAGCAATTTCACTACAAGAAAAAACACAATTCCCGACTAACGCTTTAGTCGCCTAATGTCCCCTTTTTAGCCGGCAAATGGTTTTCCCAACTAAATAAATTAGTCGGCAACTGTCGGGGAATGTGAAACCTTTTGCCGACCAAGACTTTAGTCGGGGAATGTGTGGCCTATTGGCAACTAAAATTTAGTCGGGGAATATGAAACCTATTGCCAACCAAGACTTTAGTCGGGCAATATGAAACCTATTGCCGGCCAAGACTTTAGTCGGGGAATGTGTGGCCTATTGGTCACTAGTGTTTAGTTGGGTAATGTCTTATTTTCACCAACAAAGAGTTTTAGTTGGTAATTGTGTAATACCATACCAGAATTTTTTTTTTTTTATCCACAATTCATTCTAGAATTTCCTACAAATTTTTTTCCCATTCTACAAAACCTATAAATTTGAGCCAACGATCATTACATCCACAAAATTACCAACCTAATGCAATTAATACAAAATCCAAATTCCAAGAAACAAATCCAAAATTTCATAAATAGGTGTGTCCACCAAATACTGTGATAACAACTTGTATCCGAATTTCTAGAGCACAAAATAACAACAAATCCCCAACTACAAGAAGGGGGAAATTAAAAAAAAATCCAAGCTCAGTAACAAAATGTATCCAAACTCCTAGATCACAAAATACAAAAAAGTTCAACAAATGAATACCCTTAAAACATCCAAGCACGTCCACAATAACTTTAATCTTCATAGTCAATAACCAGAAGTATAACAACGGGTGACGGGATACTCCATTAAAGCGTCGATCTGTACAAAAAAGAACAATCCATGTTGGGAATAGTTGGGATGGACGGGCTTGCTGGTAAGGTGGATTTGGGAATTGGTGGCAGTTTTGGCAGAGATGGTACGACCTCTACCGGTATGGTAGTTGGTGTGGCCAAAAGATGACGAGCTGCGTCGCACCTTTCGGTGCTTGCAATGCAGATAAGTGCAAAGGTAAGTACGTAAATGGTTGACTGTTTTGCTTGCTTAGTGCAGCTCCAGTGGTGAGATGAAGTCTCAGCTGCTATCTGCTCCCAAGTCCCAACATGACCTGATCTGACCATGAACTTTGACAGTCATGGATAATACAATTTAATCCCTTAAAGAGCACAATAGCAGTTTGGAAAAGCAACAACCCTGCTGATGCTGAAACAAGTGCATAATTGTGTAGTCAAATGAGGCAATAAAATACTGCGCCCAAAGTGTAATTCCGAGAGCACGAACATGCTTCCTAAGCTGGCCATTAGTACTCAAACATTCGAACACTTAAAAATTCCCCAACCACTGCAACATCACTCCTCATAACGAAAAGAAAAAAAAATTACACTCAAGAAGCTTCATAAAGAGAAAATAATTAGTTCCTCGTTTTTATAAAATTAACCATGTAACTTATCAATTGGAGGTTATATCAACGAATGCATACTGATCTCTCTCTCTCTCGCGAACCTTAGACCTCGTGGCCGCCCGAACACATAAAAACCATTTTTTCCAATGGATCCTTGATAATGGAAATTAGGGCCTAAAGAATCAGCCGGGAAGTGATTGTTTAATATTGTATGGTCTTTGTTTCAAAGTTGAAACACTACACAGAGTTCATTCTACTCATTTAAATTTACTTCTACCGAACGTTTCTTGAATATACTGAATGCCTTAAGATCTCAGCATCACACCACAAAGTTCTCATAATACGGGCTTTATCCAACAAACTTGATACTACGCGCCTTGTCCTAACAATGAAAAATGTACAGCAAATTGCATGTTTTTGTGGATGCAAAGTTCCTTTAAACATAGAGGAAAAGACAAGAAAATGTGGAAAATTCCCTGTCAACAAGGAAGCACACTATGGCGCTAATACTTGAATGCTTGATACCAAGTGTTTGTTGTAGACATCATCTCAGTCTGGCTAAACTTTTTGGTTTGAGGTCCTCCTGAATCCAGGGACCTTTCAGTATCCATTACTAAACAGCCATGGAGGTACTCAAGTGAAAGGGTCACCAGTAATCTTTACATGGCACTTTTTCAATCTGATATGCACAATCGAAGCCACGCTAAAGGACCAGGTAAGATTCTGCAAAGATTTGTGCTAACTTACTAACTAAGATTGTGGCCGCTATTTGTTTTCTGTGCCTACTATATAAGGCTTAAGTTCTTGGATTTGAACAGCCCTAATAAGCCGCACCAGACAGCAAGCAAGGGTAATTTTCTTATCCAAAAGGCAATAAGTTCTACCTTCTTCACCAATTCACTCGATTGGAGGCTTCAGTAGGATATTGAGGAGTGAAATTATCAGTTTTGGTATGCTCAGTTTGGTCTTGAAAAGACTTGGGGACCACCCAGCTAGCATACACATGATATAACCCCTTATATTCACTGCTACAACGTACTAGGCTAGTAACATTATTCAACTCACAGTGCTCTTGTATAGTTACCGTGGACCAGTCACATGAAACATGCTCTGCCGTTTGAGCACAACCAAATCCACGATTCACTTACACCATGTGATTTATAAAATAAAATAAAAAAATTAACTTCCTATCATCTAATTATTCTTTGTGCACCCACCAAATACTGTGCTCACCAATCTTTTTTGGACATGATTGTGCTGAGGTCAATACTACCCATCTGTGCTACGGTACTACCCATTGTGTCCCCTTGAACAAGAGCCCTAATTTGGAGAAAAAGAGAGAAACTCACAGTGGTTCAATAGAAGCCCTAACTTGCCCAAAATCGAAAGCCCTAACAGGTCTTGATTACGGTCTGTAATCTTAGAGAGAGAGAGAGAGAGGGAGACTCACCTGCAGTTGTCAACCGTTTACGGTGGTGCTTGGTGGTTCGCGGTGGTTCGCCGTTCAAAGTGCACAAACTGCAAACAAAACGTAATGAAGAAGATGATGAACAATGAAGTCTTGAAGAAGAGAAAGGCTGAGAGAGAGGGAGGGAGGGAGAAAAAGAGAGACTCACCCTTGGTCTCAGGCAAATCGCGAAATCGCAATGGATGAGAAGTCTGAAGTCGGCGGCTTGTAGAAAAGAGGAGATAGGGTACCGGTTTGAGAATTGGGTGGGAAAGGGAAATATTGGAGGTTTTTTTACCGCGCGGGAAACCCGCCAATTTTTCGTGAAATTTTGAATTAGCGCATAAATTGCTTTCCCTCGACCAGTTATATATACTAGTTTAGTAGGCGAAACAAGATCAAAATCACTTTTTTTTCTCGACAGATCCAAATTATTTTAATGTATAGATTTTAAAGATAGTTGTCAACACATTTTTAAAAATAGTCGATCTAAATCGTTAGGATTTAACGTCTTATTAATTATATTTTTCTCTTCAAAATCGGTAATAATCAGATATCGGCAACCACATAATCGCAACACATTCGGTGCATCCAGAGGCATTAAAGTCTGGTAGTGCACGACTCGAGGGCCTCCTAAGCTATTTTTTTTTATAAATCGGAACCGTCCATCTTTTATGTAGGAGAAATTAGATCATTCCTGCAATAAATGAAGTAAATCTCTTATTATTACATACAGGATTAGACGTAAAATATCATTCTAATAATGAATCTGTGTCCCGATCAAGGGGCTTTCGAAATCCGATCGACCAAAAAATTTATGAGAATGATTAGAACATGAAGCACAACAAAATGAACGGTATCGATCGTTGTGATTTTGTTGTGGTCGTCTAGCTATTGTACATTAGATTATAGTACAAGACCTTGATTCTGAAACAAATAAATTGAATGTAAAGATTTTAAATGTAGTTGCCGGCTTATTATTTTTAATGCTCGACCTGAATCGTTAGGATTTTACGTTTTATTGATTATAGCATTGTTCCTAAAATCGGAGATCATTAGATATCAGCAACCTCATGATCGAAAGACATTTAATGCGTTTAAAGAAGTTTAAGTGTTACAATGTACTAACCGAGCCTCGCTTGAGGTCTTTTTTGGCAATCCAAATCATCTATCTTTAACGTAATACGAACTAGATCATTTGTACCAAGAATGAAGATAACTGTATATGGATAGACACTTGATCGAACAACAAAATTCTTTTTATTGAACACCAAAATTCTTTTTATTTAGGAATTTTCATGTCGATGAAAGGGCTTCCTTAAGCCGATCAAATCAAAATTTTACGAGAATCTTATAGTTAAGAAGATAAAAAAAAAATGAACAATTTTGATCGGGAAGGTTGCATCGTGATGAATGTAATCGGAACAAATATTGATATTTTCTTAATTGGCAAAAAAAATTGACATTTCCCAACTAGATGTATATTTAGTCGGTAAATGTAAATATTTTCCGACCAAATAATTTGTCGGGAATTGTGAGAATGATTAAAACACCAAGAACAACAAAATGAACGGTATGGATCGTCAAAAATTTGTCGTGATTGTGTGGCAATAGTCCATTAGACTATAGCAAAATACCTTAGTTTAGAACCAAGTAAGTTTAATGTATAAATTGTAAAGGTAACTGCCGAACTATTATTTATAATGCTTGATCAGAACTGTTAGGATTTCACGTCTTACCAAGTATAGCACTATCACCAAAATGGTGATCATTTGATATCGACGACCTCATGATCGAAAGACATTTTATACCTTCAGAGACGTTTAAGTGTTATACTACACTAACTGAGCCCTGCATGAGATCTTTTTTGGCAGTCAAAACCATCTATCTTTGATGTAATACGAATTAAATTACTCATCCTAAAAATGAAGTTAACCGCATATGGATAAACAATTGATCGGACAAAAAATTAATTAATTTAAGAATTTACGTGTTGATAAAGGGATTTCATTAACCCAATTGAGCCAAAATCTTATAATTAAGAAAAAAAGAAAATGAATAGTTTCGAAAAGAAAAGCTGCATTGTACGGAGTAATCAATTTAGTCAGAACAAATATTCCTTTCTTGAAATTTTTTAAAAGGGGCAAAAAAAAAAATTGACATTTACCGACTAAACTTATTATTAGTCGGCTAATATGTATAAATACCGACCAAACTAATTAGTCGGAAAAATGCATTATATTTATTGATTCTTTAAATTCGTAAAAGATAATTTTTACCGACTAAACTTATTATTAGTCGGTTAATATGTATAAATACCGACTAAACTAATTAGTCGGAAAAATGCATTATATTTAATGATTTTTTAATTTCACAAAAAATGATTTCTACCGACTAAACTAATTATTAGTTGGCTAATATATATAAATACCGAGTAAAATAATTAGTCGGTAAAATGTATTATATTTATTGATTTTTTAAATTCGTAAAAAATGATTTTTACCGACTAAACATATTATTAGTCGGCTAAAATCAATAAATACCGACCAAAGTAATTTTCCCCGACTGAACTTACTTTTAGTCGGCAAAAACCTACTATTTGCGACTAAAATATGTTTAGTCGGGAATTATTAGCGCTTTTACCGAGTAATTTATATTTAGTCGGTAATTGTTCAATATTTGGCGACCAATTTTTTTTTAGTCGGCAATTTTAGTCAGGAATTGTGTATTTTGTTGTAGTGTTCGGAGATGAAATTAAACAATGGGCGACGAAAAATTTCATCGCCAATTGATTTTCGTCACCAAATGTAACAATTTGGCAAGGAAATTAAACAATGGGCGACGAAAAATTTCGTCGATAAATTTCCAAAATTCATTCAAACAAGGAAATCCCTTGCAACTGCTGTTTCTGCTAGGTTTCGAACCCACAACCTCTCGTGTACAAGGCATAACACCCAACCACCACACCATGCAATAATTCTTTTAAGAATATGAAAATATTTAGTATATATACCTTTTGTGATTCTTTTTTCCAAAAACAAAAATATTGCCTTTTTGTTTTTGTTTTTGTTTTTTTTAATAAGTCTCCTCTTTTATATATCTTGTTTGTTTCCAAAAAAAAAGTATATCATTTAAATTTTGCTTCTTTTTTTTTCCTTTTTTTGATTCATTTGAATTAGGCTGTCAATGGACCGGATCTGATCCGAATCCGATAAGATTCAAATCCGATCCGAATCTTATAAGACTCAAATCCGATAGTGATAATCCAGATCCGATCCGAAAACCTTTTTTACTTCAAAAATTTTAAAAAATATATATATTTATTTTTCAAATTTTTTTTTAAAAATATAAAATAAAAATACAACTTCTTGTGATTTGAGTTTAAATTCTACACGGTCCCTCCGTACATGTAGATTTGGGTTAAACGGTCACCCAATTGTTAGCCGACACATCGTCGAAATTAGAAGAAAGGAAGGGCTCAAATTTAATGCGCCTCTTCCCATTTTAACTGTTGGGTCCGGAGTGCTCCTATAAGTTTGGTTACACAATATCACTTTCTGTGACCGTTCTAAAAACAGACTTGTGGGTACGATGTCGAATGTCATTAAAGACTTAATTGAAACCGCCCTTCCTAACCAATTGATTTTAGGAGAGATGGTGAAAAAGTGGTCCGACAAGTGGTATTAGAGCCATGAAGTTATGGGTTGAGTCGCAGGAGCGTCATTGTGAGGGAGAGATTGTTGGCCTACAGTGTCCATGGATTTGGTTACACAATGTCACTCGCTGTGATCGCTCTAAAAACAGACTTGCCAGTGCGATATCTAATTAAAAAAAATTTAATTGAAGTCCTCCGTTGGTTTTGGGAGAGATCTGAAAAAGCGGTCAGACATTAACCATGGTTGAAACAAACTTTGATCGACTTCTCTCTCTCCCTCTACCTTTTTTTTTGGTGCTTCAAAAGTTAACTCTCTCGCTTTATACGGCTATACCTGTTTGTAGGCGAAGTCTTCTCCTTTTTTGTCACTGTTTAAATCCCAAATTATTCTTCTAGAGGAGAAATTTTTCGGTGTTGAGTGAGTATATCTCACGTGGTACTCACTCGGCACATTCGGGCCGTCCAATATACTTTTGGACGGCTCGGATTGAAATCATCTCTCTCCTCTTACCTCAACACTTCCGAGCAGTCAAAAAACGTAATGGACGGCTTCGATGCATGCGCCGAGCTGACACTACGTAGTACCTACCAGGCACTTATAAAATTTCCCTTCTAGAGGATGAAGCTTTATATCCTGAGAACGTGCGAAGCACATCAAACTATTTCAACTATGACCCTAAAGTCATAATTACAAATTGTACGTCAAGAATATTGAAGTTCGTTGTTCTTCTTTGTTTGGGGTGACGTGAATAATTAAAGAAAATGAGGTGAATGCTTTTCAAACGTAATTCAAGGTGGAAACTAAAATCTGTTAATTAATTATGAATTAGATTTTCAAAATCGACAACTTCCTTGAAATGGCTTCGAATGTTTGAACCCCAAAATCACCATGTTTGGCTTCTCTGTCCACTTGGGGGATGGAGAGAGAGAGAGATACGCATCTGCGCTGTGATAACCTTAGAGAGGCTGACAAATACGAATCAAACCACGGTTAAGATAGGAGGAGGCCCATTAAATTGAAGCTCCACCATTCCCCTGATTTCGATGATGTGTTCGTTAACCATTGGATGACCGTTTAACTCTATCTACACGGAGAGACAGTATATAATTTAATTTCAAAGACCTTCACTACTACAAAATGGTATAAAGATCACGCTCTAAAAATTAAAAAGATCTCACTTTTTATAAAAACGTAATTAAATGTTATGGATTATAGTTTTATTCTTAGTTATACGAAAAAACTGAGATGAAATTTTTTTTTAATCTTAGTAATCTAAAAAGTGAGATTGTAACTTGAAGAATAAATCTCATTCTCAAAAAATTGAGATTATATATGAAAGAATATATCTCGTTCCGAAAAAAAAAACTGAGATGAAAAGATTTTTAAATTTTAGTAATCTAAAAGTGAGATTGTAACTTCAAAAATAGATCTCGTTTTCTAATAACTGATATTGTATATGAAAGAATATATCTCATTTCAAAAAAACTGAGACAAAAAGAATCTTTAATCTCAGTCATCTAGAAATTGAGGTTGTAAGTTAGAGAACATTTTTTTTTTTAGACTTGAGATGGAAGCTCTTATATAGAAAAAGTTGAAAGTCACTTACCCCTTAATCGGCTCCTCGTGCAATACCCCTAAATAAATGTCACTCTCAACTATTCAACAAAAAATATTTCGTCACAAAATAGGGCACTTTCGGAGACGAAAATATATTTCGTCGCCAAATGGGTACCTTTGGTGACAAAATTTATGAAGGTTGCGTTTCGTCGCCAAATATATTTCGAGTATAACTCTATGTTCAGAACTCCATTAATTGAGATAATTCAAATTGGGTTTGAACAATAACATAAATGGCTACAACTTTCATGTTTATCAAAATTGCTAATTTTAATATTTAAAGGTTCAAAATGATGTTCGAAATATATTTTAATGTTGAACGCATATGTTATATATTAAATATTTCAATTATATATTGAAAAGTGTGTGTGGTGCAGTATGCAAAACCCAACAGGAGAAATAATGTGGGATTTTTTCCTTAGGAAAACGCCACTTTTAATCTTGATTTTTTCAAAAACTGAGATTATTTCTCTCTAAACAACTACGGTTTTATAGTAAAACTGAGATGTTAAGCTATTAAAGGTCACAGTTTTGTCATTTTTAATCACAATTTTTATATTTTTAGTCACGGTTTTAATGAGTTTTAATCACGGTTTTTATCCTGTGGTTAAAAGATAGAGACTTTTAGTTACACATTGATAGACCACGGTTTTAAATGCAAGATTAAAAGTGAAAAATCACACCAAATGACCGATCGAGGTCTTTATCTATTTTTGTAGTAGTGCTTTCTCATTGGATGACTGTTTAACCCAATCTACACGGAATTAAGTACCATTGGATGACCCGTACGTTTAACCTAATCCACACAGCGGCTAGGGACTGTGTGGAATTTAAAGATCTTGACCTTGATGTGGTATGGAGAATATTCAAATTCTTCAAGCAATTCATAGTCATTGTCCTTGCCGTTAGCTATAATTGGAAATTAAGCGGAAGGGGGACCCAAGACGACTTCTAAACTACGGGTCTTTGAGGACCGTACGTCTAAGTGATCACACATCAAAAGAAATATAGTTGGAGGAAAGTACTATATAATGGCATGTTAATAACCGACCTTTTTAAAACGTTAAAATTCACTACAACAAAAAGGAAAATCAGTGACGAAATTGCTTGTGAGGAAAATAGATTTTGTCTCCAATTGTGCCTATTTGTGAGGAAAATTTTTTTTCGTCACCAATTAAGAGGATAGACAAATTTAAGGTGAGGAAATTTTATTTTGTCACCAAAAATAGTTAATTAGTGAGGAAAATATAAATTTCGTCACCTAAAGGATTGACAAAATAAATATAAGGTGACGAAATATTTTTTTCGTCACCAATTAAGAGGACAAACAAATTTAAGGTGAGGAAATTTTATTTTGTCACCAAAAATAGTTAACTAGTGAGGAAAATATAAATTTCGTCACCTAAAGGATTGAGAAAATAAATATAAGGTGACGTAATATAATTATATAATATAATTGATAATTATGTTCTATAAAAATGAGCCTCTTGTATGCTAGTCACACGATTGCGACACAAATATGACGATCCATACCGTTCATTTTGTTGTTCTTAGTGTTTTAATCACTCTCGCAAGTTTTCGGGTCTGTCGGGTTTTGGAAGCCCTTTCATCGGGACGTAGATTTATTAATAAAATTTTTTTTGTTATGTGCGAATCGTGTGATCAAGTATATAACGATAACCGATTTACTTCAATTTTTGCACTAATGATATAATTACTCCCACATAAAAGGTAGACGGTTTTGATTTTCAAATAACACCTCAAGCGGCCCTCAAGTGGTGCATTATAGGACTTTAACGCTTTTGAAAGCACCAAATGTGTTCTGATCACGTGGTTTCTGACATCCGATTTTCACCTATTTGTGGGAGAATAATAAATTTGATAAGATCTTAAATTGTAACGGTTTAGATCGAACATTCAAAAAATGAGACTGCAGCTACCTTTCAAATGTATACATCAAACTTATCTGGTTATAGACCAATGTATTCTGCTATAATCCAATGTACGCTAACCACACGATTGCGACAAATGTATGACGATCCACACCATTCATTTTCTTTTTCTCGGTGTTTTAATCACTCTCGCAAAAATTTGGGTCTATCGGGTTTTGGAACCCCTTTCATCGCAACGTAGATTCATTAATAGGAAATTTGACTTTATGTACGATCAAGTATATTGCGATAACCAATTTACTTCATTTTTGGCACGAATAATATAATCACTCCCACATAAAAGATAGACGGTTTTGATTTTCAAATAACACCTCGGGCGGCCCTCGAGTGATGCATTACATAATTCTACGAAATTTTTTGATAAGTTGGTGCATATGGATTATGGTGTCTCGTATGCACATGATCAAAAGATCATAAAAAAGGAATGAGATGCTGCCCTAGCAGACATCTCATTCACGTCATACTCTCATTCTCACATCTCCGGACTCCGATCTCTCTCGAACTCTCACTCTCAAATCTCTTAGACTCTCTCTGATTCTATCAATGTCTCTCTGATTCTCTTAACGTTCGGATTCTCTCAATGTCTCTCTGATTCTCTCAATGTCTCTCTGATTCTCTCACTCTCAATTTTTTTTTACTTGGCGCCCTTCTGAAAATTTCAATCTCAATCTTTCCTCCAAAATCAGAGGCGTAAATAGATCTTCTTCTTCGTCGGCTGAAACCCTAGAAATTGGGTTTCGATCAAGCTTCTCCTGGCGATGCCAAATTGGGCGAGGAGATCTTCAGGCCCAATATCAGTTTCACACCGTCGAGAAGGGCGCTGGACACACACAAGGTCTCTCTCTCTCTCTCTCTCTCTCTCGATGAAAAACCATCTCCCCCTCTCCTTCTCCTCTGTTTGTGTGTGGAAAAGTGATTGATTATGGGGACGCTGTTGTCATGCCTGGTTTGATTGATGTGTAAGTTGTGGCAATCATCTCCTTATGAATCGCCTCTAATTCTTTGACCAACGAAAAATTATTCATATTCTTGTTGTTTTGCTTTCCCTAAGTTCTTCTTTAATTCTAAACTAGATGACCAAAATTGGGAAGGAAGTGGAGAGGGCATTTCACTGCATATAGGATACAAAATATTGCATGTACAACAATAAGAGTACCCATAGATTATCTTGCATATAAAATTCAAATAAGCTTGTAATACTTGTTAGCTTACGAAACATAGGAAAAAGTTGCATTGCATCTTCACTTGAAGGGAGTATCTGAATCCTGAGTTGTTTTATTTATAGCCACTAGAAAATTTGCTTAGGATTCAGACTAAGCCACTTGCAGAGGTAGGAAGATTACGGGTAGTAAATTCTTTTTGAAAGCGAGGAAGCTCCATGTGCTTACGGTAATGGAAGACAATCAATTATGTGCTAAAGACCTACTCTTAGTGATTAAGCTCTCCATTGGAAAACCATCAAAATCCCGACATTTTTGTGGTTAAAAGACTTACTCTCAGTAATTAAGCTATCTGTTGGAAAACTGTCAAAATCCTGTTTTGTTAGTCCTTTGACCTGAATACCTGATATTGATTTTAGAGAGAAGATTTAAATAACGGGGACAATTATCTTTTCAAAACATTTTAGCGTTTGGCAGATCATATTGGTTCCCTATTGAACTGGAAAACTAATGAGATGACCTTACTGAACATTTTCTTCCGAAAATTCTGTATTCAACCGATTTGTCTATTTGCTCGATATAGTTAGGAGCATTGAGCAAATCGTTTGGAGGATTTCAAATTCACTTTTGCAAGAGCTAAAGATGTAACCTTCATGGCAGGCATGCTCATATGGATGATCCCGGGAGAGAAGAGTGTGAAGGATTTCCTTCAGGCACAAGGGCAGCTGCTGCTGGTTTGTGGATCTTGGTTCTTTACTTCTTTCTTGTACTCTTTTTTGAAAGAAGCGATTTAGATTTAATCGAATGTGCCATTGATCTTCTGAAGTAGTATTTCTTCAAAAAAAAAAAGCGCTTTGAAGCTTTTTGAAATTGAGAGATTTGTATTGCGTATCATGTAGGTTTGCAGATTTACATGCCCTATGTAACTTGATACTTGATTAACTTTGTTTCTACAGGTGGGTTAACAACCTTGGTTGACATGCCTCTTAATAGTTTTCCCTCTACAGTTTCTGAAAAAACATTTGAGCTCAAGGTATGCAGATTGATGCAAAAGGAATTGCATTTTTTAAGCTACTTAAGCCTACTTCTAAAAAAAACATCACAATTGTTATGTTCACTTTGTCCTTTTTTTCTTTCTAAAAATCATTATTCTGGTTGCCAGTCACTGGAGGTCTTTGTTTGATCTTTCTCCAAAATACTGAACACTCAATGTAAACTCCATGAGAACTTGGCTTTTTGATTACTCTACTGGTAGTCCGTTCGTTGTGTTCATGGCTTTTGCTCTCTCTCTCTCTCTCTCTCTCTCTCTCTCTCTCTCTCTTTTATTTGTTTATTGAGTATGAGCCGAGGCTTTGTTCTGGATATTTTCGTAACATCAGAAGTCAGTCTTGGTGTAATTTAAGTCTAGGGAAAAGAAGTAAAAGAGCTGAAACAAAAAAGGACTTTATATTTGGTTATAGGTGTTACAAAATCAATTTTTGTGTTATTGGGTTTTTACTTATTTATTGCCAAAACTTACAAACTATTGCCTTTTCATATTATCTTTGTTGTATCTACATAACAGATCCAGGCTGCAGAAAAGAGGATCCATGTTGATGTTGGTATGCTCTTGAGCTATACATGAAAATTCTTATGATTGGTGTTGTTTTACTCAACTGCAATATTAACAGGTTTCTGGGGAGGTCTGGTTCCGGAAAATGCATTCAATAGAAGTGCTCTGGATGGTCTCCTAAAGGCTGGTGTTCTTGGTTTTCTTTGGAGGTTTGTCGTTAATTGTCTTTACGTGTTGTGGACCTTATTTCAGTTTTCTTCAAAACTTTGTTGGGATTTCAACTTTTGTTCTTGATCTTTTAAATGCTTCCAAAAAATTCTTGATACGCATGGCTGATTTTACATTCTTGATACGCCTAACTTTTGATTTTAATCATAAAAATTCTTGTGTTTACACACTTACTCATGGATTTCCTTCGATGTGTGCATATGGGATGATGTACTTGGATAGCTTTTGTGGTAGCTGTTTTCGATCCAGCAAGTGCCCTTCCAACATTCCAGAATCCATTCTCTCTCTCTTTGTCGCTCTCGGATGGTGAACAGTGAGTCATTGACTATCCAATCTCTAGTAGTTTATGTGTTAGTAGCTCGTATTTAGCTTGGTGGATACCTCTAACTTGGTTTTATGCCAAACCTGAGGTGTAACGAAGGCAGGCTAAATATTGAGTTTGTTTTTAGTTAGTATAGTTAGTTTTATTTGATTGCATTGCTTAGCCGAGGTGGTGGCATAACCCCTCGCATATTCTGTTTGCTGAGTTGAGGTGGCGGCCTAGCCCCTCCAGTCTGTTAGTTTGTTGTTAGTTTGTTAGTCTGTTAGTTGTTTATTTGATTGCATTGCATAAGCGTTATTTTTTTGCACTATAACAAACATGTCCTTGGACTGGGAGGCAACCGAAAATTGAAATTGCTGATATATTCACTTGTCGTGGACTGCAATACTGGCGTGCCTTGATGAGAATCTTTTTGTTGTCCATTTAAACAGATATGAATACTACAAATCAAGTTGGGAGATGCCTGAATATCTAGCAAGAAAGGGATTAAATTGGTGTTGGATCCTTGACAACATAAGCCCTCCCCAGTGAACTCCTCCCAGATTGTAGTTTTATGAATAGATTGAATGGCTAGGTTGCCTCTGAAGAGAATTGGAACCTTAGATTGAATGGCTAGATTAAGAGTAGGCATAGCATCCACTTTTCCATCGAAAGCAGTCCTTAATAACCCAGCATAGTAACCCAAAATCTCCTACTTCACGGCCTTAGGATCATCAATCAAACAACCACTAGAATCAGTAAGACTTAGAATTGTATTTCTAGCTCTATGGGAACACATTTTCTGGTGAAAGTACTTAGAGTTTTGGTCTCCTAAAGCCAACCATTTCACTCTAGACTTCTGTTTTGTATTTCTGCTCTTAATTTTCTGGATTGCTTGGCTGATCTTTGCTGATGGTTTTTGGCTTTTTTTGCATTCCAACTAACTTGGCACCCACACAACACACACCAGTAATGAAATCCACACCTTTAGAGGACGCAACACACCTTTAGTGGACACAACACACACAACTCACACCAACACACACCTTTAGTGGATTTGAGAAGTGTTCCCAGTAAGGGCCGCAAAAGTTTAGTCATAAGACCCCCCAGTTGGTATTTTGGTTTCAGTGTAGGTTTAGCATGTTTTAATTTCTGCATACGCATTTCTGTTTCAAGTATGTTTTGCTTGTGCATTTTTTCAAGTGTGAAGTCCTTGTTTTGGCTATTACTTGGTAGTTCAACTGTTGCAGCCATTCAATTACAGTTGGTTTGCTGTTTGGGTGGACTGGAGTGAGTTCCATTTCCATATTGTATTTCTAAGCTGTATTTCCAGATTGTTCTTATCTCATTGTTGTTGGCCATGTGTATTCTTGACCTGGAATGTGCATGTGTGTCAATTGATTACTTGTACTATTGTTTCATTGGTGTCTCATTCAGTTTGCATTTGGATGGCTGCAGTAGTATGTTTGTACCTACCCGAGGGGGGTTGTCCCTTGGGCTGTTTAAGCCTTTTTAGGGGGCTTGTCCCTAGCCTTTCTCTATTTCTCTCTTTTATCTTTGGGTCTATGTTTACTGTCTCTAGATCCCTTTTACTGCTGGGTAGCAGACTGTTAGTATTCTGCTCTTTTACTTCTACTGCTTCTCTGCTATACTGTGTTACTGAGACAAGTTGATGTTGTTGCTGCTGTAGCTTTGTTCATGCTTAGTTGTTGCTGTAGTTGTACCGTTTGGAAGTTGCTATAGTTCTGCTCGGCCCACAGTGGCTATTACTGACCTGTTATCATTTGAAAGGGAAATCACAGTCACTGCACAAGCTGGAGCTTTCTGATTTCTCATTTCAATTAGATGAGTTCGTGCTGCACTTACATTTGCTAGCTGGTTGTTTGTGGATATTCTTTAAGGTATGCTAAAAATGGTTGTTTGTGGATATTCTTTAAGGTATGCTAAAAAGTTTGTTATTTGCTTTTATGAAGCCTGAGGAGGATTTGAGTCCTGCCCATGGTGATGAATCCAATTGTTTACTTGTAGGTATCTCTAGAACCAAACGATTTCTTGATCTTTGTTAAACCTTTGTAAATATGCACAGCAACTGTTTGATAATTGTTTTAGTATGGATGAACTCATTGTATTTTAAGTGACGAATTCTATTGAAGTTGATCTTTCTTTAGCAATTTTGTTATGTAAACTCCACTCATTTAGGCTCTGAAGATTACATTAACGAATTCCTAGAATTGCATTTGGGTGGGTCAGACTTACTAGTTAGTAGTTACTCCCATAATCCTAGTCTATTCTATTAATCCCCAATGGCATACCCATTAAATGAAAGCACCAACACCAATACAGAAGTAAAATATTAGTCTAACATTCACCTTTTCTTTTTAGGGGCTGTGGCTTGACCAATTCGAATTAAACAGATTGAGCAAGTCTTACATACGTACAAGGATCAAGATTTGCATTTCAGGAAGTTGTTGAGCAAGTCTTACAGATTGAGCAAGGCTTGACCAATTCGAATTAAACAGCCCGAGGAACAACCCCCTAAGGGTAGGTACAAAACATAGGGACTTACCAAGCTCCCAAGCTGGACAATTACAACATAAACACCTTAATACAACTTTATGAAGGCATCAAAACAGTCCAGCACTCTGAATGGTCGAGCAAAGTAGCTGCTCAGCCTAAGAGGAATAGGATAGCAGAAATACAGCCCACTCTATACACTGTTGGACTGCCGTAGAATTACAAGACTTTTGTGAACTAGAATAGCCAGCATTTAGTCAAGTTTAAGAATATATGTGTCTAAGATGTTTGACATAATGTTCTATTTGGTTTTCGGATTGATTACTCTTCTCAACATGTTGAGCTTGTTTAATATTTGTTTATTCTTATACTTGTTCTCTTATGGCTTTTGCCCTAGTTTTTAACGGAGCTAATTTTTTGTATTGTTTTCTTCTTTGTCTTCTCTCAGTAAACTTGATTCTAATTAATAAGTAGATGAAGAGAACTTCATACTTTGTAGAGACTGAGATCAGCGTAGTAATGTTCTTGCATGTGTACTCATGTTATGAATATGAAATGCATGAGGTGTTGCATTTTTAGGATAATACGTAACTTTGGGGGATCCTGACATGTATTATATATGTGCTTAGTTCTTGAAGTTTTTGGTTTGCCACTTTGCCTTATCTTTTATTTTTTACATTGACCTTGGTCTGCATTAGTTTAAAATGTTTGTGTTTATTTTCTAGTTCATAGTTACGCAAAATGTCCAAAGGAGGAAAAGTGTTGCTCCAACCTAGTTTTCTATCAACTCATTTCATACCAGATTATAAGAGGAAAAGAAATGAGAAGATGAAGATGAACAATAAGATCTGTGAATCTCATGGGGTGAAGAGTATTTCAACTCCTTTTGTGGGATCGGTTCAGCAGCGCAAACGTGTTACTGCTGAAAATGGAAAGCGTACTAGGGTTGAGTTGGAGGATGATGGCTATAGACTTTCACGTGATGAGGATGACCCTGGCCATGACAGTGAGTCGGTTGACTCTTTTGAGCAGGTACAATATATAGGTACACGTTAATGATAGGCAAAATAATATATCTATACATTTTCTTTCTTTCTTTCTAGTAGTCTTGTTATATGTACATTATATATTTATGCTTGGGCACTCTGTATTGTGTTGTTATAGGCCTTAGAGATGCCACGACGTTGTCAAAGAGCGCCACAGTCCCATCCAGAGCCACAATCCTGTGCAACTATGATCTCCGAGAGGGTCACCCGATCGACGCCACAACCTAACATGGATACCCAGGCCCTACCACCTCCCATTGTCCAACCACAAAGTGAGGCATTAGCTAACAACAATGTCGGTGAGTGATGTAGTTTGAGAATTATTTTTTAGATTCATTATCTTGTTTTTTAAGTCTGAATAAACCAGTAGCTGCTGCCTTTTTTTGTTACCTCTGTATCAGCTTTCTTCTTTTTCTGCATGTTCATTTTTTGTCCAAGCACATGTTACTGATGCTACAATTTTTCTCCATTTTAAGATGTGCAATGTTACTCTTTGAGCATAAAACCTTTATGAAAGAAGTGTTGGATAGCTACAATCAAATCCTGACCAACTATCTCCCAATTCTGTTGAAAAAAACTTGAGCTAAATCCATCCGGCCCAGGGGCCTTATCTCCTTTTATAGCTTTGAGAGCAGCTGTGATCTCCTCAACTAACACAGGTTTCACTAGCTCCCCACACATATGACCTGGTACCTTCCTTTGAATGATTTGTTGTAACGAAGCTCTAGCATCCTGATGTTGTAAGAACTTAGTACCAAGTAACCCTTTGTAGAATTGAATGATTTCATGCTGAACCTCCTCTGGCTTATCCAACCGAAGACCTTCAGCAGTAACCAGACTCAAGATTTTGTTCCTTGCTCTATTTGACCTGACCTTGTGGTGAAAGAATTTGGTATTTTGATCCCCAAGGGCAAGCCAAGTAACCCTAGGATTCTGTTTTTTAAAAGACTCCTCAGCTGCACTTAGATCCATAAAAACCCTGACAGCTTCCTTTTCCATCTCTCTAAGACTCTCATTACCCAGATTTTGAGAACAGAGATTCTGCAAGGTTTCCATTTGAGTTCTAGCCTCCATAACCCTACCTGAGATGTTAGAAAAGCAATTGGCATTCAGATCCCTAAGTACAGGTTTCAACCGTCTAAGTTTCAGAGACAGTCTAAGCATAGGAGAACCAGTTACAGGGAGTAACTAAGAAGTCTGGACCAGCTCCTTAAACTGATGATGTTTCATCCAAAAATCAAAAAAACGAAAAGGCTTCTTGCAAGCAACTTCCTTGAAGACAGTAACCAATAGAGAGCAATGATCAGAGATACCAGGCACATGAGCAAGAGCCTCAGATTCAGGGAACATATCCAGCCAATCCCCATTAACCAAGACCCTATCAATTCTACTCATATTAGCCCCACCACCTCCTCTTTTGTTAGACCAAGTAAACCAACTTCCTCTGGTAGCCAACTCCTCCATATTAATGTCAATCAAACATTGGTTAAACTCCCCAGCAGCAGAACTATCAAAATGACCCATCCTCTCAGAACTTCTAAGTGCAACATTAAAGTCACCCAATTGAATCCAAGGAGAGTCACCAATAACAGAAAAAGGACCTCGCATAGTAGACCATAGGGATCTCCTACACACCAGAGAATTGGCACCATATACAACAGAGGCATAAAACACTCGCCGTGAACTCAAACAGGTAGCTTGCACACAGATCAACTGGTCATCACTATAAACCAAAGAAACATCCAAGCAGCAAGGGTCCCAAGCCAAGACAATTCTAGCTATATCACTATTACCAGAATTATCTAAACACTTCCACGAACAAGGAAAACATCGAGCACAAATGGCAACAAGATTAGATTTCCTAACCTTAGCTTCCAAGACACCACAGAGTCCCAATCTCTGAGAAACAATAAGAGAGCGAACCTCCTTCTGCTTCAAGGGGTTATTTAAACCCCTTATATTCCAACTAGCAATTTTGAATGTTAATAATTGTTCTTCTTTCCCCCCTTCCTTTAGGAAGACCTTTCCCCCCACCTTTACCTTTAGCTTTTGTACCAGCACCTACAATAGGAGAAACC
This sequence comes from Rhododendron molle, assembly GCA_025413875.1. Taxonomy (NCBI): domain Eukaryota; kingdom Viridiplantae; phylum Streptophyta; class Magnoliopsida; order Ericales; family Ericaceae; genus Rhododendron; species Rhododendron molle. The sequence goes on from CM046392.1 coordinate 50,223,789, forward strand.
TTAGCTTGAGACCCAACAGGGGCATCCAACTCAACTTCAGAAGTATCTAGTCCAATTTCAAATGTTTACATAGCACCTTGAACAGAAGCTTCATCTGGAAGAGAAACATCCATTTCATGAGATTCACACCTAATACTAAGCCCTAAGGCATCCAATATAGCAAATTTACTAGGTACAGAGACTGCCTTCACACCAGAATGCCCTTTGTCAAGAGGCCTCCCACTCTTCGGAACATCCAGCTTACTCTGAACAGGGACAGAATTCACCCTTGCCAACAATCCAGAAGAGCTTTCCCCATTTACAGGTGACACAACAGTAGGTTGTTGCAAGCCAGAGATAGGGTTACTTGGAGACACATGAGCTGCCTGGAGAGATACAGGGGATCCTAGACCCCCCAAACCAGAACTATTTTCCTTTCGAGGACCCACCACCTGCCATCCATTGACCTGAACAGCCTTCCCCTGAGCACCAATCACACCTCTATTACCCTGCTCCTTATTATTCACTTTGGATGGACAAGTACCCTCACTATGACCAAAAACTTGGCACACAGAACAAATTTGAGGTTTCCATGGGTACTGAATTCTAATCACCTCCATATCCCCATTAGCATATTTTAAATCAAAAGATTCAGGTAGTGGGGACGAACAATCCACCTCCACACAGATTTTGGCATAGTTTAGCCTACGCCCTGACTCCGTCAATCGATCAGCATACAAGGGACGCCCAACCGAACTAGCTATGTGACTAAGACTAGGACCTGCCCACATTTCCAGTGGTACATTAAAAAAGTGAACCCAAAGGGGAATTTTGGATAGCTGCTCCTTTTCCAATTTCAGGTGAGGATGCCACAATTTGAGTATAAGCAATTTATCTTCAGGTGAAATAGACAATCCCTAGACGCTGCATATCTTGTCTTTGCATTGATTCCATGAGGTTGCTTGTTCCTTACTTGAAGTCGTGCTATTGATGTGCTTTGCTCCTCACTCATTGTTTCATTTGTGTAATGTTAAGTTTACATGATGTTTCGTATTTCTATTAACATCTTAACAAGATTTAGAAAATCTTGTTTCATGTTTGCAGATTGAGTATGTAGAAGGTTGGTAGCGGGAGATGATACATGCGTGTTCCTATGAAGACTTCTTTTTGGATGAATTTCGAAGTCTTCTTTTTTGATGATGCTACGAGAACTCTTCTTTTTTGATGATTCATAGGATAAGAACTGTGATGAACAACATATGGTTTAGTTTGATTATTTTTGACATTCGTACATGTATGCATTATATCATAAATGTAGATGACTATTTTGGGGTGAATGAATATTGCTTTATAGTATCTTGTTTGAGATCTATTAGATTTTAAATTGTACCTAATATGGTATTCTTAGAAGAGTGCGCGACGATTTTTTTGTCACCAATATTTCTTATATACTATGTAATTTAGGTGACAAATTTTTTTTATCACTAAAAAGGTTTCTCTGTGAAACTTTTAAGAGACGAAATTTTTTGTCGCCTATACTAATTTCAGTAATATTTAAATTAAAATTCTTTGGAGACGAATTTTTTTGTCACCTATGTAGTTTTCCTGGTCAATATTCATTCACTATTAGTGACGAAATTGACAAGGGTGACAAAAAATCTGTAAATTGGTGACGAAAATTTTCGTCTCCAAAATTACTATAGGTGACGAAACAAAACTTTCGTCACCATGTTACTTTCTGAGACAACCTTTAGGTGGCAAAAAAAATTTCGTCTGTAAACTATTTGCGACAAAAAACGTGCATTTGGTGACGATTTAATTCGTCACCAAACACAAATTTTCTTGTAGTGATTTTTTCGTTCCACCGGAGGCAAAAACTATGATTTTTTCACCACTAACAATTTGGGGTTTATGGGATGCGTTAATTGCCGACTTAAATCGTACGTTCATCTCGTAAGGCTCGAAAAATAGTATTCTCATTTAAAAAAGTAGTTTCACCGGACATTTTGTGGATCAAATGTTCGGACTCCCACACACACTACGTCCATGAATTTGCCATAGTTTTGGACACCAACAAAGGAAAGTAAAACACGAACACTACTACATTAGGAGTCCAATTTTGTTCACCCGTTAATCCCCGGGTAGCAGCAGGGAAAAGCCCACATCCATATCCTTACATGATTTGCCCACACATTTTAGGAAATAATGTTAACTGTGGTTAATTTGGTGTGACCTAGTAATTTGAACAACCAATTAATGACTGCGTCGGTAATGTTCACCCTAATTAAGCGAGGGTAAACAAAACCGGAGTCCAATTGTGAGCTGTGCACCGTGATAACCTTAGAGAGGTTGACAACTACAAATCAAACAATGGTTGAGATACGAAGCACATTAAATTGAAGCCCGGCCCCCCTTTCTCATGATCTGGATGATGTGTGATCAGTTAACCATTGGATGATCGTTTAACCCTATCTACACGGAGTTAAGTACCATTGGATGACCGTACGTTTAACCTAATCCACACGGAGGGACTGTGTAGAATTTAAGCTCCAATTAAAGACTTTGACCTTGATGTGGTATGGAGAGAATATTCAAATTCTTCAAGCAATGAATAGTCATTGTTCTTGCCATAGTTGGAAATTAAACAAAAGGGGGACCCAAGACGACTTCCAAAGTACTAGTCTTGGAGGACCGTACGTACAAGTGATCACACATCAAAGGAAATATCATGGGACCTTCACAAGATACAGTTTTCAACACAACTGCACGTGAAAATGAGTCAAATCCACAATCAAATGGTAAAGTTGATCAAAGGCCACTCTTTTTAAAATAATACTCAATCCATCCAAATGTGTTAGTCTTTTTGTTCGTGCTACTTTCAAATTGCTAATATCTACCAATTTATAAGATTTCACATGATTTTACAATTTTTAATTTAGAACTAATTGAAAAACTACCTTAATTTCAATCTAAATTCCTCAATGAAGTTGGTGGATTGGACTCAAAGCAACGATTGTTGCCAATGAAAAGGTGTGAGACTTGTGACAATTTCGGTTGCGTTATTGGTCTCGAGCTAAACACAGAATCAATCTCCGAACATTGAAACCACTCAAGTCGTTTAAACCTTTAGTTCGTAGTATAAAAAAAGTATGGTGTCATCTTTTTGAATTATATAGGTTTAAAACATAGTAAAAGCTAATTATAGGGTTGCAAACGAAGCAAACTGCTCGTGAACTGCTCGTGGCTCGGCTTAATTGGCCTGGCTTATTGAAGAGGCTCGTTTACTAAATTAGCTAGGCTCGGCTTGTTAAGAGCTCGACTCGTTTACAAACGAGCTGAGCTCATGCTCGAGTTTTAGCTAGGTTGTTTAGTAAATGAGCAGAGCTCAAACATTACAAAGCTAAGCTTGGCTCGGCTCATTTGCACCCCGAGATAAATAATTCAAGTATCCTCGCATTGGTGCCAAAATTTGGATCCATATTTACGTGCCTCTATCTTCAGGTTTGAGACATTCAATACCTAACGATTAACTGCAATTGGAAAGAAAAATGTGAAACCCAAGACGACTTCCAAAGTCCGTTCTAATTAGAGCAAGTACACCAAGGGTAGTTAAAATACCTACTCAATTTGGACCTTTATCTATTTTACATGTTAACTTTTTGTTTGGGCTTGCACCAACACTCTCTATCATCTTCTCTATCCTATAAAATATTAAATTTAATGGGGTAGAGGCGTGTAAATCAATGGAGAGGCTGGTACGGAGGAGAGAGAAAAAGAAGAAACAATTTAAGAAGAGAGAAAATGAGAGACTGGTACGGAGGAGAGAGAAAAAGAATTAATATTTTAATAAATCCCTTGTCAACAGTTGCTCGGTAATTGGAGCGAGCTACAGTGCACATAGCAATAATACCTCACTGTATACAGAGGCTGCTGCAGCCTTGTTTTGGGTCTTTCTTCGGTAAAATAGCTAAAAATGTTGTTTTAACTAGTTTGATGTACATGCCCTAAGCCGTGCTCTTTGAATACAAATGAATATGTAGAATATATTTCCATGTAGAAAAATGGGCCAGACATAAGCCTAAACAAACTCCACGTGCTTATCTACTACAGTAGTAATAATCTCCCTCCCATTTTTGCCTATATATAACAGAGGCCAAACAAACCACAAAACTACTCCAAACACACACACACACACTCTCTCTCTCTCTCTCTCTCTCACCAGTTTGCTTCACAATCACGAAAAAAATGAGAATTCAATCAGTTACCTGGTTTTTCTCAATCATCATCACACTCACAATCTTCTGCTTTATCATCACTCCAGTACATAGCCAATGCCTGGAGGATCAAAAATCTCTGTTACTTCAATTGAAGAACGGCCTCCACTTCGATCCAGATTCCTCAGCCAAGTTGGTGAACTGGAATCAAAGCAACGATTGTTGTCAATGGAATGGTGTGACTTGTGACCATTTCGGCCGTGTTATAGGTCTTGACCTGAACACGGAATCAATCTCCGGAGGTTTAAACGACTCAAGTAGTCTTTTCGAGCTCAAGTTTCTACTGGAGTTGAACTTGGCTTACAACAACTTCAACTGCGCACAATTTCCATCCAGTTTTGGAATCCTCACCAATCTAAGACATCTGAATTTGTCAGACACTGATTTTTTTGGGCAGATTCCAAGGGAATTCTCGCTCTTGACGAGGTTGGTGAAGCTTGATTTGTCTAAGGACCTCTATTTTGATGGGATACCTAGAATCCAAATTGAAAACCCAAATTTAGTCACACTTTTTCGTAACCTTAGTGGGCTTACGGAGCTTTATTTGGACGGGGTAAATATATCAGCAAATGGGCATGAATGGGGTCAGGCCATTTCATCTTCACTGCCTAACCTACGAGTTTTGAGCTTGAGTGGTTGTTTACTTTCAGGCCCTATTGATTATTCCCTTCAAAACCTTCAGTATCTTTCAAAAATCAATCTGGCTCAGAACAATTTCTCGTCTCCAGTCCCGGATTTCTTGGCGAATTTCCCGAACTTGACAGTTTTGATTCTCAGTGCTTCGGAATTGCATGGAACATTCCCAGAGAACATATTTCAGCAGGTACAAACACTGGAAACTTTGGATTTGTCAGGCAATGCACTACTCAATGGTACTTTACCTGATTTTCCGGAAAAAGGGTCCCTTCAAAACCTCTATCTTAGCCTCACCAATTTTTCAGGGAATTTACCAGAATCTATTGGGAATTTGACAAAGCTAAGAAGGATAGAGATTAACGGCTGTTTTTTCAGCGGACCGATTCCGAGTTCACTTGCAAACCTTTTTCAACTTGTTCATTTGGATTTTTCTACCAACAATTTTAGTGGTTCATTGCCTTCGTTTCAAGGATCCAGGAATCTCACTTACATAGACCTCTCTAATAATGCTCTAACAGGTCCAGTTCCTTCCATTGTCTTTGAAAGCCTTTCAAATCTTGTATATCTTTCTCTCATGAGCAATTTCTTCAATGGGAGTATTCCTTCTTCTCTGTTTTCCCTTCCATCAATACAACATATTTGGCTTTCCAGAAACCAATTCAGTGAAGTTTCTGAGTTTCTTCCAAACAAATCCTCGTCTACATTGGATACACTAGATTTGAGTTATAACAAACTACAAGGGCCTCTTCCCTCGTACTTCTTTGATTTTCAAAGTCTCACTTACCTCTCGCTTTCTTTCAACAACTTCAGTGGCACCATACATCTAGAAAGTTTCCATAGGCTTCAAAATCTTAACTTGTTAGATCTTTCACACAATTCCTTGTCAGTCAATGCAAGTATCAGTGACTCTAGCCTATCCTCCTTTCCCCAACTCCAATGGTTACGATTGGCTTCTTGCAAGCTCCAAAAGTTCCCTCCTCTAATGAACCAATCGTTGTTTTATTTAGACCTTTCGGACAACCAAATTTCTGGGGTCATACCTAATTGGATTTGGAATATGGGTAATGGATCTCTAATTAATTTAAATCTTTCTTGTAATCTCCTAGTGGGTTTGCAACAGGGATACGTTATTCCTCCTCTTCAAGCCCTTGTCCTTCGTTCGAATCAGCTCTGTGGTGAAATCCCAATACCACCAGATTCAACACGCGTTGTGGACTACTCAAGGAATAATTTCAGCTCTTCTATCCCTACTGAAATTGGCAACGGCATTGCCAATGCTAGGTTCTTCTCTCTTTCACATAACAAGCTTTCTGGACCCATCCCTCCATCAATATGCAATGGGAGCAACCTTGATGTTCTTAATTTGTCCAACAATAGATTCAGTGGCACTATACCCCAATGTCTGATAGCCACAGGTGTTGCGACCATTCGCGTACTGAATTTGCAAAACAACAATCTTATGGGTAACATAACGGGGACATTCGCAAAACGTTGTGCTTTGAGGACCCTTGATTTGAGCGAAAATCTCTTGGAAGGGCATGTTCCAAAATCCTTGGCCAATTGTGCAAATGCGGAGGATTTAAATCTTGGTACCAACAACATATATGGCACCTTCCCTTGCTTCTTGGCGAATTTATCCAGCTTGCGCATCTTAGTTTTACGATCCAACAAGTTCCATGGTAATATTAGCTGCCGAGGAATCCATAACAATAGCTGGCCAGAGCTTCAAATCATTGACCTAGCTTTGAACAACTTCAGTGGTATTCTGCCGCCAAAGTTCTTTTCCCAGAGGAAGGCAATGATGGAGGCGGGTAGTACAAAACCGGATCGTAATTACCTGCGTTTTGAGGTGGCGTTTACAACCGTCTACTATGAGGATTCAGTGACGGTTACCAACAAAGGGAAAGAGATGGAGCTGGTGAAGATCTTAACTATATTTACTGCCATCGATTTCTCAGACAACAATTTCAAAGGAGAGATACCAGATATAGTTGGGGATCTGAAATCCCTCTATGTTCTCAACTTATCACACAATTCCCTCACTGGTTCAATCCCATCATCAGTTGGAAACTTAACACAGCTTGGATCACTTGACCTCTCGCGGAACAAGCTCGGCGGAAGCATCCCGGTGACACTTGCCAGGTTGACATTTCTTGCATTTCTGAACTTATCATACAATCAACTCGTTGGAATGATCCCAACTGGCACCCAGCTTCAATCATTTCCAAATACCTCGTATGAAGGAAACAAAGGATTATGGGGACCTCCTTTGACCGCTTATGAAGCAGAACCGGCACCGCCAACATTGAATGGAACGCAGTCATATACTAAAGAGGATGAGATTAACTGGGTCTACATAATTGCTACGTTGGGATATACTTCGGGGTTTGGAGTTGTTGTTGGGCCACTTTTATATTCGAAAAGATGGAGACAATGCTACTACAAACCACTTGATAGAGTTATTGTGAGGATTCTCTATCATCAAGAGCAGCGAGCAAGAAATCAAAGAAGAAGAAACAACATAAACCAACTTCGGAGACGCCAGCACCACTGAAGGGGTAAGTTCTCGAAGCAGAGTATGTAATGTATTTGAGAATCGTAATATCTTTGAAATCTTTTAATTAGAATATGTAAAGAAACGTATGTTTACGGAAAACACAATATGAAAATTGTGACAAACCGCAACCTACCATTCGGATATACTGAGATTTAAATAATACTCTTTATCATTAGTCACCCTCGATTTATTTTGTTTAGGGACGAGAACGTTTGAGTAGGAAATATCCTTATCTTATTTTGCACAATATTATAGATTGGCAGGTGAGTTTCGGACTACCTTAGTTACATGAATTTTTAAGTTTATAGTGGCCCCGTTTATAGATTATTACTTATCTTGATTATATAGCTTTTTGGCTTAAAAAAATGAGATTATTTTAAGCTCCAATTCGTAGTTTTTTTACTTATTTGAAGTTGACAATGTTAGGGATAGACAAAAAAAAAAAATTCTTTAACTTAATTCCTAAACCAAATAGAAATTAAATAGGCATCCTACTTATTAGACTTATTTAACCAAACCGAACTTCTATTCACGCCTATAAAAAGCTACACCAAACATCTTTACAACTTATTTTAAGTCTTTTAAGTCAAAAACTCTGTAGTCAGAAAATCTAAATTATAAGTGATAGCAAACAAGGCCAATTCTATAAAGTTTTAATAAGAAATTTTCAAACCATAAGTGTGCGTTTTTATAAATATTCGTAAGACTTTGGTAAGTTTATAAAGATGTTCATTTCAGCAAGTCTAAAGATGTTTTTTTTACAGCTTCTAAACAAATAATGCCATGGAAATAAGAACGTATAATTTGTATGAATTAGCTATTAATTTTGGATAGTGATGCATCTTGTACTATGTCGTTGGATATGCGTCATAGATTTCATATTATTCTATGGCTTCGGGCCTATTTTAGTTCACAGGTTATTTCTATGATTATAGAATTTGATTCACCTGTTGTTAATACCCATGGTAAACTTGTAACCTTGGTATTCTAAATTCTCAGTTGGACTGGTTTATTCATTTTCAGGCGATCACGTGCAGGGGACAAGATTTAGCATTGGGCACTAAGTCGACTATCACTTTTTTATGTCATTTAGTAATTTTAGTTACTTGAATTGCGATCGAGCATCTTACACTATGGCATGACATGGTACTTTTCTATTTTCCACTTTTCTAGTTGGGCTAAGTGAACCAGATGATTTGTAATAATTTGAGCTTGTGCTATTTATGTTCAATAAATACAAGAACTGGTGGATATATTCAATAATGCTTTCGCATTATTATTTTAGTGACAGTCTCTTAACTAGTAGAAATTAAAGGGTACGGTCATGCAGCAGGTTAGAAATACAGGTCGGTCACAGATTCGTAGACCCCCGGGTTCGAGTTTTGAAAAATCTGAAAACGAGAGCTATGTAGCATCCTTTCCTATTCCAGTAGGTTCTTGTTACGGAACGCCCAAGATCAACACAACACAAGTTGGAGAAGGAAAAATTTCACTATTGTCTCCACTACAATAGTTAAAAAAAACCTCTCAATACACTCTCCACCTCTTTTTGTCTCTCATCCACTCCACACAAATTATCCCTACCCTTTTATACCACAAGGGTAGGGTTACAACCCCTCAATCAAAAAGACAAAATATCCTTCCACCCACTAGGGGTGGACCCCAACAATCACCCCCTCCACCCCGAGTGGGTGATCACCGAGCAAGTCAAGCTATGCACCCCCTCCACCGGGGTACCCTCCATGCACCCCCTCCAATGGGTGTCTCGCACCCCTCACACGAGGTGCTCCACAAGAATCAACAAACCCCTCAAGCTTGTACAATCCGCCAACCATCCTCCCCTCAAGTATGTCGCGCTCCCCCTCGCGTACGTGAAGAACACCATCTCTAGCCGAGAAGCTATACCCCTTCTCATCAAGCACCCCAAGAGAGATTAGGTTCGTCCTCACACCCGACACGTGTCGAACGTCCGTCAACCTCACATGCTTTCCATTTGGCAAACGGAACCTCACTATCCCTTTGCCCACAACACGACTCCTCGAGCCATTCGCCATCCGAACGGTCCCCCCATCGACCGCCTCATAACTCCAAAACTCCTCCTTGTCCCCGCAAACATGGAATGAGCACCCGGAGTCTAATACCCAATCTTTCTCCCCACAATCTATAGAATCCTCCACCGCAACCATGAGCTCACCATCCGAACCATACACCACCATTGTACCATCCTTCGGTTGGCATTTGAGCTTGGGGCAATCCCGCATCATATGCCCCTCTTCCTTGCAATAATGGCAAGTGAATCCACGACCCCCCGCCTCCTTAAACTTGAGGCAATTCCGTATAGTATGCCCCTCCTCATGGCAATGAAAACAAGTGACTTGGCCATCCCCGTGGCCATGACCTCCACCTTGGCCGCCACGTCCACCTCCACCATATCCTCGACCTCCACGTTGACCGCCACCTTTATGCCCATTTCCTCTTCCTTGGTTCTTTCCTCTTCCTCCGCTTGCAATCATTGCTTGCCCATCCTCATTTGGTTCCCATTTCCCTTCATTTCGCCGTGCTTCCTCATTGAACAAAGCCTCTTTAACCATTGACATTGAAACCTTACCCTCCGGTGCCGAATTGCCAAGAGAAATCACGAGCATATCCCAATCCTCATGTAAGGAACTAAGCAATAATAGGGCTTGCAATTCATCGTCAAGCTTCAATCCCGCACTACCAAGTTGATTAACCAAGTTTTGGAACTCACTAGAATGTGTAGCAACCGATTTCCCACTCCTCAATTTCAAGTTCACTAACCTCCTCATCAATAACGCCTTATTTTGAAAAGTTTTCGGTTGATACATGTCCTCTAATTTTTTCCACAATACATAGGCATCGGTCTCCTCGAATACGTGGTAAAACACCTCCTCCGAAATAAATTGCCGGATCAATCCTAACGTCCTCCGATTTAATTTCCTCCAATCATCCGCCTTCATCTCCATTGGTTTGACCCCCATATACTCCAACGGATCATATAAGTCCTTCCACAACAATAAATCCACCATTCGTGGTCTCCAAATCGCATAATTTGAAGACGTTAAGTGAACCATACTAGTCATACTTGAATCCGCCATCTTACTTAAGCCACACTAAGCAAGAATCAACAAAATAAAGAGCCCACAACGCTCCAAAATCCACCAAATTACTCAAAACGTACAAAAACCACCAAAATTTGTACTTACCGGCACTTCCGAAGTCGAACCACCTCAAACAAACCCCGCAAAAAGCTCCGGGACGTCGAAACTGTGCCGGAACCGGTCTGAACCAGCCAAAAAACCCCCAAAACCGGATTGAACTGGTCCGAAAACCCTTTCTGAACCTCTGAATCTGCCCGAACTGCCCCGAACCGCCCAAAAACCGGACTGAACCGCTGAAACGGGTACGAACCGCTGACCCGCGTTGACTGGACCCTTGACCGCCGGTCTGACCCCTGAACGGCCGCTAGAACCTTCTGAACCGGCAGAACTGGTTTGAAATTCTCGCCTGCCACGCGCCTCCTTCCACTGGCGCGTGCGGCCCACCCCCACACTTTCCGAAGACGATCTTTACAGATCCGGAATCGTCTCCTCGAGACGAACAAACCCCTGTGCTCAAATCTCGTTTCCGATCAACCACGACCTTGGGCTTTTCAAAAAACAACCTCTGCCCGTCGCCGACTCCGCACACTGCGATCGAATGTGTTTTCCGGGCTATCCCGAACTCCAACGGTGACGTTCTACACACCCCCGTGATCGTCTCAACGAGACGAACAATCCTCTGTGTTCAAAACTCGTTTCCACAATATCCTTCGACGATCAACTGTTGAGCTACCCTCGCCTCCGTCCGCCGCCCTTCAAACGCGATTTCCGGCCACGTCCGTGCTCCTCTCACGACGTGCTACCCCAAACCTTGCTCCTCTCTTCTAGACGAACACAACCCCGTGCTCAGATCTTGAATCCAACCACTTTCGACTCGGACCTCCTATTCCAAGCCTAACAATGGCCGAACCGTGCTTTTTTCCGGTGAACCTCCGCTCTGATACTACTGTTACGGAACGCCCAAGATCAACACAACACAAGTTGGAGAAGGAAAAATTTCACTATTGTCTCTACTACAATAGTTACAAAAAAACCTCTCAATACACTCTCCACCTCTTTTTGTCTCTCATCCACTCCACACAAATTATCCCTACCTTTTTATACCACAAGAGCAGGGTTACAACCCCTCAATCAAAAAGACAAAAATATCCTTCCACCCACTAGGGGTGGACCCCAACAGTTCTCTCCAAGTCAGGTACTTGGAATTTGAGAGCGGCACCTTTGATATCCACCTAAGAAGCGAGGATTGTAAAATCTAAGGGAATTCGTCCTGGTGGCATTAACACATGACAGAAAGTTTTTATCAAGGACAGGAATCCCCTCCGATAGGAAGGCGATCACCGAGGATGGCTCCATTATTGAAGAACCTCGCCCGGATTGATCAATGACCAGTGGGGAGATGGAGTATTTAGAGAATTTTTGAAAAGGGGTTTCTGGGCATTGCTTGGGCCGAGTTTAGTAAAGACTGGTTACAACGAAATATTCCTCATTGCACACTTTCCCAAAGACCCATTGTCACGCCCCAAAATTGGGAACATGACCGGCCATGAACCATGAAGCAATCATAGAACACGAACCCTAATTTAAAAAATTATTTTAACAACTCGAACTGCTAAAGAAAGACTGGGTATTTTATTACAATAAAATGTGCTATTCCAAACCAGTATTTTTTTTAAGCAACTGACACAATATGGGATATTTTCCAATCTCCAAACTCCATAATGAACTGCCAATTAATAAAAGTGCGGAAGCGGTTTGACAAGATAAAAGAAATAAAAATGCAAACGCTCTAGAGGTTCAAACCCAAGGTCCCAACAATGCCACAGAGTCCACTACAATGCCCCATGCACTAACCTGAAAAAAAGTGGAATAAACCTATCAGCTGACGAACTCGGTGAGTAGTTAAACATGCTAAGGGTAAAGAGTACAACGTGGCATACTTTTAAATGAACGATAATTGAGGGTTCCAAAGTAGTGGTTTCAAATTAATGATAGAGGTCGATGGTTCAATGAATACTATCAACAAACCGAATATTGAACAAAGAGATCAACAACTCAACAAATAGTATCCACAAGATGAATAACGGATTAATGAATAGCAACAACAATAATCGAATCACCACAATAATTATACCAAACAATGAATCCAATAATATCCGAACGACGAACAACGATAACGGAAGTATAAACCAGAGTGAGAACCATAATTACCAATTTCCAATTGCCAATTACCAAATGCCAAATATTTTCTCAGGGTTTAGCCCGTTGGATCCAACACCGTACTTAAAGTCACCTCAGGATGGAACCTGAGACCTTTTCCCTAAGCTGATCCGGAATAGGGTCACTGGGTATTTCACAAGTCTTTTCCCTATCCGTTGAGCACTAGAGTCATAGGGTATTTCACAAGTCTTTTCCCTAGCGGCCAAAGTCACCATGATATTTCACGGGTCTTTTCCTTGGACTTTCACAATTTAATATAAACATAATCCATGGTCCCAAACACACAAAACAACAGCGAATCGGAGCCACCTGCACCAGGATTATTTCCCGTGTCGTTGCATAGTCATAATAATATAATGGAGTCAACGAATCGGCGACAATAAAAGTAAGGGCAATCGATCATCACAAATTTATCAAATAACCTAGTATGCCAAAGGGTACGTCAATTGTCAATTATTATGAGAGCAAAGAACAAGATTAATATTTATCGGATTACAACGAACACTGAACTGTCAAGAATAGATAGGCTCAAGAGAATTTCAAAGAAATGGATCACATGCTTAACCACTAACCTCGATAGGAACGATAGGTCACAAAATGCGATGTTCACGTTATCTGCTAATCTGAATTAAAAGAATATCAATACCAATAATTAATTTGATGCACCTTACACCAATAACTAACTTGACCAGTGTCGTCAATATCGTACGATACGCGATACGTATCGTATGAGACATATCGTATCGTAAGCAAATATATACGTATTGACCGTCGTACCGTATTTGAACATAAATCGTATGACACACTTGGAGTATCGTACGAGTCGATACGTATCGCGTTACGAGGTCGTATCTTACGATTTACGAATACAGTAAAAAATTACCTTTTAAAAGCCCCATTTCAACTTTACTCTCATACGGGCCATACCCTAAGTTGTTTACCCACCGAGAGATACACCATGGACGACTGCAATCGACGCCGACGGTGAAAGGATTCCTCTCTCCGACTGCTACTCTCCGATCTCTCTCCGATCTTTGAAAGCTTTGCTCTTTTCGTTGACTGAGAGGTACGATTTTCGTATGATCTCTGAAACTCTGCTACTCTTCGATCTCTCTCCGATCTCTCTCTGATGTTTGAGACGTTTAGTGCTCTGTTTTCTTTATTCTTGGGTAAGGACCGAAAAGTGCTCTGCTGCTCTGTTTTTGTTGCTTTCTATGCAATAAGTCTACACATCCCGACCCTTTGTCCCGATTTTATTCCCGACGCTGACGTGGCTGACGTCAGCAGATGAAAAAAAAAAACACACGCACACACACACGCTGAAATTTTAATTTTCCCCCGACCAGCTGAAATTTTTTGAACAGAGTAAGAGAAGAAACAATGAACGAAGAGAGAGACCCCCGGCGACCCCATCTCCGACGACTCCCACCACCGGCGACCCCATCACCGTTGACTCCCACCACCGGCGACCCCCATCACCTACAACTCCCACCAGCCGCACCCTCCACGTCAGCGAGCGAAAATCTCCTGGGCTAGCGACGACGACACCCCCGGCGTCATTACCAACCACCAAGGTCTCGTTCTCTCTCTCTCGGTTGTCGATGACCCCTATAATTCAATATCAGTCGATTCTAGCCTTTAATTTCACTGTAATTTATTGAAATCTTTGACTAAAAATTAGGACTTGTGAAATTGGGGTTTTTTGGGTTCGAACCCTATCAATTTCTGTTGGGTTTTGGCTTTTCTCAAACAAGACAGTAAATTCATTCACTTGACAATTATGATTTGCAGCTGTAAAGATGAGTTAGCTTCTTTGGTTTTTCTCAAGTCACTTGAGAAAGTTGAAAACTGTGATCTTCCACAACCCCAGAAATATGGGAGGGAAGCATGGGCTCGTCCCCAGTGTTTTGCAACAGAAAGATTGTGGCTTCATTTTTAGATCACTTGGCTGACAAAGTGATCTCCAATTTGGCTAACACACTGCACATAACTAATCTTCCTTTCATTTGTCCAAGTACTACATTGAGCCGACAATTTTCACAAACGTTGCGGTAAACTCCATTTCAATATGAAACAAGATGGATTTGACTAAACGCACTTAATTTGCGCCACTGGAAATATATACTGCTCGTCTTCTTCTCATAATGTTGTTGGTTTGTTCACGACAACATGAAAATTGCGAGGGAGGAGATTTTCGGACCAGTCATGTCACTGATGAAGTTCAAGTGAGTCCAACTTTTCGATCCCCTTATCTTCTTTTTGTGTCCCTAATACTAAGTAATAAACAAACTCAAAAGAGAGTTTCAGTTTCATAAAAATGTTTGATACTACCGAAAATAGGCGCACACACAAAAAATAGCACTGTGAAGTCGTTTATCCTCCGATTCCTATCCAGTGGACTTCCATCTTACGATTAGAGTTAGAGTGCCAAAAGACAACCATTTCTTTTCTAATCGTGATGAAAGACCACAAATTTCCTAGGGTAATAACAAGCAAGGACGTGTTAGACTGGATTTGATTGTTGCAACTAAGTACAGGGCGATGGACTTCTTACTCCTGGTAGCAACTCTTTATCAAAGCCCTCTATCCTTTGAGCAAATGCGAAGATCGTAGCTGTGGAAGCATTCTTTTTCTAAGTTTTTTTCCTCATAAAAATGTTGCAGGTCTATAGATGAGGCAATAAAGAGAGCCAATGACACGAGATACGGCCTAGCAGCAGGCATTGTGACTGACAACTTGAACGTGGCGAACACTCTGCCATTCTCAAACTCGAGCAAGGGATGCTGAAACAGTAGGACTACACATGTGACGATGAACAAGTTGGCTATTGTCGAGCATGCCCGGTTGGAGCCCACAAGTTGGCTATTGTCGAACAAAGCAGTAAAGATACTTAATCATTTGGTGGCGAAGAAGAGTAGAATGATTTGATAGCAAAAAAAAAAAAGAGATATAATTACTAGGCCTATTTGTCCTACAATTGAAATACTGGAATGTAGTCTGTTTTTGTTTTGCAAATGAGGTTTAAACCATTAGAGAGGAGAATGTACTCTTATTTATTTGGATGCGAATGATTTTATGGTTTGTGTTGTGAATGGATTTTGGCTTGTGAATGGATTTAGAATGAGAAATGCCCGGTGTGGACTTGTGGGTAACTTGATGCTATTACTGTTGTTGTTCTTGCTGTATTGACTGAGACGCGAGACGTCGGGCTAGGACCAAAAATAGAGAAGACTCTGCCGAAATTTTTCCAAAACCTACCTTTGGAATTTGTTTTTACATTCTACCAAGTCTATATACTTAAACTAAAAACCATACTCATATTCAAAAACAAAACTAAAAACCATACTCCATGTGCTATATACCAGCATTACTTCCATACTTCCATGTGCAGAATTCTAGTTACAATTTCAGAATATGAACCAAAAACAAAAAGTTGCATTACACTGGAAACATATCATCCACAAGACCAAAGGCACCAATAGTAGCATTATAAATTAGTTCTACATTCCAGCATTAAACTTAAAACTACAAAGCATCATTAACTAGGACACGGAGCCGTGTCCGATACACTTGCGATACGGATCAAGAGTTCCATTGCATACCAGAGATTCCATTTTATACAACATTAGAAAAATAACAAGGTGCCAGATTCTTACATGAAACAAAAACTGAAATGCACATATTATAAATTAGTTTCCAACAAAATATAAGAAACTCCCTACATCAACAAGCAAGTCTTCTACTTTTTGCCGTTATCCCTTGCATTCAACATTTCTGTAAAAGAGATTTGTCCTCCTCTCCAACCATGCCCTGGACTTTCCATTAAACTTGATTGCCCTCCTCCCCAAACTTGACTACTCATGATACTTGATTGTCCTCTCCAAACTTCACTATTGAATAAACTTGGCATGTTGCTTTGTGAAGTTGAGAAGTTGTTAAAAAAATTGGTTAAAGCCTGCTCCAGTTCCGCCTTGTGTCATATTTGGGAGGAAGGCTCCGCCTTGTGGCATACTTGGAGAAAATGGGAGGATAGCTCTGCCTTGTGCCATAGTTGGTTGAATATTATGAGACATTATGTTGTGCCACATAAATTGCCCCATGTAGCAACTCTGGCAAAAAACAATACCTCCTCTTTTTATTGTATCCACTCCATACCTCCTCTTTTTCATTAGTTTCTATCTCATCTTGATTCGATGATCGAGGAGGCATTGTCGAAGGAACAGAATTTGGCGACATCGGAAACATCACCTACATATTCAACAATTAACTAAGGTCGATAAGAATTATCACAAGATAGGACACCAAATCAATAACGACTTCATGAGATAAAAAAGGAGGGCCAAGTCATGCATCATTTTGACAACAAAATTAATTTTTGCACCAATAGGCGCCAATAATTTCAGTTAAACAAAATCCCTAATTTCAGTTAGACAAGAAACCCTAATTTCAGTACATGCATTTTTTCTTCTTTAATTTCAAACCATTTAGCATACAAGTCGATTGCACTGCAGTTACTCAAGGAACAAATTAGGCTACTCTCAAAACAGACCTGATCATAGTCAAAACATCAATCGTCACCGTAGTCATTACAACTCTAGATCAAGCATGGAACTTACACACTTTTTAGCTACTCCAAAAAGAACCAAAACAAGGAAGATATGATCAACTTATTTCAAGCTAGAACTAGATGATGACAGGACCAAAAATTTCAAATGTTCATGCCCAACTGAATACAATGATGATGGCCGAACCAAAAATTTGCATATCGGAAGCAGAAGTCTTTGACTGTTGATGCATATAGAAAGCAGAAATCTTATAGTTAGGGTTCGAACAAAAAATCCCCAATTTCGAAAGCCCTAATTTTTTTGGCTTTGAACAATTTACAGAGAAATTAAAGGCTGGAATTGACTGAAATCGTAGGGGTCATCGACTACCCAGAGAGAGAGAAAACGAGACCTTGGTTGTCGGTAACGGCGCCGGTGGTGGTGTCGTTGTTGGGCCCAGGAGATTTTTCCTACTGGTGGTGGTCGCCGGAAGTGGAGGGTGAGGCTGGTGGTGGTCGCCCGGAAGTGGAGGGTGAGGCTAGTGGTGGTCGCCGGTGGTCCTCCTCCTCACTCCGTCTCTCCGTTCGTTTTGCAGACGTTGGTTTGGGGGAAATGCTGAAATGGTCGGGTTTGGGAGGAAAAATTAAAATTTCAGCGTTTTTTATTTTTAATTTTTCCTCATCTGCTGACGTCTGCCACGTCAGCATCGGGATAAAAATCGGGAGAATGGGTCGGGATGTGTAGACTTATTGCTTTCTATGGTAGTGTGTGTGTAACATATATATATATATATATATATATATACATATACAGTAGCAGCAGACAGCACCACCGACCATATATATATACGTATATATATACAATAAAAGCCCACTGAGTGGGGTTTCATGTTTGACACTTTTTTTTTTTGATCAGATCAGGTTTGGCACTTTAACTCCATTATTCTTGTCCACCTACCAGTCTTCCACCGACCCCCTTTTTCTCTGTTTTCAAATCCCTTTTTGGGACCACTACTCCATTAATTAAAACAAGTGAAGGCTGTGAAACATGTCCCTTTCTCATGCCTGATGCCACTAAGAGACAACAAAAACAGGGCGTATTTGTTTTTTTTTTTTTTTATCATCACAGTCCACAGAGCACTGTATTTTATTATCCCAATATCCCATGACTTTCTTTTATAGTTTTAAATATTTTTTATGCAATCTTTTGTATTGTTTTGTAGTGTTATGGCTCCACCAAAAAAGAAAAGTAAGAATGCGGTAGATCCCACATGGAACCATTGTGTACGTGCTACTGAGCTAACAGATCCTGAAGCTGTTGATAACACTAGACTAAAACTAGTGTGCAATTATTGTGGTAAGACATTGTCTGGTGGTGTGAGTGGAATGAAGCATCACTTAGCTCGTACTCATCAAAATGCAAAACCTTGTGAAAAAGTTCCAAAAGATGTTACAAATATGTTTCTAAAAATATTGGGAGAGTTGAAACAAAGAAAGTGCATTGAGCAAGATGATGTGGATTGCTTTGATGAGGTGGAAAATGTGATATCTAAAAGAGGAAGTATGGATCAATATGTGAGCAAAACAAAGGCGAAACAAGTCACTTTGCCTTCTATGTTGAAGGATTGAACAAAACCATGTGTTGACATATGTAGAATGATATATGCAGAGGCTTTACCCTTTAGCTTGGTTAAGAGTTCATGGTTTCACACCGCCGTACAATCAATCGGGGAATATGGCAAGGGCTTGAAACCTCCTTCATATCATGAAGTTAGAGTCACATTCTTGAAGAAAGAGGTTGATAATGTGCGTTCAACTTTAGACAAGTACAAACGTGAGTGGAAGAAAACAGGTTGTTCTTTGATGTCGGATGGATGGCAAGATGGGTGTGGTCGTTCTATCACTAATTTTCTTGTTAATAGTCCAAAGGGAACCGTTTTCCTAAAATCATTGGATACCTCCTCAATTATCAAGAATGGTGTTGCTTTGTTTAAGTTGCTTGATAATTTTGTTGAGGAAATTGGTGAAGAAAATGTAATACAAATAGTCACCGATAGTGCATCCGCTTTTGTCCTTGCCGGTGAGTTGCTAATGGACAAGAGGAAAAAACTTATTTGGTCTCCATGTGCGGCTCATTGCATTGATTTGATGCTTAAAGATATTGGTAGGCTACCGGTGCATCATGACACAATCACCAAAGCAAAGACACTCACCGTTTATATCTACCGACATACTTGGGTGCTTAATCTAATGAGGAAGCATACAAAGAATCATAACTTAGCAAGGCCCGCCGTGACAAGGTTTGCCACCGCTTACCTCACTTTGAAAAGTATCTTGACTCAAAGAAATGGGCTTAGAGCCATGTTTACTTCTTCGGCTTGGTGTAATAGTTCTTATGCCAGGACTCGTAATGGGTTAGATGTCCAATAAATAGTGTTAGATGCAAAGTTTTGGAATGCAATTAGGTATTGCTTGAAGGGTGTACTTCCTTTGGTTAAAGTCCTAAGACTAGTTGATGGTGATGCAAAGCCCGCCATGGGTTATATTTATGAAGCAATGGATAGGGCAAAGGAACAAATTGAAAAAAATTTCAACAAAGTGAAAAGAAGATATGCTGCGATTTGGAAGATTGTTGATGAGCGTTGGGCATTGCAACTTCATCGACCTCTTCATGCAGCGGCTTATTTTCTTAATCCTAGGTAACATTTAATTTGTCAATAATAAAATCATTTCTTCTTGTGACTTTCTATCATGAATGTTAGTTTCAATGTTCATTTTAGGTTTCATTATGATGCTTCATTTGAGGAGGATGAGGAAGTGAGATTGGGATTGTACATGGTCATAGAAAGGATGTATCCGGGTATCCAAGCAAGATTAAAACTTGACGCCCAAATGGACAAATTCCATAACACCGTTGGTATGTTTGGCATTGATATGACCGTTATAACTAGAGAGAAGAAACAACCCGGTATTAACTCTCATCTTAACAATGTTTGTCAATGTTTCTTTCTTGCATTAATTTGGCTTTCTCTTTTTAGGACTATGGTGGGAGAGCTATGGAGGTAGTTGCAAAGAACTCCAAGAGTTAGCCACAAGAGTTCTATCCCTCACATGTAGTGCTATCGGGTGTGAAAGAAATTGGAGTACCTTTCAACACATCCATTCAAAGAAGAGGAACCGGTTAGAAGCACAAAGATTGAATGCATTGGTCTTTGTCAAGTACAATCTTACTTTGGAGTTGAGGCAAAAGAAACGAGAGGAGAATGGTGATGCTTATGATCCTATTTGTCTCTCCGATATGGAATCCGATGACGAATAGATTACCGAAAGAGAAGACCCATGCTTACCGCTAGACCCTTCATGGATGGATATGAATGAGTGCTTTGAAGTTAATGAGGGAGAAACTAGTAGAAAAGGGCGTAGAGGTATATTTCATGGGATGCAATCTTTATCTTCTTTCAAATAATAATATTTATGTACATGTAAATGCAATAGTTAATTGGTTATTGCTTCCATTTTTATAGGACCAAGAAACCTTCAAAATGACAGGAAAGGCAAAAGAAAGTTTGTTGGAGAAGAGAATGAGGTTGAAATTATTGATGATGATGTAGAGGAAGAAATAGAGGAAGAAGAAGAAGAATATATTGGTGATGATGGGGTGGTGCTTGGGGATGACTTTGAGGATGATGATGATCTTTACGACATTGCCGTGAGAGAGGAATATGAGATTTGAGCAAAAAGACAAACTTGATATGTTTGGTTTACTTGTTACTTTTGACTTTTGAGCTTTTAAGTTAGCATATTAGTAGTAAATAGTTATAAACCATGCAATTAAGGTGGATAGAGGATGTAAGTCTCTAATACGTGATCTTTTGGTACACCTTACTCTTTTGGAACACTTTAGATGGCTTAAGATGTGTTATTTTGCATCCTAAATGTTTTTCTTTTTCATATGTCCTATCAATTTGTAGTTTATTGCAATGTATTTATGATTAATTAGTGTAAATTAAGTTTTGTTACCGTATCTTACGATATTCGATACGTATCCCAATACAATATGAAAAATCATAAAAACGATACACGATACATATCCCGATTTGAAAACCTTGAACTTGACTAAAACCAAAATCCTACCCCGTCCCTGTCACATGCACACACTCACTGCCAAATCTCATATACTATAAAATCTCACACTCGCACCACCGTGCACAAATCTTGACACTTGGTCCCACACCCACCTCACACAAATCACCTCCACTCCTCCAACCCATGTAACGAATGGAAAGAGAAACAAGAATAAAGGGAACAAGAATCGCTTACCCGATTGATCACCAATGAACCGAATCTTTGACTGCGTCTCTCTCTCTCTCTCTACCATTCCTCCAAGACCCAGAACCCTAGCTTATATATCTACGTACAGGTATGTATGGAAAACTAACCCTACTTCTTACATGTTTCATCACCCTAATAAATTGCCCACGTTCAAACTTAAAACTTATCTAGTCTAATTACACAATTGACCCAATATTATTATTCTTCTTCTTTTTTATTAGCAAGAAGTTTGAAAAAGAAAAATGAAAGATTTAATTATTCGTGTCAAAATATTATTTTTTTTTAAACTGAAAAAATGGGATGTCACACCCATACACGAGCGAGCGATTCGCCATAGTCCAATCGATTCTTCGAACATCACTTGAGAGACCGAGACTGGGCGTAGAGAGGGGGAGAACCGCAGCCAAGAGCGTGAACCTATGCATGGGTAGATCTATCCCCAACTCCTATGTTGACGTTCTCCTATATTGGTGTGTTTGGCTTTTGCCGGGTGTAACATAATATTTTATATAAAAAACTTCCTTATAACATAGGGCTAAGACAGCCAACAAAGGATACCCTACAAGAAGACCACTACAATTAAAATGCAAGGAGTTCCGGTTCCAAATATCATCGGAAGATAAAGAAGAAGAGAGGGGATCTTTCTATCCTTCTCCAATAACTTGGCAGCCTTAATTCCAAACTCATGAAGAAGATCTTTTTTTTCTTGTTTGTTCTTTGTTTTGTCTTTCCAATTTTTGAATAGCATCTTGGATAGGCCTTTCTCCACGCATGTTATTCCCTTCCCTTCTCTTCTTACCAGCCACGGGCATCTTCTGACTAAGAGGCGGGATAGTAATAGATTGGCTCATGGAATTTGATGTAATAGCTAGCAAAGTCTTCAACAAACCTCCACTGAGACCAAACAATCTTCCTTCAAAATTAGTCCTTCTCACAATCCAAGGGTGGGCAAATTATAGATTCACCCACCATAGAAACCTCGATCGTTCAAGCTTTTAACCTCATCGGAGGAGTTAATTAGCTAGCTAGCTACCACGATCAAAAGATTGTCCTTTTTAATCTCCTCATCAGTCATCACCATCATCTTCCTTATCTTCATTCACCTCATCTTCTTCCCTATCCAAAGAATCTCTTCCAAAGCATTTGCAATCACAAACTGCCCCCAAAATATTATTGACCACAATTTGATCTTCCATAACCCGAATCGGGTACACATTTCCATTAACCTCCAACTTGATCTCTTGATTGATAACTCAAAAGAAATAGGTAGAGATTTGCACTCTTCCTGAAGAGAAGGATACCCTTTTGAAGTTCCTTCATCATGAGTAATAGCCTTCCCCCAAATCCTTCCAATGCTAAAGAAAGTGTACGGAATCCACAAATGCAAAGGAACTTCTTAGCATTGTTGTATATCCAGAATGCCCTCACTAATAAAAGCATTGTTGATTGATTCCACAGATCTTAGAGATGGTAATCTTGAACTTCTAAGTAGATTACTAAGAGGCTATGAGTAAAACCTAAAACCTCCTCCTTGTTTAACAATACTAGTAGAGTCTCATTAAACAACATTACTCTCGAATCTAAATCCTAGCTCTCTGCCACTGCCAAGAGGTATCATGATGACTTGGTTTTACTACTTGCTATTTATCCAACATTAACAATTGCTCATGATGCATTTTCACAATTTTTCCACGACGAACACCATTTGCACATTTTGAAATTTAAACTCCACCAACAACTGCAGTTTGCAGTGTTCTACGTTATGCTCATTTGTTTAGAATCACCTCAGATCAAATGATATATCTCCTCATTAAACGCCAAATCAAACACAAGTTGGAAAATGCGCTCATCATATGGATTCAACACCATACTCTGTATAATCAATTAGACCAAATAACAGTACAGAACGGATAATACAACGTAGGTGAACGAAATCGATTCAAAGCTTACGAACAAAGTCGTAGCCAGAGGTCATTTAGGTGATTAACAGTCCCAAAGTACCACTTCCTCATAAGCCCCAGCTCAATATGTTAATCATCATTAAAGCAAGTGCAGGAGGATTAATTAGGGATTTGAGAGGTAATTGGATAGGTGGATTCTCTTGCAAACTGGGCTCAATTCCGGGCTAGTGGCTGAAACTTGGGCAGTCCACCATGGTCTTAACTTTGCGAAACAACAAAACTCAATAGGAGTGGAAATTGAAATCGATGCAGCAAAATTAAGTCAGCCTCCTCAATTCGGATGATAGTGTCCACCACCTATATAATCTAATTTCTGATTGCGGGTCTCTACCACAACAACTGGGCGAGCCACTGATTAAGCACATCATGTGGGAAAGAAACAAGTGCGCCGAGTCGCTGACCTTCAAGTACAAGTCGCTAAATTGCATTGTTTTTCTTTTGTATTGCATGATTTCCTGTTTAACCAAAAAAAAGATTAAAAAAATTCCATTATCATGGGCATAAGGTATTTAGGGTCCATTTGCGTGTCTGCTGATTTCAAATGGAGGGAATTGATGTACAACTTCAATGAAAGAGGGTTTTGTTGGAGTAGATAAGAGTATGTGGAAGATATGTTTTCTTATTGAGATTATTGTAGTAGAACTATAATCCCTATATGCCCGATGGTGGACATAGAATTTTCACGAAATGACTGGAGTTTCATTAAAAAAAAATACCAAGAGTTTGAAGAGTTAATATTACTCAATTTTTCAGAGAGAATGATAATGTTTACAAGATTTATTACAAGGGGTTCTATTGATTTATTAGAATGATAATGTTATTACATGTTCTACGTAAAATAAGTGTGAAGAGAAAGTCATAGTGTCTCGACATGTGATTGGGTTTTATACTGGTTAATTTTGTCTTATTGTAGAAAAAAGAATCAAGATTAATTTGGTACTCTTGTGATTTAAAAAAAAAAAAAAGCATAGAGACATTATGTTCATGATAGAAACCATTCATTTTTCAAATCCCTTTTTACAAAAACAAATTATATGGATAGCGGAAAATGTCTAATCGAATTACATACGAAAATAATTTTTCTTTCGTTTGAAACACAGATGGGGTGGCACGTGCCCCAATTTCTCAACATGGTTTTGCCTCTGGAAAGGGGTGAGATTTGAACCCGCACCAATGTTAAGGGCAACAAAATTACTACCACATGAGCTGGCCACCATTTCAATGTTTGTTAAGAATTCGCCCCTACACATAGCTCTCAAACTCCACAAGAAGTGTCTAAATTAAACTCTCACATGGAAAGTTGAGCTATTTCTTATCGAACGATAAGGACAGAATCCTCCATTCCAAATCTATAGCTATCAAAATATAGACTTGTCAAATATGGAGAAATTACTAGCACCATTCCTCCATTCCAATTATATAGCTATCAAAACAGACTTGTCAAATATGGAGAAATAACTTGAACAAATTTCTAATATAGCAGCATGCCAGTAGCTTCTCTGATGGAAAAAATGAAATGACCAGACCCAACTAAGAAGGAACCATGTAGCATTTCGTGGGTGTTAATATAATGAGTGATGCTCGATCTTGCTTCCAACCGGGTTGTGGGATTAAGCTAACACTCACTTCTCCCAAAACTTGAATATTGGAGTACAAATTTCCTCCTCATAGATCCAACATCTTCATCGCATGGTCCCAACAATCTCTCCTGGTGTCTGTGGTGGCAGAATGCCACATCCTACCCACCACTTCGATGAGGGTGGGGGTCTGATACTATTTGTCGTGGCCAAACCCGGCAAACCGGGAATCTCCTTTTGGCCTAAACACTTGGCTTTAAAAGGTATTATCTAATAACATCAATGACTTCAGTTAACAAGAAATTTCCAATTAACGAAAAAACATGTACAACTAAAAAAACTAGAATACATTTTCGTATGCATTCTATTTAATTACTAAGATATGGTTGGTTGGTCATCTTTACGTATAATTGCAAACAATTTGGTGAATAGCCATCCATTTTAAAAAGTAAAATAATACCATAAAATATTAATGTGTACTACTAAAATAGCATTAATTATCCAAAAATTCTTGGTTGAGGAGGTATTGGAATGTTCAAAATCATGTTGAGCAGGGCAACTTCTATACCATTAAATTTATTTTGAGAAACAACTACTATATTTTGAATAAAAACTAGGAAACTGGTGGGTAGGGTTGTCGGCTGGGCTCATCTGACCCTTGATCAGTCTGCCCTTGCCTGTTGACAAATATCGAACAAGACCATCACATAATAACAGAAACACAAAAATCCATGAATTTCCCTTAATTTTGGACACCGACAAAGCAACATATAACAATAACTCTAGGGACAAAGACCTGGACCATGATGTGGTATGTAGATTCAAAGTCTTCAATTCAAAGGGGGACCAAGACGACTTCCAAAGTCTTCCTATACCATTAACTGCAATTGGAAAGCAAAAGGTGGGACGCAAGACAACTTCCATAGTCTTCCTATACCATTAACTGAAATTGGAAAGCAAAAGGGAGGACCCAAGACGACTTCCATTGTCTTCCTATATACCATTAACTGCTATTGGAAAGCAAAACGTGGGACCCAAGACGACTTTCAAAGTCACTTGCTAAGTCTTGCTCTTTGAAGACAAATGAATATGTATAATGTTAGAGATTTTCAAAATATAATGGATTTTAGTTTGGGTTATTTTTCCCTGGGTTGGTCCACTGAGTTCAGCTCTTCAAGCTAAGCTCCGCGTCACTAGATCCCCTACATGGTCCTTCGTGTTATGCTGGGGTTCTTGGTCTAGGCTGACCTTGTGAGGTTATTTTATACTTATCATCTATTTTCCGCTTTTCTAGCTAGTTGGGCTTAGCAAACCCGATGATTTTTAATAACTTGAGCTTGTACTATTTATCTAAGTGTTGAATAATGCTTTCACATTTTATTTTAGTGATTGTCTCTTAACTGGTAGAAATTAAAGGTTCTGTCCGGTTAGACTAATAGGCCAGTTACGGATTCGTAGACCCCCGGGTTTGGGTTGTAAAAAAATCTGCAAAAGAAGTGCTATGTAGCATCCTTCCTATTCCAATAGGTTCTCTCCCAGTCTGGTACTTGGGACTTGGGAGTGCCTTTGATTACCACCGAAAAAGCGAGGATTGTATCAAGCTTAAGGATTGAAAAGGATGATATATATTCTATGCAGAATTCAATTCTGAACCAACTGGAATGCTTAGAGGGAGGTCCAGCCTACCATTTCTTGGGAAAAAAAAATTGTCGATCTGGTTCGCCCATCATGTCCCTAGAATGTATTCATTGTATGGCTCATTTTCTGGAGCAGATTATCTACTAAGGACAGGCTGGGAAGTTGGGGCTTGCAGGTCGGTATATGGCATGTTGTCTTTGTAATGGCTTAGTGGAGTCCCGTGAACATTGTTAAGGTCTATGACAACTATCCATGAAAGTGTCCATGGAACGGTGATGGACGGTCCAGATTTCTGTCCGTTACTTTTCATGGATAGTTGCCAACTGTGCGCCTAGGTGGTGCTGAGGTCATGACGGTCTGTCCTCACGGATAGTAGCTATGGCTCGAACCGGACATTCCACAGCGGATTGGGAGCCCCTATGGTCACGCCCAAGACGGGTTGCTACGCCAGTCGCCCCCTCCTATACCCTTTTGTTTATCAAAAAAAAAAGGTTAGCAACCTCAGGAGTTTGACATTAGTACTAGTTTTTGGGGAAAGACTACTACACTCCTTATTTATGTGTATATCTTATGCACCGCCAAATATTATGAATTGTAAAAAAAATATTACGAATCATATTGCTAAAAAGTTACGAATCGTATAAAGTTTACGCGATACACCAAAATGTTACGAATCATAATGAAAGTGTCACGAATCGTACTGCTGAAAGGTTATAAATTCTAGAACAAAAGTTACGAAACAAACTAAAATGTTATGAACGAACCATAAAATAGGTGCATATGGCAGACCCAAAAAGAGACAAAAACTAAGGAAAAGTCTACAATACACACCCTTTAAAAGGGTGTACGACTTATCCGTATCTGAGTGATTTTTTTAGATGTCGTATGGCTTGTTTGAATGAATTGAATGGAAATGCGCTTTTTCCGTTTGAAAAAGAAAAAGAAAAGTTAGCAACCTTAACGTTGACATCTTGAGAAGTTGACATCTGTATAAGGGTTCATTTAGAAAATAAATTACTCCTTAATTGAGACTTTTAAAACAAAAATTCTAACAGCAGAGACGATTTGCAAACAAAAATTCTAATAGCAGAGAGGATTTGAAGAACTAGGCAGAGAAAAACGCGTTTGGCCCTTTTTCGGGTCCCAAAAAATTCTAGAAAAATATCCATAAATTTTTAGTTCGCCCCTACGAATCCAAAAGTAATACTTATCGATATCGCAGGAGCTGATTTTTTACAGGGCCCCATAAAATAATATTCAAAAATTTATGGATATTTTTCTAGATTTTTCTGGGATTCAAAATAGGGCGAAACACGTTTTCTCTGCGTGGTTCTCTGCAAATTGTCTCTACGAATAGCAAAGCTGCTTTTAAACAAAAAAAAGGCTTTCAGTTCTCAAACCCTGAAACCTTACATGACTAAATAATTGGACTTAGTCATCTTTTGTCAATTTTTTTGTTCTTGGTGATGCAGGATATTTTCAGCTAGCTTGCTTGCACCAAATTTAATTCCTACAACCCTTCCCACATAGCTCTTCATACGCTTACGCGTACGGGTGAGCTGGCAGGAAGAGTTGATGGTAAGAATAATCGAACCCAAAATCTTAGGTGAGAGCTTTAGTCAAATGTTAGGTATCGATATGAATATTTATCTAGTGGTGGAATATTATCTTGTTTTCAATTTCATTAGAAAGAAAATTACATGCAAAATTAATATCTGTAGTCTCAATCAATCAATAGAGAGTCTTCAGCCCTATGTAGAGCTATATAAAAGTCGTTCAAAATTCCAAGTCTTCTGGTTGATTTTTATGCATGTCTACCAAAGTCATCAATGGAATATTTTCCACCCCCAGTGCAAATCACACATAAAGGACAAGACACAATAATATATTTCCATTCCAACCACAGGATTCTTAGACATTAACATCATACTCAATTTTGGAGGGAGCGTTCTTCATAATTTTTGCAAACAAAAAGTAAAATATAATAAGAATAATGAGATAATTGGAAGGTGTGTGGATCCCGGCCCCGCTTGCCCCTGATCCACCCCTGCAACCAAATCGAGTCTACACAATTTTGGCTAAATATACACCGGATTGTGTTGACGTCCTCTATGGAGTTCCACACAAATAATTACCTGTTCAATTTGTTTAAAATAGTTTTTAAAAGTTCTTGTGAAAAATCATCTCAATAGCATAACGGCAAGAGCTTGAGCAATCCAATTTTTGGTCCTACGAATTCAAGAATCAAAAATCGTATGAACTAACCAACATTCAATTTAACTGATTTTATATTTAAATATTTAAAAAAATTAAATAGTTAGGATCATTTGTATGAGATGTTGAATTGAGTCTCGCACAATTAGCGTAGCCATAGGTCTAGAGTTTTGCTACAAAGTTACCGACTTTTGAATGTACCAACGATTTTCAGTGCCGAGTGGGTATCACGTGGTACCCACTCAGTGAATCTGGACGTTCATTTCTGTTTTGGATGACTCGGATTTAGAGAGAGAAACAAGAGAGAGAGTGTTGAGGTGAGAGGAGAGAGAATGGTTCAATCCGAACTATTCAATACACTTTTGAACGGCTCAGATGTACTACTCGGGCATCACTTCAGCCGGGTAACATGGTACCCACGCGGCACCGAAAAATTTCTCCTCTCTCCTCCTCCTCCTCCTCCTGCCACTTTTGACACTTCCAGTCGCGCCGTTCCAAACCCACAACTCATAGTCGGCCAACAATCACCCAACCACAGAATTCAAGTCTATATGGGCGGTAACCACAACCCCGTAGCTTCATCCTTTCTCAATCTTATGGCTTTTCTTGATTCCCATCTTCACAATCTCGGTCTCAAGCCAATGTCTCAACGAACAGAAATTACTTTTACTCCAACTGAAAAACAACCTCACTTTCAATCAAGAAAATTCCATCAAACTCACAAGCTGAACCCAAACCCTCGATTGCTGTCAATGGAAAGGGGTAACCTGCGACCAAAACGGCAACGTTACGGGTCTCGATTTGAGCAGCGAATCGATCACTGACGGAATCGACCATTCCAGTGCACTTTT
Source organism: Rhododendron molle (assembly GCA_025413875.1). NCBI lineage: Eukaryota > Viridiplantae > Streptophyta > Magnoliopsida > Ericales > Ericaceae > Rhododendron > Rhododendron molle. Next base: position 50,253,690 of record CM046392.1, read on the forward strand.
CAGTCTCAGGTATCTTGAAACCCTGAATTTGGCTTACAACAGTTTGAATTCCACTCCAATCCCATCAAATGTTGGAGACCTCACTAATCTGAGGTATTTGAATTTGTCAAATTCTGGATTTTCTGGGCAAATCCCAGTTGGTTTATCACTCTTGGCAAGGTTGGTTACCCTTGATTTATCCACCCTGTATTTTCCTGGTACTCGTTCATTGCAAATTGAAAACCCTAACTTATCAACACTTATTGGTAACCTTAGTGGGGTTAAAGAGCTTCATTTGGATGGGGTGAATATGTCTGCGAATGGGTATCAGTGGGCTCGGACCATTTCTTCATCAATGCCTTACCTGAGTAAACTAAGCTTGTCAAATTGCTATCTATCAGGCCCTATTGATCCTTCACTTCGCAATCTTGAGCTTCTTTCATAAATCAATCTGAGTAACAACAATCTCTCGTCTCCGGTCCCGGATTTCTTTGCCTATTTACCAAGTTTGACAGTATTGAGGCTCAGTTCTTCGAAGTTCGAACTTGAACGGGATGTTTCCGGGGAACATTTTACAACGGGTACAAACACTGGAGACTCTGAATTTGGCAAGCAATGCATTACTCAATGGTTCTTTAACTGATTTTCCGGAAAATGGGTCCCTTCGGAACCTAGAGCTTAGCTTCACCAGTTTTTCTGGGATTTTACCGAAATCTATTGGGAATTTGATGGAGCTAAGAAGGATAGAGATTCCAGGGTGTCATTTCACCGGACCGATTCCAAATTCATTGGCAACCCTTAGTCAGCTTGTTTATCTTGATTTTTCGTTAAACAATTTTAGTGGTCCAATACCTTCGTTTCAGGGATCTAAGAATCTCACTTACATTGATCTCTCTCATAATGCGCTAACAGATGAAGTTTTTCCCACTTACTTTGAAGGGCTTTTTGATGGGAGAATTTTTCCCAGGTCTATTATACCATTTTCCAAACCTATTAAGTCCACTTCTAAATTCTATAACCCCCTAAGTCCAATAACCTATTAATAAAGATATAATAACCCTAGTTAGTCTAATATACCCCTGCTTTCAAAAAATCTTTTATCCCATTTTTTTTCCTCTTTTTTCCTCCATTCCCGTTTTCTTCTCCCTTTTTTCCTCCATTCCAATATAAAACCCATCCCCCCTCCCCCTTTTCTAGGAGAAAAAAACTCTGCAGAAACCCAGACGAACAAAACTTGGCAGATCTCCGTCGTCTTCGATCGATTGCCTACCAATTTTCGTCAGCGTTCTTTGTCGTCGTCGTCAGCCGATCTCCGTCGTCCCTCAACAATGGCGCTCGTTCACCAACAGTTGCCCTAGTCGCCGTCAATTCCTCGTCCCACAGTCGCCCTAGTCGCCGTCGCCGTCAAATCCTCGTCCCAGTTATCCACCTTTGTTTCACATCCTCGTCGCTGTCCACTAATCTCCGATTTCGTTCGATTCATCTCCGTCGTTCGGCATCCTCGTCACCGTCGAAACCCTTCGGTTCATCCCCATTGCCGTCAATCTCCTCTGTTTGCTTCGATCCATTTGGTATGTTTCTTAGAAAAACTAAAAGTGAACTTTAGGTATATATGGTTATAGATTGTTGTATTCAAATGGTTAAAGTGACCTCTCGCTGGATTTGCAGTCCAATCCCATGTCTGTTCTTGCCTATCTGTTAGGGTTTTGTATGTTGTACTTTTGTTCAACTGCTGTTGGAAACATATATGGTTATATGAATTGTTAGTTGCTGTTAGGTAACATATATGGTTATATACTCAGATCTGTTAGGCCGCTGTGCGGACCAATTCATATAAGGTTATATGTGGTGATATATATATATATATATATATATATATATATACACACACACACACTCCCCTTCATATAAGGTCGCCCTTACCTGGGCTAAAATGCGGACCAAAATCAACGGCTGTGATTAAATGAAGGAAACTCGGCTCAACGGCTGTGATGGGAAGAAGAAAACACGGGCAAACAAAACCCCCTTTTTCTCATTCCACTGTACGCTTTCAAAACAGCCGAAGAGAGAGAGAGAGAGAGAAGCAGCAGCAAGCAGGCGATCGAAGAATCGAAGACGACGAAGACGAAGCCCTAACCAGGTATCTCCTTCTCTCTCTCTCTCTCGCTCTCTCTCTCTCGCTCCTAATTTCGACTGATATGGATTTTTTTAGGGTTTTTCATCATTTTCGAAAATTTGGTTCAGATCGAAGACGAAGACGACGATACGACGTAGCCCTAACCCAGGTATCTCCTTCTCTCTCTCACTCTCGATCTCTCTTTCCTAATTTGATGACCTATTTTGTTAGGGTTTTTTTCTCCGAAAATCTGGTTTTTTCCACGAAGAACGACGAAGACGAAGCCGTAACCCAGGTATCTCTTGATGACTTATTTTGTTAGGGTTTTTTTTTTCTTAAAAAAACTAGGTTTTTTTTTCAACAAGAAGAAGACCCCTGTCTCCTTGCAAATCTGATTTCTTTTGTCCAAAATCTGAATTTTGTTTGAAAATCTTATTTTTTTTTGAGATTTATGTTAATTTTTTGTGATTTATGTTATTTTTTCGAAGAACAAAGAACAAATCGGAATGTGGGTACAACATGCCGACGCCGACGCATCAAATTAGCTTAAACTTACCTAGAAGAAGGTTTTGAGTATATTAGGTTTTCTTTAATCTGTAACGGATTAGCTTAGTGTATGTATTGCTAGTGCATTTGACTGGATATATGGAGTATCTTTTTAAAGTAGTTTGGCTGGTTTTGGAAGCACTTGGTTGAATGTTGCTCTGAGGAGTTGAGATTTGTTAGTAAAAAGAGGAGTGCGGATAGCACTTGATTCTGCCAGTGTGTTTTGTGTAACAAGTATGATTACTTTATGGTGAAAGTTTCCCTTGTCTTTGTATATCTTCGCAGACTTAACGAGTACCCGTGCACGCAAACATGGATGACGAAACTCCTTCGAAGCTGCCCAAACATTGCGTGTACATTGCAATGCTCTTAGTTGGAGTTGTAATAGGAATTTTAACTTTGTTGGTCATCATGTATATTTTCTTTTGGTTGATGTATGTAATGGTTATGTTGAACAAAATTTGTAGCTTGAGATGTGTACAAATTTGGAACTTGAGCAAGTGTTATTGCTTTAAGAGTATGGTAAACGGGATGTTATCTTGGTATTATATCCGGCACCCTTATGGTTCACTTGCTTATACTATCTGCTTTTTTGCTATATGAGTTGAGAATGAAAGAGCACCATTTCAATTGCTATTCATATGAACAGCAGTTTTTTGAAAAGTGAAAACATCGACCACATAGTCAGATTTTAAGCCTTTTTGAGTCTTCCAATCTGCTCAGTAGAAAACATTTGAGTATTGCATTCAAATAAATCCACCACTTCAAAAGACATGGAAGGCAAGTCAAGTTTTTTTTTTTTTTTTATGCAATTGCAAGAAAATCAAAATGGCTCTCCTCAACTAGGTCCTCTCTTAGGCAATCCAACTGCATATTGTTCAAGGCAGTGTTTTTTTTTTCCTCTGAGAAACAATGTTTTACGTAGTTAAAGATGTTCAATACTGCATGAAAATTCCAAGTTTTCTAGCTGGGCTATCTTGGTTAGCACAAAGTTCACTAAGAACAGGACAGTAAGTGCATTATAACTCGTTGGCCTTCAATACATCAAAATTCCAACTAAAATTTGATACAAATCAGGTAAACAAAACAACAGTTTTACAAATCAAAAACAGCTCATTCAGAGCTAAAAGTTCCGGCTTCAGAATGCAGTTTTACAAATCCATATCAGTCCATATAGCAGGGGTATTTCAGAGAACTCCATATGAGCTCCATTTGAAACATCAATAGTCGTTCTAACTGTGACAACAACAGTTCCAAACTACTACACCAATCCATCCTGCAAGCCGAAGAACAACTAAAGAATTAAACACAAAATCCCATGGGAAACAACTGTGCAAGTTATATTAGAATCATTTTATAATAAACACTTACAATCATCGGCATAGTCAATGCTGTCGTCGTCGTCTTCGTCTTCATCTTCGTCATTCAAACTAGCATTTTGTGAAGAGCTAACAAAAAAAGAGAGGAATTAAAATGCAAACAATGAAATAATTAAATTTAGATTACAAGTATTAAACACATACGTGCTGAGAAGTTTTGGACAATTCCTTTTGTCGTGCGATTGTCCCGTTAACCCACAACCGTGACAGCGCCTAGCCTTCTTGGCAGCCTTTTCTTTCCCTCCATTGAGTCGTTTACCACAACCCTTTGCCCTCACTTGAAGCGGTTCTTTCAAACATCGATAAATTGGGACACAACATATTTTTCACCCTTCCTCACAACAGCCAATTTTGCACGACAATTCTGTCTAGTTATCCCCCGACGCCGTTTGTTTGGTTGAGTACTCTTTTGGACCTTCAACCCTTGTTTGAAACAACAATACTCCTTCCTAACGATTACCTTAACATTTCCATTAATTGTACTCTTCCTGATAGAATGTGATCGAGTACCAAAACCACCATGTTTAGCATAACGGTTGTAAAATTCCTGAACTTTCTTTAAACTGTCAAACTCTTGGTTAATTTTTGGTATGAGGTCATTCTTAACTTGGGGAGTGTAAAGTGCTTGTGAAGAATTTGCAGATGATTCACACAGCATACTACAATCCAAAAGACAAAACAATAACAATTGATTAACTTCGTATAATTTTTGAACCCTAATTTTTTAACCCGAGGAGGGAGGGAGAGAGACAGACCTTGGTTGGTGGACGGTCGGTGGTGGCATAATGCTTTCTTCTTGTCGATCGGTCTCCATATCTGGTACACGTTATAAAAGGCTTTATGTTGTAAGATACGCTAAATGGCATGCAGATTATTGAAACAAAATCCCATGTGCTTATTGCTTGCTTCAGTTTATTGGGAATGTGTTGAAATATAACGGCAGAAGATCGAGCAGACAACTTATGCATGTATACTGTACGCTTCCTAACGGGTAATATAGTAATATATTAATATATACTCTAAATGGCATGCAGATTATTGAAACAAAATCCCATATGCCCTGTTAATTGTAATTTGAAAAAACAAATCCCCAAGTCACTTGAACGAAAATCTGAATTTTTGAGTCAGAGGGAGAGAGAGAAATTGACCTTGGTGCGTCGTCGTCGTCGTCGTCATGTTGTACCCGCGTTCGATTTGTTCTTCGTTATTCGTAAAAATAACATAAATCAGAAAAAAACATAAATTAACCCGCGTTCGATTTGCTCTTCGTTATTCGGAAAAATAACATAAATCAGAAAAAAACATAAATTAGAAAAAAAAAGATTTTCAAACAAAATTCAGATTTTGAAAAAAATAAATCACATCTGCAAGGGAAAGGGGTGTTCTTCTCTTGTAGGAAAAAAAAAATCAGATTTTATCTAAATACCCAACATCACCAGTGCTGTGATTTGGAATCCAAGATTTTTGAAAAAAAAAAACCCTAACAAAATAAGTCATCAAGAGATACCTGGGTTAGGGCTTTGTTCTTCATTCGGATTTGTTCTTTGTTCTTCGTTCTTCGTCGTCGTTCAGGGAAAAAACCAGATTTTCGGAGGAAAAAAAACCCTAACAGCATAGGTCATCAAATTAGGAAAGAGAGAGAGAGAGAGAGAGAAGGAGATATCTGGGTTAGGGCTTCGTCTTTGTCGTCTTCGATTCTTCGATCGCTGGCTCTCTCTCTCTCTCTCTCTTCGGCTGTTTTGAAAGCGTACAGTGGAATGAGAGAAAGGGGGTTTTGTTTGCCCGTGTTTTCTTCTTCCCATCACAGCCGTTGAGCCGAGTTTCCTTCATTTAATCACAGCCGTTGATTTTGGTCCGCATTTTAGCCCATGTAAGGGCGGCCTTATATGAAGGGAAGTGTATATATATATATATATATATATATATATATATATATATGAGTCGATGACTATATAACCCTAGTTACATACAGACTGCAATATAATTAGGTCGGGTTCTATGGCTGAAATTACACCCCAAGTTCTGAAAAATATCGTTTTCGTTGCAGTTTGTTATATGTTATTGTATAACATTATATGACGTTATATATGCTCCTGTTGGTTGTTTATAACTGTCATTTTGTTTTGTGAAGATGTATGGTATTTTATCATTTTGTTCTGTGAATATATATAGTTATATATTCAGGTCCATAAGCCGTTGCGCGGACCTATTCAATAACGTAAATTTAGTAGTTTATTAGTTTTCGTGTATAAATATATGTTATTTTTATTTGTAGATATACCCATATTATAAACTACTTTAATATGATTATATGTTTATATATTCAGGTCTATCAGGCCGCTGCGTGGACAAATTCAATAACGTAAATTTAGAGTTGTAGTGGCTATAATGCATGATTTCAAAAAAAAAAGTTACATAACCATATATATCTATTAAACCAATTAAATTAGACTATTGAAATGGTCCGCACAGCGACTTAATTGATCCAAATATATAGCCAACAGTGATATAACCATATATACTTGCAATCAAAAAGAAAACTTACCATGGCCATTATAGCTTCCACCACCTCCTGAGGAACCCCATTTTAATGGTTATTTATGTTTAAGCAGTCCAGTTTGTAGCTTATGTTTTTCTGTTCGTATATATGGTTATGTAACTGGATTGACCATGTTAATGATTGTTTATGTTTGAGCAGTCCAGTTTGTAGCTTATGTTTTTCTGTTCGTATATATGGTTATATAACTGGATTGACCATGTTAATAGTTGTTTATGTTTGAGTAGTCCAGTTTGCACCTTATGTTTTCCTGTTCGTATATATGGTTATATAACTAGATTGACCATGTTAATGGTTGTTTATGTTTGAACAGTCCAGTTTGCACCTTATGTTTTCCTGTTCGTCTATATGGTTATATAACTGAATTGATCATGTTAATGGTTGTTTATGTTTGAACAGTCCAGTTTGCACCTTATGTTTTTCTATTCGTATATATTGTTATATAACTAGATTGACCATCTGAATATATAATCATATAACCATATTGTTTCTTACTCGTTATAACCATATAACCCTATAAAAGAATAATAAACCATAACCATATATAACTTTATATGAATTGGTCCGCGCAGCGGCCTAACAGACCTGAACATATAATGTTATGGTATGGTTGAATTAAGTTAGAGATTTGATTGATAGTATATATGATTATATCAATGTTGGTTATATACTAATTTTGTTAAAGGCTGTTATTTGTGCAGTTGTTCAAGGGGTAAAGAGTATTAAGTTACCTGTGAAGTCGACTGTGAAGAAGGCTACAGCAACGAAGGGAAAGAAGTTACGAGATCTCTTCTTTTTATTTTCTTAGAGTTAGAAAGGACAAAATCTCATGTATAATGATTTTTTGTGTGTATTATTGTTATTAGAACCAAGTCATTGAGGCCGCTGCGATGACCAATTCAATAAAGTGAAAATATAATGGAAAGAAGTTACAAGATCTCCTCTTTTTCTTTTTTTAGAGTTAGAAATGCCAAAATCTCATGTATAACGTTATAAGGTTATATGTTTATTTTTTGTCACATGTATTACATTTTTTTGTGGGTATTATTGTTAGTAGAAGCAAGTCATTGAGACTACTGCGCGGACCAATTCAATAAAGTGAAAATATAATGTTATATGAGAGTTTTTGTATAGGGAAACTCAAAAAAAAATTCAACAAAGCAGTTGAGATCAAGATGTAACTCTACAAAGCAGAATATACAATGTTATATAACGTTATATAAGTACAACAACGTTAGATACGAAACTGATCCAACGTAACTGTTAGTTTCCGAGAATTTTGCATGATTTCAAACGTATAAGGGAGAATAGGCTAAACGGATGGGATTTGATTGCAAGGGTAAATCTGTCAGGTACTATTTCCCTTTTTAAATGCAGTGGACTTTATGTCTTACCAAATACATATTAGTAGACTTAGTGGGTTAGAAACTTGATTAGTGGACCTAGCGGGTTAGAAACATGCTATATATAGTGGACCCTAGACCAATTTTTTACTTTTTGATCTTGTGTATATAGATTTAGGATACAATTCTTTCACTAGGAGTATTCCATCTTCTCTGTTTTACCTTCCATCTCTGCAGAAAATTCAGCTTTCCAACAATAAATTTGGTGGTCAAGTTACTAGGTATTCAAATGAATCCCTGTCTCCACTGGATACACTAGATTTGAGTAGTAACATATTAGAAGGTTCTATATATCCCCTCTTACTTCTTTGATTTTCTAAGGCTTAAAGTCCTCTCACTTTCTTTCAATAATTTTAGTGGAACCATAGACCTAAAACCTATCCAAAGACTCCAAAATCTTACTAGACTTGAGCTTTCTTACAACAACTTGTCAGTCAATATTTCTAGCTCGTCTTCCTTTCCCCAGCTGAACGTATTGAGTTTGGCTTCATGCAATCTGCAAAAGTTTCCTTTGCTAATGAACCAATCGAGAATCACCCATTTAGACCTTTCAAACAACCAAATTCCCGGGATAATACCCAATTGGATTTGGAATGTGGGAAATCGAAGTCTTGCGTATAGTAGTCTTGGGCATCTGAATCTTTCCTGTAATCTCCTGGTGGGTTTACAAAACGAATATATAATGCCTAGTCTTGGTGTTCTTGACCTTCATTCCAATAAGCTCAGTGGTGATATCCCATTACCACCAGAAACAGCTATCTATGTGGACTACTCCAGCAATAATTTCAACACTTCTATCCCTGGTGAAATTGGCAAAGGCATATCCTTTGCTAATTTCTTCTCTCTTGCCAATAATGCTCTTACTGGACCTATCCCTCAATCCATATACAATGGGAGCTACCTTCAGGTTCTTGATTTGTCCAACAATATGTTAAGTGGCACTATACCATAATGTCTGATTGAAAATTGCACTGAGACTTTTGGGGTGCTGAATTTGGGGAACAACAGTCTTTCTGGCACTATATCCGGAACATTCCCACTAGGATGTGTTTTAAAGACACTGGATTTGAATAGGAACCATTTGGAAGGACATGTTCCAGAATCTCTGTCAAATTGCACGATGTTGGAGGTTTTGAATCTTGGCAGCAACAAAATGAATGGTAATTTCACTTGCTTCTTGAAAAACTCATCCAACTTGCGTGTCTTGGTTTTGCGGGCCAACGGTTTCCAAGGGGGCATAAGATGTCAAGAGCCGAATAATAGTACGTGGCGGTCATGGCCAAAGCTTCAAATCATCGATATAGCTTCGAACTACTTCAGCGGTCATCTACCTCCGAAATGCTTCCTCCATTGGGATGCAATGATAATTGGTAGAAGTAATGAAAAACCAGATCTAAATCACTTGCATTTCGAATTCCTGAAACTTAATAACTTCTACTTTCAGGATAAAGTAACTGTAACCCAAAAAGGGCTAGTGATAGAGCTGGTGAAGATCTTAACTCTGTTTACTGCCATTGATTTCTCAAACAACCGTTTCGAAGGAGAGATACCGGATACGATTGGGGCTCTGAGAGCCCTCTACGTACTGAATCTATCGCGAAACGCCCTGTCAGGTGAGATTCACTTCAGAGCTTGGAAACGTGGCACAGCTTGGATCATTAGACCTTTCGTTTAACAAGTTATATGGGAGCATTCCGGTGACACTTACAAGGCTTACATTTCTTTCTTTCCTGAACTTATCATATAATCAACTGGTCGGAAGGATTCCAGAAGGCAATCAATTGCAAACATTTTCTAGTACTTCCTTTGAAGGAAATGTAGGATTATGTGGGTATCCTTTGCACAATAGTTGTGGGGAAGCAGAACCGACAAGGCCAACATTGAACGGTATTAAATGGGTCTATGTAACTGCCGCGTTGGGATATTATGTGGGGTTTGGAGTTATTGTTGGGCCACTTTTATATTCGAAAAGATGGAGACAGTGCTACTACAAACCCTTCGATGGAGTTATTATGAGGATCCAACATCATCGAGAGCAATAGGCAAGAAATCAAAGAAGAAGAAACAACATAATGTTAGCAATTTCTGTTGGTGGGCCTACATAGATCATAAAATTAAACATTGTATGTTGTCGAATAAGGCTTGAGTGGTGTCGGTATTACCCATTAAGTTGTGATCGTTCAATTAATGTGACACGGGTAATGGAAACGTCTCTATTAGCACATATTTGGGTCAAGTTGTGCGCGTTAAGTGGTGCGGGCTAATAATATATATGTAGACACCAATTAAAGGTTCAATATGGTTCCATCTATTATGATGGGTTATGATAGAACCGGGGCTTATAAATATGTGGTCAAGGTCCCCACTCCAAATGCTTGCCTCTTTTCTCATACCATCTCATCGTGTGTGAGACTAAGGTCAAGATCGAGAGAAGGGTTTTGGAGGCGGAAGACCAATAACCACGCACTAAGGTTTTCATCCTCCATGGCGACAGATACGCATTCGGTATTATTTTCTTCAATGGTTTGACATGAGATCTTGGGTTTAGGGTTTCTTACGAAATCCTACAAGTGGTATCAGAGCCTCTTGTCAAATTATTGAGGGAAATATAAATTTTTTCTCTCGGTGATCCATGGATCTACTTCAATCTGCATATTATTTTCTGCATTCTTTTCTACTTTCTGATTGTAACGTCACTGATTAAGTGATGAGTGGAAATCACAGATTTGACCGTGACATGTAAATGGGTTTGTTTAAGTTTTTTCAAAGCACCGTCATGGACAATTCCGTTTTATGTTTGGACATGTACTGTGATCATGTTGGGTACGTATTATTATATTGGTAATATCTATGCAGGACATGATAATCAAACCCATATGGTTAGATCTCAATTTGCAACATAAGAGTTAATGTATTTTTACTGTTTATTACTCGAATCAACCGAAACTTTTTTTTCCTTTTCGTATAAGCATGTGTTGCATGCCTACTGAAAATCAACTGCGGGATTTGTCTTTGAAGTATTGGTTGGTTGGTAAAATTATTACGGTTGCTATGGAGATGTTTCATGGCCATTAAAGTGAACTAGATTCGATAAAGTATATAACCAAAATAATTTGAATTGGGGCATAAAGATTATTTCGTAATCCATATCTAGGGTTTGGGAAAATTGAAGTGATATACCACCAAAGTGGTCTCATGGAGATTTTCTTGAAATTGAAGATAAAAGTTTTGGATTACATAAAGTCACGTTTAAATCCATGCGAGTAGTGATCGACCCAAAGGAAGATTATTATTTGGCCGGATTTTAAACGGTATAAGGTAGATAACATTTTTGAATAATATAATTCTAGAATTTGCCTATGCGTTCAATAGTCGGCCCAAAGGAAGGCTTTGATTGGCCAGGCCTATTTTATATTGTTCATGTTAACTAGTCTTATTGGTGAGAAAACCACTTGTATGTTGTAATTACTGTCCAAAGACTTAATTATGATGATGCGTTAGGTTTCTTGAACAGGCCCACCATTAAAGACACAAATATCAAATATCATTTATTTTGTCTAATTGTTTGTCCCTACAATTAGACCAAGTTTTGCATGATAATTATATTCAAGTTTTCTTATTATTATCATTGCACTAAAGTAGATAGATATTTGTCAACTGTGAGCTTTTCTTTTATAATGTTGTAGTGAATGCATCTTCTATATCTGCCAATTTGAACAACATTTCAGTTCTTACGGGTTCCAATTTTGCAAAATGGAAAGAGCATGTTACAATCATTCTTGGGTGTATGGATTTGGATTATGCATTACGTGTTGATGAGCCTCCTAAACTCACTGATAAGAGTACAACTGATGAAAAGTTAACTTATGAAAAGTGGGAGCGCTCTAACCGTATGAGTCTTATGATAATAAAGCACTCTATCTTTGCCATGCGGTATAATGGCAAAGGAAATATAAGGGAGTATATTATGGAAATGTCCAATATTGTTGCCAAGATGAAGGCACTAAAGTTAGAATTTTCTAAAGACATCTTTGTGTTCCTCGTTTTGATTTACACTATTTGGTCCCTTCAAAATTAATTATAATACTCAAAGGGAGAAATGGACTCTTAATGAGCTCATTGCTCAATGTGTGCAAGAGGAAGAAATGATGAAACAAGAAAGGACAAAAATTGCTCACTTGGAAATTCATTCTCATGGCTATTCGGGCACTAAGAAAAGAAAAGTAAACCCTAAAGGTTAATGGAACTGCAGATGTTGGGACTTCACAGACAACTTTGCAACAGATTCAAGATAAAGGTGTTCACTGTTTCTTTTGCAAAAAGGTTGTTGGTCATGTGAAGAAGAATTGTCCCAAATATCACAAGTGGCTCGCAAGGAAAGGTAATCAATTTAGTTTTGTTTGCTGTGAATTTAATTTAACTGAAGTACCACATAACACTTGGTGGATAGATACAGGTGCAACTATTCACATAAGTGTGTCCATGCAGGGTTGTCTAAAGAGTCAAACACCCAGTGATGCGGAAAGTTTCATTTATATGGGAGATGACAATAAAGTTCGTGTTGTGGCAATTGGAGTCTATAGACTTAAATTAGAATCTTGTTTTTATTTGGATTTGGATGAGACTATTTACGTACCGTCATTTAGATGGAATTTGATTTCTGTTTCCTATTTGGACAAATCCGGTTATACTTGCTCATTTGGAAATGGAGGTTTCAGTCTTTTTCAAAATGCAAATATTATTGATACTGGATCTCTAGTTGATAGTCTATACAGGTTAGACTTGGATGACTCTCACTTAAAGTTTAATGAAACTTTGCATGTTAACAAATATGGTACGAAGCGAAAGTTAATTAACGAGAACTCCTCTGTATTGTGGCACAAGCGTTTGGGACATATCTCGAGAGAGAGAATTGAAAAGCTTGTGTTAAGTGGAATTCTTGATCCCCTTGATTTTTTAGATTTTAAAATCTATGTTGAGTGTATAAAGGGGAAGTAAACAAACATAAGAAAATTTTGTGCCAAAAGGAGTTTAGACGTTTTAGAGTGATACATACTGATATCTGCGGTCCATTCCCTACGGCTTCTTGGAATGGTCAACGGTATTTTATCACTTTTACAGATGACTATTCTCGTTATGGGTATCTGTATTTGATGCATGAAAAATCACAGGCACTGGACGTATTTAAGGCCTATAAAGCAGAAGTTGAGAATCAACTTAATAAGAAAATTAAGGCTGTTAGATCTGATCGCGGTGGTAAATACTGTGGTAGATATGATCAGGCGAACAACGTCCAGGGCTTTTTACGAGATACTTGGAAGAATGTGGCATCGTACCTTAATACACCATGCTAGGGACACTACGTCAAAATGGTGTATCTGAGAGACGAAATCAAACCCTTAAGGATATGGTTAGAAGTATGATGTCTAATTCTTTTTTACCACATTCCCTGTGGGGAGAAGCCTTGAAGACTGTAGTTTATATTCTTAATCGAGTACCCAGTAAAGTAGTAGCTAAGACCCCATACGAGTTGTGGACTGAAAAGAAGCCTAGTCTTAGGCATTTCCATGTCTGGGGTTGTCCAACTGAGGTTAGGCCTTATAGACCTAACGAAAGAAAATTGGACTCAAAAACTGTTAGCTATTATTTTATTGGATACTCAGAAAGGTCAAGGCGTTTTAAGTTTTATTACCCTTCCACAAATACCATAATGGAGACAGATAATGCCAAATTTATTGAGGATGTTGAAAGTAGTGGGAGTGCACAACAACCTTGGAATTTTAAATTTAACGAGGACCATATTGAGATTCCGATGATTCATGTTGAGACTAATGATGTGGTCACACCTATCTTAGTACAGGATGTGGATGCAAACCACCAGACTATTCCTGAGTTGTCTCCTACTAATACGGAAGAACCCCAACAAACTCAATTGAAAGTGCTAAAGGATCAGAACTTCTGATTTGCAAACTAAAGAAATTCATTTATGGCTTAAAGCAGGCATTTCGTCAATGGTATCGAAAGTTTGATCAAGTAATTTTCTCTTTTGGTTTTAAGGAAAATGCTATGGATCAATGTATTTATCATAAGATCAGTGTGAGCAAATTTTTTTCCTAATATTATGCGTCGATATCTTACTGGCAAGTAGCGATATTGGATTAACACAGAAGCTGTATATCGATAAGGTGCTCTGTAGATTTGTCGTGCAAAGTTGTGCATAATGAGTTTGCTCCATTGCCCAAAGAATGATTTGAAAAGAAAACAAATGGAAGACATCCTTATGCATTAGTAGTAGGGAGTCATATGTATGCTCTTGTTTGTTTGCATTTGGATATAGTGTGCGTAGCTAGAATGCTTGGTAGATATTTACAAATGATATGCTCACATATCAGAGAATCTAATTAGTTGGATATTCGGACTCCGAGTCTGCTATTGCTTGCTATAAAGAAACAAAGCAAACGCTATGGTTGCAGAATTTTATCACATGACTTTATATAGTGAGTAACATCGAGAGTCATTAAGGATTTATTGTGATGATAAAGCTGCTGAACTATATTCTAAGAATGACAAAAGTTCGTCAAAATTGAAGCATATTGACATCAAGTTTCTTGTCGTTAAGGAAAGAGTTCAGAATCATCTTTTGTCAGTTGAGTACATTAGTATAGAACTCATGATTGCGGATCCGCTTACTAAGCGCTTACCACCTAAAGTGTTTAAGGAGCATGTTGCTCGTGCAGGAGTGGTTAATTCGAATGAAATATTTCATTAGTGGGAGTTGTGCTACTCATATAGCTGATTATTTGACATTTGTAGTGATCACTTTCAGTTTATTGATGATTCTGAAATAAAGTTGCGTATTTTTCAAATTGTGGTTATACATGAGGTTTTGAAAATATGCATGATATAAGAACTCTACTGAGTTATAGAATTGGACCAGTTGGAAACAGGCATATGATAAAGGATCACATTGCATGCGTTTTTCATGCTACATATCCGTACTTGATTTATGTCGTTGAATACATAGGTATTTGTGACCATGGATGGGTCCTGTCATGATAAATATGGCAAAGGCCGCCATGATCCTATGTTTATGTTTTCAATGGACCAGATTATTTTGAAATGACACTCATAAGTTTCGGCAACAAAAGTTTGAGCTCCTAAAGTTTACAATGTCTAATATCAGGATGACCTATGTGGCCCAAGTGGGAGATTGTTAGCAATTTCTATTGGTGGCCTACATAGATCATAAAATTAAACATTGTATGTTGTCGAATAAGGCTTGAGTGGTGTCGGTATTACCCATTAAGTTGTGATCATTCAATTAATGTGACACGGGTAATGGAAACGTCTCTATTAGCACATATTTGGGTCAAGTTGTGCGCGTTAAGTGGTGCGGGTTAATAATATATATGTAGACACCAATTAAAGGCCCAATATGGTTCCATCTATTATGATGGGCTATGATGGAATCTGGGCTATGATGGAACCGGGGCTTATAAATATGTGGTCAAGGTCCCCACTCCAAATGCTAGCCTCTTTTTTCATACCATCCCATCATGTGTGAAACTAAGGTCAAGATCGAGAGAAGGGTTTTGGAGGCGGAAGACCAATAACCACGCACTAAGGTTTTCATCTTCCATGGCGACAGGTACGCATTCGGTATTATTTTCTTCAATGGTTTGACATGAGATATTGGGTTTAGGGTTTCTTAATTACGAAATCCTACACACACTACAAGAAAATACAAGTTCGCCGACTAAATTTTTAGTCGCCAAATGTCAGATTTTAGTCGCCCAAAGGTTTCAGTGACTAAATTTTTGGTCGCCAGGTTCGTCGTTGACACTTGGTCTGGGAAAGTTTTTCTCGACTAAAAATTTTTGTTGGCGAAAAAAATAACTTATGCCGACTAAATTTTTGTTGGCGAAAATGAACAACTTTTCCCGACCAAATATTTTGTCGGCGAATGTAAATTTTTTTCAGAATTTTTCAGAATTTTTTTAAAATTTTTTTCGATTTTTCAAATTTTTTCGATTTTTCAAAAAAATTTATAATTTTATTTTTTATTTTTTCCCGACGAAATATTGTTCATTAAATGTAAATTTTTTTTTCAAATTTTTCAAATTTTTAATTTTTTCGATTTTTCAAAAAATTTTATAATTTTATTATTTTTATTTTTCCAGACAAAATATTTGTCGGTGAATGTAAATTTTTTTCAGATTTTTTTCGATTTTTCAAAAAGAATTTATAATTTGATTATTTTTATTTTTTCCCGACCAAATATTTTGTCGGTGAATGTAAATTTTTTTCAGATTTTTTTTTAATTTTTTTTCGATTTTTCAAAAAAAAATTATAATTTTTATTTTTTTATTTTTTGTTATTATTTATTATTTAAATACCGCCACGTGGCTAACTGCTCGAAATTCAGACCCTTACACTACCCAGACTCGAACCCGGGACCTCTGGGTTCCTTGACGCGCGCGCGAACAAACCACGCTACCAGCTAACTTGTGATTGTAGGAAGAACAACTAATATTTATACTATGCTGCGCCCAGAATCAAGAATTTTTTTGCTCAGATCAAGCCTTTCCCGGTCATTTTTTTTGCCGATTCTTTGCGAGGACCCTCAAAAATACGTTTTGAACATATTGAGCGGCTCGGATCATCATAATCCTATTTCCATCGTGTGGCTATAGTACATTTACACTATAAAACATTAGCTTTTTGTCGAAAACTGCTCCGATCAAGCCCTTCCCTGTCATTTTTTTTGCCGATTCTTTGCGAGGACCCTTAAAAATTACGTTTTGAACACATTGAGCGGTTCGGATCATAATAATCCTATTTTCATCGTGTGGCTATAGTACATTACACTATGGAACATTAGCTTTTTGTCGAAAACTGCTCGGATCAAGCCCTTCCCGGTCATTGTTTTTGCCGATTCTTTGCGAGGACCTTTAAAAACACGTTTTGAACACATTGAGCGGTTCGGATCATCATAATCCTATTTCCATCGTGTGGCTATAGTATATTACATTATAGAACATTATTGTCGAAAACTGCTCCGATCAAACCTTTTCCGGTAATTTTTTCCCCAATTCTTTACGAGGTTTCTTAAAAATATGTTTTGAACACATTGAGCGGCTCGGATCATCGTAATCGTGTTTCCATCGTGTGGCTATAGTACATTACACTGTAATAGATGACCTTGGTTCATAACTAAGATCCTCTACTGTAGTCTAATATACTATAGCCACACGATGGAAATAGGATTATGATGATCCGAACTGCTCAATGTGTTTAAAACGTGTTCTTAAAGGTCCCCGTAAAGAATTGACAAAAAAAATGACCGGGAAGGGCTTGATCCAAGCAATTTTTGATGAAACTTCTCGAAAACTGCTCAGATCAAGCATTTGCCGTTCATTTTTTTTGCCGATTCTTTGCGAGGACCCTTAAAAAAACGTTTTAAACACATTGAGCGGTTCGGATCATCATAATCCTATTTCCATCGTGTGGCTATAGTACATTTACACTATAGAACATTAGCTTTTTGTCGAAAACTGCTCCGATCAAAGCCTTCCCTGTCATTTTTGTTTGCCGATTCTCAGAGAGGACCCTTAAAAAGCACGTTTTGAACACATTGAACGGTTCGGATCATAATAATCCTATTTTCATCGTGTGGCTATAGTACATTACACTATGGAACATTAGCTTTTTGTCGAAAACTGCTCCGATCAAGCCCTTCCCGGTCATTTTTTTTGCCGATTCTTTGCGAGGACCTTTAAAAACACGTTTTGAACACATTGAGCGGTTCGGATCATCATAATCCTATTTCCATCATGTGGCTATAGTACATTACACTATAGAACATTAGTTTTTTGTCGAAAATTGCTCCGATCAAGCCTTTCCCGGTCATTTTTTTCCCCAATTCTTTACGAGGATCCTAAAAAACACGTTTTGAACACATTGAGCGGTTCGGATCATCATAATTTTTTTTTATTCCAATGGTTTTACACTCTCCATTTGAACAACTATTAATATCATTTTTTTAACAAAGGCTTAATCTGAACAGGTTTTGATAAAAGAAAACACTTTCATAAGCGTGTTTAGCAAAATTGCTCGGATCAAGCCCTTTCCAATCATAATTTTTATTTTCGGATTTTTTCAGAATTTTTTAATTTTTTTGATTTTTCAAAATTTTTTATAATTTTTCATTTTTTATTTTTAGCGACCAAATATTTTTTCCTCGCCAAAAATTTTTCAGATTTTTTAATTTTTTTCGATTTTCAAAATTTTTTATAATTTTATAATTTTTATTTTTCGTTACTTTTTACGGAGCCTTAATGTAGATTTTTTTTTTTAATTTTTTTCGATTTTTCAAAATAATTTTATAATTTTTGTTTTTTCCGACCAAATATTTTGTCGGTGAATGTAAATTTTTTTCAGATTTTTTAAATTTTTTTCGATTTTTTTAAAAAAGTTTTAATTTTAAATATTTAAATGCCGCCACGTGGCGCCAGCGTGACGGCCACGTGTCTAAGTTCAGATCCTTACACTACCCAGACTCGAACCCAGATCCTCTAGGTTCCTTAGCTCGCGCTACCTGCTCACTTGTGATTGTAGGAAGAACAATGAATATTTGTACTATACTGCGCCCAGAATCAAGCCTTTTTTTGCTCAGATCAAGCCTTTCCCGGTCATTTTTTTTGCCGATTTTTTGTGAGGACCCTTAAAAATACGTTTTGAACATATTGAGCGGTTCGGATCATCATAATCCTATTTCCATCGTGTGGCTATAGTACATTTACACTATAGAACATTAGCTTTTTGTCGAAAACTGCTCCGATCAAGCCCTTCCCTGTCATTTTTTTTGCCGATTCTTTGCGAGGACCCTTAAAAAGCACGTTTTGAACACATTGAGCGGTTCGGATCATAATAATCCTATTTTCATCGTGTGGCTATAGTACATTACACTATGGAACATTAGCTTTTTGTGGAAAACTGCTCCGATCAAGCCCTTCCCGGTCATTTTTTTTGCCGATTCTTTGCGAGGACCTTTAAAAACACGTTTTGAACACATTGAGCGGCTCGGATCATCGTAATCGTGTTTCCATCGTATGGCTATAGTACATTACACTGTAATAGATGACATTGGTTCATAACTAAGATCTTCTATTGTAGTCTAATATACTATAGCCACATGATGGAAATAGGATTATGATGATCCAAACCGCTCAATGTGTTTAAAACGTGTTTTTAAAGGTCTCCGTAAAGAATCGACAAACAAAATGACCGGGAAGGGCTTGATCCGAGCAATTTTCGATGAAACTTCTCGAAAACTGCTCAGATCAAGCATTTGCCGTTCAATTTTTTTGCCGATTCTTCGCGAGGACCCTTAAAAACACGTTTTAACACGTTGAGCGGTTCGGATCATCATAATCCTATTTCCATCGTGTGGCTATAGTACATTTACACTATAGATTATTAGCTTTTTGTCGAAAACTGCTCCGATCAAGCCTTTCCCGGTCATTTTTTTTGCCGATTTTTGGCGAGTTCCTTTAAAAACACGTTTTGAACACATTGAGCGGTTCGGATCATCATAATTTTTTTTATTCCGATGGTTTTACACTCCCCATTTGAACACCTATTAATATCATTTTTTAAAATAAATTTTATTTTTATTTTTGAATGCAATAATTTTCTTTTTTAACAAATGCCTTTAAATAAATTTTTTTTAATGCAATTTATACTATACAAATAAGTTTTTTTTATTCCAATTATTTTACTCTCTCCATTTGAACACTCATTATACAAACAACAACTAATATTATTTTTTAAAATAAATTTATGTTTTATTTTTGAACACAACAATTTTATTTTTTAACAAATGCCTCTTTTTAATAAATTTATTTTTTAACAAAGGCTTGATCCGAACAGGTTTTGATAAAAGAAAACACTTTTATAGCGTTTTTAGCAAAATTGCTCGGATCCTTTCCGATCATATTTTTTGGTGAATTCTTACGAGTACCCTTAAAATCACATTTTAAACACATTGAGCAGCTCGGATCATTGAAATTTGATTGGCCAAAAACAATATATTTTGTTTATAGTCGGCCAAAGAATACATAATTTTTGTTTCTATTAATTACAAAAAATACTTTTGCCCGACTAAAAATATTTTAGTCGGAAAATCAATATTTTTTTGTTTTTTAATTACGAAAAATATTTTTCCCCGACCAAAAAAATTTTGTCGGAGAAAGCATAGGTCAACGGCGACTAAATAAAATTTAGTCGGCGAAAGCTAGGCCAACGGCGACCAAATAAATTTTAGTCGGTGAAAGCATAGGCCAACGGCGACCAAATAAATTTAGTCGGCAAAAGCTTAGGTCAATGGCGACCAATTAAAATTTAGTCGGCGAAGCTTAGGTCAATGGCGACCAATTAAGATTTAGTCGGCGAAAGCATAGGCCAACGGCGACCAATTAAAATTTAGTCGGCGAAGCTTAGGTCAATGGCGACGAATTAAGATTTAATCGGCGAAAGCATAGGCCAACGGCGACCAAATAAAATTTAGTTGGCGAAAGATTAGGTCAATGGCGACCAATTAAAATTTAGTCGGCGAAAGCTAGGCTAACGGCGACCAAATAAATTTAGTCGGCGAAAGATAAGACAACGGCGACCAAACTGATTTTGGTCGGCGAAAGGCAATGCAACGGCGACTAAATTCCATTTAGTCGGGGAATTTGGTCGGCAAAAGTGTTTTTTCTTGTAGTGACATAAACCAGCTTCGGAGACGTCACCACCACTAAAGGGTAAGTGCTCGAAGCAAAGTGTAATTGCATGTGTTTGTTAAATTAATTAGCTCAATGTGCTTCAATAAAGTAAAATCAGGTATGGGTTTGTGCATTGTGATATGTATCATGTACCATCTTTGGCGGAGCCGCAATCTCTACTTAGGAGAGGCCAAACTAGGAGGAGAAAAAAAATCGGCAATATTGATTAAGCATATTAAAAATAGAGTTCATAATTCAATTAAATATGCTAAAAAAGTATTTTGAATATTAAATTCACAAAACATGCATGGTGTCTCTGAAAGTATTATTCCACTTCACATATGGCAAATGGAGCGGAAGTCAAATAGCGGGCACCCTATACTCTATACATCAGGTGAGGTTCAAACCCACCGGCCTCATCCCTTTTCCCACATATAGTACTAGCGTTTGATTTTTCTTGTCAAACAAAAACTTAATTCACTTGTGAAACCCCACCGACCTCATCCCCTTTTCCCATATATAGCTCTGCCTCTTTGTACCATCTTTCTAGTTTCTTGAATCAAGTTTCATAGCTTATCGAGCATCGCAAGATCGATCTTTACCATCATTAATTTATTTTTTGATCTGCATTTAGCATCTTTAATTAGAGTATTGGACTATGTGAAGAAAAGTATGCTTACTGAAAACACCATGGAATGATCCAAAAAAAAAAAGAAACGGAAGAAAACACGACGGAAATTGTGAAAAACTAAGAGTATTT
The DNA here is from genome assembly GCA_025413875.1 of Rhododendron molle. Lineage (NCBI taxonomy): Eukaryota > Viridiplantae > Streptophyta > Magnoliopsida > Ericales > Ericaceae > Rhododendron > Rhododendron molle. The sequence continues at coordinate 50,275,197 of CM046392.1, forward strand.
GTGATAAACCGCAACCTAGCATTTGAGAATACTGATATTTTAGAGGTACTCTGTATCATTACTTAGTCACCCTCGGCTTATTTTGTTCAGGGACGAGATCGTTCGAGTAGGAATCCTTACCCTGTTTTGCACGACATCATATATTGGTAGGCAAGTTTCCGAATACCTCAGCTACATGAATTTTGAAGTGTATAATTACATACAGTTTTAATTATGCATTTTCATAAGATGAATGTGCAAGTTTATAATATTCATAGGACTTATATGGGATATGGTTGTTTGGCTAGGGGCCTAATTAGTTCACAGTTTATTTCTATATACGATTATAGAATTTGTTTTAATTGTTTTGTCAGTTCCAAGGTAAACTTGTAACTTTGTGTTACCTAATTTTCTGATTTCTACCCAATCGACGGGAAATTGTTTTGTGGTTTGCTGGAATGTGAGTGTGGAAAAGTGGAGTTTGGTTCCTTGCCGTATTTCAGGACTTCTTTGGAAGCAAATTATGAAGTGGATGGAATATGGAAGAAGAAAAATAAATGGACTTTATTAATCTTCAAGATAGAAGAACAATCAACTGAGACAGTTGAATGAATGATTACAAGTTACTTCTACTCCTAGAAAAGAAAAGATAAAGGCCTGTTGGCGTTGTTTGTGTGTCTTAAAACTGCTGCTAACTTGTGCTTAAATAGGCCTTCTTTTATTTAAATTCGAATTCTCCCTCCAAAGTAGCAGTTGGTTCTCTTTTCACGCCTTTGAATAATTTCCACGAGCACTGATACAAATAATTTCCATATTGTAGAACTGTAGAACTGTTCCATGATTAGGCAAAATTGCCCCTTTGATCGTGGGGCAACTAAATACTACTTCTTTGGACACTTCCCACTACTCTTCATTCTTCTAATTTGCTTCCAAATGTCCAAATAACTTCCTTTCAACTTCAAAGTGTGTAGGAGCACGACAAGTGTCTTCCATGCAAGTAACAATAATAGAAATACTAATACTAGTTCTAATACTATTACGAAATAATAAAATAGGAAGCATTCTCATAATCGCCACCTTTCGGTCGATCGGTCGATCATCGACAGGCTGTAAATATATGGTACAAACACTTTGGTATTCGAAAATCTCACCTGAACTTGTTTACACCTTTTCAAGCGAACACTTGTAAGGGACAATATTTAGCATTGGACACTAAGTTGGCTATTTCAGTTTCATGTCATTTAGTAATTTTAGTCACTTGAATTGTGAGCATGTAATTATATGGCATGACATGGTACTTGTCTATTTGCCGTTCTTCTAATTGGGATTAGCGAACCCGATGGTTTGTAATAAATTTAGCTCATACTATTTATCTTTCAGTGTTCAGTAAATAGAAGCTTTGGAGTAAGAGTTAATTAATAACGATTGGAGGAAAAGTGAGAAATTTTTTGAACAGAGATGAATCTAGAAATATAGAGGTTTGTGATTATTTTTTGAATCAAGAGATATAGCAGCAGCTGCACTGTACCAAAGCGCGAACACGCCTCGCTTCGCGCTTCAGCAGGCCTTTGGGACAAAATCGTCCATATGACGATCGATTTTCAGGAAGAATATTTAGAAGCACTGAGTCCTCGAGAATGCAGACATGATGATACAGGCTTTAAGGTATACTTATTTCATTTGGAGTCAAAATCATCCTTCCGAATCCGATTTCCACGTAAAATTTCACACATCGAGCGCTCAAGCATGTATACTTGTGGGATAAGGCGAAACGTCGAAACAGAGTCCGGTACAGAGTTTATGTGCTGCGACATGCCTGCCCATATGATAATTTGGGGTACCAACGGTTGAGGTTCAAATCTTACGCCTTACTTAACTCTCTAAGCCCTTGAGCTTGTTTAACATGAGGGAATTCCAATCAATTGTGCTACCATATAATAGCTATTTCAATGTCGACATCCAATCTGACTTGTCAAAGATGGAGAAATGGCTACCTACTACAAACATCCAATATATATATATATATAGCACCTTCCCAGTAGTTGCTCTGATGGAAAAATTAATACATCACTCACGTCCGACGACAGTTAACAAGAATTTCCAATTAACACACCAATAAGGACAAGAGCTTGAGCGTACACGCCAGAATTCCAGATTAATTACTATCTTGCATAGTAGACTGAGAATGTGTTAGAGCAGTCGAAACGAGTTAAAGCTCCTAACCGGACCATGGGACGATCATAAGCCCTGAATTCGAAGATATGATGTGTGAATTTTGCAGCGCTCTTTGTGTAGCTTGTTCATTAAACGAAACAAACTGCTCGTGAGCAGCTCGTGGTTCGGCTTGTTAATACTCTCAGCTTAATTGGCCCAGCTCGTTTGAAGAGGCTTGTTAACTAAATTAGCTAGACTCGGTTCGTTTAGGGCTAGACTCGTTTACAAACGAGCTGAGCTAAAACTCGAGTTTTAGACTTGTTTAGTAAATGAGCCGAGCTCGAACACTACAATGCTCGGCTCAGCTGGTTTGCACCCCAAGATAATTAAGTCATGTATCCTTGTATCGGTGCCAACATTTGGATCCATAATTACATGCCCTTTTATCTTCAGGTTTGAACACTTGTTGCAACGAAGTAGAACCGGCATCGCCAGCATTGGATGGTATGCAATCATATACTGAAGTTGATGATGAGATTAACTGGGTCTACATAATCGCTACGTTGGGGTATACAGTGGGGTTTGGAGTTATTGTTGGGCCACTTTTATATTCGAAAAGACGGAGACAATGCTACTACAAACCTGTCGATAGAGTTACTGCGAGGATTCTCCATCATCGAGAGCAGCAATCAAGAAAGTATGATTTTCTAACCACCTTCGGAGACGCCAGCACCACTGAAGGGTAAGTTTAATTTGTTTTTTTTTCTTGTTTCGTATAAGTAAAATCAGGTAAGGGTTTACGTCCATTGTGTGGCAAGATAATTGGGATACGAATCGTGTATCATCCTTCTAGTTTCCTAAGTCAAGTTCGTATCATAGGGCCAATTATGTACAGTTTTAATAATTAATTTTCAAAACATATGTAGCAAGCCGAACATAATTAACCATGTTCGCTCATGCTGAACTCGACCTTTGCCAACATATTTGTCCAAGGGTCGCTGAAGGCAGAGCCCACGCTCGGCCACTCTTGGGAACATGGCCCGTCACTATGCTGTTCCCACATGATCGCTTTCAGGCTCGGCCACCAACTATGCTCGGCCACCTTCGGGGGTAGTCCGTGTGCGGGTCCTTATCGCCCGTCCTTCTATCGGGCTCGGCCAAGTGCGTGCTCGGCCACCCGCAAAGCACAGTGACAATTGGGGCTTGGCCGCTCACTCACTTGCATGCCTTTCCCACGTGCAAAAACGGTTACGCAGAAGGATAATGATGAGCGCACATGGGAGTGTCAGCTCACGCCCAAAACGGTTATCAGATCTATTTAGTGACGTCACGGCAACGTCACTCGACCCGTGCGAGGCACATGCCCGTACTTGGAGAGCAAGCTAAGGAGGCTCTATACATACCAAAGGATGACAACCCTAAAGAGGTACATGCTTCTACACACACTCAAACCCTAGTCTCTTACCTTCTTCTCTGCATACACTTATCCTCTCGCCGGAGGGCATTGCCGGGGAAACCCCAGCCTGATCTTTAGTCGTGCGTTCATTTTGCAGAGTGGGCAGAGCGGCTAGGCAACTCACCAACCAACGGAGGAAGGACATGGATCAAGGTTCATGGGCCACACAACATAAATGTGGAAAGTTTATAAGATGTTTATTTCAGCTAGTCTAAAGATGTTTTATGCAGCTTCTAAACAAATAATGCCACGGAAATAACAACATATAATTTGTATGAATTTGCTATTAATTTTGGATAGTGATGCATCATGTACACTGGGATGGGCAATAGAATAAAAGGGTGGCATGACAGGGATAGCTTCCCACCGGATGTTTACCTTGCCGTCGAATGTGCGTCATAGATTTCCTATTGTATACAATATTGTTGTTTGGCTTCGGGCCTATTTTAGTTCACAGGTTATTTTTGCGATTTTAGAATTTGATTCAATTGTTGTTAATTCATTCCCGTGGTAAACTTGTAACTTTAGTATTCTAAAACTCACATGGACTAGTTTATCTCTTTCCAGGCAATCACGTGAAGGGGACAAGATTTAGCATTGGGCACTAAGTTGGTTATCCCTGTTTTATGTCATTTAATAATTATAGTTACTTGAATTGTGAGCATGTTATAATGTACAACGTAAATAATCTCTTTTATCGATTGAAAAATAAAATAAAAACAACAACTGCAAGCATGGTATAATATGGCAACACATGGTACTTTTCTATTTTCCGCTTTTCTAGTGGGCTTAGCAAACCCGATGATTTGTAATAAATTGAACTTGTACTATTTATCTGTCAGTGTTCAATAAATAGAAGCTCTAGTGGATATTTTCAATTATTTTCAATAATGCTTTCGCATTTTATTTAAGTGATAATCTCTTAACCGGTGGAAATTAAAGGTTGTGTTCGGTTAGACTAATAGGCCGGTCACGGATTCATAGACCCCCGGGTTTCGGTTGTGAAAAATCTGAAAAAGAAGAGCTATGTAGCATCCTTCCTATTCCAATAGGTCCTCTCCCAGTTTGGTACTTGGGACTTGGGAGTGCCTTTGATATCCGCCTAAGAAGCTCACGATTACCAGGAGGCTATGAATAAAAACCTAAACCCTCCTCCCCTGTTTCAGGCTATGCAACTTTTAAGTCAAAAAGATGTAAGATGAAGCAAAAATTTCCAGTAAAATTTCCAAAAATTACAAGACCCTCATGCAAGCTGTGACAAACACGGCCAAGGTCATCATACGTGTCGTAGTTACCAGCCAAGAAGCAGGGGCTTAACTATATAGAGGAAGAGTGGCACGGCCACCCCCGTTTCCAAAAAAATAGTAGTGCTATCTTATGCAAACAGATTATGCAACTAATCGGTATGCAAACAACTTGATTTTTCACGCAAACGTTAGAAAAATAGTGATCTAAGAGATGAATGGTTCGGATCGTTAAGAAAACTCTCAACAACTTTTATTTATAGACCACAAAAAATTGATTCAAGTCGTTATTTGTTTATAACAAAACACAAAAGATCATTATTGCGCTCACTTTACACTTAAAACTTTTCTCTTCAAATTTTAGCGAATAAATGTTTAACAACACCAGTAGAGTTTCATTAAAAAATGCCACCCTCGAATAAAACTTGGCCCTGCCACTGCCTAGAGGTATCATGATGACTTGATTTTTACTATTTTCTATATATATATATATATATAGTCAGGATCCAGCAAGGGATCCCTTAAGGGTCAAACCGTGCGGACCTCCCCTTCCCAATGGAATTGCGACGATCTGAACTGTTCACGTTCTTAACACATTGAACGGCTTGGATCGTCACAATTCGATTGGAAAAGAGGAGGTTCGCACTATATGCAACATTAACCACTGCCCATAATGCATTTTCACAATTTTTCCACGACGAACACCATTTTCACATTTCGAAATTTAGACTCATCCAACAACTGCAGTACGGTTGCAGCATTCTACCATGTTCTCATCTTCTTAGAATCCCCTAAGATGGAATGGTATATCTCCTCTTTAAACACCAAATCAAAATACAAACAGACTGGTCAAATATGGAGAAATCACATCATGAACAAATATCTAACATAGCAACATCCCAATAACTTCTCCGATGGAAAAAAATGTATTGATTAGACATGACTAATAAAATTAGGAATGTGGTGGGTAGGGTAAGGCAGTTGCCCGGGCTCATTCGACCCTCGGTCTGCCCTTGTCTACTGACAAAAATCGAACAAGACCATCACATAATGAGGAAAGTCCACTTTCACTCCCTGTGATTATCGGCATGTGCGGATACCCCCCTTATGGTTTAAAACTGGCCACATAACCTATCTATGGTTTTGAAAATGTGCGAATAGACCCCATGCCGTCATGTTTTCCATCCATATTAACGGACACAGCATTAAAAGACCGTTATACCCCCATTACATCCCTTGATTCTTCTTTTTTTTTAAATCTAACCACACCATCCCGTATACTAAAAATTAAATCCAAACCATTGATATTGTAAATTTTGACGAGTACTACGTCTATGCCAAAATTCAAGTCAATCAAAAAATGAAAGCTCATGGTCAAATCGATTTTGTTATGAAATTAAAATTTCAAATTTGAATTTATTAAAAATTAGATCACTTGGTTATTGATGCCTGATCGAGATGATTTTTTACAAAGATACTCTATTCTTTATTTAATACATTATGAACGACTCAGATTACATTCTAGATCGAGGTGTATGAGATACACCTCCGTTAATATGGATGGAAAACATGACGGTAGGGAGTCTATCCGCACATTTTCAAACTCACAGATAAGTTATGTGGTCAGTTTTGAACCATAAGGGGGGAATCCGCACATGGCGATAACCACAGGGGGTGAAACTAGACTTTCTTCTCACATAATAATAGAAACACAAAAATCCATGAATTTCCCATAGTTCGGACATTATGATCATACCGGCTTTCCTAACGGAATGAGATTTTGATGGCCACGAAATCTGTTTTCCATCCATATTTCTTAGTATTACCCGAATCGCTTAATGCAGGGAAAAGGAAGTGTGTTCACCATACGAATATGCACCATCTCTATTCCCTGATCCTTTCCTTCAATCCATTCCTGAAAATTTTTTTTGCTGCCAAGTGATGTGCATTTACAGTATTTGATTGGAATCGCTCCCCTGTTTTAAACAGAAAGGAAGGGGACATGTATATTCGCGGTTACTGTGTGCACGAAGGAAAATTGTGAGCTGCTGTATTTTTCGTCCGGACCATCGAGACGACTTTAGTAGGGTTTTCGCAGATTTTATTTTATTTTATTTTTAATGTTATGTTTTGGCGGAGGCTATATAAAGGGGTTTTGTAGCATTCATTTAGGGGAAGATGAAGACCCGTGCAAAATAATTCGATTTACGTGTAAGTTTAGGTATACTTTTTGAACCGATTTTATAACTAAGAATTCATTTCGGTTCAATTGTGCGCTTTCAAATACAAGTTATACAATGGTCTTTTATAATTGTGCTTGGATTTCTGTGGCTGTGCTTGGATAATTGAGATAAATTATACTCGTAAGACGGATCGTACTATTACACAATCCGTGAGAGAGACATGTTGTAACAATGTAGTGGTTCTTGCTATGAGATAGTCCATACCGGTTAAAAACTCATCTATTATCTTGATGATTATCGATAGGGTTTGTAAGCCCCTAGCGATAATTCATTATGATTCGAATGATAACCCTAGCTTATACATATTATTACTTTTTTTTTCTTTTTATCCCTTAAACTATGCACATTTTATCTACTTAGTCCTTAAACTATCAATTTGATGGCAGAAATTCAAAATTTGGATGGAAAATGTCATGTAAGGCCCTATTTGGATCTTGTAAAGCAGATACTTGATTATAAGAGCCTTAGAGATAAAAATTAATTACGACCCATCAGGATAAAATAATCAGAAAAATAAGAAATTTGTACTGGTTCAAACAAATTGAAAATTAGAGCTCTTAATTTTTTTATAAGGTTCATATATTAGAATCTTACGTGACATTTTATAGAGACTGACACATACATATTTTTTTTTTAAAAAGACTGAATTCTTTATATAGAATTTAGATTGTTTCTATATTAAAAATATGGTTAAAAATTAAGGTATCCAATTTTCAATCAATGTGAACCGATGCGAAGATCTTATTTTTCTAATCATTTTATGCTAAAAGGTTATACTTAATTTTTTTTTCTAGAGCTCTCATAATCAAGTATCTGCTCTAAAACGACCCAAATAAAAAGAAGATATCTAATTATGATAAAAATAATAATATCTTTGCATCGTTCCAAACAGATTGAAAATTCGAGTACTTAATTTTTTTAGAAGGTCTATATACTAAAAAATATGGTTAACAAATTAGTGCTCCAATTTTCAATCTGTTGAAACCAGCGTAAAGGTCTTTTTTTTTATCATTTTATCCTGAATAGCCATAATTAATTTTTATCTGTAAGATTCTCATAATCAAGTATTTGCTCGATCTACAGGGTCCCAAACAGGCCTTACATGACATTTTCCATCCAAATTCCTAGCTTCCGTTATCTATTGGATCACTAAGTAGGTAACTGTATAATAGTTGAGGGGATGAAATCGTCAAATTAATAGTTTATGGACTAAGTAAAAAAAATGTGCATAGTTTGAGGGATAAAAAGAAAAGCAAAAACTCTTATACATAACATTGTTACATGGTCGGGGTAGATTTCAAACCCCTAAATTAATCTTTTCTTCATCAGTTTTTCAGTCACTTTGCTTTCTTAATGGAACTAGTTAGTCAATATTCCTGGAGTATATGTACAGTATGCTTTCTCCTCTCACATTACATGTGGGACCCACACAGAGGACACATGAGGGAGGAGGAAGTATACTATTCGTATACTCCAGGAGTATTGAATAACTACTCCAATTTTTAATGTCTGAATGTGTATTGAGAGAGAGATCTAGAGAGAGAGAGACTTGTAACAGTATTACAAATGACACTAGCAAAAAGAAATCATGCGTATCACCAAACAGATGACAAAACAGTTGCAATAAAAAAGAGCAGTAGATCGATACACTGATACTCCTAGCAAAACACCAGGACAAGAGTACCACGTACTAACTCCATTATTACCAAAAAGTGTATTAATTCTGTGAAAACTACAAAATTTTCACGTATCATAGAAAGGGTAATGTTCACCCTCATTATTCAAAGGAGGGTGAACAAAATTATTCTCGAGTCACGATGCTCGATCATGAAGTAGTGGAACCCAGTACCCCACGAGGACTTCTGTTATTCATGTATATATATGCTTCTTTCTTTCTCTCTCTAGCTATAGCTAAATAGCCCTCACCGCACCCTGCAACAAAACAAGTTTTCAAAAATCAAACATGGAGTTGTAGCCATATAGTTTGGTCCAATTCTTAATTTTGATGAAAAAGATATTATCAATGTTAAGATCCAGTACTTACCATCTTATCAAAACATGCAGCTAGTGATAAAGGCGAAATTCTATTTCCTTATATTAAAGCATAACATGCCCCAGGCGCCACGTTTCAACCCACGTGAGCAGGATGCTGACCCACGACCAACAACTACCATCAGTACTATTTTCATAGCACTACCAACACTAGTTTCGCACAGATTTGTTATTGTTCAATTTAAAGTCTTCTTGTCCGGATTAAATATGCACCGGTTATAAAATTTTGATGAAAAAGATAACAAAAAATTTATACATATTGCATAGAACAAACGTAAAAGTAAAATCCTAATAAGTTATTTAATCTGGTAGGCTTGCAAAAAAAAAAAAACCTTTATCAGGTATTACTTTTGACAGCCGACTAAAAATCAATACTTTGAATAAGTCATAAAATTATAATCCCCCGTCCCAAATTGCTTGTCTCCTATGAAAAGTCAAGTAATTTTCGGATCAAAAAATAAAGTACTCACAAGCATCATTTTTTAAGTTTCTTTACAACAAATTAAAGTGCTTCATGAGCTCTTTAATATGGTACAGAGAAATTTTGAAAATTATGCACAGAAGTATTTTATTTTTGAAAAATTTATAAAAATGGTCCTCCTAGTTTCATCCGAGTCTCATTTTCGTCCTTCAAGTATCAATTGTAACTCTTTTGACCTTCAAGTTTAGTTTTCGTACCAAATCAATCCAATTGATAACTTCTATCAGACAAATTGGATGGAAAAAATTGCATTAATCGCAGTTTGGACGTTGCAGTTCATGCCAAGTTGGTCAAATTAATAACGTTTGACCACAATCTGATTTTTTTTCTATCCAGTTTGGCTGACAGATGTTATCAATTGAACCAATTTGATACGAAAACCAAATTTGAAGGTCAAAAAAGTTACAATTGATACTTAGATGACGAAAATGAAACTCAGATGAAATTAGAAGGATCATTTTTATAAATTTCCCTTTATTTTTTTGTATTAAAATTGTACGTCTTTTCATTGAAGACTAACAATTTGGGACAGATGGACTACTATTTTTTAAATAATATATTACATCTTCGTGTCGATTATCTAGTCATGTATCGGCTGATATTGTTAGCCGTTATTGGCTAATACGTACAAATAGTAAGTATTTGAGAGGAAGAGAGAGAGAGAGAGAGTTACTTGGAGCAGTCAATGGAAGGGCCAATCTTGATAGGAAGGAGGAGACCACATTTACCGGGGAGGGAAGAGGCGAGACCTAAGTTGAGACCAGATATCCCAGTGGCAGCAGACTTAAGGCAATTGCAAACCGTCTGACGGTCAGGTGTGGTCTTGGCCGCGTTTCTTAGGGATGTGACCCCGTTGCAGCAGGCCGCCGGCACGGCCCCACCACTGCCCTTCAGGTAGGAGAGGCATGGGGTAAGGCTTGACACCACCTGGCCGCACGATATTGCTGCCTCGGCTTGGGGTGCAGCCACCACCATGCACATTAGCACCACCACGCAGGCCACCTTCTTCACCATCTTTTCTGTCGACCTAGCCATTTTCTGACAAATAACAATAAAATGGAACTCTCTCTTATCACAAAACTGTGTGTGTGTTTGTGTGTGGATGTGGGTGTGGTAAAGTTATACTGGGATGTGTTTATATATAGCAGTGGCCAGGAGGGAGCAAAGAATGTCACGTTCTCGCGCGACGACATAATTATGTACATCACCTCTTAATTATCTCTCAAATGCTAATACTAATACTACTATTAAGCAATTACGCTACGTACACACAGTAATCCAAACACGACCCATCACATACATGATATATGTGGGACCCGCACAATCCAAACACATCCATGAATTTGCCAGAGTTTTGGACGCCGAAAAGGCAAAGTATAACACGAACACTAGGGACAAAGACCTGAGTTTAAATTCTACACAGTCCCTCCGTACTTGTAGATTGGGTTAAACGGCCACCCAATGGTTAGCCGACACATCATCGAAATCAGCAGAAAGGTGGGGCTCCAATTTAATGCGCCTCTTCCCATTTTAATTGTTGGGCCCGGAGTATCCTCATAAGTTTGGTTACACAATATCACTTTTTCTAACCGCTCTAAAAACAAACTTGCGGGTACGATATCGAATGTCATAAAAGAATTAATTGAAACCCTCCCTAACCAATTGAATTGAGGTGAGATGATGGAAAAGAGGTCCGATGAGTGGTATTAGAGGAGAAATTTGTTGTAACTGTTTAAATCCCAAATTATTCTTCTAGAGGAGTAATTTTTCGGCGCCGGGTGGGTATATCTACGTGGTACTCGCTCAGCACATCCGATCCGTTCAATACACTTTTAGACGGCTCAGATTGAAATCCTCTCTTTCCTCTCACCCCAACACTTTCTCTCTCCAAATCTGAGCCGTCCAAAAATGCAATGGATGGCTCGGATGCATGCGTCGAGCGGGCACTATGTGGTAGCTACCCAGCACTGAAAAAAATTTCCCTTCTAGAGTATGAAGCTTCATTTCAAGAGTTTTTTATGAAAACATCCCTCAAACTATCACTACTTCTTTTACTTCGTCCTCAAACTATCAAAATATCCTACTTAGTCCTCAAACTATCCAATTCCCACCTATTTAGTCCTCCTCCTAACAGCATCTAAAATTTTGGACGGCAAAATCACCATGTGCGAACCACGTGAGCTTTTTAAAGGGCACAAATGATATTTCACCTTTCTCCTTGCAATCTGGCTCCGAACCAAATTTTCTTCCCTCCAATTTGGGTTCTATATAAGCCTTGACAGAGAGGAAAAAAACAGAGCCCGCCCTTACTCCCTTACTTGCATTCCCAGCCATGCCTTCCAAAATCTGAGCCCTCCCCTTACCTACATCCCCCAGTCATGGCTTCCTCTTCCTCTTCTAACATATTGAGAAAATGTTCTAAACAGGTCTGAAATGGCATAAGTGCAGAAAATGCAGAGGACACTACAATGGATTCACAGTTCCCATAAAAAGTCACACCTGCTCTGAAAAATTGAATCAAAACTTGCAGGTTGGCTACACAACTTGAAGTGCAGGTTGCTAGAAACAATATCAAAAGGCAGATTAAACCAAAACGTGACCACAAACTGCAGATCAAATTGCAACTGAAACTGCAACCAAACAGGTCATAAACAGGTTCCAAACATCTGGCTCAAGTCACTAAAGCAGTAAAAACAATATGTTTCAAAACCGAGGCACTAAAGCAGTCAAACAAACTGCTAAGAAACTGCATAAACATGTTACAAAGCACATCTTGCTCCACGTGCCCTACCTCACCACTGAAAGACACCGAAAGGCCGCCCGGCTTGCCTAATAGCCTTCCAAAGAGAAGAACAGAGCATATACAAAATTTCTCTCTCTCTCTCTCTCTCTCTCTCTCTCTCTCTCTCTCTCTCTCAGGAACACATCGCCCAAAAAAGAAGTTGAAGATCGATCATTAAGGTTAATTGACTCCATCTCTAAAGATCGATCGACTTCAGCAATTGAAAGTGATAGGAGCAATAGGCATGGGTTCAACAAGGTCCTCGGCTCCAGCATCTCTTTGGGGTTTATTCGAATTCCTACACCTTTCAACAGTCAAATTACCCCGTGGACCTTAATTGAAAACAATTTGGGTTGATATCTGTAAGAGAAAAAACACACATTTTATTACTAACTAAACCATAACCATATTATACTACGAATGGGGGACCAGAATACACAACAAAGTGGGGGACCATCAAATTAGAAGGACTCAACAAAGATGATTAAATTCAGAACACTTTTGATTAAAAATCCAAACATGCATGAGACTGAAATCATCAAAAAGAGCATAAATTTCCATACATTGTCATAAAAAAAACAACTAATTTACTAACCCTATGCAAACAACTTGCAGTTGGGGACTGAATCATCAACTAATTTTGAAAATCCTAATTTATAAGAATAGTTAAGTCCAGACAACTTACAGTTGGAGAAATAGCCATTTCCTTCCCTCAACCTGTCATCTCTTGCCACAGGATTCCACACCTAAGTGCAGACAACTCCTCGGTTTAAGCTCTTCAATCTATCAATGCCCTGGATTTGAAAAAAGAAAGAAGAGAGAGAGAGAGGACGTCGTGTTGGGTGTTCTGCATTCTGTCGTAATGAGGTATGAGAGAGAGAGAGAGAGAGAGAGGTTTATTTGAGATTGCAAGGGAAAAAGGTGAAATACCATTTGTGCCCTTCAAAAAACTCACGTGATGATTTTGCCGTCCAAAATGCTAGATGCCGTTAGGAGGAGGACTAAAGAGGTGGGAATTAGATAGTTTGAGGACTAAGTAGGACATTTTGATAGTTCGAGGACGAAGTAGAAAAAGTAATGATAGTTCGAGGGATATTTTCATAAAAAACTCTTATTTCAACTATGACCGGGTCGGAATTGCTTCTAATATGATTACAAATTGCACGTCAAGAATATTGAAGTTCGTTGTTCTTCTTTGTTTGGGGTGACGTGAACAATTAAAGGAAATGAGATGAATGCTTTTCAGACGTAATTCGTTCAAGGTGAAAATTAAAAAGTAAAAAATTTTGAACGAAATTCAAATTTTTTTGAATAAAGACGAAAAAAGTGGCTTATTTTTTTTTTTTTGATCGGCAAAAGATGAAAATTTTATTAAAAACGGGGAGAGGGGAGAGGGAATCAGACAAAAAGTTGGAAAACACCACTAACGGGCACAGGCCCAAACACCAAAGGGTCTACAAGGGATTACAATAAAGAAACAATAGAGCCCAACCCAACGCCCAAGTAAAACAATACAGTCCAAACACCCAAATTCCGGCCCAACCTGGACCGGCCCACCCAAGCCGCTTATTGGCTTATTTTCGTCTTTATTCAAAAAAAATTGGATTTTAATCAAAATTTTTTACTTTTTAGATTCCTCTTGTCATGAGGATGCAATAATTCTCAAAAAAATGATGATAAATCAAGTGATACGAAAAAAATTTTGAATAAGGACAAAAAAGAAAAACAACCTAATTAATTATGAATTAGATTTTCAAAATCCACAAGTTCCTTGAAATGGCTTTGAATGTTTGGCTTCTCTGTCCAATCTACACGGAGAAGACTGTGTAGAATTTAAACTCCAATTAAAAAATATTCAAATTGAAGCAATTCCAATTTAAACTCCATTGATGCGGTGTGAACAGAATACTAGTCTTGAGGACCGTACGTACAAGTGATTAAGCAAAAGGGGGACCCAAGACGACTTCCGAAGTACTAGTCTTTTGAGGACAGTATGTACAAGTGATCACACATCAAAGGAAATATCATGGAACCTTCACAGGACATAGTTTTCAACACAACTGCACGTGTAAATTATGGGATTTTCCCATTATTTGTAATATAGGACGGTGTGCTTAATTGCAAGAAGCAGGAGCGAAATTGGGGGCAGGTGAGGGGGAGCGAGATGATATACAGGAATCTAACGTTAATAGCCTCTATATATAGGAGGCGGGGGGCCTGCTCCCCCCTTTCTGCTCCCCATCCTACTCCGCCCGGAGTGGGGCCCACTCCGAGTCTCGCTCCAATGATCGGGATCGTTCACTTTGTAGAGCTCGTCGAGTAGAACAACCATGCAAAAAATCATCTTAATTGGATATCATTAAGTGCCTGATCGGAACCCATATAACTCTCGGTAACTCTCGGTCTATGGGTTCAAGTGGATTTGATCCAGTGTTTCGGATCCATTCTTTTCAAGATAAAAAGGTTCCGATCAGGCACTTAATGATATCCAATTAAGCTGATTTTTTGCATGGTTGTTCTACTCGACGAGTTCTATAAAGTGAACGATCCTGATTATCGGAGCGAGACCCGGAGTGGGCCCCACTCCGGGCGGAGCAGGAAAGGGAGCAGGAAGGGGGGGGAGCAGGCCCCGCCTCCCTATTTATAGGAGTGTTAATTTGCGTAACTATACCATTTATATGGATTAAAGTACATGTTTTAAGAGCATGTACATCAGTTAGGAATATGAGGCATTTTAATGTAAAATAGAGAAGGAAACTCACAAAAGTCTGCTGCAGCAGCTTAGCAAAACAGGAAGGTATTTTACCTTTCAGAAAAATGCTCGCTTGTTTCCCGAGCAACTGTTCACCTCTCTATCCATTAAAATATTGTTCTTCCTGCAGGTTTAAGAGATAAAGGGAGGTAGATTTAAAGCGGAGCCCAAGAATTAGGCTCCGTTCCGCAAACGAAATAAGCTGCTTATTTTTTAAGAAGGCAATTTCAAGCTCAAAAATAATGTGTTTACGCAAATAATTTATCTACAACTATGGATCTTGTTTAATAGATCTCATCAAGATATTTAATACGGTGCAAAAAAAATTAAAAAATTATTTTTCGTTTGCATTATTTTTTAGTTTGAAAATGTAAAATAAGCTGCTTATTTTTTAAGAAGGTTTCTGGAACGGAGCCTTAAAGCTACGAAGTACACAGAGGCTATTGTAGGGAGGGCTGAAAATTGCCTAGCTTAATGTACTGTTTATAGCAATTTTGGCTCAAATTTTATCTAATTTAGTGTACGTGCTCTAAGACTATTATGTACATAAGTACTCCATATTTTTCATTAGAGCATCTCCAATCCAATACTCTATTTGAGAGTATCAAAATACTCTATTTTATTCATAAAGTGATTTTGGGGGAAATCACTATTCCTATTTACTCCAATCACAAACCTTCTATTTTTCCCTCTAAAATAGAGGAGGCTTGAAAGGATGGGTTGGAGGAGTTCCATACTCTCAAATGGAGGAATAGAACATGGTTTGGAGATGCTCTAAGGATACGAATGCCATTTTAAAAGGTGAATAGTGTTATAGAGGAGATCCTCCATATTTTCTCTCATCTTCTAAATATGGAGGATCAAAATTCCATCCTCTCAAATAAAAGAAGCTTGAGAGTATGGGTTGGAGGAATTGCATACTCTCAAATAGAGGAATAGAACATGGTTTGGAGATACTCTTAGTTTCCTAGTACACATGAACATTCGTAGTTCATTTCAAAAAAAAGAAAAAAGAAAAGAACATTCGTAGTTGTTGTACATTGCGATAATTAACTTAGTTTATATATATAGAAGTTTGCCGATGAAAAAAAAACTTAGTGTATAAAAGTAAATACATTGTACTTGATGGAAAGTGATTTTGGCACTCCTCTTTTCTTTGACTGCACTCTCCTTTTCTCTCCATGTTCATCACCTAATAGAGACACAAAAGAGAATGTCGTTAGAGGAAAGGGGAGTGTCAAAATCACTCCCACTTGAGCAAGTTTGTGTTAATTTTATTGTAGTATCTTAACAGTACGATCATATTCCAGCGTAGCTTTTTTTGCCACCTGATCGATTTGTAAAAGGGATGGGATCCTCTCCAGTTTTTGTCACGGACTGTCAATACAAAATAATACTCTTACGGCCGGTAAGAGGTAATGATACTGCTATTAAAGAAGGAGATCTTGTAAAATGCAATGGTTCTATTGCGGATGTTCCCACTGGAAAGGCTATGCTAGGGTGTGTGGTGTGGGACACTTGCGAGACACCGAAAAATACCTATCTCAAACAGCTACTGAAGAGGATCACATCAGTTAGAATGGTAGCTTCCGGTCTTAAGGGGGATGTTAAGAAAATGAATCTCACATTGCTTAGGAGTAGAATGAGTGATCACTTAATAACATTTGAGACCTCTCCACTTATTGTCAACTGGTTTTGAGATAGTTATAAAGTTTCTACATGGTATCAGAGCGGGGCCCGTTCCACCCGACATTTTATAAAATTCACAATTCACACCCCGCGATGACAGACTAGCGAAAAGACTGCATGATGATAGGACCCAAAAAGTGGCCACACATGACAGATCTCAAACGCGGCTGCACGTGAGAAGGGATGTTAAGGAAATGAATCCCACATTGCTTGAGAGTGGAATGAGTGATCATTTAATAATATTTGAGATCTCTCCACTCATTGCCAATTAATTTTCAAATGGATATGAAATTTCCACACCCCGCGATGACGGACTAGCGAAAAGACTGCATGATGATAGGATCGAAAAAGTGGCCACACGTGACAGATCTCAAACGCGGCTGCACGTGAGAAGGGATGTTAAGAAAATGAATCCCACATTGCTTGAGAGTGGAATGAGTGATCATTTAATATTATTTGAGATCTCTCCACTCATTACCAATTGATTTTCAAATGGATATGAAATTTCCACAAAGAACGACAGAAGACGATGAAAGAAAAAAGAAAAAAAAAAAGAGTATATTAAAGTTGGGAATGTGGACATCATATCTTTATTCTTGCCTACATATTTAATTAGCCCATGAGAAAATGAGTCAAATCAACAATCAAAGAGTATAGCTGAAAGGCCAATCTTTTTGAAATAATAAAATAATAATACTCAGGTCCCTTTCTAGAAACATATTTTAAAAAATAAGCAGTTTTTTTTTACGTTTTGAAACTTAAAAATAATGTAAATTAAAAATAATTTTTTAATTTTTTTGCATCTTATAAAAGGTCTCCTCGTGATCTTTCAAACAAGATTCATATTGTATAATTTTAAATTTCAATAAACCCATAATTTTTGAGCTTGAAATTACTTTCTTAAAAAATAAGAACTTAAAACCCGTTATAGAACGTGGCCTCAATCCATCCAAATGTGTTAGTCCTTTTGTTTGTGTTATTTTTAATTTGCTTATATCTTCCAATTTATAAGATTTCACATGATTTTACAAATTTTTAATGATGTACATCCCCTATTAATTATCTCTCAAATGATAATAGTACTATTAAGTAAGGCTCCGTTCCAGAAACCTTATTAAAAAATAAGCAGTTTATATCACATTTTCAAACTTAAAATTAAAGTAAATGAAAAATATTTTTTTAATTTTTTTTGCATCGTATCAAACAAGATCCATAGTGCATATTTTTAGATTTCATTTAGCTTGAAATTGCCTTCTTAAAAAATAAGGACATAAAATCCGTTCTGGAACGGAGCCTTAATTATGCTACGTACACAAAATCAAAACACAATCCATCACATACATGATATATATGGGGCCTACACACTACAAGCACATCCATGAATTTGCCATAGTTTTAGACACCGACAAAGCAAAGTATAACACAAACACTAGAGACAAAGACCTGAGTTTAAATTCTACAGTCTCTCCGTACATGTAGAATAGGTTAAAAAGTCAGTCAATGGTAAGCTGACACATCATCAAAATCAGGAGAAAGGTGGGGTCCAATTTAAAGTCTATATAAAAAAAAAAAAAAAAGGTAATCATTAAAATGGAAAATTCTAATTCTTGGTGGTGCATGGATGTGAAAAGTGCACCGGAAGAGGAGCGCAAATAAATTGACTATTCTTGATACTATTCCAAAGCAACCAAATGTTCGTAGGCGTGTGGGAGAGAGAGTATTCCACATTCAGATGCTGGTTGACGAAGACTCTGCAGTCATTGTATATGACATATATACATCTATCTATACATTATTACTAGAATTGTGGGGTCGTTCGATGCACCAGACATTCCGTAAAGAATTTTAATATATTTGAAATCTTTTAATTAGAATATGTAAAGAAACGTATGTTTACGGAAAACACAACGGAAAATATGAAAATTGTGACAAACCGTAACCTACCATTCGGATATACTGAGATTTAAATAATACTCTATAGCATTAGTCACCCCCGATTTATTTTGTTTAGGGACGAGAACGTTTGAGTAGGAAATATCCTTACCTTGTTTTGCACAATATTATAGATTAGCAGGTGATGAGTTTCGGACTACCTCAGTTACATGAATTTTCAAGTTTATAGTGGCCCCGTTTATAGATTATTACTTATCTTGATTAGTTAGCTTTTTCGCTTAAAAAAATAAGATTATATTAAGCTCCAATTCGTAGCTTTTTTACTTATTTGAAGTTGGCAATGTTAGGGATAGACAAAAAAATATTCTTTTACTTAATTCCTAAACCAAATAGAAATTAGATAGGCATCCTACTTATTAGACTTATTTAACCAAACCGAACTTCTATTCACACCTATAAAAAGCTACACCAAACATGTTTACAACTTATTTTAAGTCTTTTAAGTAAGTAATCAAATAATTTGTAGTCAGAGAATCTAAATTATAAGTGGTCGCAAGTCTAAAGATGTTTTTTGCAGCTTCTAAACAAATAATGCCATGGAAATAAGAACGTATAATTTGTATGAATTAGCTATTAATTTTGGATAGGGATGCATCCTGTACTATGTCGTTGGATGTGCATCATAGATTTCATATTGTTCTATGGCTTCAGGCCTATTTTAGTTCACAGGTTATTTCTATGATCGTAGAATTTGATCCAACTGTTGTTAATGCCCATGGTAAACTTGTAACTTTGGTATTCTAAATTCTCAATTGGACTGGTTTATCCCTTTTCAGGCGATCACGTGCTGGGGACAAAATTTAGCATTGGGCACTAAGTCGGCTATCACTTTTTTTTAATGTCATTTATTAATTTCAGTTACTTGAATTGCGAGCATGTTATAATATGGCATGACATGGTACTTTTCTATTTTCTGCTTTTCTAGTTGGGGTAAGTGAACCAGATGATTTGTAATAATTTGTGCTTGTACTATTTATCTGTCGGTGTTCAATAAATACAAGATCTAGTGGATATATTCAAAAATGCTTTCGCATTATTATTTCAGTGATAGTCTCTTAACTGGTAGAAATTAAAGGGTCATGCGGCAGGTTAGACATAGAGGTCGGTCACAGATTTGTAGACCCCCGGGTTTGGGTTGTGAAAAATCTGAAAACTATGTAGCATCCTTTCCTATTCCAGTAGGTTCTCTCCAAGTCAGGTACTTGGGATTTGGGAGTGGCACCTTTGATATCAACCTAAGAAGCGAGGATTGTAAAATCTAAGGGAATTTGTCCTGGTGACATTAGCACATGACGAAAGTATTTATCAGGGACGGGAATCCCCTCCGAGAGGAAGGCGATCCCCGAGGATGGCTCCATTGAAGATCCTTGACCAGATTTATCGATGACCGGCTAGCAAGGAGATGGAGTATTTAGAGAATTTTTGTAAAGGGGTTTTGGGGCATTGGTTGGGCCAAGTTTAGTAAAGACTGGTTACAATGAAAGATCCCTCACTGCAAAATTTCCCAAAGACCCGGCCCATACACGAGCGAGCGATTCACCATAGTCCAATTGATTCTTCAAACGTCATCTGAAAAACCGAGGCTGGGCATAGAGAGGCCAGGGGAGAACTGGAGCCAAAAGCATGAACATATGTTGGCCGGGTGTAACATAATATTTTATATAAAAAACTTCCTTATAACATAGGGCTAAGACAGCCAACAAAGGATACCCTACAAGAAGACCACTACAATTAAAATGCAAGGAGTTCCGGTTCCAAATATCATCGGAAGATAAAGAAGAAGAGAGGGGATCTTTCTATCCTTCTCCAATAACTTGGCAGCCTTAATTCCAAACTCATGAAGAAGATCTATATATTTTTT
Source organism: Rhododendron molle (assembly GCA_025413875.1). Classification (NCBI taxonomy): domain Eukaryota; kingdom Viridiplantae; phylum Streptophyta; class Magnoliopsida; order Ericales; family Ericaceae; genus Rhododendron; species Rhododendron molle. The sequence goes on from CM046392.1 coordinate 50,295,843, forward strand.
CTTGTTTGTTCTTTATTTTGTCTTTCCAATTTTTGAATAGCATCTTGGATAGGCCTTTCTCCATACATGTTATACGCATTACTAAGAGGCTATGAGTAAAACCTAAATCCTCCTCCTCGTTTAACAATACTAGCAGAGTCTCATTAAACATCATTACTCTCGAATCTAAATCCTGGCTCTCTGACTTGATTTTTACTACTTGCTATTTATGCAACATTAACAATTGCTCATGATGCATTTTCACAATTTTTCCACGATGAACATTATTTGCACATTTTGAAATTCAAACTCCACCAACAACTACAGTCTCCAGTGTTCTACGTTATGCTCATCTGTTTAGAATCACCTCAGATCAAATGATATATCTCCTCATTAAATGCCAAATCAAACACAAGTTGGAAAATGCGCAAATCATATGGATTCAACATCATACTCTGTATAATCAATTAGACCAAATAACAGTACAAAATGGATAATACAATGTAGGCGAATGAAATCGATTCAAAGCTTACGAACAAAGTCGTAGCCAGAGGTCATTTAGGTGATTTAACAGTCCCAAAGTACCACTTCCTCATAAGGCCCAGCTCAATATGTTAATCATCATTGAAGCATGTGCAGGAGATTTAATTAGGGATTTGAGAGGTAATTGGATAGAAGGATTCTCTTGCAAACTGGGCTCAATTCCGGGCTTGTGGCTGAAACTTGGGCACTCCGCCATGGTTTTGTTGGAGTAGATATAAGAGTATGTGGAAGAGATGTTTTCTTATTGAGATTATTGTAGACTATAATTCCTATATGTCCGGTGGAGGATACAGAATTTTCACGAAAGGGAGTTTCCTTGAAAAAAAATTAGCATCAATATATGACTTCAGTTAACAAGAAATTTTCAATTAACGAAAAAACCACACAACTAAAAAAACTAGAATACATTTCCGTATGCATTCTATTTAATTACTAAGATACGGTTGGTTGGTCATCTTTACGTATAATTGCAAACAATTTGGTGAATCGCCATCCATTTTTAAAAAGTAAAATAATACCACAAAAGATTAATGTGTACTACTAAAATAGCATTAATTATCCAAAAATTCTTGGTTGAGGAGGTATTGGAATGCTCAAAATCATGTTGAGCAGGGCAACTTCTATACCCTTAAATTTATTTTGAGAAATAACTACTATATTTTGAATAAAAACTAGGAATCTGGAACGTAGGTATTCGCCAGGTCTCATTCGACCTTTGATCGGTCCGCCCTTGCCTATTGACAAAAACTAAACAAGACCATCACATAATTAATAACAGAAATACAAAAATCCATGAATTTCCCATAATTTTGGATATTGGCCAACAAAGCATGATATACAATAACACTAAGGACAAGGACCTTGACCATGATGTGGTTTGTAGATTCAAAGTCTTCAATTCAAAGGGGGACCAAGACGACTTCCAAAGTCTTCCTATACCATTAACTGCAATTGGAAAGCAAAAGGGGGGGGGGACCCAAGATGACTTCCATAGTCTTCCTATACCATTAACTGCAATTGGAAAGCAAAGGGGAGACCCAAGACGATTTCCATAGTCTTCCTACACCATTAACTGCAATTGGAAAAGTACAAGGGGGGACCCAAGGCGACTTCCAAAGTCACTTGCAATACCTTTCCAAAGTCACTTCCATAGTCTTCCTATACCATTAGACAAATGAATATGTATAATGTAAGAGATTTTCAAAATATTATGGATTTTAGTTTGGATTATTTTCGAAAAGGTGTTGAGAGATGTTTGTTTTGTGAAAGGTTGCAATACCTTTTCACATGAGGTGTGACTTTTTGTGAATGGATATAACACCCATTAGTTTGGGATGTGTTCATTAGAAGGGATGTGTTTGTTGGAAAGGGGTGTGAAACATGGAGGAGTTAATAGTCCTTCTCACAATCCAAGGGTGGGCAAATAGATTCACCCACCATTGAAACCTCGATCGTACATTCAAGCTATTGACCTCATCGGAGGAGTTAATTAATTAATTAGCTAGCTACCACAATCAAAAGATTGTTCTTTTTAATCTCCTCATCAGTCATCACCATCATCTTCCTTAATTATCTTCATTCACCTCATCTTCTTCCCCATCCAAAGAATCTCTTCCAGAGCATTTGCAATCACAAACTGCCCCCAAAATATTGTTGACCACAATTTGATCTTCCATAACCCGAATTGGGTAAACTTTTCCCTTAGCCTCCAACTTGATGTCTTGATTGAAAACTCCAAAGAAAATGGTAGAGATTCGCACCTTTTTGAAGAGAAGGATAACCCTTTTGAAATTCCTTCATCAAGAGTAATCGCCTCCCCCCAAATCCTTCGAATGCTAAAGAAAGTGTTTGAAATCCACAAATGCTAAGGAACTCCGTAGCAATTAACCCAGACAATGTGCGAGGCTTCAATATCCAAATCAGGATTCCACTGACGAACATCTTCAAAAAAATATATTTTGAATGGCATTTTGAACCATTAAACATTAAAATTAGCAATTTCGATAAACAATAAATTAGCTATTTGTGTTATTGTTCAAACCCAATTTGAATTAGCTCAATCGGAGTCCTGAGCAAAGAGTTATGCTTGCAATATATTTGGTGACAAAGCGTAATTCATAAATTTTGTCATCAAAGGATAAATTTTTCGTTATTGAAAACGTAAAAAGAAGACGAAAATATTTTTCGTCGCCAAATTGGTTCATTTGGCGACAAAATATTCTTTTCATCACCGAATGGTTATCTTTGGCGACAAAAATAATTTCGTCTCCTTTTTTACTCTTTTAGAGACGAAAATTTTATTTCGTCGCCAAATAGGTGCCTTTGGTGACAAAAATATCTTTTTCGTCACTAAATTGTTATAATTGGTGACGAAATAATTTCATCGCGGAAGTTGTCAAAACAGTGACGAATTTATTTTTTCGTCACCAAATATACTGACCGCGTCGTTTTGTGTCAAAAATAAATTTATAAAACCGAGAATTAACTACTACTCCGTAGAATAGTGGTCAAGACCGAGTATCGTTCCGACGGAGACAGTATGGCTGAGCTACGACAAATTTGATTAATTTTTAGATTAATTCAGGCAAAGGAAATTTGGTTGTTTGAATGTGGAGAATTTATTAAACTAAGAGAATAAATTAAATGGAAAGTTTGTAACGATTGGGAAGAAAATATCTAGGGTTTAGAATCCACTCCGACCGCGTAACAACAATATGCATAGGTTAGGTTTATTTATTCGAATCAAAAGGATTATCGCTAGGACTTGCAAACCCTAACGATAATCGTCAAGAAAATAATTGGGTTATCAAAAGGCATAGACTATCTCATAGCACGGACCGTCTCTCAGTAGCACGATTTGGCCACCTAACGGCACGATCCGTCTTACGAGCATAATCTATCTCAGAACTCCAACCACAATCAATGAAAACCATTGCAAGACTATGTATTTGAAATCCGGAATACAAATACTCAATAGATAAGAAAAAGTAAAATCAATCCGTTCAATTGAAACGAAAAGGGTTCTTGGTCTCACAATCGATTCGAATAACAAAACCAAAACCCTACACAAAAATATAGTTACTTGATACGGAGTTTCATCCTCCCCCTAGACAAAGGGTTTAGCCGGCCATGGAAAAGAAAGATGGGATCGAGATTGAAGAAGACATGGAAGACATGAAGTTTTTAATTCTCGAAACCCCCTTGCCTCTCTCTGTCATTGTCGCTGGAAATATCACACCTAAGAAGTAATAAACTCCCGCCTCTTCCTCATGGCTGCTGGAAAAGTAAAAAAAAGTAACCTAAGTAAAACTAAGGGCTTTCTTATATATCTCGGCCCATAAAATAAATAAAACTTAAAAACGTAACAAACTAAGTCCTCGTGCTGCCCGATCGTCCGGGCCACGGATAGGCTGGTCCGGACCAATTTTCCAGCATGTTCAGCCTTTGCTCCAGCCTTGGTCGTCCGGACCAGCAAGTCTTTGGTCCGGACCAAATTTTCAGTCTTCGCCGTTTCACTCCTCTTCTCGCCGTGGACTCCACCGGAATATCCTTAACTCACGATTATTACTCCAAATCTTTTCCGAATGCTCCGAAAGCTCTGAAACACCACAATTCAATTAAATCTCGTTAAATAACATTAGAAAGAATCGACGAAACCTAAGTTAATGGGAATAAATGGGCGCTTTTCAGCACCTATCATATACCCATTTAGCGACGAAATTAAATTTGGTCGCCACTTTTTCGTCACTAAACATACTTTTTCTTGTAGTGCATTCAATTCCAAACTAATTGATAAGGAGTGGAGAGATCACCCAGGCTCATATACTAATTTTGGAGTATATAATTAACTGATGTGAGAGACAAACTCCAACAATATTATCCATTCTGTGCTATTATTTGGTCTAATTGATTATACATAGTATGGTGTTGAATCCATATGATTAGCACATTTTCCAACTTTTGTCACTGTTTTGATTTGGCGTTTGATGAGGCGATACATCATTTGATTTGAGAGGATTTTATAAGCGGATGAGCATAAGGTAGAATGCTGCAGACTACAGTTGTGGGAGAATTTTAAATTTTGAAATGTGCAAATGATGTTCGTCTTGGAAAATTTGTGAAAATGCATTATGAGCAATTGTTAATGTTGCATAGCAAGTAGTAAAAATCAAGTTTCTTTGGTCAGTTTGGAAGCCTAGGAATGATCTTGTCTTCAAGGATATTCAAACTATGGTAAGCAATATTGTTGATTTAATCAAACTTAGGGTGACTTTTTGGGTAAAAGGAAGATGCAGGCTTGATCCCTATTCGATTGAAGACTTCAGGAATCACGTGGATGGTATTAGAAGACACAGGATTGTGGCCATGCCCATGATTGTTTTTATGATGCTCGCCCTACCCTTCTCGATGTACCCCTTATCGAGATTCTAATAAAATTCTCTTTGCGGATCAAAAAAAAAAAAAAAAAGTCATCATGATACCTCTTGATAGTGGTAGAGTCAGGATTTAGAATTGAAGGTGGCATTGTTTAATGAGACTCTACTAGTATTGTTAAACAGGGAGGAGGGTTTACGTTTTACTCATAGCCTCTTAGTAATCTACTAGAACTTCAAGACTACCATCTCTGAGATCTGTGGAATCAATCAACAATGCTTTTATTAGTGAGGGTGTTCTGGATATACAGATTAGGGCTATGGGAGGAAAGTTTGTGCATGGTTCTTATTTTTCCCTCCATTGAGATACGAGGTCTATGATTGAAGCCACTCGTGATAATTGTTTGGGTAATTTTTTTGAAGATGTCCGTCAGTGGAATCCTGATTTGGATATTGAAGCCTCGCACATTGTCTGGGTTAATTGCTACGGAGTTCCTTAGCATTTGTGGATTTCATACACTTTCTTTAGCATTCGAAGGATTTGGGGGGAGGCGATTACTCTTGATGAAGGAATTTCAAAAGGGTTATCCTTCTCTTCAAAAAGGTGCGAATCTCTACCATTTTCTTTGGAGTTTTCAATCAAGAGATCAAGTTGGAGGCTAAGGGAAAAGTTTACCCAATTCGGGTTATGGAAGATCAAATTGTGGTCAACAATATTTTGGGGGCAGTTTGTGATTGCAAATGCTCTGGAAGAGATTCTTTGAATGGGGAAGAAGATGAGGTGAATGAAGATAATTAAGGAAGATGATGGTGATGACTGATGAGGAGATTAAAAAGAACAATCTTTTGATTGTGGTAGCTAGCTAATTAATTAATTAACTCCTCCGATGAGGTTAATAGCTTGAATGTACGATCGAGGTTTCAATGGTGGGTGAATCTATTTGCCCACCCTTGGATTGTGAGAAGGACTATTAACTCCTCCATGTTTCACATCCCTTTCCAACAAACACATCCCTTCTAATGAACACATCCCAAACTAATGGGTGTTATATCCATTCACAAAAAGTCACACCTCATGTGAAAAGGTATTGCAACCTTTCACGAAACAAACCTCTCTCAACACCTTTTCGAAAATAATCCAAACTAAAATCCATAATATTTTGAAAATCTCTTACATTATACATATTCATTTGTCTAATGGTATAGGAAGACTATGGAAGCTAGTGACTTTGGAAAGGTATTGCAAGTGACTTTGGAAGTCGCCTTGGGTCCCCCCTTTTACTTTTCCAATTGCAGTTAATGGTGTAGGAAGACTATGGAAATCGTCTTGGGTCTCCCCTTTGCTTTCCAATTGCAGTTAATGGTATAGGAAGACTATGGAAGTCATCTTGGGTCCCCCCTTTTGCTTTCCAATTGCAGTTAATGGTGTAGGAAGACTTTGGAAGTCGTCTTGGTCCCCCTCTGAATTGAAGACTTTGAATCTACATACCACATCATGGTCAAGGTCCTTTTCCTTATTGTTATTGTATATCATGCTTTGTTGGCCAATATCCAAAATTATGGGAAATTCATGGATTTTTGTATTTCTGTTATTAATTATGTGATGGTCTTGTTTAGTTTTTGTCAATAGGCAAGGGCGGACCGATCAAAGGTCGAATGAGACCTGGCGAATACCTACGTTCCAGATTCCTAGTTTTTATTCAAAATATAGTAGTTATTTCTCAAAATAAATTTAAGGGTATAGAAGTTGCCCTGCTCAACATGATTTCGAGCATTCCAATACCTCCTCAACCAAGAATTTTTGGATAATTAATGCTATTTTAGTAGTACACATTAATCTTTTGTGGTATTATTTTACTTTTTAAAAATGGATGGCGATTCACCAAATTGTTTGCAATGATACGTAAAGATGACCAACCAACCGTATCTTAGAAATTAAATAGAATGCATACGGAAATGTATTCTAGTTTTTTTAGTTGTGTGGTTTTTTCGTTAATTGGAAATTTCTTGTTAACTGAAGTCATATATTGATGCTAATTTTTTTTCAAGAAAACTCCCTTTCGTGAAAATTCTGTATCCTCCACCGGGCATATAGGAATTATAGTCTACAATAATCTCAATAAGAAAACATCTCTTCCACATACTCTTATATCTACTCCAACAAAACCATGGCGGAGTGCCCAAGTTTCAGCCACAAGCCCGGAATTGAGCCCAGTTTGCAAGGGAATCCTTCTATCCAATTACCTCTCAAATCCCTAATTAAATCTCCTGCACATGCTTCAATGATGATTAACATATTGAGCTGGGGCTTATGAGGAAGTGGTACTTTGGGACTGTTAAATCGCCTAAATGACCTCTGGCTACGACTTTGTTCGTAAGCTTTGAATCGATTTCATTCGCCTACATTGTATTATCCATTTTGTACTGTTATTTGGTCTAATTGATTATACAGAGTATGATGTTGAATCCATATGATTTGCGCATTTTCCAACTTGTGTTTGATTTGGCATTTAATGAGGAGATATATCATTTGATCTGAGGTGATTCTAAACAGATGAGCATAACGTAGAACACTGGAGACTGTAGTTGTTGGTGGAGTTTGAATTTCAAAATGTGCAAATAATGTTCATCGTGGAAAAATTGTGAAAATGCATCATGAGCAATTGTTAATGTTGCATAAATAGCAAGTAGTAAAAATCAAGTCAGAGAGCCAGGATTTAGATTCGAGAGTAATGATGTTTAATGAGACTCTGCTAGTATTGTTAAACGAGGAGGAGGATTTAGGTTTTACTCATAGCCTCTTAGTAATGCGTATAACATGTATGGAGAAAGGCCTATCCAAGATGCTATTCAAAAATTGGAAAGACAAAATAAAGAACAAACAAGAAAAAATATATAGATCTTCTTCATGAGTTTGGAATTAAGGCTGCCAAGTTATTGGAGAAGGATAGAAAGATCCCCTCTCTTCTTCTTTATCTTCCGATGATATTTGGAACCGGAACTCCTTGCATTTTAATTGTAGTGGTCTTCTTGTAGGGTATCCTTTGTTGGCTGTCTTAGCCCTATGTTATAAGGAAGTTTTTTATATAAAATATTATGTTACACCCGGCCAACATATGTTCATGCTTTTGGCTCCAGTTCTCCCCTGGCCTCTCTATGCCCAGCCTCGGTTTTTCAGGTGACGTTTGAAGAATCAATTGGACTATGGTGAATCGCTCGCTCGTGTATGGGCCGGGTCTTTGGGAAATTTTGTAGTGAGGGATCTTTCGTTGTAACCAGTCTTTACTAAACTTGGCCCAACCAATGCCCCAAAACCCCTTTACAAAAATTCTCTAAATACTCCATCTCCTTGCTAGCCGGTCATCGATAAATCCGGGCGAGGATCTTCAATGGAGCCATCCTCGGGGATCGCCTTCCTCTCGGAGGGGATTCCCGTCCCTGATAAATACTTTCGTCATGTGCTAATGTCACCAGGACAAATTCCCTTAGATTTTACAATCCTCGCTTCTTAGGTTGATATCAAAGGTGCCACTCCCAAATCCCAACCAAGTACTTGACTTGGAGAGAACCTACTGGAATAGGAAAGGATGCTACATAGCTCTTGTTTTTCAGATTTTTCACAACCCAAACCCGGGGGTCTACGAATCTGTGACCGACCTGTATGTCTAACCTGCCGCATGACCCTTTAATTTCTACCAGTTAAGAGACTATCACTGAAATAATAATGCGAAAGCATTTTTGAATATATCCACTAGATCTTGTATTTATTGAACACCGACAGATAAATAGTACAAGCACAAATTATTACAAATCATTTGGTTCACTTACCCCAACTAGAAAGGCAGAAAAAATAGAAAAGTACCATGTCATGCCATATTATAACATGCTACAATTCAAGTAACTGAAATTAATAAATGACATTAAAAAAAAGTGATAGCCGACTTAGTGCCCAATGCTAAATTTTGTCCACAGCACGTGATCGCCTGAAAAGGGATAAACCAGTCCAATTGAGAATTTAGAATACCAAAGTTACAAGTTTACCATGGGCATTAACAACAGTTGGATCAAATTCTACGATCATAGAAATAACCTGTGAACTAAAATAGGCCTGAAGCCATAGAACAATATGAAATCTATGATGCACATCCAACGACATAGTACAGGATGCATCCCTATCCAAAATTAATAGCTAATTCATACAAATTATACGTTCTTATTTCCAAGGCATTATTTGGTTAGAAGCTGCAAAAAACATCTTTAGACTTGCGACCACTTATAATTTAGATTCTCTGACTACAAATTATTTGATTACTTACTTAAAAGACTTAAAATAAGTTGTAAACATGTTTGGTGTAGCTTTTTATAGGTGTGAATAGAAGTTCGGTTTGGTTAAATAAGTCTAATAAGTAGGATGCCTATTTAATTTCTATTTGGTTTAGGAATTAACCTAAAGAATATTTTTTTTGTCTATCCCTAACATTGTCAACTTCAAATTAATAAGTAAAAAAGCTACGAATTGGAGCTTAATATAATCTCATTTTTTAAAGCGAAAATGCTAACTAATCAAGATAAGTAATAATCTATAAACGGGGCCCCTATAAACTTGAAAATTCATGTAACTGAGGTAGTCCGAAACTCATCACTTGCTGATCTATAATATTGTGCAAAACAAGGTAAGGATATTTCCTACTCAAACGTTCTCGTCCCTAAACAAAATAAATCGGGGGTGACTAATGCTATAAAGAGTATTATTTAAATCTCAGTATATCCGAATGGTAGGTTGCGGTTTGTCACAATTTTCATATTTTCCGTTGTGTTTTCTGTAAACATACGATTCTGTACATATTCTAATTAAAAGATTTCAAATATATTACAATTCTCAAATACATTACTTCGAGAACTTACCCCTTCAGTGGTGCTGGCGTCTCCGAAGTTGGTTACGGAATGTCTGGTGCATCGAACGACCCCACAATCTAGTAATAATGTATAGATAGATGTATATATGTCATATACAATGACTGCAGAGTCTTCGTCAACCAGCATCTGAATGTGGAATACTCTCTCTCCCACACGCCTACGAACATTTGGTTGCTTTGGAATAGTATCAAGAATAGTCAATTTATTTGCGCTCCTCTTCCGGTGTACTTTTCACATCCATGCACCACCAAGAATTAGAATTTTCCATTTTAATGATTACCTGTTTTTTTTTTTTTTTATATAGACTTTAAATTGGACCCCACCTTTCTCCTGATTTTGATGATGTGTCAGCTTACCATTGACTGACTTTTTAACCTATTCTACATGTACGGAGAGACTGTAGAATTTAAACTCAGGTCTTTGTCTCTAGTGTTTGTGCTATACTTTGCTTTGTCGGTGTCTAAAACTATGGCAAATTCATGGATGTGCTTGTAGTGTGTAGGCCCCATATATATCATGTATGTGATGGATTGTGTTTTGATTTTGTGTACGTAGCATAATTAAGGCTCCGTTCCAGAACGGATTTTATGTCTTTATTTTTTAAGAAGGCAATTTCAAGCTAAAAAATTATGGGCTTATTGAAATCTAAAAATATGCACTATGGATCTTGTTTGATACGATGCAAAAAAAATTAAAAAAATATTTTTCATTTACTTTAATTTTAAGTTTGAAAATATGATATAAGCTGCTTATTTTTTAATAAGGTTTCTGGAACGGAGCCTTACTTAATAGTAGTATTATCATTTGAGAGATAATTAATAGGGGATGTACATCATTAAAAATTTGTAAAATCATGTGAAATCTTATAAATTGGTAGATATAAGCAATTTAAAAATAACACAAACAAAAGGACTAACACATTTGGATGGATTGAGGCCCCGTTCTATAACGGGTTTTAAGTCATTATTTTTTAAGAAGGCAATTTCAAGCTCAAAAATTATGGGTTTATTGAATCTAAAATTATACAATATGAATCTTGTTTGAAAGATCACGATGAGACCTTTTATAAGATGCAAAAAAATTAAAAAATTATTTTTTATTTACTTTATTTTTAAGTTTCAAAACGTAAAAAAATATGAGAGATAATTAATAGGGGATGTACATCATTAAAAATTTGTAAAATCATGTGAAATCTTATAAATTGGAAGATATTAGCAAATTAAAAATAACACAAACAAAAGGACTAACACATTTGGATGGATTGAGGCCACGTTCTATAACGGGTTTTAAGTTCTTATTTTTTAAAAAAGCAATTTCAAGCTCAAAAATTATGGGTGTATTGAAATTTAAAATTATACAATATGAATCTTGTTTGAAAGATCACGAGGAGACCTTTTATAAGATGCAAAAAAATTAAAAAATTATTTTTCATTTACATTATTTTTAAGTTTCAAAACGTAAAAAAAAACTGCTTATTTTTTAAAATATGTTTCTAGAAAGGGACCTGAGTATTATTATTATTTCAAAAAGATTGGCCTTTCAGCTATACTCTTTGATTGTTGATTTGACTCATTTTCTCATGGGCTAATTAAATATGTAGGCAAGAATAAAGATATGATGTCCACATTCCCAACTTTAATATACTCTTTTTTTTTTCTTTTTTCTTTCATCGTCTTCTGTCGTTCTTTGTGGAAATTTCATATCCATTTGAAAATTAATTGGCAATGAGTGGAGAGATCTCAAATATTATTAAATAATCACTCATTCCACTCTCAAGCAATGTGGGATTCATTTCCTTAACATCCCTTCTCACGTGCAGCCGCGTTTGAGATCTGTCACGTGTGGCCACTTTTTGGGTTTTATCATCATGCAGCCTTTTCACTAGTCTGTCATCGCGGGGTGTGGATTGTGAATTTTATAAAATGTCGGGTGGAACGGGCCCCGCTCTGATAGCATGTAGAAACTTTATAACTATCTCAAAACCAGTTGACAATAAGTGGAGAGGTCCCAAATGTTATTAAGTGATCACTCATTCTACTCCCAAGCAATGTGAGATTCATTTTCTTAACATCCCCCTTAAGACCGGAAGCTACCATTCTAACTGATGTGATCCTCTTCAGTAGCTGTTTGAGATAGGTATTTTTCGGTGTCTCGCAAGTGTCCCACACCACACACCCTAGCATAGCCTTTCCAGTGGGAACATCCGCAATAGAACCATTGCATTTTACAAGATCTCCTTCTTTAATAGCAGTATCACTACCTCTTACCGGCCGTAAGAGTATTATTTTGTATTGACAGTCCGTGACAAAAACTGGAGAGGATCCCATCCCTTTTACAAATCGATCAGGTGGCAAAAAAAGCTACGCTGGAATATGATCGTACTGTTAAGATACTACAATAAAATTAACACAAACTTGCTCAAGTGGGAGTGATTTTGACACTCCCCTTTCCTCTAACGACATTCTCTTTTGTGTCTCTATTGGGTGATGAACATGGAGAGAAAAGGAGAGTGCAGTCAGAGAAAAGAGGAGTGCCAAAATCACTTTCCATCAAGTACAGTGTATTTACTTTTATACACTAAGTTTTTTTTCATCGGCAAACTTCTATATATATAAACTAAGTTAATTATCGCAATGGACAACAACTACGAATGTTCTTTTCTTTTTTCTTTTTTTTGAAATGAACTACGAATGTTCATGTGTACTAGGAAACTAAGAGTATCTCCAAACCATGTTCTATTCCTCTATTTGAGAGTATGCAATTCCTCCAACCCATACTCTCAAGCCTCTTTTATTTGAGAGAATGGAATTTTGATCCTCCATATTTAGAGGGTGAGAGAAAATATGGAGGATCTCCTCTATAACACTATTCACCTTTTAAAATGGCATTCGTATCCTTAGAGCATCTCCAAACCATGCTCTATTCCTCCATTTGAGAGTATGGAACTCCTCCAACCCATCCTTTCAAGCCTCTTCTATTTTAGAGGGAAAAATAGAAGGTTTGTGGTTGGAGTAAATAGGAATAGTGATTTCCCCAAAAATCACTTTATGAATAAAATAGAGTATTTTGATACTCTCAAATAGAGTATTGGATTGGAGATGCTCTAATGAAAAATATGGAGTACTTATGTACATAATAGTCTTAGAGCACGTACACCAAATTAGATAAAATTTGAGCCAAAATTGCTATAAACAGTACATTAAGCTAGGCTCCGTTCCAGAAACCTTCTTAAAAAATAAGCAGCTTATTTCACATTTTCAAACTAAAAAATAATGCAAACGAAAAATAATTTTTTAATTTTTTTTGCACCGTATTAAAGATCTTGATAAGATCTATTAAACAAGATCCATAGTTGTAGGTAAATTATTTGCGTAAACACATTATTTTTGAACTTGAAATTGCCTTCTTAAAAAATAAGCAGCTTATTTCGTTTGCGGAACGGAGCCTAATTCTTGGGCTCCGCTTTAAATCTACCTCCCTTTATCTCTTAAACCTGCAGGAAGAACAATATTTTAATGGATAGAGAGGTGAACAGTTGCTCGGGAAACAAGCGAGCATTTTTCTGAAAGGTAAAATACCTTCCTGTTTTGCTAAGCTGCTGCAGCAGAATTTTGTGAGCTTCCTTCTCTATTTTACATTAAAATGCCTCAAATTCCTAACTGATGTGCATGCTCTTAAAACATGTACTTTAATCCATATAAATGGTTTAGTTACGCAAATTAACACTCCTATATATAGGGAGGCGGGGCCTGCTCCCCCCCTTCCTGCTCCCTTTCCTGCTCCGCCCGGAGTGGGGCCCACTCCGGGTCTCGCTCCGATAATCGGGATCGTTCACTTTATAGAGGCTCGTCGAGTAGAACAACCATGCAAAAATCAGCTTAATTGGATATCATTAAGTGCCTGATCGGAACCTTTATCTTGAAAAGAATGGATCGAAACACTGGATCAAATCCACTTGAACCCATAGACCGAGAGTTACCGAGAGTTATATGGGTTCCGATCAGGCACTTAATGATATCCAATTAAGCTGATTTTTTACATGGTTGTTCTACTCGACAAGCTCTACATGGAGTGAGACTCGGAGTGGGCCCCACTCCGGGCGGAGCAGGAAGGGGGGGAGCAGGCCCCCCGCCTCCTATATATAAAGGCTATTAACGTTAGATTCATGTATATCATCTCGCTCCCCCTCACCTGCACCCAATTTCGCTCCTGCTTCATGCAATTAAGCACACCGTCCTATATTACAAATAATGGGAAAATCCCATAATTTACACGTGCAGTTGTGTTGAAAACTATGTCCTGTGAAGGTTCCATGATATTTCCTTTGATGTGTGATCACTTGTACATACTGTCCTCAAAAGACTAGTACTTCGGAAGTCGTCTTGGGTCCCCCTTTTGCTTAATCACTTGTACGTACGGTCCTCAAGACTAGTATTCTGTTCACACCGCATCAATGGAGTTTAAATTGGAATTGCTTCAATTTGAATATTTTTTAATTGGAGTTTAAATTCTACACAGTCTTCTCCGTGTAGATTGGACAGAGAAGCCAAACATTCAAAGCCATTTCAAGGAACTTGTGGATTTTGAAAATCTAATTCATAATTAATTAGGTTGTTCTTCTTTTTTGTCTTTATTCAAAATTTTTTTCGTATCACTTGATTTATCATGATTTTTTTGAGAAATATTGCATCCTCATGACAAAAGGAATCTAAAAAGTAAAAAATTTTGATCAAAATCCAATTTTTTTTGAATAAAGACGAAAATAAGCCAATAAGCGGCTTGGGTGGGCCGGTCCAGGTTGGGCCGGAATTTGGGTGTTTGGACTGTATTGTTTTACTTGGGCGTTGGGTTGGGCTCTATTGTTTCTTTATTGTAATCCCTTGTAGACCCTTTGGTGTTTGGGCCTGTGCCCGTTAGTGGTGTTTTCCAACTTTTTGTCTGATTCCCTCTCCCCTCTCTCCGTTTTTAATAAAATTTTCATCTTTTGCCGATAAAAAAAAAAAATAAGCCACTTTTTTCGTCTTTATTCAAAAAAATTTGAATTTCGTTCAAAATTTTTTACTTTTTAATTTTCACCTTGATCGAATTACGTCTGAAAAGCATTCATCTCATTTCCTTTAATTGTTCACGTCACCCCAAACAAAGAAGAACAACGAACTTCAATATTCTTGACGTGCAATTTGTAATCATATTAGAAGCAATTCCGACCCGGTCATAGTTGAAATAAGAGTTTTTTATGAAAATATCCCTCGAACTATCATTACTTTTTCTACTTTGTCCTCGAACTATCAAAATGTCCTACTTAGTCCTCAAACTATCTAATTCCCACCTCTTTAGTCCTCCTCCTAACGGCATCTAGCATTTTGGACGGCAAATTCATCACGTGAGTTTTTTAAAGGGCACAAATGGTATTTCACCTTTTTCCCTTGCAATCTCAAATAAACCTCTCTCTCTCTCTCTCTCTCTCATACCTCATTACGACAGAATGCAGAACACCCAACACGACGTCCTCTCTCTCTCTCTTCTTTCTTTTTTCAAATCCAGGGCATTGATAGATTGAAGAGCTTAAACCGAGGAGTTGTTTGCACTTAGGTGTGGAATCCTGTGGCAAGAGATGACAGGTTGAGGGAAGGAAATGGCTATTTCTCCAACTGTAAGTTGTTTGGACTTAACTATTCTTATAAATTAGGGTTTTCAAAATTAGTTGATGATTCAGTCCCCAACTGCAAGTTGTTTGCATAGGGTTAGTAAATTAGTTGTTTTTTTTATGACAATGTATGGAAATTTATGCTCTTTTTGATGATTTCAGTCTCATGCATGTTTGGATTTTTAATCAAAAGTGTTCTGAATTTAATCATCTTTGTTGAGTCCTTCTAATTTGATGGTCCCCCACTTTGTTGTGTATTCTGGTCCCCCATTCGTAGTATAATATGGTTATGGTTTAGTTAGTAATAAAATGTGTGTTTTTTCTCTTACAGATATCAACCCAAATTGTTTTCAATTAAGGTCCACGGGGTAATTTGACTGTTGAAAGGTGTAGGAATTCGAATAAACCCCAAAGAGATGCTGGAGCCGAGGACCTTGTTGAACCCATGCCTATTGCTCCTATCACTTTCAATTGCTGAAGTCGATCGATCTTTAGAGATGGATTCAATTAACCTTAATGATCGATCTTCAACTTCTTTTTTGGGCGATGTGTTCCTGAGAGAGAGAGAGAGAGAGAGAGAGAGAGAGAGAGAGAGAGAGAGAGAGAGAGAGAGAGAAATTTTGTATATGCTCTGTTCTTCTCTTTGGAAGGCTATTAGGCAAGCCGGGCGGCCTTTCGGTGTCTTTCAGTGGTGAGGTAGGGCACGTGGAGCAAGATGTGCTTTGTAACATGTTTATGCAGTTTCTTAGCAGTTTGTTTGACTGCTTTAGTGCCTCGGTTTTGAAACATATTGTTTTTACAGCTTTAGTGACTTGAGCCAGATGTTTGGAACCTGTTTATGACCTGTTTGGTTGCAGTTTCAGTTGCAATTTGATCTGCAGTTTGTGGTCACGTTTTGGTTTAATCTGCCTTTTGATATTGTTTCTAGCAATCTGCACTTCAAGTTGTGTAGCCAACCTGCAAGTTTTGCTTCAATTTTTCAGAGCAGGTGTGACTTTTTATGGGAACTGTGAATCCATTGTAGTGTCCTCTGCATTTTCTGCACTTATGCCATTTCAGACCTGTTTGGAACATTTTCTCAATATGTTAGAAGAGGAAGAGGAAGCCATGACTGGGGGATGTAGGTAAGGGGAGAGCTCAGATTTTGGAAGGCATGGCTGGGATTGGAAGGCATGGTTGGGAATGCAAGTAAGGGAGTAAGGGCGGGCTCTGTTTTTTTCCTCTCTGTCAAGGCTTATATAGAACCCAAATTGGAGGGAAGAAAATTTGGTTCCGAGCCAGATTGCAAGGAGAAAGGTGAAATATCATTTGTGCCCTTTAAAAAGCTCACGTGGTTCGCACTTGGTGATTTTGCCGTCCAAAATTTTAGATGCTGTTAGGAGGAGGACTAAATAGGTGGGAATTGGATAGTTTGAGGACTAAGTAGGATATTTTGATAGTTTGAGGACGAAGTAAAAGAAGTAGTGATAGTTCGAGGGATGTTTTCATAAAAAACTCTTGAAATGAAGCTTCATACTCTAGAAGGGAAATTTTTTTCAGTGCTGGGTAGCTACCACATAGTGCCCGCTCGACGGATGCATCCGAGCCATCCATTGCATTTTTGGACGGCTCAGATTTGGAGAGAGAAAGTGTTGGGGTGAGAGGAAAGAGAGGATTTCAATCTGAGCCGTCTAAAAGTGTATTGAACGGATCGGATGTGCTGAGCGAGTACCACGTAGATATACCCACCCGGCACCGAAAAATTACTCCTCTAGAAGAATAATTTGGGATTTAAACAGTTACAACAAATTTCTCCTCTAATACCACTCATTGGATCTCTTTTCCATCATCTCACCTCAATTCAATTGGTTAGGGAGGGTTTCAATTAATTCTTTTATGACATTCGATATCATACTCGCAAATCTGTTCTTAGAGCGATCGCAAAAAGTGATATTGTGTAACCAAATTTATGGGACACTCTGGACCCAACAGTTAAAATGGGAAGAGGCGCATTAAATTGGAGCCCCACCTTTCTGCTGATTTCGATGATGTGTCGGCTAACCATTGGGTGGCCGTTTAACCCAATCTACAAGTACGGAGGGACCGTGTAGAATTTAAACTCAGGTCTTTGTCCCTAGTGTTCGTGTTATACTTTGCCTTTTCGGCGTCCAAAACTCTGGCAAATTCATGGATGTGTTTGGATTGTGCGGGTCCCACATATATCATGTATGTGATGGGTCGTGTTTGGATTACTGTGTGTACGTAGCGTAATTGCTTAATAGTAGTATTAGTATTAGCATTTGAGAGATAATTAAGAGGTGATGTACATAATTATGTCGTCGCGCGAGAACGTGACATTCTTTGCTCCCTCCTGGCCACTGCTATATATAAACACATCCCAGTATAACTTTACCACACCCACATCCACACACAAACACACACACAGTTTTGTGATAAGAGAGAGTTCCATTTTATTGTTATTTGTCAGAAAATGGCTAGGTCGACAGAAAAGATGGTGAAGAAGGTGGCCTGCGTGGTGGTGCTAATGTGCATGGTGGTGGCTGCACCCCAAGCCGAGGCAGCAATATCGTGCGGCCAGGTGGTGTCAAGCCTTACCCCATGCCTCTCCTACCTGAAGGGCAGTGGTGGGGCCGTGCCGGCGGCCTGCTGCAACGGGGTCACATCCCTAAGAAACGCGGCCAAGACCACACCTGACCGTCAGACGGTTTGCAATTGCCTTAAGTCTGCTGCCACTGGGATATCTGGTCTCAACTTAGGTCTCGCCTCTTCCCTCCCCGGTAAATGTGGTCTCCTCCTTCCTATCAAGATTGGCCCTTCCATTGACTGCTCCATGTAACTCTCTCTCTCTCTCTCTCTCTCTCTCTCTCAAATACTTACTATTTGTACGTATTAGCCAATAACGGCTAACAATATCAGCCGATACATGACTAGATAATCGACACGAAGATGTAATATATTATTTAAAAAATAGTAATCCATCTGTCCCAAATTGTTAGTCTTCAATGAAAAGACATACAATTTTAATACAAAAAAATAAAGGGAAATTTATAAAAATGATCCTTCTAATTTCATCCGAGTTTCATTTTCGTCATCTAAGTATCAATTGTAACTTTTTTGACCTTCAAATTTGGTTTTCGTATCAAATTGGTTCAATTGATAACATCTGTCAGCCAAACTGGATAGAAAAAAAATCAGATTGAGGTCAAATGTTATTAATTTGACCAATTTGGTATGAACTGCAACGTCCAAACTGCGATCAATGCAATTTTTTCCATCCAATTTGTCTGATGGAAGTTATCAATTGGATTGATTTGGTACGAAAACTAAACTTGAAGGTCAAAAGAGTTACAATTGATACTTGAAAGACGAAAATGAGACTCGGATGAAACTAGGAGGACCATTTTTATAAATTTTTCAAAAATAAAATACTTCTGTGCATAATTTTCAAAATTTCTCTGTACCATATTAAAGAGCTCATGAAGTACTTTAATTTGTTGTAAAGAAACTTAAAAAATGATGCTTGTGAGTACTTTATTTTTTGATCCGAAAATTACATGACTTTTCATAGGAGACAAGCAATTTGGGACGGGGATTATAATTTTATGACTTATTCAAAGTATTGATTTTTAGTCGGCTGTCAAAAGTAATACCTGATAAAGGTTTTTTTTTTTTGCAAGCCTACCAGATTAAATAACTTATTAGGATTTTACTTTTACGTTTGTTCTATGCAATATGTATAAATTTTTTGTTATCTTTTTCATCAAAATTTTATAACCGGTGCATATTTAATCCGGACAAGAAGACTTTAAATTGAACAATAACAAATCTGTACGAAACTAGTGTTGGTAGTGCTATGAAAATAGTACTGTTGGTAGTTGTTGGTCGTAGGTCAGCATCCTGCCTCACGCGGGTTGAAACGTGGCACTTGGGGCATGTTATGCTTTAATATAAGGAAATAGAATTTCGCCTTTATCACTAGCTGCATGTTTTGATAAGATGGTAAGTACTGGATCTTAACATTGATAATATCTTTTTCATCAAAATTAAGAATTGGACCAAACTATATGGCTACAACTCCATGTTTGATTTTTGAAAACTTGTTTTGTTGCAGGGTGCGGTGAGGGCTATTTAGCTATAGCTAGAGAGAGAAAGAAAGAAGCATATATATACATGAATAACAGAAGTCCTCGTGGGGTACTGGGTTCCACTACTTCATGATCGAGCATCGTGACTTGAGAATAATTTTGTTCACCCTCCTTTGAATAAAGAAGATGAACATTACCCTTTCTATGATACGTGAAAATTTTGTAGTTTTCACAGAATTAATACACTTTTTGGTAATAATGGAGTTAGTACGTGGTACTCTTGTCCTGGTGTTTTGCTAGGAGTATCAGTGTATCGATCTACTGCTCTTTTTTATTGCAACTGTTTTGTCATCTGTTTGGTGATACACATGATTTCTTTTTGCTAGTGTCATTTGTAATACTGTTACAAGTCTCTCTCTCTCTAGATCTCTCTCTCAATACACATTCAGACATTAAAAATTGGAGTAGTTATTCAATACTCCTGGAGTATACGAATAGTATACTTCCTCCTCCCTCATGTGTCCTCTGTGTGGGTCTCACATGTAATGTGAGAGGAGAAAGCATACTGTACATATACTCCAGGAATATTGACTAACTAGTTCCATTAAGAAAGCAAAGTGACTGAAAAACTGATGAAGAAAAGATTAATTTAGGGGTTTTCCATCCATATTAACGGAGGTGTATCTCATACACCTCGATCTAGAATGTAATCTGAGTCGTTCATAATGTATTAAATAAATAATAGAGTATCTATTTAAAAAATCATCTCAATCATGCATCAATAACCCATTGATCTAATTTTTAGTAAATTCAAATTTGAAATTTTAATTTCATAACAAAATCGATTTGACCATGAGCTTTCATTTTTTGATTGACTTGAATTTTGGCATAGACGTAGTACTCGTCAAAATTTACAATATCAATGGTTTGGATTTAATTTTTGGTATACGGGATGGTGTGGTTAGATTTAAAAAAGAAGAAGAATCAAGGGATGTAATGGGGATATAACGGTCTTTTAATGTCGTGTCCGTTAATATGGATGGAAAACATGACGGCAGGGGGTCTATTCGCACATTTTCAAAACCATAGATAGGTTATGTGGTCAGTTTTAAACCATAAGGGGGGTATCCGCACATGCCGATAATCACAGGGGGTGAAAGTGGACTTTCCTCGTTATGTGATGGTCTTGTTTGATTTTTGTCAGTAGACAAGGGCAGACCGAGGGTCAAATGAGCCCGGGCAACTGCCTTACCCTACCCACCACATTCCTAGTTTTATTAGTCATGTCTAATCAATACATTTTTTCCATCGGAGAAGTTACTGGAATGTTGCTATATTAGATATTTGTTCATGATGTGATTTCTCCATATTTGACCAGTCTGTTTTCTCGATATGATTAGTGCAACCGTACTGCAGTTGTTGGATGAGTCTAAATTTCGAAATGTGAAAATGGTGTTCGTCGTGGAAAAATTGTGAAAATGCATTATGGGCAATGGTTAATGTTGCATATAGTGCGGACCTCCTCTTTTCCAATCGAATTGTGACGATCCGAGCCGTTCAATGTGTTAAGAACGTGAACAGTTCAGATCGTCGCAATTCCATTGGGAAGGGGAGGTCCGCACGGTTTGACCCTTAAGGGATCCCTTGCTGGATCCTGACTATATCTATATATATATAGAAAATAGTAAAAATCAAGTCATCATGATACCTCTAGGCAGTGGCAGGGCCAAGTTTTATTCGAGGGTGGCATTTTTTAATGAAACTCTACTGGTGTTGTTAAACATTTATTCGCTAAAATTTGAAGAGAAAAGTTTTAAGTGTAAAGTGAGCGCAATAATGATCTTTTGTGTTTTGTTATAAACAAATAACGACTTGAATCAATTTTTTGTGGTCTGTAAATAAAAGTTGTTGAGAGTTTTCTTAACGATCCGAACCATTCATCTCTTAGATCACTATTTTTGTAACGTTTGCGTGAAAAATCAAGTTGTTTGCATACCGATTAGTTGCATAATCTGTTTGCATAAGATAGCACTACTATTTGTTTGGAAACGGGGGTGGCCGTGCCACTCTTCCTCTATATAGTTAAGCCCCTGCTTCTTGGCTGGTAACTACGACACGTATGATGACCTTGGCCGTGTTTGTCACAGCTTGCATGAGGGTCTTGTAATTTTTGGAAATTTTACCTGAAATTTTTGCTTCATCTTACATCTTTTTGACTTAAAAGTTGCATAGCCTGGAACAGGGGAGGAGGGTTTAGGTTTTTATTCATAGCCTCCTGGTAATCGTGAGCTTCTTAGGTGGATATCAAAGGCACTCCCAAGTCCCAAGTACCAGACTGGGAGAGGACCTATTGGAATAGGAAGGATGCTACATAGCTCTTCTTTTTCAGATTTTTCACAACCGAAACCCGGGGGTCTACGAATCCATGACTGGCCTATTAGTCTAACCGAACACAACCTTTAATTTCCACCAGTTAAGAGATTATCACTTAAATAAAATGCGAAAGCATTATTGAAAATAATTGAAAATATCCACTAGAGCTTCTATTTATTGAACACTGACAGATAAAAAGTACAAGTTCAATTTATTACAAATCATCGGGTTTGCTAAGCCCACTAGAAAAGCGGAAAATAGAAAAGTACCATGTCTTGCCATATTATACCATGCTTGCAGTTGTTGTTGTTGTTTTTATTTTATTTTTCAATCGATAAAAGAGATTATTTACATTGTACATTATAACATGCTCACAATTCAAGTAACTATAATTATTAAATGACATAAAACAGGGATAACCAACTTAGTGCCCAATGCTAAATCTTGTCCCCTTCACGTGATTGCCTGGAAAGAGATAAACTAGTCCATGTGAGTTTTAGAATACTAAAGTTACAAGTTTACCACGGGAATGAATTAACAACAATTGAATCAAATTCTAAAATCGCAAAAATAACCTGTGAACTAAAATAGGCCCGAAGCCAAACAACAATATTGTATACAATAGGAAATCTATGACGCACATTCGACGGCAAGGTAAACATCCGGTGGGAAGCTATCCCTGTCATGCCACCCTTTTATTCTATTGCCCATCCCAGTGTACATGATGCATCACTATCCAAAATTAATAGCAAATTCATACAAATTATATGTTGTTATTTCCGTGGCATACTATTTGTTTAGAAGCTGCATTAAACATCTTTAGACTAGCTGAAATAAACATCTTATAAACTTTCCACATTTATGTTGTGTGGCCCGTGATCCATGTCCTTCCTCCGTTGGTTGGTGAGTTGCCTAGCCGCTCTGCCCACTCTGCAAAATGAACGCACGACTAAAGATCAGGCTGGGGTTTCCCCGGCAATGCCCTCCGGCGAGAGGATAAGTGTATGCAGAGAAGAAGGTAAGAGACTAGGGTTTGAGTGTGTGTAGAAGCATGTACCTCTTTAGGGTTGTCATCCTCAGGGCCGGCCCCGGGGTAAGCCCCGCAAGCCCGTTGGCTTGGGCAACCCCCCGGGCCAGGGCAACGAAAAAAAAAATTCCAAGTAAATATAAATACGTATATATACTTTTTTGACCCAACCATAGCATAAAGGACTGTGCTGGTTTGTTGGTTAGTGGAGCATACTTAAGCACACCTGTGCCTAGGTTCAAGTCCCGTCCGTGTCTATAATTGAGGTATCATTTTTGCAGTCTTTTCCTTTTAAATTTCTCTCTCTCTCTCTCTCTCTCTCTGCACCCACTCTTCCACCTCCTCTTTCCATTCAATTTTCCATTCTGTCCCATCCGTGTCCAGGATTGTGCTGATTTGTTGGTGTACATTTTTTATTTTAGCAGATACTTCTTCAACATCAACAATTAGGGTGTGTTTCACCTAATAAAATAAGTATTTATTTTTAAAATTAAATGTGATGTATTGTGAGAAAATGACCTGTCTCTTAAAACAAAAAATAAGTACTTAAAAAATAAGAACCTTAGCAGAACGTGGCAAACTCCTCAAAAAAAATAAAAATAAAATAACTACTCACATTCGCATACTCACATAGTGATGTATGCAAATATGAAAAATATACATGTATATGTATATATTGTATACACAGAACTCACCAATTTAAAAAACTTCAATGAAAAAATTAACCATTTTTAAAGTCAAGATTGTATTTTTTCAAGTTGGTCCATAATATTTCTTTTTCAATTTATCATTAAATATAGAACAATGATCAAAATAAGAAAATGAAAAAATGAAAGTTAAAATAAATAGAAACCCATCATTTTTTTTCTTTGAATCAAATCATGCTAAATCATAAAGCAACATAACCCGAATTCCATTCTAATTTTAATTTTTTGATAGAATTCAAACTAAAAGCACATTGTGACCTTGATTTTTTTTTTTAAAATTTTTTATGACTTAATAATAAGCGGGCAACCAAGCTTGAGGTCGGGCTTGGGCAACCCAAACGTCGGGGCCGGCACTGGTCATCCTTTGGTATGTATAGAGCCTCCTTAGCTTGCTCTCCAAGTACGGGCATGTGCCTCGCACGGGTCGAGTGACGTTGCCGTGACATCACTAAATAGATCTGATAACCGTTTTGGGCGTGAGCTGACACTCCCATGTGCGCTCATCATTATCCTTCTGCGTAACCGTTTTTGCACGTGGGAAAGGCATGCAAGTGAGCGAGCGGCCAAGCCCCAATTGTCACTGTGCTTTGCGGGTGGCCGAGCACGCACTTGGCCGAGCCCGATAGAAGGACGGGCAATAAGGACCCGCACACGGACTACCCCCGAAGGTGGCCGAGCATAGTTGGTGGCCGAGTCTGAAAGCGATCATGTGGGAATAGCATAGTGACGGGCCATGTTCCCAAGAGTGGCCGAGCGTGGGCTCTGCCTTCAGCGACCCTTGGACAAATATGTTGGCAAAGGTCGAGTTCTGCATGAGCGAACATGGTTAATTATGTTCGGCCTGCTACATATGTTTTGAAAATTAATTATTAAAACTGTACATAATTGGCCCTATGATACGAACTTGACTTAGGAAACTAGAAGGATGATACACGATTCGTATCCCAATTATCTTGCCACACAATGGACATAAACCCTTACCTGATTTTACTTATACGAAACAAGAAAAAAAAACAAATTAAACTTCTCCTTCAGTGGTGCTGGCGTCTCCGAAGGTGGTTAGAAAATCATACTTTCTTGATTGCTACTCTCGATGATGGAGAATCCTCGCAGTAACTCTATCGACAGGTTTGTAGTAGCATTGTCTCCATCTTTTCGAATATAAAAGTGGCCCAACAATAACTCCAAACCCCACTGTATACCCCAACGTAGCGATTATGTAGACCCAGTTAATCTCATCATCAACTTCAGTATATGATTGCATACCATCCAATGCTGGCGATGCCGGTTCTACTTCGTTGCAACAAGTGTTCAAACCTGAAGATAAGAGGGCATGTAATTATGGATCCAAATGTTGGCACCGATACAAGGATACATGACTTAATTATCTTGGGGTGCAAACCAGCTGAGCCGAGCTTTGTAGTGTTCGAGCTCGGCTCATTTACTAAACAAGTCTAAAACTCGAGTTTTAGCTCAGCTCGTTTGTAAACGAGTCTAGCCCTAAACGAACCGAGTCTAGCTAATTTAGTTCGCATGCCTCTTCAAACGAGCTGGGCCAATTAAGCTGAGAGTATTAACAAGCCGAACCACGAGCTGCTCACGAGCAGTTTGTTTCGTTTGCAGCCCTATAATTATCTTTTATTATATTTTTTAATGAACAAGCTACACAAAGAGCGCTGCAAAATTCACACATCATATCTTCGAATTCAGGGCTTATGATCGTCCCATGGTCCGGTTAGGAGCTTTAACTCGTTTCGACTGCTCTAACACATTCTCAGTCTACTATGCAAGATAGTAATTAATCTGGAATTCTGGCGTGTAGACTCAAGCTCTTGTCCTTATTGGTGTGTTAATTGGAAATTCTTGTTAGCTGTCGTCGGACGTCAGTGATGTATTAATTTTTCCATCAGAGCAACTACTGGGAAGGTGCTATATATATATATATATATATTGGATGTTTGTAGTACGTAGCCATTTCTCCATCTTTGACAAGTCAGATTGGATGTCGACATTGAGTTTGAGAGTCATCTAATGTATTTGAAATAGCTATTATATGGTAGCACAATTGATTGGAATTCCCTCATGTTAAACAAGCTCAAGGGCTTAGAGAGTTAAGTAAGGCGTAAGATTTGAACCTCAACCGTTGGTACCCCAAATTATCATATGGGCAGGCATGTCCCAGCACATAAACTCTGTACCGGACTCTGTTTCGACGTTTCGCCTTATCGCACAAGTATACATGCTTGAGCGCTCGATGTGTGAAATTTTACGTGGAAATCGGATTCGGAAGGATGATTTTGACTCCAAATGAAATAAGTATACCTTAAAGCCTGTATCATCATGTCTGCATTCTCGAGGACTCAGTGCTTCTAAATATTCTTCCTGGAAATCGATCGTCATATGGACCAAAGGCCTGCTGAAGCGCGAAGCGAGGCGTGTTCGCGCTTTGGTACAGTGCAGCTGCTGCTATATCTCTTGATTCAAAAAATAATCACAAACCTCTATATTTCTAGATTCATCTCTGTTCAAAAAATTTCTCACTTTTCCTCCAATCGTTATTATTACTCCAAAGCTTCTATTTACTGAACACTGAAAGATAAATAGTATGAGCTAAATTTATTACAAACCATCGGGTTCGCTAATCCCAATTAGAAGAACGGAAAATAGACAAGTACCATGTCATGCCATATAATTACATGCTCACAATTCAAGTGACTAAAATTACAAAATGACATGAAACTGAAATAGCCAACTTAGTGTCCAATGCTAAATCTTGTCCCTTACAAGTGTTCGCTTGAAAAGGTGTAAACAAGTTCAGGTGAGATTTTCGAATACCAAAGTGTTTGTACCATATATTTACAGCCTGTCGATGATCGACCGATCGACCGAAAGGTGGCGATTATGAGAATGCTTCCTATTTTATTATTTCGTATTAATATTAGAACTAGTATTAGTATTTCTATTATTGTTACTTGCATGGAAGACACTTGGCGTGCTCCTACACACTTTGAAGTTGAAAGGAAGTTATTTGGACACTTGGAAGCAAATTAGAAGAATGAAGAGTAGTGGGAAGTGTCAAAAGAAGTAGTATTTAGTTGCCCCACGATCAAAGGGGCAATTTTGCCTAATCATGGAGCAGTTCTACAATATGGAAATTATTTGTATCAGTGCTCGTGGAAATTATTCAAAGGCGTGAAAAGAGAACCAACTGCTACTTTGGAGGGAGAATTCGAATTTAAATAAAAGAAGGCCTATTTAAGCACAAGTTAGCAACAGTTTCAAGACACACAAACAACGCCAACAGGCCTTTATCTTTTCTTTTCTAGGAGTAGAAGTAACTTGTAATCATTCATTCAACTGTCTCAGTTGATTGTTCTTCTATCTTGAAGATTAATAAAGTCCATTTATTTTTCTTCTTCCATATTCCATCCACTTCATTATTTGCTTCCAAAGAAGTCCTGAAACACGGCAAGGAACCAAACTCCACTTTTCCACACTCACATTCCAGCAAACCACAAAACAATTTCCCGTCGATTACCCGTCGATTGGGTAGAAATCAGAAAATTAGGTAACACAAAGTTACAAGTTTACCTTGGAACTGACAAAACAATTAAAACAAATTCTATAATCGTATATAGAAATAAACTGTGAACTAATTAGGCCCCTAGCCAAACAACCATATCCCATATAAGTCCTATGGATATTATAAACTTGCACATTCATCTTATGAAAATGCATAATTAAAACTGTATGTAATTATACACTTCAAAATTCATGTAGCTGAGGTATTCGGAAACTTGCCTGCCAATATATGATGTCGTGCAAAACAGGGTAAGGATTCCTACTCGAACGATCTCGTCCCTGAACAAAATAAGCCGAGGGTGACTAAGTAATGATACAGAGTACCTCTAAAATATCAGTATTCTCAAATGCTAGGTTGCGGTTTATCACAAATACTCTTAGTTTTTCACAATTTCCGTCGTGTTTTCTTCCGTTTCTTTTTTTTTTTTGGATCATTCCATCGTGTTTTCAGTAAGCATACTTTTCTTCACATAGTCGAATACTCTAATTAAAGATGCTAAATGCAGATCAAAAATAAATTAATGATGGTAAAGATCAATCTTGCTATGCTCGATAAGCTATGAAACTTGATTCAAGAAACTAGAAAGATGGTACAAAGAGGCAGAGCTATATATGGGAAAAGGGGATGAGGCTGGTGGGGTTTCACAAGTGAATTAAGTTTTTGTTTGACAAGAAAAATCAAACGCTAGTACTATATGTGGGAAAAGGGATGAGGCCGGTGGGTTTGAACCTCACCTGATGTATAGAGTATAGGGTGCCCGCTATTTGACTTCCGCTCCATTTGCCATATGTGAAGTGAAATAATACTTTCAGAGACACCATGCATGTTTTGTGAATTTAATATTCAAGATACTTTTTTAGCATATTTAATTGAATTATGAACTCTATTTTTAATATGCTTAATCAATATTCAAAAAGACATTTTTGCCGATTTTTTTTCTCCTCCTAGTTTGGCCTCTCCTAAGTAGAGATTGCGGCTCCGCCAAAGATGGTACATGATACATATCACAATGCACAAACCCATACCTGATTTTACTTTATTGAAGCAAATTGAGCTAATTAATTTAACAAACACAAGCAATTACGCTTTGCTTCGAGCACTTACCCTTTAGTGGTGGTGACGTCTCCGAAGCTGGTTTATGTGTAGGATTTCGTAACACTACTACAAAATGATATAAAGATCACGGTACAAAAATTAAAAAGATCTCACTTTTTGTAAAAGCGTAATAAAATGTTATGAATTATAGTTTTAATCTCAGTTAAACGAAAAAACTGAGATGGAAAAATTTTTTAATCTCAATAATCTAAAAAGTGAGATTGTAACTTCTAGAATATATCTCATTTTCAAAAAACTGAGATTATATATGAAAGAATGTGTCTTGTTTTGAAAAAAACTGAGATGAAAAGAATTTTTAATCTCAATAATCTAAAAGTGAGATTGTAAACTTAAAGAATAGATCTCATTTTTGAAAAACTGAGATTGTAAATGAAAGAATATATCTCATTTTAGAAAAATTGAGATAAAATGAACCTTTAATCTCAGTCATCTAAAAACTGAGATCGTAAGTTAAACTTATATGTTATATATATTAAATATTTCAATTATATATTGAAAAGTGTGTGTGGTGGAGTTGGTTAAAGCTTCCATATAAAACTCAAGAAACTTGGGTTCAAAGCCCAATAGGAGAAATAGAGTAGGATTTTTTCCCTTGGGAAAACACTACTTTTAATATCGGTTTTTTCAACAAGTGAGATTATTTCTCTATAAACACTACTTTTAATATCGGTTTTTTCAAAAAGTGAGATTATTTCTCTATAAACAACCACGGTTTATAATAAAACTGAGATGTTAAGCTATTAAAGGTCACAGTTTTGTCATTTTAATCATAGTTTCTATATTTTTTTGTCACAGTTTTAATGAGTTTTAACCACGATTTTTATCCTGTGGTTAAAAGATAGAGACTTTTAGTTACACCTTGATAGATCACGGTTTTGAATGCGAGATTAAAAGTGAAAGATCACACCAGATGATTGAGATCTTTATCTATTTTTGTAGTAGTGTAAGAAACCCTAAACCCAATATCTCATGTCAAACCATTGAAGAAAATAATACCGAATGCGTACCTGTCGCCATGGAGGATGAAAACCTTAGTGCGTGGTTATTGGTCTTCCGCCTCCAAAACCCTTCTCTCGATCTTGACCTTAGTTTCACACATGATGGGATGGTATGAAAAAAGAGGCTAGCATTTGGAGTGGGGACCTTGACCACATATTTATAAGCCCCGGTTCCATCATAGCTCATCATAATAGATGGAACCATATTAAGCCTTTAATTGGTGTCTACATATATATTATTAACCCGCACCACTTAACGCGCACAACTTGACCCAAATATGTGCTAATAGAGACGTTTCCATTACCCGTGTCACATTAATTGAATGATCACAACTTAATGGGTAATACCGACACCACTCAAGTCTTATTCGACAACATACAATGTTTAATTTTATGATCTATGTAGGCCACCAATAGAAATTGCTAACAATCTCCCACTTGGGCCACATAGGTCATCCTGATATTAGACATTGTAAACTTTAGGAGCTCAAACTTTTGTTGCCGAAATTTATGAGTGTCATCTCAAAACAATCTGGTCCATTGAAAACATAAACATAGGATCATGGCGGCCTTTGCCATATTTATCATGACAGGACCCATCCATAGTCACAAATACCTATGTATTCAACGACATAGATCAAGTACGGATATGTAGCATGAAATATGCATGCAATGTGATCCTTTATCATATGCCGGTTTCCAACTGGTCCAACTTTATAACTCAGTAGAGTTCTTATATCATGCATATTTTCAAAACCTCATGTATAACCACAATTTGAAAAATACGCAACTTTATTTCAGAATCATCAATAAACTGAAAGTGATCACTACAAATGTCAAATAATCAGCTATATGAGTAGCACAACTCCCACTAATGAAATATTTCATTCGAATTAACCACTCCTGCACGAGCAACATGCTCCTTAAACACTTTAGGTGGTAAGCACTTAGTAAGCGGATCCGCAATCATGAGTTCTATACTAATGTACTCAACTGACAAAAGATGATTCTGAACTCTTTCCTTAACGACAAGAAACTTGATGTCAATATGCTTCAATTTTGACGAACTCTTGTCATTCTTAGAATATAGTTCAGTAGCTTTATTATCACAATAAATCCTTAATGACTCTCGATGTTACTCACTATATAAAGTCAAGTGATAAAATTCTGCAACCATAGCGTTTGCTTTGTTTCTTTATAGCAAGCAATAGCAAACTCGGAGTCCGAATATCCAACTAATTAGATTCTCTGATATGTGAGCATATCATTTGTAAATATCTACCAAGCATTCTAGCTACGCACACTATATCCGAATGCAAACAAACAAGAGCATACATATGACTCCCTACTACTAATGCATAAGGATGTCTTCCATTTGTTTTCTTTTCAAATCATTCTTTGGGCAATGGAGCAAACTCATTATGCACAACTTTGCACGACAAATCTACAGAGCACCTTATCGATATACAGCTTCTGTGTTAAGCCAATATCGCTACTTGCCAGTAAGATATCGACGCATAATACTAGGAAAAAAATTTGCTCACACTGATCTTATGATAAATACATTGATCCATAACATTTTCCTTAAAACCAAAAGAGAAAATTACTTGATCAAACTTTCGATACCATTGACGAAATGCCTGCTTTAAGCCATAAATGAATTTCTTTAGTTTGCAAATCAGAAGTTCTGATCCTTTAGCACTTTCAATTGAGTTTGTTGGGGTTTTTCCGTATTAGTAGGAGACAACTCAGGAATAATCTGGTGGTTTGGATCCACATCCTGTACTAAGATAGGTGTGACCACATCATCAGTCTCAGCATGAATCATCGGAATCTCAATATGGTCCTCCTCAAATTTAAAATTCCAAGGTTGTTGCGCACTCCCACTACTTTCAACATCCTCAATAAATTTGGCATTATCTGTCTCCATTATGGTATTTGTGGAAGGGTAATAAAACTTAAAACCCCTTGACCTTTCTGAGTATTCAATAAAATAACAGCTAACAGTTCTTGAGTCCAATTTTCTTTCGTTAGGTCTATAAGGCCTAGCCTCAGTTGGACAACCCCAGACATGGAAATGCCTAAGACTAGGCTTCTTTTCAGTCCACAACTCGTATGGGGTCTTAGCTACTGCTTTACTGGGTACTCGATTAAGAATATAAACTACAGTCTTCAAGGCTTCTCCCCACAGGGAATGTGGTAAAAAAGAATTAAACATCATACTTCTAACCATATCCTTAAGGGTTTGATTTCGTCTCTCAGAACACCATTTTGACGTGGTGTCCCTAGCATGGTGTATTAAGGTACGATGCCACATTCTTCCAAGTATCTCGCAAAAAGCCCTGGACGTTGTTCGCCTGATCATATCTACCACAGTATTTACCACCGCGATCAGATCTAACAGCCTTAATTTTCTTATTAAATTGATTCTCAACTTCTGCTTTATAGGCCTTAAATACGTCCAGTGCATGTGATTTTTCATGCATCAAATACAGATACCCATAACGAGAATAGTCATCTGTAAAAGTGATAAAATACCGTTGACCATTCCAAGAAGCCGTAGGGAATGGACCACAGATATCAGTATGTATCACTCTAAAACGTCTAAACTCCTTTTGGCACAAAATTTTCTTATGTTTGTTTACTTCCCCTTTATACACTCAACATAGATTTTAAAATCTAAAAAATCAAGGGGATCAAGAATTCCACTTAACACAAGCTTTTCAATTCTCTCTCTCGAGATATGTCCCAAACGCTTGTGCCACAATACAGAGGAGTTCTCGTTAATTAACTTTCGCTTCGTACCATATTTGTCAACATGCAAAGTTTCATTAAACTTTAAGTGAGAGTCATCCAAGTCTAACCTGTATAGACTATCAACTAGAGATCCAGTATCAATAATATTTGAATTTTGAAAAAGGCTGAAACCTCCATTTCCAAATGAGCAAGTATAACCGGATTTGTCCAAATAGGAAACAGAAATCAAATTCCGTCTAAATGACGGTACGCAAATAGTCTCATCCAAATCCAAATAAAAACTAGATTCTAATTTAAGTCTATAGACTCCAATTGCCACAACACGAACTTTATTGTCATCTCCCATATAAATGAAACTTTCCGCATCACTGGGTGTTTGACTCTTTAGACAACCCTGCATGGACACACTTACGTGAATAGTTGCACCTGTATCTATCCACCAAGTGTTAAGTGGTACTTCAGTTAAATTAAATTCACAGCAAACAAAACTAAATTGATTACCTTTCCTTGCGAGCCACTTGTGATATTTGGGACAATCCTTCTTCACATGACCAACAACCTTTTTGCAAAAGAAATAGTGAACACCTTTATCTTGAATCTGTTGCAAAGTTGTCTGTGAAGTCCCAACATCTGCAGTTCCATTAACCTTTAGGGTTTACTTTTCTTTTCTTAGTGCCCGAATAGCCATGAGAATGAATTTCCAAGTGAGCAATTTTTGTCCTTTCTTGTTTCATCCTTTCTTCCTCTTGCACACATTGAGCAATGAGCTCATTAAGAGTCCATTTCTCCCTTTGAGTATTATAATTAATTTTGAAGGGACCAAATAGTGTAAATCAAAACGAGGAACACAAAGATGTCTTTAGAAAATTCTAACTTTAGTGCCTTCATCTTGGCAACAATATTGGACATTTCCATAATGTACTCCCTTATATTTCCTTTGCCATTATACCGCATGGTGACAAGTTTGCTAAGAAGCGTACACGCCTCCACCTTTTTCGATGCAACAAATTGGTCTGCAATTTGGCTTAGGAATTTCTTGGCATTCTCTTCCTCAGACATTGCACCTCGAATAGTTTCAAAGATAGAGTGCTTTATTATCATAAGACTCATACGGTTAGAGCGCTCCCACTTTTCATAAGTTAACTTTTCATCAGTTGTACTCTTATCAGTGAGTTTAGGAGGCTCATCAACACGTAATGCATAATCCAAATCCATACACCCAAGAATGATTGTAACATGCTCTTTCCATTTTGCAAAATTGGAACCCGTAAGAATTGAAATGTTGTTCAAATTGGCAGATATAGAAGATGCATTCACTACAACATTATAAAAGAAAAGCTCACAGTTAACAAATATCCATCTACTTTAGTGCAATGATAATAATAAGAAAACTTGAATATAATTATCATGCAAAACTTGGTCTAATTGTAGGGGTAAACAATTAGACAAAATAAATGATATTTGATATTTGTGTCTTTAATGGTGGGCCTGTTCAAGAAACCTAACGCATCATCATAATTAAGTCTTTGGACAGTAATTACAACATACAAGTGGTTTTCTCACCAATAAGACTAGTTAACATGAACAATATAAAATAGGCCTGGCCAATCAAAGCCTTCCTTTGGGCCGACTATTGAACGCATAGGCAAATTCTAGAATTATATTATTCAAAAATGTTATCTACCTTATACCGTTTAAAATCCGGCCAAATAATAATCTTCCTTTGGGTCGATCACTACTCGCATGGATTTAAACGTGACTTTATGTAATCCAAAACTTTTATCTTCAATTTCAAGAAAATCTCCATGAGACCACTTTGGTGGTATATCATTTTAATTTTCCCAAACCCTAGATATGGATTACGAAATAATCTTTATGCCCCAATTCAAATTATTTTGGTTATATACTTTATCGAATCTAGTTCACTTTAATGGCCATGAAACATCTCCATAGCAACCGTAATAATTTTACCAACCAACCAATACTTCAAAGACAAATCCCGCAGTTGATTTTCAGTAGGCATGCAGCACATGCTTATACGAAAAGGAAAAAAAGTTTCGGTTGATTCGAGTAATAAACAGTAAAAATACATTAACTCTTATGTTGCCAATTGAGATCTAACCATATGGGTTTGATTATCATGTCCTGCATAGATATTACCAATATAATAATACGTACCCAACATGATCACAGTACATGTCCAAACATAAAACGGAATTGTCCATGACGGTGCTTTGGAAAAACTTAAACAAACTCATTTACATGTCACGGTCAAATCTGTGATTTCCACTCATCACTTAATCAGTGACGTTACAATCAGAAAGTAGAAAAGAATGCAGAAAATAATATGCAGATTGAAGTAGATCCATGGATCACCGAGAGAAAAAATTTATATTTTCCTCAATAATTTGACAAGAGGCTCTGATACCACTTGTAGGATTTCGTAAGAAATCCTAAACTCAAGATCTCATGTCAAACCATTGAAGAAAATAATATCGAATGCGTACCTGTCGCCATGGAGGATGAAAACCTTAGTGCGTGGTTATTGGTCTTCCGCCTCCAAAACCCTTCTCTCGATCTTGACCTTAGTCTCACACACGATGGGATGGTATGAGAAAAGAGGCTAGCATTTGGAGTGGGGATCTTGACCACATATTTATAAGCCCCGGTTCTATCATAGCCCATCATAATAGATGGAACCATATTGAACCTTTAATTGGTCTCTACATATATATTATTAGCCCGCACCACTTAACGCGCACAACTTGACCCAAATATGTGGTAATAGAGACGTTTCCATTACCCGTGTCACATTAATTGAATGATCACAACTTAATGGGTAATACCGACACCACTCAAGCCTTATTCGACAACATACAATGTTTAATTTTATGATCTATGTAGGCCCACCAACAGAAATTGCTAACATTATGTTGTTTCTTCTTCTTTGATTTCTTGCCCATTGCTCTCGATGACGTTGGATCCTCATAATAACTCCATCGAGGGGTTTGTAGTAGCACTGTCTCCATCTTTTCGAATATAAAAGTGGCCCAATAATAACTCCAAACCCCACATAATATCCCAACGCGGCAGTTACGTAGACCCATTTAATACCGTTCAATGTTGGCCTTGTCGGTTCTGCTTCCCCACAACTATTGTGCAAAGGATACCCACATAATCCTACATTTCCTTCAAAGGAAGTACTAGAAAATGTTCGCAATTGATTGCCTTCTGGAATCCTTCCGACCAGTTGATTATATGATAAGTTCAGGAAAGAAAGAAATGTAAGCCTTGTAAGTGTCACCGGAATGCTCCCATATAACTTGTTAAACGAAAGGTCTAATGATCCAAGCTGTGCCACGTTTCCAAGCTCCGAAGTGAATCTCACCTGACAGGGCGTTTCGCGATAGATTCAGTACGTAGAGGGCTCTCAGAGCCCCAATCGTATCCGGTATCTCTCCTTCGAAACGGTTGTTTGAGAAATCAATGGCAGTAAACAGAGTTAAGATCTTCACCAGCTCTATCACTAGCCCTTTTTGGGTTACAGTTACTTTATCCTGAAAGTAGAAGTTATTAAGTTTCAGGAATTCGAAATGCAAGTGATTTAGATCTGGTTTTTCATTACTTCTACCAATTATCATTGCATCCCAATGGAGGAAGCATTTCGGAGGTAGATGACCGCTGAAGTTGTTCGAAGCTATATCGATGATTTGAAGCTTTGGCCATGACCGCCACGTACTATTATTCGGCTCTTGACATCTTATGCCCCCTTGGAAACCGTTGGCCCGCAAAACCAAGACACGCAAGTTGGATGAGTTTTTCAAGAAGCAAGTGAAATTACCATTCATTTTGTTGCTGCCAAGATTCAAAACCTCCAACATCGTGCAATTTGACAGATTCTGGAACATGTCCTTCCAAATGGTTCCTATTCAAATCCAGTGTCTTTAAAACACATCCTAGTGGGAATGTTCCGGATATAGTGCCAAAAAGACTGTTGTTCCCCAAATTCAGCACCCCAAGAGTCTCAGTGCAATTTTCAATCAGACATTATGGTATAGTGCCACTTAACATATTGTTGGACAAATCAAGAACCTGAAGGTAGCTCCCATTGCATATGGATTGAGGGATAGGTCCAGAAAGAGCATTATTGGCAAGAGAGAAGAAATTAGCAAAGGATATGCCTTTGCCAATTTCACCAGGGATAGAAGTGTTGAAATTATTGCTGGAGTAGTCCACATAGATAGCTGTTTCTGGTGGTAATGGGATATCACCACTGAGCTTATTGGAATGAAGGTCAAGAACACCAAGACTAGGCATTATATATTCGTTTTGTAAACCCACCAGGAGATTACAGGAAAGATTCAGATGCCCAAGACTACTATACGCAAGACTTCGATTTCCCACATTCCAAATCCAATTGGGTATTATCCCGGGAATTTGGTTGTTTGAAAGGTCTAAATGGGTGATTCTCGAATGGTTCATTAGCAAAGGAAACTTTTGCAGATTGCATGAAGCCAAACTCAATACGTTCAGCTGGGGAAAGGAAGACGAGCTAGAAATATCGACTGACAAGTTGTTGTAAGAAAGCTCAAGTCTAGTAAGATGTTGGAGTCTTTGGATAGGTTTTTAGGTTTATGGTTCCACTAAAATTATTGAAAGAAAGTGAGAGGACTTTAAGCCTTAGAAAATCAAAGAAGTAAGAGGGGATAGAACCTTCTAATATGTTACTACTCAAATCTAGTGTATCCAGTGGAGACAGGGATTCATTTGAATGCCCAGTAACTTGACCACCAAATTTATTGTTGGAAAGCTGAATTTTCTGCAGAGAAGGAAGGTAAAACAGAGTAGATGGAATACTGCCAGTGAAAGAATTGTATCCTAAATCTATATACACAAGATCAAAAAGTAAAAAATTGGTCTAGGGTCCACTATAGCATGTTTCTAACCCGCTAGGTCTACTAATCAAGTTTCTAACCCACTAAGTCTACTAATATGTATTTGGTAAGAGATAAAGTCCACTGCATTTTAAAAGGAAAATAGTGCCTGACAGATTTACCCTTCCAATCAAATCCTATCCGTTTAGCCCATTATCCCTTATACGTTTGAAATCATGCAAAATTCTCAGAAACTAACAGTTACGTTGGATCAGTTTCGTATCTAATGTTGTTGTACTTATATAATGTTATATAACATTGTATATTCTGCTTTGTAGAGTTACATCTTGATCTCAACTGCTTTCACTACAAGAAAAATTACATTGGGTGACGAATGAAAATCGTCACAAATTGCATGTTTTTCGTCACAAATAATATAGGTGACGAAAAAAAAATTGTCGACTAATGGTTGTCGAGGATTCCTACCTGGTGACGAAATCTATTTTTCGTCACCTATAGTGCCTTTTGATGACGAAATATTTTGTCACCAAAAAGTGAATAATTGGTGACGAAATTGTTTTCCTCATCTATTGTGCTCTTTGACGATGAAATTTTTTGTCATTAATTACTCCTTTTGGTGACGAAAAAATACGTCACCGATGGGTCACATTGGTGACGAAATTTTTCGTTGCAAAAGTCGTTTTCATATGGGAAAAAAATCCTTCTATCTTGCTCCTGCTGGGTTTCGAACCCGAGTTCCTTGAGTTTTTCGCGCAAACTCCGACCAACTGCACCACACACACTTTTCAGT
This sequence comes from Rhododendron molle, assembly GCA_025413875.1. Classification (NCBI taxonomy): domain Eukaryota; kingdom Viridiplantae; phylum Streptophyta; class Magnoliopsida; order Ericales; family Ericaceae; genus Rhododendron; species Rhododendron molle. The sequence continues at coordinate 50,333,633 of CM046392.1, forward strand.
AAATATTTGAAATATCTAATATATAACATATATGTTTAACATGAAAATATATTTCGAATGTAATTTTGAACCTTTAAACATTAAAATTAGCAATTTTGATAAACATAAAAGTTGTAGGCAATTGAATTATTATTCAAACCCAATTTGAATTATCTCAAACGGAGTTTTTAGGAAAGAGTTATGTCCGAAATATATTTAGTGACAAAGCGCAATTTATAAATTTTGTCACGAAATTCATAAATTTCGTCACGAAAGGTACCCATTTGACGACGAAATATATTTTTCGTCACTGAAAGCATTAAAATGGTGACGAAATTATTTTTTGTCATCAAAGTTAATCATTTGGTGACGAAAAAAATATTTTGTCATTAAATTGGTCTCATTTGGCGACGAAATATATTTTTCGTCACCAAGTAATTATCTTTTGTGACGAAAAATAATTTCATCACCTTTTTTAAGCTTTCGGCGACGAAAAATGTATTTTGTCACCAAATGAGTACCTTTGGTGACGAAAATATTTTTTTCGTCGCTAAACAGGTATAATTGATGATGAAATTATTTCGTCACGGAAGTTGTCAAAATAGTGACGAATTTATTTTTTCGTCGCCAAATATACTCATTTAGTGACGAAATTAAATTTCGTCGCCACTTTTTCGTCACCAATTTTCATTTTTCTTGTAGTGTTTGTTGAATTTTTTTTTGAGTTTCCCTACACAAAAACTCTCATATAACATTATATTTTCACTTTATTGAATTGGTCCGCGCAGCGGCCTCAATGACTTGCTTCTACTAACAATAATACCCACAAAAAAACGCAATACATGTGACAAAAAATAAACATATAACCTTATAACGTTATACATGAGATTTTGGCATTTCTAACTCTAAAAAAAGAAAAAGAGGAGATCTCGTAACTTCTTTCCATTATATTTTCACTTTATTGAATTGGTCCGCGCAGCAGCCTCAATGACTTGGTTCTTGTAACAATAATACACACAAAAAATCATTATACATGAGATTTTGTTCTTTCTAACTCTAAGAAAATAAAAAGAGGAGATCTCGTAACTTCTTTCCCTTCGTCGCTGTAGCCTTCTTCACAGTCGACTTCAAAGGTAACTTAATACTCTTCACCCCTTGAACAACTGCACAACTAACAGCCGTTAACAAAATTAGTATATAACCAACATTGATATAATCCTATATACTATCAATCAAATCTCTAACTTAATTCAACCATACCATAACATTATATGTTCAGGTCTGTTAGGCCGCTGCGTGGACCAATTCATATAAGGTTATATATGGTTATGGTTTATTATTCTTTTATAGGGTTATATGGTTATAACGAGTAAGAAACAATATGGTTATATGATTATATATTCAAATGGTCAATCCAGTTATATAACAATATATACGAATAGAAAAACATAAGGTGTAAACTGGACTGCTCAAACATAGACAACAATTAACATGGTCAATCTAGTTATATAACCATATATACGAACAGGAAAACATAAGGTGCAAACTAGACTACTCAAACATAAACAACCATTAACATGGTCAATCCAGTTATATAACCATATATACGAACAGAAAAACATAAGCTGCAAACTGGACTGCTCAAACATAAACAACCATTAACATGGTCAATCCAGTTATATAACCATATATACGAATGAGAACGTACCGCAAACTGGACTGCTCAAACATAAATAACCATTAACATGGGGTTCCTCAGGAGGTGGTGGAAGCTATAATGGCCATGGTAAGTTTTGTTTTTGATTGCGAGTATATATGGTTATATCACTGTTGGCTATATATTTGGATCAATTAAGTCGCTGCGCGGATCATTTCAATAGTCTAATTTAATTGGTTTAATAGATATATATGGTTATATAACTTTTTTTTTTTGAAATCATGCATTATAGCCACTACAACTCTAAATTTACGTTATTGAATTGGTCCGCGTAGTGGCCTGATAGACCTGAATATATAAACATATAATCATATTAAAGTAGTTTATAATATGGGTATATCTACAAATAAAAATAACATATATTTATACACGAAAACTAATAAACTACTAAATTTACGTTATTGAACAGGTCCGCACAGCGGCTTATGGACCTGAATATATAAACATATATATTCACAGAACAAAATGATAAAATACCATACATCTTCACAAAACAAAATGACAGTTATAAACAACCAACAGGAGCATATATAACGTCATATAATGTTATACAATAACATATAACAATACAATGTTATATGTTTACATCCGGGGGTGTGGGTATATTTTCAAGAACTTGGGGTGTAATTTCAGCCATAGAACCCGACCTAATTATATTGCAGTCTGTATGTAACTAGGGTTATATAATCATCGACTCATATATATATATATATAACCACATATAACCTTATATGAATTGGTCCGCGCAGCGGCCTAACAGATCTGAGTATATAACCATATATGTTACCTAACAGCAACTAACAATTCATATAATCATATATGTTTCCAACAGCAGTTGAACAAAAGTACAAGATACAAAACCCTAACAGATAGGCAAGAACAGACATGGGATTGGACTGCAAATCCAGCGAGAGGTCACTTTAACCATTTGAATACAACAATCTATAACCATATATACCTAAAGTTCACTTTTAGTTTTTCTAAGAAACATACCAAATGGATCGAAGCAAACAGAGGAGATTGACGGCAATGGGTTTCGAAGGTGACGAGGATGTGACGAGGACGAGGATGCAGAACGACGGAGATGAATCGAACGACGGAGATGAAGGGTTTCGACGATGACGAGGATGCAGAATGACGGAGATGAATCGAACGAAATCGGAGATTAGTTGACAGCGACGAGGGTGTGAAACAAAGGTGGATAACTGGGACGAGGATTTGACGGCGACGGCGACTAGGGCGACTATGGGAGGAGGATTTGACGGCGACTAGGGCAACTATTGGTGAACGAGCGCCATTGTTGAGGGACGACGAAGATCGGCTGACGACGACGACAAAGAACGCTGACGAAAATTGGTAGGCGATCGATCGAGGACGACAGAGATCTGCCAAGTTTTGTTCGTCTGGGTTTCTGCAGAGTTTTGTTCTTCTGGAAAGGGGGGGGGGAGAGGGGGGGATGGGTTTTATAATGGAATGGAGGAAAAAAGGGAGAAGAAAATGGGAATGGAGGAAAAAAGGGAGAAAAAACGGGAATGGAGAAAAAAATGGGATAAAAGATTTTTTGAAAGCAGAGGTATATTAGACTAACCAAGGTTATTATATCTTTATTAATATGTTAGTGGACTTAGGAGTTATAGAATTTAGAAATGTACTTAGTGGGTTTGGAAAATGGTATATTGGACCTGAGAAAAATTCTCCCATCAAAAAGCCCTTCAAAGTAAGTGGGAAAAACTTCACCTGTTAGTGCATTATGAGAGAGATCAACGTAAGTGAGATTCTTAGATCCCTGAAACGAAGGTATTGGACCACTAAAATTGTTTAACGAAAAATCCAGATAAACAAGCTGACTAAGGGTTGCCAATGAATTTGGAATCGGTCCTGTGAAATGACACCCTGGAATCTCTATCCTTCTTAGCTCGATCAAATTCCCAATAGATTCCGGTAAAATCCCAGAAAAACTGGTGAAGCTAAGCTCTAGGTTCCGAAGGGACCCATTTTCCGGAAAATCAGTTAAAGAACCATTGAGTAATGTATTGCTTGCCAAATTGCCAAATTCAGAGTCTCCAGTGTTTGTACCCGTTGTAAAATGTTCCCCGGAAACATCCCGTTCAAGTTCGAACTTCGAAGAACTGAACCTCAATACTGTCAAACTTGGTAAATAGGCAAAGAAATCCGGGACCGGAGACGAGAGATTGTTGTTACTCAGATTGATTTCTGAAAGAAGCTCAAGATTGCGAAGTGAAGGATCAATAGGGCCTGATAGATAGCAATTTGACAAGCTTAGTTTACTCAGGTAAGGCATTGATGAAGAAATGGTCCGAGCCCACTGATACCCATTCGCAGACATATTCACCCCATCCAAATGAAGCTCTTTAACCCCACTAAGGTTACCAATAAGTGTTGATAAGTTAGGGTTTTCAATTTGCAATGAACGAGTACCAGGAAAATACAGGGTGGATAAATCAAGGGTAACCAACCTTGCCAAGAGTGATAAACCAACTGGGATTTGCCCAGAAAATCCAGAATTTGACAAATTCAAATACCTCAGATTAGTGAGGTCTCCAACATTTGATGGGATTGGAGTGGAATTCAAACTGTTGTAAGCCAAATTCAGGGTTTCAAGATACCTGAGACTGAAAAGTGCACTGGAATGGTCGATTCCGTTAGTGATCGATTCGCTGCTCAAATCGAGACCCGTAACGTTGCCGTTTTGGTCGCAGGTTACCCCTTTCCATTGACAGCAATCGAGGGTTTGGGTTCAGTTGTGAGTTTGATGGAATTTTCTTGATTGAAAGTGAGGTTGTTTTTCAGTTGGAGTAAAAGTGATTTCTGTTCGTTGAGACATTGGCTTGAGACCGAGATTGTGAAGATGGGAATCAAGAAAAGCCATAAGATTGAGAAAGGATGAAGCTACGGGGTTGTGGTTACCGCCCATAAAGACTTGAATTCTGTGGTTGGGTGATTGTTGGCCGACTATGAGTTGTGGGTTTGGAACGGCGCGACTGGAAGTGTCAAAAGTGGCAGGAGGAGGAGGAGGAGGAGAGAGGAGAAATTTTTCGGTGCCGCATGGGTACCATGTTACCCGGCTGAAGTGATGCCCGAGTAGTACATCTGAGCCGTTCATAAGTGTATTGAATAGTTCGGATTGAACCATTCTCTCTCCTCTCACCTCAACACTCTCTCTCTTGTTTCTCTCTCTAAATCCGAGTCATCCAAAACAGAAATGAACGTCCAGATTCACTGAGTGGGTACCACGTGATACCCACTCGGCACTGAAAATCGTTGGTACATTCAAAAGTCGGTAACTTTGTAGCAAAACTCTAGACCTATGGCTACGCTAATTGTGCGAGACTCAATTCAACATCTCATACAAATGATCCTAACTATTTAATTTTTTTAAATATTTAAATATAAAATCAGTTAAATTGAATGTTGGTTAGTTCATACGATTTTTGATTCTTGAATTCGTAGGTCCAAAAATTGGATTGCTCAAGCTCTTGCCGTTATGCTATTGAGATGATTTTTCACAAGAACTTTTAAAAACTATTTTAAACAAATTGAACAGGTAATTATTTGTGTGGAACTCCATAGAGGACGTCAACACAATCCGGTGTATATTTAGCCAAAATTGTGTAGACTCGATTTGGTTGCAGGGGTGGATCAGGGGCAAGCGGGGCCGGGATCTACACACCTTCCAATTATCTCATTATTCTTATTATATTTTACTTTTTGTTTGCAAAAATTATGAAGAACGCTCCCTCCAAAATTGAGTATGATGTTAATGTCTAAGAATCCTGTGGTTGGAATGGAAATATATTATTGTGTCTTGTCCTTTATGTGTGATTTGCACTGGGGGTGGAAAATATTCCATTGATGACTTTGGTAGACATGCATAAAAATCAACCAGAAGACTTGGAATTTTGAACGACTTTTATATAGCTCTACATAGGGCTGAAGACTCTCTATTGATTGATTGAGACTACAGATATTAATTTTGCATGTAATTTTCTTTCTAATGAAATTGAAAACAAGATAATATTCCACCACTAGATAAATATTCATATCGATACCTAACATTTGACTAAAGCTCTCACCTAAGATTTTGGGTTCGATTATTCTTACCATCAACTCTTCCTGCCAGCTCACCCGTACGCGTAAGCGTATGAAGAGCTATGTGGGAAGGGTTGTAGGAATTAAATTTGGTGCAAGCAAGCTAGCTGAAAATATCCTGCATCACCAAGAACAAAAAAATTGACAAAAGATGACTAAGTCCAATTATTTAGTCATGTAAGGTTTCAGGGTTTGAGAACTGAAAGCCTTTTTTTTGTTTAAAAGCAGCTTTGCTATTCGTAGAGACAATTTGCAGAGAACCACGCAGAGAAAACGTGTTTCGCCCTATTTTGAATCCCAGAAAAATCTAGAAAAATATCCATAAATTTTTGAATATTATTTTATGGGGCCCTGTAAAAAATTAATCAGCTCCTGTGATATCGATAAGTATTACTTTTGGATTCGTAGGGGCGAACTAAAAATTTATGGATATTTTTCTAGAATTTTTTGGGACCCGAAAAAGGGCCAAACGCGTTTTTCTCTGCCTAGTTCTTCAAATCCTCTCTGCTATTAGAATTTTTGTTTGCAAATCGTCTCTGCTGTTAGAATTTTTGTTTTAAAAGTCTCAATTAAGGAGTAATTTATTTTCTAAATGAACCCTTATACAGATGTCAACTTCTCAAGATGTCAACGTTAAGGTTGCTAACTTTTTTTTTTCTTTTTCAAACGGAAAAAGCGCATATCCATTCAATTCATTCAAACAAGCCATACGACATCTAAAAAAATCACTCAGATACGGATAAGTCGTACAGCAGCTACTAATAACCACTCGAAAATAGAGATACAGAAAAACAGCCAGACCCAAAAAGAGACAAAAACTAAGGAAAAGTCTACAATACACACCCCTTAAAAGGGTGTGCCATATGCACCTATTTTATGGTTCGTTCATAACATTTTAGTTTGTTTCGTAACTTTTGTTCTAGAATTTATAACATTTCAGCAGTACGATTCGTGACACTTTCATTATGATTCGTAACATTTTGGTGTATCTCGTAAACTTTATACGATTCGTAACTTTTTAGCAATATGATTCGTAATATTTTTTTTACAATTCATAATATTTGGCGGTGCATAAGATATACACCTAAATAAGGAGTGTAGTAGTCTTTCCCCAAAAACTAGTACTAATGTCAAACTCCTGAGGTTGCTAACCTTTTTTTTTTGATAAACAAAAGGGTATAGGAGGGGGCGACCGGCGTAGCAACCCCTCTTGGGCGTGACCATAGGGGCTCCCAATCCGCTGTGGAATGTCCGGTTCGAGCCATAGCTACTATCCGTGAGGACAGGCCGTCATGACCTCAGCACCACCTAGGCGCACAGTTGGCAACTATCCATGAAAAGTAACGGACAGAAATCTGGACCGTCCATCACCGTTCCATGGACACTTTCATGGATAGTTGTCATAGACCTTAACAATGTTCACGGGACTCCACTAAGCCATTACAAAGACAACATGCCATATACCGACCTGCAAGCCCCAACTTCCCAGCCTGTCCTTAGTAGATAATCTGCTCCAGAAAATGAGCCATTCAATGAATACATTCTAGGGACATGATGGGCGAACCAGATCGACAATTTTTTTTTCCCAAGAAATGGTAGGCTGGACCTCCCTCTAAGCATTCCAGTTGGTTCAGAATTGAATTCTGCACAGAATATATATCATCCTTTTCAATCCTTAAGCTTGATACAATCCTCGCTTTTTCGGTGGTAATCAAAGGCACTCCCAAGTCCCAAGTACCAGACTGGGAGAGAACCTATTGGAATAGGAAGGATGCTACATAGCACTTCTTTTGCAGATTTTTTTACAACCCAAACCCGGGGGTCTACGAATCCGTAACTGGCCTGTTAGTCTAACCGGACAGAACCTTTAATTTCTACCAGTTAAGAGACAATCACTAAAATAAAATGTGAAAGCATTATTCAACACTTAGATAAATAGTACAAGCTCAAGTTATTAAAAATCATCGGGTTTGCTAAGCCCAACTAGCTAGAAAAGCGGAAAATAGATGATAAGTATAAAATAACCTCACAAGGTCAGCCTAGACCAAGAACCCCAGCATAACACGAAGGACCATGTAGGGGATCTAGTGACGCGGAGCTTAGCTTGAAGAGCTGAACTCAGTGGACCAACCCAGAGAAAAATAACCCAAACTAAAATCCATTATATTTTGAAAATCTCTAACATTATACATATTCATTTGTCTTCAAAGAGCAAGACTTAGCAAGTGACTTTGAAAGTCGTCTTGGGTCCCACGTTTTGCTTTCCAATTGCAGTTAATGGTATATAGGAAGACAATGGAAGTCGTCTTGGGTCCCCCCTTTTGCTTTCCAATTTCAGTTAATGGTATAGGAAGACTATGGAAGTTGTCTTGCGTCCCACCTTTTGCTTTCCAATTGCAGTTAATGGTATAGGAAGACTTTGGAAGTCGTCTTGGTCTCCCTTTGAATTGAAGACTTTGAATCTAGATACCACATCATGGTCCAGGTCTTTGTCCCTAGAGTTATTGTTATATCTTGCTTTGTCGGTGTCCAAAATTAAGGGAAATTCATGGATTTTTGTGTTTCTGTTATTATGTGATGGTCTTGTTCGATATTTGTCAACAGGCAAGGGCAGACTGATCAAGGGTCAGATGAGCCCAGCCGACAACCCTACCCACCAGTTTCCTAGTTTTTATTCAAAATATAGTAGTTGTTTCTCAAAATAAATTTAATGGTATAGAAGTTGCCCTGCTCAACATGATTTTGAACATTCCAATACCTCCTCAACCAAGAATTTTTGGATAATTAATGCTATTTTAGTAGTACACATTAATATTTTATGGTATTATTTTACTTTTTAAAACGGATGGCTATTCACCAAATTGTTTGCAATTATACGTAAAGATGACCAACCAACCATATCTTAGTAATTAAATAGAATGCATACGAAAATGTATTCTAGTTTTTTTAGTTGTACATGTTTTTTCGTTAATTGGAAATTTCTTGTTAACTGAAGTCATTGATGTTATTAGATAATACCTTTTAAAGCCAAGTGTTTAGGCCAAAAGGAGATTCCCGGTTTGCCGGGTTTGGCCACGACAAATAGTATCAGACCCCCACCCTCATCGAAGTGGTGGGTAGGATGTGGCATTCTGCCACCACAGACACCAGGAGAGATTGTTGGGACCATGCGATGAAGATGTTGGATCTATGAGGAGGAAATTTGTACTCCAATATTCAAGTTTTGGGAGAAGTGAGTGTTAGCTTAATCCCACAACCCGGTTGGAAGCAAGATCGAGCATCACTCATTATATTAACACCCACGAAATGCTACATGGTTCCTTCTTAGTTGGGTCTGGTCATTTCATTTTTTCCATCAGAGAAGCTACTGGCATGCTGCTATATTAGAAATTTGTTCAAGTTATTTCTCCATATTTGACAAGTCGGTTTTGATAGCTATATAATTGGAATGGAGGAATGGTGCTAGTAATTTCTCCATATTTGACAAGTCTATATTTTGATAGCTATAGATTTGGAATGGAGGATTCTGTCCTTATCGTTCGATAAGAAATAGCTCAACTTTCCATGTGAGAGTTTAATTTAGACACTTCTTGTGGAGTTTGAGAGCTATGTGTAGGGGCGAATTCTTAACAAACGTTGAAATGGTGGCCAGCTCATGTGGTAGTAATTTTGTTGCCCTTAACATTGGTGCGGGTTCAAATCTCACCCCTTCCCAGAGGCAAAACCATGTTGAGAAATTGGGGCACGTGCCACCCCATCTGTGTTTCAAACGAAAGAAAAATTATTTTCATATGTAATTCGATTAGACATTTTCCGCTATCCATATAATTTGTTTTTGTAAAAAGGGATTTGAAAAATGAATGGTTTCTATCATGAACATAATGTCTCTATGCTTTTTTTTTTTTTAAAATCACAAGAGTACCAAATTAATCTTGATTCTTTTTTCTACAATAAGACAAAATTAACCAGTATAAAACCCAATCACATGTCGAGACACTATGACTTTCTCTTCACACTTATTTTACGTAGAACACGTAATAACATTATCATTCTAATAAATCAATAGAACCCCTTGTAATAAATCTTGTAAACATTATCATTCTCTCTGAAAAATTGAGTAATATTAACTCTTCAAACTCTTGGTATTTTTTTTTAATGAAACTCCAGTCATTTCGTGAAAATTCTATGTCCACCATCGGGCATATAGGGATTATAGTTCTACTACAATAATCTCAATAAGAAAACATATCTTCCACATACTCTTATCTACTCCAACAAAACCCTCTTTCATTGAAGTTGTACATCAATTCCCTCCATTTGAAATCAGCAGACACGCAAATGGACCCTAAATACCTTATGCCCATGATAATGGAATTTTTTTAATCTTTTTTTTGGTTAAACAGGAAATCATGCAATACAAAAGAAAAACAATGCAATTTAGCGACTTGTACTTGAAGGTCAGCGACTCGGCGCACTTGTTTCTTTCCCACATGATGTGCTTAATCAGTGGCTCGCCCAGTTGTTGTGGTAGAGACCCGCAATCAGAAATTAGATTATATAGGTGGTGGACACTATCATCCGAATTGAGGAGGCTGACTTAATTTTGCTGCATCGATTTCAATTTCCACTCCTATTGAGTTTTGTTGTTTCGCAAAGTTAAGACCATGGTGGACTGCCCAAGTTTCAGCCACTAGCCCGGAATTGAGCCCAGTTTGCAAGAGAATCCTCCTATCCAATTACGTCTCAAATCCCTAATTAATCCTCCTGCACTTGCTTTAATGATGATTAACATATTGAGCTGGGGCTTATGAGGAAGTGGTACTTTGGGACTGTTAATCACCTAAATGACCTCTGGCTACGACTTTGTTCGTAAGCTTTGAATCGATTTCGTTCACCTACGTTGTATTATCCGTTCTGTACTGTTATTTGGTCTAATTGATTATACAGAGTATGGTGTTGAATCCATATGATGAGCGCATTTTCCAACTTGTGTTTGATTTGGCGTTTAATGAGGAGATGTATCATTTGATCTGAGGTGATTCTAAACAAATGAGCATAACGTAGAACACTGCAAACTGCAGTTGTTGGTGGAGTTTAAATTTCAAAATGTGCAAATGGTGTTCGTCGTGGAAAAATTGTGAAAATGCATCATGAGCAATTGTTAATGTTGGATAAATAGCAAGTAGTAAAACCAAGTCATCATGATACCTCTTGGCAGTGGCAGAGAGCTAGGATTTAGATTCGAGAGTAATGTTGTTTAATGAGACTCTACTAGTATTGTTAAACAAGGAGGAGGTTTTAGGTTTTACTCATAGCCTCTTAGTAATCTACTTAGAAGTTCAAGATTACCATCTCTAAGATCTGTGGAATCAATCAACAATGCTTTTATTAGTGAGGGCATTCTGGATATACAACAATGCTAAGAAGTTCCTTTGCATTTGTGGATTCCGTACACTTTCTTTAGCATTGGAAGGATTTGGGGGAAGGCTATTACTCATGATGAAGGAACTTCAAAAGGGTATCCTTCTCTTCAGGAAGAGTGCAAATCTCTACCTATTTCTTTTGAGTTATCAATCAATAGATCAAGTTGGAGGTTAATGGAAATGTGTACCCAATTCGGGTTATGGAAGATCAAATTGTGGTCAATAATATTTTGGGGGCAGTTTGTGATTGCAAATGCTTTGGAAGAGATTCTTTGGATAGGGAAGAAGATGAGGTGAATGAAGATAAGGAAGATGATGGTGATGACTGATGAGGAGATTAAAAAGGACAATCTTTTGATCGTGGTAGCTAGCTAGCTAATTAACTCCTCCGATGAGGTTAATAGCTTGAACGATCTAGGTTTCTATGGTGGGTGAATCTATAATTTGCCCACCCTTGGATTGTGAGAAGGACTAATTTTGAAGGAAGATTGTTTGGTCTCAGTGGAGGTTTGTTGAAGACTTTGCTAGCTATTACATCAAATTCCATGAGCCAATCTATTACTATCCCGCCTCTTAGTCAGAAGATGCCCGTGGCTGGTAAGAAGAGAAGGGAAGGGAATAACATGCGTGGAGAAAGGCCTATCCAAGATGCTATTCAAAAATTGGAAAGACAAAACAAAGAACAAACAAGAAAAAAAAGATCTTCTTCATGAGTTTGGAATTAAGGCTGACAAGTTATTGGAGAAGGATAGAAAGATCCCCTCTCTTCTTCTTTATCTTCCGATGATATTTGGAACCGGAACTCCTTGCATTTTAATTGTAGTGGTCTTCTTGTAGGGTATCCTTTGTTGGCTGTCTTAGCCCTATGTTGTAAGGAATTTTTTATATAAAATATTATGTTACACCCGGCAAAAGCCAAACACACCAATATAGGAGAACGTCAACATAGGAGTTGGGGATAGATCTACCCATGCATAGGTTCACGCTCTTGGCTGCGGTTCTCCCCCTCTCTACGCCCAGCCTCGGTCTCTCAAGTGATGTTCGAAGAATCGATTGGACTATGGCGAATCGCTCGCTCGTGTATGGGTGTGACATCCCATTTTTTCAGTTTAAAAAGAAAATAGTATTTTGACACGAATAATTAAATCTTTCATTTTTCTTTTTCAAACTTCTTGCTAATAAAAAAGAAGAAGAATAATAATATTGGGTCAATTGTGTAATTAGACTAGATAAGTTTTAAGTTTGAACGTGGGCAATTTATTAGGGTGATGAAACATTTAAGAAGTAGGGTTAGTTTTCCATACATACCTGTACGTAGATATATAAGCTAGGGTTCTGGGTCTTGGAGGAATGGTAGAGAGAGAGAGAAAGACGCAGTCAAGGATTTGGTTCATTGGTGATCAATCGGGTAAGCGATTCTTGTTCCCTTTATTCTTGTTTCTCTTTCCATTCGTTACATGGGTTGGAGGAGTGGAGGTGATTTGTGTGAGGTGGGTGTGGGACCAAGTGTCAAGATTTGTGCACGGTGGTGCGAGTGTGAGATTTTATAGTATATGAGATTTGGCAGTGAGTGTGTGCATGTGACAGGGACGGGGTAGGATTTTGGTTTTAGTCAAGTTAGTTATTGGTGTAAGGTGCATCAAATTAATTATTGGTATTGATATTCTTTTAATTCAGATTAGCAGAGAACGTGAACATCGCATTTTGTGACCTATCGTTTCTATCGAGGTTAGTGGTTAAGCATGTGATCCATTTCTTTGAAATTCTCTTGAGGCTATCTATTCTTGACAGTTCGGTGTTCGTTGTAATCCGATAAATATTAATCTTGTTCTTTGCTCTCATAATAATTGACAATTGACGTACCCTTTGGCATACTAGGTTATTTGATAAATTTGTGATTGATCGATTGGCCTTACTTTTATTGTCGCCGATTCGTTGACTCCATTATATTATTTTGACTATGCAACGACACGGGAAATAATCTTGGTGCAGGTGGCTCCGATTCGCCGTTGTTTTGTGTGTTTGGGACCATGGATTATGTTTATATTAAATTGTGAAAGTCCAAGGAAAAGACCCGTGAAATATCGTGGTGACTTTGGCCGCTAGGAAAAAGACTTGTGAAATACCCTGTGACTCTAGTGCTCAACGGACAGGGAAAAGACTTGTGAAATACCCAGTGACCCTATTCCGGATCAGCTTAGGGAAAAGGTCTCAGGTTCCATCCTGAGGTGACTTTAAGTACGGTGTTGGATCCAACGGGCTAAACCCTGAGAAAATATTTGGCATTTGGTAATTGGCAATTGGAAATTGGTAATTATGGTTCTCACTCTAGTTTATACTTCCGTTATCGTTGTTCGTCGTTCGGATATTATCGGATTCATTGTTTGGTATAATTATTGTGGTGATTCGATTATTGTTGTTGTTATTCATTAATCCGTTATTCATCTTGTGGATACTATTTGTTGAGTTGTTGATCTCTTTGTTCAATATTCGGTTTGTTGATAGTATTCATTGAACCATCGACCTCTATCATTAATTTGAAACCACTACTTTGGAACCCTCAATTATCGTTCATTTAAAAGTATGCCACGTTGTACTCTTTACCCTTAGCATGTTTAACTACTCACCGAGCTCGTCAGCTGATAGGTTTATTCCACTTTTTTTCAGGTTAGTGCATGGGGCATTGTAGTGGACTCTGTGGCATTGTTGGGACCTTGTGTTTGAACCTCTAGAGCGTTTGCATTTTTATTTCTTTTATCTTGTCAAACCGCTTCCGCACTTTTATTAATTGACAGTTCATTATGGAGTTTGGAGATTGGAAAATATGACATATTGTGTCAGTTGCTTAAAAAAAATACTGGTTTGGAGTAGCACATTTTATTGTAATAAAATATCCAGTCTTTCTTTAGCAGTTCGAGTTGTTAAAATAATTTTTTAAATTAGGCTTCGTGTTTTATGATTGCTTCATGGTTCATGGCCGGTCATGTTCCCAATTTTGGGGCGCGACAATGGGTCTTTGGAAAAGTGTGCAATGAGGAATATTTCGTTGTAACCAGTCTTTACTAAACTCGGCCCAAGCAATGCCCAGAAACCCCTTTTCAAAAATTCTCTAAATACTCCATCTCCCTACTGGTCATTGATCAATCCGGGCGAGGTTCTTCAATAATGGAGCCATCCTCGGTGATCGCCTTGCTATCGGAGGGGATTCCTGTCCTTGATAAAAACTTTCTGTCGTGTGTTAATGTCACCAGGACGAATTCCCTTAGATTTTACAATCCTCGCTTCTTAGGTGGATATCAAAGGTGTCACTCTCAAATCCCAAGTACCTGACGTGGAGAGAACCTACTGGAATAGGAAAGGATGCTACATAGCTCTCATTTTCAGATTTTTCAAAACTCAAACCCGGGGGTCTACGAATCTGTGACCGACCTGTATGTCTAACCTGCCGCATGACCGTACCCATTAATTTCTACTAGTTAAGAGACTGTCACTAAAATAATAATGCGAAAGCATTATTGAATAGATCCACCAGTTCTTGTATTTATTGAACATAAATAGCACAAGCTCAAATTATTACAAATCATCTGGTTCACTTAGCCCAACTAGAAAAGTGGAAAATAGAAAAGTATCATGTCATGCCATAGTGTAAGATGCTCGATCGATCGCAATTCAAGTAACTAAAATTACTAAATGACATAAAAAAGTGATAGTCGACTTAGTGCCCAATGCTAAATCTTGTCCCCTGCACGTGATCGCCTGAAAATGAATAAACCAGTCCAACTGAGAATTTAGAATACCAAGGTTACAAGTTTACCATGGGTATTAACAACAGGTGAATCAAATTCTATAATCATAGAAATAACCTGTGAACTAAAATAGGCCCGAAGCCATAGAATAATATGAAATCTATGACGCATATCCAACGACATAGTACAAGATGCATCACTATCCAAAATTAATAGCTAATTCATACAAATTATACGTTCTTATTTCCATGGCATTATTTGTTTAGAAGCTGTAAAAAAAACATCTTTAGACTTGCTGAAATGAACATCTTTATAAACTTACCAAAGTCTTACGAATATTTATAAAAACGCACACTTATGGTTTGAAAATTCTTATTAAAACTTTATAGAATTGGCCTTGTTTGCTATCACTTATAATTTAGATTTTCTGACTACAGAGTTTTTGACTTAAAAGACTTAAAATAAGTTGTAAAGATGTTTGGTGTAGCTTTTTATAGGCATGAATAGAAGTTCGGTTTGGTTAAATAAGTCTAATAAGTAGGATGTCTATTTAATTTGAGAAAATTACCTCTAAGTATAGAAAAGTGACACTTAATTCCCATTAAGGAGAGATAAAATACTTAATTACCACTAAGTCCACTTTTACAAAAATACATTTACCATTAATAGAAATGTCACCCTAGGGTTTTAGGGTATGCTAGGGTTTTATGGTACCCTAATGGGTACCCTAGTACCCTTGGGTACCCTAAAATCTTAGGGTACCCTAGGATTTTAGGATTTTAGGGTACCCTAGAGTTTTAGGGTACCTTAAGATTTTAGATTTTAGGATACCCTAGGGTTTAAGGTACCCTAGAGTTTAGGTTTAGGTGATTTCATAGAGCCATAGGGTTTAGGTTTAGGCACTTTCATAGGAGTTTTAGGGTGCACTTTCCTATTATAGGGTTTTAGCGATTTAGGCACTTTTATTGGGTACCCTAGAGTTTTAGGCACTTTTATAGGGTACCCTGAGGTTTAGGCACTTTCATAGGGTGCCCTAAGAGTTAAGCACTTTCAGTATTGGGGGTTTTAGGCACTTTCATAGGGTTTTAGTGTTTCGTTAATTAGAGGAAACTTGGTGGGAATTACTTTCTATTTTCTGGATCTAGAGGTAAATTGCCCTAATTTGAGAAAATTACCTCTAAGTATAGAAAAGTGACACTTAATTCCCATTTAATTTCTATTTGGTTTAGGAATTAAGTTAAAGAAATTTTTTTTTTTTTGTCTATCCCTAACATTGTCAACTTCAAATAAGTAAAAAAACTACGAATTGGAGCTTAAAATAATCTCATTTTTTAAGCCAAAAAGCTATCTAATCAAGATAAGTAATAATCTATAAACGGGGCCACTATAAACTTAAAAATTCATGTAACTGAGGTAGTCCGAAACTCACCTGCCAATCTATAATATTGTGCAAAACAAGACAAGGATATTTCCTACTCAAACGTTCTCGTCCCTAAACAAAATAAATCGAGGGTGACTAATGATAAAGAGTATTATTTAAATCTCAGTATGTCCGAATGGTAGGTTGCGGTTTGTCACAATTTTCATATTGTGTTTTCCGTAAACATACGTTTCTTTACATATTCTAATTAAAAGATTTCAAATATATTACGATTCTCAAATACATTACATACTCTGCTTCGAGAACTTACCCTTCAGTGGTGCTGGCGTCTCCGAAGGTGGTTTAGGTTGTTTCTTCTTCTTTGATTTCTTGCTCGCTGCTCTTGATGATAGAGAATCTTCACAATAACTCTATCAAGTGGTTTGTAGTAGCATTGTCTCCATCTTTTTGAATATAAAAGTGGCCCAATGACAACTCCAAACCCCGCAGTATATCCCAACGTAGCGATTATGTAGACCCAGTTAATCTCATCATCTTCAGTATATGACTGCGTACCATTCAATGTTGGCGGTGCCAGCTCTGCTTCATAAACGGTCAAAGGAGGTCCCCGTAATTCTTTGTTTCCTTCGTATGAAGTATTTGGAAATAGTTGAAGTTGGGGGCCAGTTGGGATCATTCCAACGAGTTGATTGTATGATAAGTTCAGGAATGCAAGAAATGTCAGCCTTGCAAGTGTCACCGGGATGCTTCCACCGAGCTTGTTCCACGAGAGATCAAGTGATCCAAGCTGTGTTAAGTTTCCAACTGATGATGGGATTGAACCAGTGAACGAATTGTGTGATAAGTTGAGAACATAGAGGGATTTCAGATCCCCAACTATATATGGTATCTCTCCTTTGAAATTGTTGTTTGAGAAATCGATGGCTGTATATATAGTTAAGATCTTCACCAGCTCCTGCTCTAACCCTTTGATGGTAACTGTCACTGAATCTGCATAGTAGACGTTAAGAAAAGCCACCTCAAAACGCAATTGATTACGATCCGGTTTTGCACTACCCCCCTCCATCATTGCCTTCCTCTGTAAAAAGAACTTTGGCGGTAGAATACCACTGAAGTTGTTCAAAGCTAGGTCAATGATTTGAAGCTCTGGCCAGATATTGTTATGGATTCCTCGGCAGCTAATATTACCATGGAACTTGTTGGATCGTAAAACTAAGATGCGCAAGCTGGATAAATTCGCCAAGAAGCAAGGGAAGGTGCCATATATGTTGTTGGTACCAAGATTTAAAACCTCCGCATTTGCACAATTGGCCAAGGATTTTGGAACATGCCCTTCCAAGAGATTTTCGCTCAAATCAAGGGTCCTCAAAGCACAACGTTTTGGGAATGTCCCCGTTATGTTACCCGTAAGATTGTTGTTTTGCAAATTCAGTACGCGAATGGTCGCAACACCTGTGGCTATCAGACATTGGGGTATAGTGCCACTGAATCTATTGTTGGACAAATTAAGAACATCAAGGTTGCTCCCATTGCATATTGATGGAGGGATGGGTCCAGAAAGCTTGTTATGTGAAAGAGAGAAGAACCTAGCATTGGCAATGCCGTTGCCAATTTCAGTAGGGATAGAAGAGCTGAAATTATTCCTTGAGTAGTCCACAAAGCGTGTTGAATCTGGTGGTATTGGGATTTCACCGCAGAGCTGATTCGAACGAAGGACAAGGGTTTGAAGAGGAGGAATAACGTATCCCTGTTGCAAACCCACTAGGAGATTACAAGAAAGATTTAAATTAATTAGAGATCCATTACCCATATTCCAAATCCAATTAGGTATTACCCCAGAAATTTGGTTGTCCGAAAGGTCTAAAAAAGACAACGATTGGTTCATTAGAGGAGGGAACTTTTGCAGCTTGCAAGAAGCCAATCCCAAATACTCAAGTTGGGGAAAGGAGGATAAGCTAGAGTCACTGATACTTGCATTGACTGACAAGGAATTGTATGAAAGATCAAGCTTTTTAAGATTTTGAAGCCTATGGACACTTTCTAGCTGTATGGAGCCACTGAAGTTGTTGAAAGAAAGTGAGAGGTAATTGAGACTTTGAAAATCAAAGAAGTACGAAGGAATATGCCCTTGTAGTTTGTTATCACTCAAATCTAGTGTATCCAAAGTAGACAAGGATATGTTTGGAAGAAACTCAGAAACTTCAATGAATTGGTTTCTGGAAAGCCAAATTTGCTGCATAGATGGAAGGGAAAACAGAGAAGAAGGAATACTCCCATTGAAGGAATTGTTCATGAGAGAAAGAGATACAAGATTTGAAAGGCCTTCAAAGACATTGGAAGGAACTGGACCTGTTAGAGCATTATTAGAGAGGTCTATGAAAGTGAGATTCTTGGATCCTTGAAACGAAGGCATTGAACCACTAAAATTGTTGGTTGAAAAATGCAAATGAACAAGTTGACCAAGGTTTGCAAGTGAGCTCGGAATCGGTCCGCTGAAATAACAGCCGTAAATCTCTATCCTTCTTAGCTCCGTCAAATTCCCAATAGATTCTGGCAAATTCCCTGAAAAATTGGTGAGGCTAAGATCCAGATTTCGAAGGGACCCTTTTTCCGGAAAATCAGGTAAAGAACCATTGAGTAGTGCATTGCCTGACAAATCCAGAGTCTCCAGTGTTTGTACCCGCTGAAATATGTTGTTTGGAAATGTTCCATGCAATTCCGAACCACTGAGAATCAAAACTGTCAAGTTTGGGAAATTCGCCAAGAAATCCGGGACTGGAGACGAGAAATTGTTCTGAGCCAGATTGATTTCTGAAAGATACTGAAGGTTTTGAAGGGAAGAATCAATAGGGCCTGAAAGTAAACAACCTCTCAAGCTCAAAACTCGCAGGTTAGGCAGTGAAGATGAAATGGCCTGACCCCATTCATGCCCATTTGCTGATATATTTACCCCGTCCAAATAAAGCTCCGTAAGCCCACTAAGGTTACGAAAAAGTGTGACTAAATTTGGATTTTCAATTTGGATTCTAGGTATCCCAGCAAAATAGAGGTCCTTAGACAAATCAAGCTTCACCAACCTCGTCAAGAGCGAGAATTCCATTGGAATCTGCCCAAAAAAATTAGTGTCTGACAAATTCAGATGTCTTAGATTGGTGAGGATTCCAAAACTGGATGGAAATTGCGCGGAGTTGAAGCTGTTGTACGCCAAGTTTAGCTCCTGTAGAAACTTGAGCTCGAAAAGACTACTTGAGTCGTTTAAACCTCCGGAGATTGATTCCGTGCTCAGGTCGAGACCTATAACACGGCCGAAATGGTCACAAGTCACACCATTCCATTGACAACAATCGTTGCTTTGATTCCAATTCACCAACTTGGCTGAGGAATCTGGATCGAACTGGAGGCCATTCTTCAATTGAAGTAACAAAGATTTTTGATCCTCCAGGCATTGGCTGTGTACTGGAGTGATGATAAAGCACAAGATTGTGAGTGTGATGATGATTGAGAAAAACCAGCTAACTGAATGAATTCTCATTTTTTTTTTTTGGTGGTTGTGATGCAAACTGGTGAAGATCGTGAGTGAGCTCCCATGGAAATATATTCTACATATTCATTTGTCTTCAAAGAGCAAGACTTTGAACGGACTTTGGAAGTCGTCCTGGGTTCCCCATTTTTCTTTCCAATTGCAGTCAATCGTTAGGTATTGAACGTCTCAAACCTGAAGATAGAGGGCACGTAAATATGGATCCAAATTTTGGCACCGATATGAGGATACTTGAATTATTTATCTAGGGGTGCAAATGAGCCGAGCCAAGCCCAGTTTTACAATGTTTGAGCTTTGCTTGTTTACTAAACAATCCCCGCTAAATTAAACTCGAGCATCAGCTCAGCACGTTTGTAAACGAGTCAAGCCCTTAACGAGCCGAGCCTGGCTAATTTAGTTAACGAGCCTCTTCAATATGCCGGGCCAATTAAGCCAACTCACTAGCTGTTCGTGAGCAGTTTGTTTCGTTTGTAGCCCTATAATTATCTCTTTTACCATGTTTTAAACCTAAACAATTCAAAAAGATGACACCATACTTTTTTTTATACTACAAACTTATGGTTTAAACGACTTGAGTGGTTTCAACGTCCGGAGATTGATTCCGTGTTTAGCTCGAGACCAATAACGCAACCGAAATGGTCACAAGTCTCACACCATTCCATTGGCAACAATCGTTGCTTTGAGTCCAATCCACCAGCTTCATAGAGGAATTTAGATTGAACTTAAGGCTGCTTTTCAATAAGTTCTAAATTAATTAAAGATTGTAAAATCATGTGAAATCTTATAAATTGATGATAGCTAGATATAAACAATTTAAAAGTAGCACAAACAAAATGACTAACACATTTGGATAGATTGAGTATTATTCCAAAAAGATCAGCTTTACCGTTGTGTTGAAAACTATATCCGGTGAAGGTCCTTTGATGTGTGATCACTTGTACATACGGTCCTCAAAGACTAATACTTTGGAAGTCGTCTTGGGTCCCCCTTTTGCTTAATTTCCAACTATAGCTAACGGCAAGAGCAATGACTATTAATTGCTTGAAGAATTTGAATATTCTCTCCATATACCACATCAAGGTCAAGGTTTTTAATTGGAGTTTAAATTCTACACAGTCCCTCGGTGTGGATTAGGTTAAACGTACGGTTATCCAATGATAATTAACTCCGTGTAGATTGAGTTAAATAGTCATCCAATGGTTAACTGACACATCATCGAGATCATGAGAAAGATTGGGCTTCAATTTAATGCATTTCCTATCTCAACCATTGTTTGATTTGTAGTTGTCAACCTCTCTATTGTTAGTTATCACAGTGCACACCCCATAATTGGAGTCCGGTTTTGTTCACCCTCGCTTAATTAGGGTGAACATTACCATCGCTGTTATTGGTTGTTCAAATTACTAGGTCCCACCAAATTAACCACAATTAACATTATTTCCTAGAATGTGCATGTGGGCAAATTATGGAAGGATATGGATGTGGGTTTTTTCCTGCTGCTACCCGGGGGATTAATGGGTGAACAAAATTAGACTCCTAATGTAATAGTATTCGTGTTTTACTTTCCTTTGTTGGTGTCCAAAACTATGGCAAATTCATGGACGTGGTGTGTGTGGGAATCCGGACATTTGATCCACAAAATCTCCGGTGAAACTACTTTTTTAAATGAGAATACTATTCTTCGAGCCATACAAGATGAACGTGCGATTTAAGTCGGCAATTAACGCACCCCGTAAAGCCCAAATTGTTAGTGGTGAAAAAATCATAGATTTTGCCTACGGCGGATCGAAGAAATTTTAATGTTTTAAAAAGGTCAGTTATTAACATGCCATTGTATAGTACTTTCCCCCAACGATATTTCCTTTGATGTGTGATCACTTTTACATACGATCCTCAAAGACCCGTACTTTAGAAGTCGTCTCGGGTCCTGCTTTTGCTTAATTTCCAATTATAGCTAACGGCAACGACAATGACTATTAATTGCTTAAAGAATTTGAATATTCTCCATACCACATCAGGGTCAAGGTCTTTAAATTCTACACAGTCCCTCCGTGTGGAATAGGTTAAATCTACGGTAATCCAATGGTACTTAATTCCGCGTAGATTGGGTTAAACAGTCATCCAATGAGAAAGGTCTTTGAAATTAAATTCTATACGGTCCCTTCGTGTAGATTGAGTTAAAAGGTCATCCAATGATTAACTGACATGATCATCCAATGGTTAACTGACACATCAACGAAATCAAGGGAAAGGTGGGGCTTCAATTTAATGGGCCTCTTCCTATCTTAACCGTGGTTTGATTCGTAGTTGTCAGCCTCTCTAAGGTTATCACAGTGCACACCCCAATAATGCTGCATCTCTCTCTCTCTCTCTCTCTCTCTCTCTCTCTCTCTCTCTCTCTCTCTCTCTCTCTCAAGTGGAGAGAGAAGCCAAACATGGTGATTTTAGGGTTCAAACATTCAAAGCCAATTCAAGGAACTTGTCGATTCTGAAAATCTAATTCATAATTAATTAACTGATTTTAGCTTCCACCTTGAGTTACGTCTGAAAAGCATTCACCTCATTTTCTTTAATTGTTCACGTCACCCCAAACAAAGTAGCAATTCTGACCCGTCGACAATTGAAATAGTTTGATGTGCTTCGCACGTTCTCGGGATATAAAGCTTCATCCTCTAGAAGGGAAATTTTATCAATGCTGAGTGGATACCACGTGGTGTCCACTCGATGCATGCATTCAAGCCGTCCATTACGTTTTTTGACGGCTCAGATTTGGAGGGAGAAAGTGTTGGGGTGAGAGAATAGAGAGGGTTTCACCATATCTCCAAAAATTAATTGGTTAGAAAGAGTTTCAATTAAGTCTTTTTGGCATTCGATATCGTACCCGCAAATCTGTTTTTAGAATGATCGCAAAAAGTTATATTGTGTAACCAAATTTATAGGGCACTCCGGACCCAACAGTTAACCTATTCTACATGTATCAACTACCGTTCTACAGTAGTTTGATTCACCGGATGTTTGGTCAATCGATGCACCAGTCATTCGATGCACGGAATGTCTGGTGCATCGAACGACCCCACAATGCTAGTAATAATGTATAGACAGATGTATATATGTCATATACAATGAATGCAGAGTCTTCGTCAACCAGCATCTGAATGTAGAATACTCTCTCTCCCACACGCCTACGAACATTTGGTTGCTTTGGAATCAATTTTGCTATAAGTAGAGACTGATAACCCGACCGACATACGGATCCTATGTGGAAAGTGAAAGGGGTCCCACCCCACTTCTCTCTGCTTCACAAAGACGCAACGCGCGCAGAAAAAAGAAGAGAAACCCAAAATTCAAAATTTTGAGAAAGTGGTTCAGTCAGTACTCTCTCTCTCTCTCTCTCTCTCTACGATCCAGCTCCAACGCCACCGGAGCCTCCCACATACGCCGGCCCACCACCGGAGGTCCCACATACGCCGAGCCCCCACCGATCGACCGGCCTGCCACCACCGACGGACCACAACCACGATCTCCTCTCTTCTCTCTCCTTCGTCTCCCACACTCTCCTCTCGTCGCATTACCACCGACTGGCAACCCCAAACCGGCCCCTACCACCACTGGCGCACCACCACCATCTCTTCTTTCTCACAGGTATCTCTCTCACTTCCCTCTCCTCTAATCTACAGTTTATTCTTTCACACACGAACTTAGGTTTCCTTTTTTCTTTTCTTTTTTTCAGATTTCATACAATTAGGATTTTATGAAAAGGATTTTCGATTCTGATGGTAGCGAATATAGATTTGTTGTTGCTTTTGGCTGTCAATTTGTTGATTGAAAAAATTGTCTTTGGCTGTTATTGTTGCTCTCTGTTTCTGCATTTTCCTCCCCGAATAAAGCTACGGCAATTGGTTTGCTTGCTTGGTTCCAATTTCTCCCCTAACAAGTATTGGTGGTGTTGTTAATGGTTGTTCTTTCTCCCCTAGTCAGCTCAGTTGGTTGTGTTTGGTTCATTTGGCTGATATTGCATTGGCTACCTGGACTTTTAATGAGGCAAAGGAAAGAAAGCAAACCATAAGTAAAAGTTTTTGGTTTCTTGTTATTTTCATCTAATTTTTTTCTTCAAACAAAGGGGGCTTTGTTCTCAATTATGTATTGTTTTGGTGGCATGTCTGTGCTAATTTATGCTACTGTCTTCTCGAATTGAATCAGAAGAAGAAGGCGCTAATCGAGAAAAAAAGAAGAAGAGGAAGAAGGCATTCGTAAAGCCAGTTATGAAGAAGCAGCCAACTGTGGTTCATTTCACAAGTGATAAGATCCCGAAAAGCTTTGTTTTTTCGAGAGGGAAGTTGCCCGGTTCAGATGGAATTGTGAAAGTTGATGCTTTCTTATGCTGCTCTTAAGCTTAAGGTAATTAATTACCATTTTGTTGCTTCAAGCCATATTGGTGTTTTAGTAAATTTGGTATCGATTCATTCCAAACAAGAGTGGCTTAAAGAACTTTCAATGATTGCTTAGAGAACTGTTATGCCTAGACTTTAGAGTGAAAATAGCACAAGTTTGATAGATTTGTGGGACAAATCTAGGTCACATAATCCTTCAATCCTTAGCTCTCGCTCGCAATCCTCGTTGTACACTTCACTTTCTATTCTTGCTCTAACATTGTACCTTTCCTTTCTGTGGTGGGAAAATACCAGAAGCATGCAATGTCCTTGCAATGAGCTTATTTGTCCATCAGTGGTGTTTGGGGGTTTTCCTTCATTTCACTCTTATCCTTTTCTTAAGATTCCTACTGATAGCCGATGGGAGATTATGCCGATGGGAGATTAGGAGTGTGAAATGCAATTGTCACTAACAATAACATTTCTATCCCTTTCAGGAGATCATGGCAAACAGAAAACGCAGGAAACTGAGGTAGAGCAAAAGCAAGAAGATGAGGAAGTTATTGTGAAAGATTAGTTGTAAACCATCTTCAAACAAAAATAGGAGGCAGTTCTTATTTTAGTTTTGATGATACTTTTGTATGACAGTTTCGAGTTGTTTGGTTGGTGTCTCTCGCTCTCTAGGGCTGGACAGGCAGGTCTGGACAACTCCAGAGGGTGCACAATATCAATTGTCTTCCCAATTTTGTATTTGAAGAAATGAGAAGAGTGGTGCCATTTTGTTTCTATTGCGTTTGAGCTAATAGCTGTTGATCCATTTACAAGAAAAGTGCAGAGTTTTGCTGGAATAGGGACATGTTGTATTTTGCATTTAGATCTTTCTATTCATTGATGTTAAAGAAAAGAAAGATTGGCCAGTTGCATGCATGTTGCAAATTATGTTCAAATGAATTCTCAGACTAATGCTTAAAATGCATCCAAAAGCAAATCTAGAACATTTTAGAAATGAATCCTTTTACAACAAAGGTAAAACATGCATGGAATCTCCTTTCCACCAATTTCTAAAATGCTGAGGAAAATCGACACCCATCCCAATCAAATACAGAGCTTTTGACAACCTTTGATGAGTTATCCAGTTTCTCAACCACCAGCCAAACAAAACAAAGTCAAAACAAAAAGGATCCCATTCATATACTTTTACAACATATTGCCAAAGCTCAGCAAGTATGCAATGAGCTCCCAACGAAGCGAAAACTAAAATGCTGCCCAGTAGTATCAAATGAATTTACTTCTTTATGACTGATGACAAATCCAGGAACCAACAACTTTGCCTTGAAAACCAAGTCTTTTACAGAAGTGGATCAACCATTCTCACATCATTTTTCTTACGACCGCATCTATGATGGATTTTTTGCAGTGTCAGTGAGTTGTCAACCATCTCCATACTAGAAGCTGTACCTGGTGCATAAAAGGGTAAGGAAAAACATTACAGAGTAATATTTACTGCCTAGTGCCTATTGAATCAAAAAAAGCAAAATCATTTTTAATATTAGGTGTAACCAAGGTTTTCCCATAGCATCTGCACACTAGAAATTACTTCACAAGCAGAGGAACCATGGGGGTGGCAAGAAGAGAATCCCAACCACTGTATTTTCAGGCAACCAGTTGAAGGAATCATTTCATCCTTGATTTCCGGGTTACATACACACTCCTAAACTATCGCGCGCTTCCGTTTCAGTGATCTAATTTTTAGTAAATTCAAATTTGAAATTTTAATTTCATAACAAAATCGATTCGACCATGAGCTTTTCATTTTTTGATTGACTTGAATTTTGGCATAGATGTAGAACTCGTCAAAATTTATAATATTAACGGTTTTGATTCAATTTTTAGTATAGGGGATAGTGTGGTTAGATTTTAAAAAAAAGAAAAATCAAAGAACATGCTGAGGGTATATTGGTCTTTTAATGTTATGTCGGTTAATATGGATGAAAAATATGACGGCAATGTGTCTATCTGCACATTTTCAAAACCACAAGTAGGTTATGTAGACAGTTTTGAACCATGAAGGGGGTATCCGCACATGGCGATAACCACATGGAGTGAAAGTGGACATTCCTCAAATAGTAATCCATCTGTCCCAAATTGTTAGTCTCCAACGAAAAGACCTACAATTTTAATACAAAAAATAAATGGAAATTTATAAAAATGATCCTTCTAATTTCATCCGAGCCTCATTTTCGTCATCTAAGTATCAATTGTACTCCCTCCGTCTCTTATTAGAAGTCCAGTATTCCATTTTGGGCTGCCCCTTAATAAGTGTCCATTTTGTAAAGTTAATGGGTAAAAGTTGGTGCATTGTCTATTTTGTCCCTAAAAGTAGATTTCTTTTTGAAAAATTAGTGAGTAAAAGTGTAATGATGATGGGTAAGTAAAGAAAGTAGAGGAAAAAATTGATGTGAAAGGTATAATGATGATGTATTTTTAATAAGTTGGAGTTACAAAGCAGGACAGTTAAAAAGGGACGGAGGGAGTAACTCTTTTGACCATCAAGTTTGGTTTTGTAAATGTAAGTTTGTGTGGTTAGTAAAATTGTACTCCCTCCGTCCCTAAATAAGTGTCCGGCGCGCAAACCTAGGCCTTCAAAAAAATGCATTTGTTTTGTTAAAAAAATTAAAATTTTTTCACAAATCAATAGATAGCAACGTGTTCTATTAGATTGTGAAAAAAAATTAAATTTCTTAATTAAAAATATGCATCTTTTGTAAGGCCTAATTTTGCGTGCTGGACACTTATTTAGGGACGGAAGGTATCAATTGGACTGATTTGATACGAAAACCAAATTTGAAGGTCAAAAGAGTTACAATTGATACTTGGAGGACGAAAATGAGACTCAGATGAAACTAGGAGGACCATTTCTATAAATTTTTCAAAAATAAAATACATCTGTGCATAATTTTCAAAATTTCTCTGTACCATATTAAAGAGCTCATGAAGTACTTTAATTTGTTGTAAAGAAACTTAAAAAATGATGCTTGTAAGTACTTTATTTTTTGATTCGAAAATTATATGACTTTTCATATGAGACAAGCAATTTGGGATGGAGGGATTATAATTTTATGACTTATTCAAAGTATTGATTTTTAGTCGGCTGTCAAAAGTAATACCTGATAAACGTTTTTTTTTTTTTTTTTTGCAAGCCTACCAGATTAAATAACTTATTAGGATTTTACTTTTACGTTTGTTTTGTGCAATTTGTATAAATTTTTTGAACATGACCGATACGTGCATGTGTTGTAGTTATCTTTTTCATCAAAATTTTATAACCGGTGCATAGTTAATCCGGACAAGAACAATTTAAATTGAACAATAATAAATCTGTATGAAACTAGTGTTGGTAGTGCTATGAAAATAGTGTTGGTAGTTGTCAGTCGTGGGTCAGCATCCTGCTCGCGCGGGTCGAAACGTAGCACTTGGAGCCTACTACGCTTTAATATAAGGAAATAGAGTCACGGCTTTATCACTAGCTCTATATTTTGGAGAGATGGTAAGCGTTGGATCTTAACATTGATGGTATCTTTTCATCAAAATTAAGAATTGGACCAAACTATATGGCTATAACTCCATGTTTGATTTTTGTCAACTTGTTTTGTTGCAGGGTGCGGTGAGGGCTATTTAGCTATAGCTAGAGAGAGAAAGAAAGAAGCATATATATACATGAATAACAGAAGTCCTCATGGGGTACTGGGTTCCACTACTTTTTTTTTTTTGAAGCTGTCAATTTCATTAGGACGCAAAGTCAACGCGGTACATCAGAGTCTAGTAGGAATTGCAATTTGGGCGGAATACAACCCGAAGATAAAATACAATTTCTACTAAGACAATTAACAGCAAGCCAATGCGCAACTTTGTTGTTCTCTCTACAACACCAAATAAAGGACCAATTCCTAGAGCTAGCCCACTCTTTGATGTCATCCACGATTGCTCTAATTTCCCACGGACCAAAAGATTTGGGGTCTTTGAAGCAGTATATGAGATCTAGGCAGTCCGACTCAAAGATGGCTTCGGATAAGTCCAGTTCCTTAGCAACGTTGCAAGCCATTCTAAGAGCCCAAGCCTCAATGTTGATGGCTGAAGTTGCGATCGTTTTGCCCGTACGCCAGAATTGAGCTGTTCCACCACTGTCTCTCGCGATAACGCCAAAGGCAGCCAAGCTGCGGAAGGAATTAAAAGCTCCATCGATATTAAACTTCATGACAGGGGAGGGAGGAGGGGTCCATTTTTTATCCCTAGCCTGGCGAGTTTTACAAGGTTTAGGAACCTTGAACAGAGCATTCAAATAATCACAGTTACCTGTAGAAGCTTCAACAATTGTTTCCTTTGGATTCAGAGGTTTACCCGAGAAGATGAATGCATTCCTAGACTTCCAAATCGCCCAGCATTGATGAAAAATGATGGCCATGTCTTCCATTGTAGTTTCTTTAGCCATATTTCCACAGAGAAGGTCTTCCATCCACTTACTAGTTGAGGTGATAACATGATCAACAGTCCAAAAAGATTTCCCACTGCCAAACCATACAGCTCTTGTCCAAGGGCATCGAAAGAGGGTATGTTCAATAGTTTCCGGTTCAGCATCACAAATGGGGCAGATAGGAGAGGGCGTACATTTACGTTTGAACAGGTTAGCTTTGCACGCAACCCAGTTACGAACAACTTTCCACATGAAATGGCAGATTTTAGGTACCTCCTTTGAATAAAGAGGGTGAACATTACCCTTTTTATGATCGGTGAAAATTTTGTAGTTTTCACGAAATTAATACACTTTTTGGTAATAATGAAGTTAGTACGTGGAACTCTTGTCCTAGTGTTTTATTGCAACTGTTTTGTCATCTGTTTGGTGATACACATGATTTCTTTTTGCGAGTGTCATTTGTAATACTGTTACAAGTGTCTCTCTCTAGATCTCTCTCTCAATACACATTCAGACATTAAAAATGGGAGTAGTTATTCAAAACTCCAGTACACGAACAGTATACTTCCTCCTTCCTCATGTGTCCTCCGTATAGGTCCCACATGTTATGTGAGAGGAGAGAGCATACTGTACATATACTCCAGGAATATTGACTAAGTTACTTTAATTTCGATTGATTTCTAAAGTAATTCAAGAGAAATAAGAGAGTTGTTTTGTTTAATTTTACGAAAACTAGTTCCATTAAGAAAGCAAAGTGACTGAAAAACTGATGAAGAAAGGATTTAGGGGTTTGCAATCCACCCCGATCATGTAACAATGTTACGTATAAGATTTTTTTTTTGCTTTTTATCCCTCAAATTATGTACATTTTCTCTTCTTAGTCCATAAACTATCAATTTGACGATTTCATCCTCTCAGCTATCATACAGTTACCTACTTAGTCCAATAGATAACGGAAGTTAGGAATTTGGACGGAAAATGCCATGTAAATCCTGTTTGGGACCCTGTAGATAGAGCAGATACATGATTATGAGAGTCTTAGAGATAAAAATTAATTATGACCCTTTAGGATAAAATGATCAAAAAAATAAGACCTTCACACCGGTTTCAACAAATTGAAAATTGGAGCACTAATTTTTTAACCATATTTTTTAGTATATAGACCTTCTAAAAAAATTAAGTACTCGAATTTTCAATCCGTTTGGAACGGTGCAAAGATATTATTTTTTTAATTATATTATTCTAAAGTGTCATGATTAATTTTTATCATAATTAAATATCTTCTTTTTATTTGAGACATTTTAGAGCAGATACTTGATTATGAGAGCTCTAGAAAAAAAAAATTAAGTATAACCTTTTAGCATAAAATTATTAGAAAAATAAGATCTTCGCATCGGTTCACATTGATTGAAAATTGGATCCCATAATTTTTAACCATACTTTTAATATAGAAACAATCTAAATTCTATATAAAGAATTCAGTCTTTTTTTTTAAAAAAATATGTATGTGTCAGTCTCTATAAAATGTCACGTAAGATTCTAATATATGAACCTTATAAAAAAAAGTTAAGTACTCCAATTTTCAATTTGTTTGAACCGGTACAAATATCTTATTTTTTTTATCATTTTATCCTAATGGGTCGTAATTAATTTTTATCTCTAAGGCTCTTATAATCAAGTTTCTGCTTTACAAGATCCAAATAGGGCCTTACAAGACATTTTCCATCCAAATTTTGAATTTCCGTCATCAAATCGATAGTTTAAGGATTAAGTAGAGAAAATGTGCATAGTTTAAGGGATAGAAAGAAAAAAAAGTAATAATATGTATAAGCTAGGGTTATCATTCCAATCATAATGAATTAACGCTAGGGGCTTACAAACCCTTTCGATAATCATCAAGATAATAGATGAGTTTTTAACCGGTATGGACTATCTCATAGCACGAACCACTACATTGGTACGACATGTCTCTCTCACGGATTGTGTAATAGCACGATCCGTCTTACGAGTATGATTCATCTCAATTATCCAAGCACAACCATAGAAATCCAAGCACAATTATAAAAGACCATTGTATAACTTGTATTTGAAAGCGCACAATTGGACCGAAATGGATTCTTAGTTATAAAATCGGTTCAAAAAGTAAACCTAAACTTACACGTAAATCGAATTATTTTGCACGGGTCTTCATCGAATTATTATTCACGGGTCTTCATCTTCCCCTAAATGAATGCTACAAAACCCCTTTATATAGCCTCCGCCAAAACATAACATTAAAAAAAAAAAATTATATATATATATATATATATACACAATTATATATATATATATATATATATATCTGCGAAAACCCTACCAAAGTCATCTCGATGGTCCGGACGAAAAATACAGCAGCTCACAATTTTCCTTCGTGCACACAGTAACCGCGGATATACATGTCCCCTTCCTTTCTGTTTAAAACAGGGGAGAGATTCCAATCAAATACTGTAAATGCACATCACTTGGCAGCAAAAAAATTTTTCAGGAATGGATTGAAGGAAAGGATCAAGGAATAGAGATGGTGCATATTCGTATAGTGAACACACTTCCTTTTCCCTGCATTAAGCGATTCGGGTAATACTAAGAAATATGGATGGAAAACAGATTTCCTGGCCATCAAAATCTCATTCTGTTAGGAAGGCCGTTATGATCATAATGTCCGAACTATGGGAAATTCATGGATTTTTGTGTTTCTATTATTATGTGATGGTCTTGTTCGATTTTTGTCAGTAGGCAAGGGCAGACCGAGGGTCGAATGAGCCCGGGCAACTGCCTTACCCTACCCACCACATTCCTAGTTTTATTAGTCATGTCTAATCAATACATTTTTTTCCATCGGAGAAGTTACTGGGATATTGCTATGTTAGATATTTGTTCATGATGTGATTTCTCCATATTTGACCAGTCTGTTTTCTCGATATGATTAGTGCATTTTCCAATTTGTGTTTTGATTTGGTGTTTAATGAGGAGATATACCATTTCATCTGAGCGGATTCTAAGAAGATGAGAACATGGTAGAATGCTGCATACTGCAGTTTTTTTTTTTTCAATCTTCGCTGCAACCGTACTGCAGTTGTTGGATGAGTCTAAATTTCGAAGTGTGAAAATGGTGTTCCTCGTGGAAAAATTGTGAAAATGCATTATGGGCAATGGTTAATGTTGCATACAGTGCGGACCTCCCCTTTTTCAATTGAATTGCGACGATCCAAGCCGCTCAATGTGTTAAGACGTGATTTTAATGTGCCCACCAGAAATCGCCAAAAAAATGACAGGAAAGGGCTTGATCCGAGCAGTTTTGCATAAAAATGCATTTATAGCGTTTTAATGAAAAACTGCTCAGTCAAGCTCTGCCTGGTCATTTTTTTGGCGATTTCTAGCGGGTATCTTTAAAATCACATTCTGAACACATTGAGCAGCTCAGATCGTCGTAATTCCATTGGGAAAGGGGAGGTCCGCACGTTGCTGAGTGCAGAGATCCCTCATAGGATCCTAACTATATATATATATATATATATATATATATATATATATATATATATATAACAATAGTAAAAATCAAGTCATCATGATACCTCTTGGCAGTGGTAGGGCCAAGATTTATTCGAGGGTGGCATTTTTTAATGAAACTCTTCTGGTGTTGTTAAACATTTATTCGCTAAAATTTGAAGAGAAAAGTTTTAAGTGTAAAGTGAGCGCAATAATGATCTTTTGTGTTTTGTTATAA
Organism: Rhododendron molle; assembly: GCA_025413875.1. Taxonomy (NCBI): domain Eukaryota; kingdom Viridiplantae; phylum Streptophyta; class Magnoliopsida; order Ericales; family Ericaceae; genus Rhododendron; species Rhododendron molle. The sequence goes on from CM046392.1 coordinate 50,366,134, forward strand.
ACAAATAACGACTTGAATCAATTTTTTGTGGTCTATAAATAAAAGTTGTTAAGAGGTTTCTTTACAATCCTAACCATTCATCTCTTAGATCACTATTTTTGTAACGTTTGTGTGAAAAAATCAAGTTGTTTGCATACCGATTAGTTGCATAATCTGTTTGCATAAGGTAGCCCTACTATTTTTTACGAAACGGGGGTGGCCGTGCCAGTCTTCCTCTATATAGCTAAGCCCCTGCTTCTTGGCTGGTAACTACGACACGTATGATGACCATTGCCGTGTTTGTCACAGCTAGCATGGGGGGCTTGTAATTTTTGGAAATTTTACTAGAAATTTTTGCTTCATCTTACATCTTTTTGACTTAAAAGTTGCATAGCCTGAAACAGGGGAGGAGGGTTTAGGTTCTTATTCATAGCCTCATGGTAATCTAATTTAGAACTTCCAAACATCAGCACCTAACCTAGGACAAGCACATTCCTTACAATCCTGAGCTTCTTAGGTGGATATCAAAGGCACTCCCAAGTCCCAAGTACCAGACTGGGAGAGGACCTATTGGAATAGGAAGGATGCTACATAGCTCTTCTTTTTCAGATTTTTCACAACCCAAACCCGGGGGTCTACGAATCCATGACCGGCCTAGTCTAACCAAACACAACCTTTAATTTGCACCAGTTAAGAGACTATCACTTAAATAAAATGCGAGAGCTTTATTGAAAATATCCACCAGAGCATCTATTTATTGAACACTAACAGATAAATAGTACAAGCTTAATTTATTACAAATCATCGGGTTTGCTAAGCCCACTAGAAAAGCTGAAAATAGAAAAGTACCATGTCCTGCCATATTATACCATGCTCGCAGTTGTTGTTGTATTTTTTTTTCCTCAATCGATAGAAGATATTATTTACATTGTACATTAAAACATGCTCAAAATTCAAGTAACTAGAATTATTAAATGGCATAAAACTGGGATAACCAACGTAGTGTCCAACGCTAAATCTTGTCCCCTTCACGTGATTGCCTGAAAAGAGATAAACTAGTCCATGTGAGTTTTAGAATACCAAAGTTACAAGTTTACCACGGGAATGAATTAACAACAATTGAATCAAATTCTAAAATCGCAGAAATAACCTGTGAACTAAAATAGGCCCGAAGGCAAACAACAATATTGTATACAATACGAAATCTATGACGCACATTCGACGGCAAGGTAAACATCCGGTGGGAAGCTACCCCTGTCTCGCCACCCTTTTATTCTATTGCCCATCCCAGTGTACATGTTGAATCAATATCCAAAATTAATAGCAAATTCTTACAAATTATATGTTGTTATTTCCGTGGCATTATTTGTTTAGAAGCTGCATAAAACACCTTTAGACTAGCTGAAATAAACATCTTATAAACTTTGCACATTTATGTTTTGAAAATTAATTATTAAAACTGTACATAATTGGCCCTATGATACGAACTTGACTTAGGAAACTAAAAGGATGATACACGATTCGTATCCCAATTATCTTGCCACACAATGGACACAAAACCTTACCTGATTTTACTTATACAAAACAAGAAAAAAAAAACAAATTAAACTTACTCTTCAGTGGTGCTGGCGTCTCCGAAGGTGGTTAGAAAATCATACTTTCTTGATTGCTGCTCTCGATGATGGAGAATCCTCGCAGTAACTCTATCGACAAGTTTGTAGTAGCATTGTCTCCATCTTTTCGAATATAAAAGTGGCCCAACAATAACTCCAAACCCCACTATATACCCCAACGTAACGATTATGTAGACCTAGTTAATCTCATCATCAACTTCAGTATATGATTGCATACCATCCAATGTTGGCGATGCCGGTTCTACTTCGTTGCAACAAGTGTTCAAACCTGAAGATAAGAGGGCATGTAATTATGGATCCAAATGTTGGCACCGATACAAGGATACATGACTTAATTATCTTGGGGTGCAAACCAGCTGAGCCGAGCTTTGTAGTGTTCGAGCTCGGCTCATTTACTACACAAGTCTAAAACTCGAGTTTTAGCTCAGCTCGTTTGTAAACGAGTCTAGCCCTAAACGAACCGAGTCTAGCTAATTTAGTTAGCAAGCCTCTTCAAACGAGCTGGGCCAATTATCTTTTATTGTGTGTTATTATATTTTTTAATGAATAAGGTACACAAAGAGAGCAGCAGAATTCACACATCATATCTTCGAATTCAGGGCTTATGATCGTCCCACGGTCCGGTTAGGAGCTTTAACTCGTTTCGACTGCTCTAACACATTCTCAGTCCACTATGCAAGATAGTAATTAATCTGGAATTCTGGCGTGTAGGCTCAAGCTCTTGTCCTTATTGGTGTGTTAATTGGAAATTCTTGTTAGGTGTCGTCGGACGTCAGTGATGTATTAATTTTTCCATCAGAGCAACTACTGGGAAGGTGCTATATATATATATTAGATGTTTGGTAGTAGGTAGCCATTTCTCCACCTCTGACAAGTCAGATTGGATGTCGACATTGATCGAGTTTGAGAGTCATCTAATGTATTTGAAATAGCTATTATATGGTAGTACAATTGATTGGAATTCCCTCTTGTTAAACAAGCTCGAGGGCTTAGAGAGTAAAGTAAGTCGTAAGATTTGAACCTCAACCGTTGGTACTACCCCAAATTATCTTATGGGCAGGCATGTCCCAGCACATAAACTCTGTACCGGACTCTGTTTTGACGTTTTGCCTTCTCCCACAGGTATACATGCTTGAGCGCTCGATGTGTGAAATTTTACGTGGAAATCAGATTCAGAAGGATGATTTTGACTCCGAATGAAAATAAGGATACCTTAAACCCTGTATCATCATGTCTGCATTCTCGAGGACTCGGTGCTTCTAATTCTTCCTGGAAATCGATCGTCATATGGACGATTTTGTCCCAAAGGGCTGCTGAAGCGCAAAGCGAGGCGTGCGCTTCAGTACAGTGAGAAGCGCAAGGCGGAAAAATAGAGTAGAATATATATACTTAATAAAAAGTTACCAAATCACCTATAGTGGTCCAGCTGGTGCTATATCTCTGGATTCAAAAAATAAACACAAACCTTATATATCTCTAGATTCATCTCTGCTCAAAAATTTTCTCAATTTTCCTCCAATCGTTATTAACTCTTACGTCAAAGCTTCTATTTACTGAACACTGAAAGATAAATAGTACGAGCTAAATTTATTACAAACCATCGGGTCCGCTAATCCCAATTAGACAAGCAGCAAATAGACAAGTACCATGTCATGCCATATTATTACAGGCTCACAATTCAAGTGACTGAAATTGACATGTGACTGAAATAGCTAACTTAGTGTCCGATGCTAAATCTTGTCCCTTACAAGTGATCGCCTGAAAAAGGGTAAACAAGTTCAGGTGAGATTTTCGAATACCAAAGTTACAAGTTTACCATGGAATTGACAAAACAATTAAAACAAATTCTATAATCGCATATAGAAATAAACTGTGAAACTAATTAGGCCAACAAGCCAAACAACCATATATCCCATGTAATATGAAATATATGATGCACATCCAACGGCGCATAGTAAACATCCAGTGGGGAGCTACCCCATAAGCCCTATGAATCTTATAAACTTTCACATTCATCTTATGAAAATGCATAATTAAAACTGTAGGTGATTATAAACTTCAAAATTCATGATGTAGCTGAGGCATTCGGAAACTCGCCTGCCAATATATGATGTCGTGCAAAACAGGGTAAGGATTCCCACTCGAACGATCTCATCCCTGAACAAAATAATTAGCCGAGGGTGACTAAGGGGCTGTTTCGGAATAAAAATGAGCCGGCTTTCCCGGCAAAAATGAGCCAAAAAAGCCACAGTGTATTTTTTGTCCGAACAACCCCTAAGTAATGATACAGTGTACCTCTAAATATCAGTTTTCTCAAATGCTAGGTTGCGGTTTGTCACAAATACTCTTAGTTTGCAGACACTTTAATCTTTTGTTTTTCACAATTTCCGTCGTGTTTTCTTTCGTTTCTTTTCGTTTTTTTCTTTTTTCTTTTTTTGGGATCATTCCATCGTGTTTTCTGTAAGCATACTTTTCTTTACATAGTCGAATACTCTAATTAAAGATGCTAAATGCAGATCAAAAAATAAATTAATGATGGTAAATATCTTGCAATGTTCGATACGCTACGAAACTTGATTCAAGAAACTAGAAAGATGGTACACAGAAGCGGAGCTGGTGGGGTTTCACAAGTGAATTAATGATGGTACATATCTTGCGATGTTCGATATGGGAAAAGGGGATGAGGCTGGTGGGGTTTCACAAGTGAATTAAGTTTTTGTTTGACAAGAAAAATCAAACACTAGTACTATATATGGGAAAAGGGGATGAGGTCGGTGGGGTTTGAACCTCACCTGATGCAAGAAGTATAGGGGGCCTCCTATTTGACTTCCGCTCCATTTGCCACCCGCTATTTGACTTTCGCTCCATTTGCCACATGTGAAGTGGAATAACACTTACAGAGACACCATATATTTTGTGATTTTAATATTCAAGATACTTTTTTAGCATATTTAATTGAATTATGAACTCTATTTTTAATATGTTTCGTCGATTTTTTTTTTTCTTCTCTGGCCCCTCCTAAGTAGAGATTATGGCTCTGTCGGTTCTGCTTCTGCACAACTAGCAATCAAAGGAGGTCCGTAAAATCCTACATTTCCTTCAAACAAAGTATTTGAAAATGTTGCGAATTGATAGCCCTGTGGTATTCTTCCGACCAGTTGATTATATGATAAGTCCAGGACTGCAAAGAATGTACGCCTTGCAAGTGTCGGCGGGATGCTCCCATTTAAGTTGTTACGTGAAAGGTCTAACGATTCGAGCTGTGTCAAGTTTTCAAGTCGTGACGGAATTCAACCTGAGAGGGCGTTTCTAGATAGGTTGAGTACGTGGAGGGAACTCAGAGCCCCAATTATATCCGGTATCTCTCCTTCGAAATTGTTGCCAGAGAAATCAATGGCAGTAAACAGAGTTAAGATCTTCACCAGCTTCATCTCTAGCCCTTTTAGGGTTAAAGTTACTTTGTCTTGATAGTAGAAGTTATTAAGCTTCAGGAACTCATAACGCAGGTGACTGTTACTTCTACCAATCATCATTGCGTTCCAATGTAGAAAGAATTTCGGATGCAGATCACCACAGAACTTGTTCAAACCTATATCAATGATTTGAAGCTTCGGCCACGTACTAGTATTCAGCTCTGGACATCTTATGCCCCCTCGGAAAATGTTGGACTGCAAAACCAAGACACGCAAGTTGGATGAGTTTTTCAAGAAGCATGTGAAATTACCATTCATGTTGTTGCTGCCAAGATTCAAAACCTCCAACATCGCACAATTCGACAGAGATTCCGGAACATACCCTTCCAAATCCAGTGTCTTTAAAACACATGCTTGTGGGAATATTCCAAATATATTACCAGAAAGATTGTTGTTCCCCAAGTTCAGTACCCCAAGAGTCTCAGTGCAATTTTCAGTCAGACATTGTGGTATAGTGCCACTTAACATACTGTTGGACAGATCAAGAACCCGAAGGTTGCTCCCATTGCATATGGATCGAGTGATAGGTCCAGTGATCGCGTTATTTGCAAGAGAAAAGAAATTAGCAGAGGATACGCCATTGCCAATTTCACCAGGGATAGTGGTGAAATTATTGCTGGAGTAGTCCACGTAGATAGCTGTTTCTGGTGGTAATGGGATTTCATGGCCAAGCTGATTGGAGTGAAGGTCAAGAACACTAAGCCTAGGCATGGTATATTCGCTTTGTAAACCCACTAAGAAATTACAAGAAAGATTCAGATAAGCAAGACTTTGATTTCCGACATTCCAAATCCAATTAGGTACTAGCCCAGAAATTTGGTTGTCCGAAAGGTCTAAATGGATGATTCACGATTGGTTCATCAGTGCAGGATGGGGAAACTTTGGCAGATTGCACGAAGCCAAACTCAATGCATTAAGCTTGGGAAAGGAAGAGAAGCTGGAATCATTGACACTCACGTTGACTGTCAAGTTGTTGTAAGAAAGCTCGAGTCTAGTAAGATTATGGAGTCTTTGGATGCTTCGCAGCTCCACAGAGCCACTAAATTTATTGAAAGAAAGTGAGAGGATATTAAGCCTTTGAAAATTGAAGAAATAAGAGGGAATAGTCCCCTCTAATTTGTTACTACTCAGATTTAGTGTTTCCAGAGGGGACAAGGAGCCATTTGGAGGAAACCCAGAAATTTGACCACCAAACTTGTTGTTGGAGAGCTTAATTTTCTGGAGGGAAGGGAAAACAGAGAAGAAGGAATACTCCCATTGAAAGAATTGTATGCTAGATCTATATACAAAAGATCCAAAAGCCCTTCAAAGTGGGTGGGAAGAACTTCACCTGTTAGTGCATTAAGAGAGAGGTCTATGTAAGTGAGATTCTTGGATCCATGAAACGAAGGTATGGGACCACTAAAATTGTTCGATAAAAAATCCAAGTAAACAAGCTGACTAAGGTTTGACAATGAATTCGGAATCGGTTCGCTGAAATAACTCCCCGGAATCTATATCTTTCTTAGTTCCATCAAACTCCCAATGGATTCCAGTAAATTCCAAAAAAAACTGGTGTAGGAAACCACCAGATTCCGAGAGGATCCATTCTTTGGGAAATCAAGTAAGGAACTATTGAGTAGTGGATTGCTTGACAAATCCAGAGTCTCTAGTGTTTGTACCCGCTGAAATATGACTTCTGGAACTGTTCCATACAAGTTCGTTCCACCGAGAATCAAAACTGTCAAATTCAGAAAATTCGAAAAGAAATCTGGGACTGGAGACGAGAGGTTGTCCACCGCCAGATTGATTTCTGAAAGATACCGAAGGTTTTGAAGGGAAAAATCAATAGGGCCTGAAAGAGAACAACCACTCAAGGTCAAAATTCACAGGTTAGGCAGTGAAGATGAAATGACCTGACCCCATTCAGACCCATTTGCTGCTATATTTACCCCGTCCAAATAAAACCCTGTAAGCCCACTAAGGTCCCGAAAAAGTGTAAATAAAAATTTGGGTCCTCAATTTGGATTGAAGGAATATAGTCGTCATTAAATAGAGCAGGAATATAGTAGTATTCATTAGATAGAGCGGGAATATAGTTGGCCAAATCAAGCTTCACCAACTTCGTCAAGCACGAGAATTCCATTGGAATCTGCCCAACGAAACCAGAGTTTGACAAATCCAAATTTCTCAGATTGGTGAGGTTTCCAAAACTAGATGGTAATTGTGTGGAGTTGAAGCTGTTGTAAGCTAAGTTCAGCTTCTCTAGAAACTTGAGCCTGAAAAGACTACTTGAGTGGTTTAATCCTCCGGAGATTGATTCCGTGTTCAGGTCAAGACCTATAATACGGCCGAAATGGTCACAAGTCACACCATTCCATTGACAACAATCGTTGGTTCGAGCCTAATTCACCAAATTGACAGAGGAATCTGGATCGAACTGGAGGCAGTTCTTGAATTGAAGTAACAAAGATTTTTGATCCTCCTGGCTTTGGCTGTGTACTGGAATGGTAATAAAGCAGAAGATTGTGAGTGTGGTGATTGAGAAAAATCAGGTAATTGGTTGAATTCTCTTTTTTTTTTTTTTTGGGTGGTTGTGAAGCAAAGTGGTGAAGATGGTGAGTGAGGTCCCATAGAGATATATTATACATATTCATTTGTCTTCAAAGAGCATGACTTAACAAGTGACTTTGGAAGTCGTCTTGGTCCCCCTTTGGATTAAAGACTTTGAATCTCCATACCACATCAAGGTCAAGGTCTTTGTCCCTAGTGTTACTGTTGTATCTTGCTTTGTTGGTTTCCAAAATTATGAAAAATTCATGTACGGAGTATTATTTATTTATTTTTTTGTTTTTGTTATTATGTGATGGTGTTGTTCAATTTTTGTCAATAGGCAAGTGCGCACCAAGCGTCGGATGAGTCCGGACGACCACCTTACCCACGAGATTCCAAGTTTTTATTCAAAATATTGTAATTGTTTCTCAAAACAATATTTAATGTTATAGAAGTTCACCTGCTCAACATGATTAATTTTGAACAATCCAAGACCTTCTCAACCAAGAATTTTTGAATAAATAATTCTATTCTAGTAGTACATTTATCTTTTATGATATTATTTTGCTTTTCAAAATGGATAGCAATGCACAAAATTGTATGCAATTATATGTAAAGATGACCAACCATATCTTTGTAATTAAATAGAATGCACAGAAACATATATTCCAGTTTTTTTTTGTTAATTGGAAATTTCTTATTAACTGAAGTCACTGATGTTCTTAGGTATACCTTTTAAGATCAAGTGTTCAGGCCGAAAGGGGGTCCATTGTTTGTCAGGTTTGGTCATTACAAATAGTTTTAGACCCCCATCATGATCCAAGTGGTGGGTAGGATGCGGTGCTCTGCCACCACAGACACCAAGAGAGGTTGCTGGACCATGCGACAAAGTCGTTGGATTTGTGAGTAGGCAAATTGTAGTATTCAAGTTCTGGAAGAAGTGAGTGCTACATTAGTCTCACATTAGTTGGAAGCAAGAGCCACACTTAATATATTAACACCCACCAAACGCTACATGTTTCCTTCTTAGGTATACCTTTAAGGCCGAATTTATAGCCTAAAAGAGGATCCATGGTTAATTGAGTTTGGTCCTTACATTTTTTCCATAAGAGAAATTATATATTCGTTCGAGTGATTTCTCCATATTTGACAAGTTTATTTTGATAGCTATAGATTTGGAATGGAGGGATCTGTCCTTATTGTTCGATAAGAAATAGCTTATGTGGTAGTAATTTTGTGGCCTGCTCATGTGGTACTAATTTTGTGGCCCTTAGCAGTTAGCATTGGTGCAGGTCCAAATCTCACCCCTTTCTAGAGGTAAACTATGTTGAGAAAATGGGGCACGTGCCAGCCCATCCGTGTTTCAGACAAAAGAAAAATTATTTTACATATGTAATTCGATTAGACACGTACCACTATCCGTATAATTTGTTTTTGTAAAAAAGGGATTTGAAAAGTGAGCGAGTTTGAAAATCACAAGAGAGTTGTACCAAACCTTGATTCTTTTTTCGACAAAAGACAAAATTAACCAATAAAACTTTCTCTTCACACTTTAGTTTACGCAAAACATGTAACAACTCAAATAGAGCCACCTCAATCTAAATCATGGCTCTACCCCTATCCCCTTCGCCCTTCAATTCCCTACACTAGTAGAATTAATATAACTCCTTGAAATAAATCTTGTAAACATTTGTCATTCTCTCTGAAAAACTGAGTAATATTAATTCTTTAATCTCTTAATTGATTAACTTTTTTTATGAAACTCCCTTTGTGAAAATTCTGTGTCCGCCGCCGGATATTTAGGAATTGTAGTTTCTCAACTCAATAAGAAGACATCTCTTCCACGTCGTACTCTCTTCTACTTTCGATCTGTCGCTCAGTTTACTTTTAGCAAACTGCTCCGACAAAACCTTTTATCTCTTTTACTGAATCTGAACATAGATCAATTCCCTCCATTGAAATCAGCAGACACGCAAGTGGACCCTAGATATATACCCTATGCCCGTGACCGTGCAAATTATTATTATTATTATTTTTGGATAAACAGGAAACCATGCAATACAAAAAATAAAATTACGGGTACAGAGTTCGGGGGATAAGAATCACCCTTTTCCCTTGCGAAAGATGGATCTCAATGCAATTAGGAATATGAGGATTAACTTAGAAAAGAAAAACAGTACGTTTCAGCGTCTTGTACTTAATTGAAGGTCGGCGACTCGGCGCACTTGTTTCTTTCGCACATGATGTGCTTAATCGGTGGCTCGCCCAGCTGTTGTAGTAGGGACATGCAATCAGGAATTCGATTGTATAGGTGGTGACCGCTATCATCTGAATTGAGGAGGCTGACTAAATTTGCTGCATCTATTTCGATTTCCAGTCCTATTTAGTTTTGTTGTTTCAGAATGTTAAGACCATGGTGGATATAAAAGGCGCCACTCTAGGAACATCGCCACACGATAGCGGTCATCATCAAAACTAGAATCGCCACTTAGTTTATTGAAACTAGGAAAAATAGGTAGAGATTCTGGGTACGGGAGCCAAAAGTACAGTAAGGGAAGGTGTTAGGCACCCCTCTTTACCCAGCTGTGAGGCTGACTAGGGATGGCCATCTCGGCCGATCCGTCAGTATCCGATCTGTTATCCGTCCCGAACGGATCGGATTTTTCGGATATCGGGGCGGATTCGGATTTATTTTTCAAAAAGAATTCGGAGATCAGATCGGATTCGGAGGTAAGTCTGCCTCCGATCCGATCCGCCTCGAATCCGATATCCGATCCGCCTCCAAATCCGATCCGCCCCGAATCCGATTCACCTCCGAATGTCCGACTATATAAATACCTCTTATTTTTAGGGTTAGTCAATAGTCAGTCTCCTACCCAATCGACTTCACTTCACACAACCCTCCTCGCCCATGACTTCTCCCCCTTCTCTCTCTCCCCCCCCCCCCCCTCTCTCTCTCTAAAAAAACCCTCCGGCAATGGAGAGGTGCGGCAATCTCCCATCAGGAGTGCGGCAGCGAGACTCCCTCCCCTTATTAGCTTTATTTATTTTATTTTTTTTCAATCTGTGAGTTTTTTTTTATTGAGTTCCAATTTTTTTTTCCCAAATTCAGATTCGGATATCCGATCGGATCTTTGTTCCCCGTTCGGAGCGGGGATGGAGGACAAAAATATAATCCGTTCGGAGTTCGGGGTGGATTCGGAGGCGGGTGGAGGATTCGGATTCGGATTCGGATATTGCAATATCCGCCTCCGATCCGCTCCGTTGCCATCCCTAAGAATGACCCATAGTTGTTCAACATAAGATATATACATGCTTTATTTTATTCTAACATGTAGTCTGTTTTTAGCCTTTAAGCAGTTAAGGGTGAGCCAAGACTGTAATTGAAACATGCATCAGAAAGCAGAAAGCAAAATAAATTGTTCCAGGAAATGGATCCCGCTGCTGGTGAATTGATGTCACGGCCGAGGGATCCTCCTGGCTTGATGTACCGACCAAGGGATTGAAGCCCCGGTCGATGTTCTTCTTCACACAATACTGAAAAGTCAGTAGGTAATCAAACATGTAGTCTGTTTTTAGCCTTTAAGCAGTTAAGGGTGAGCCAAGACTATAATTGAAACATGCATCAGAAAGTAGAAAGCAAAATAAACTGTTCCAGGAAATGGATCCCGCTGCTGGTGAATTGATGTCACGGCCGAGGGATCCTCCTGGCTTGATGTACCGACCAAGGGATTGAAGCCCCGGTCGATGTTCTTCTTCACACAATACTGAAAAGTCAGCAGGTAATCAAACGCTACGATTAAGCATGAAAACAGTAAATAAATTGAACCGTAGGCCCCTGGGCCTCACCACTTTGATCCCTCAGTAGCTTGATTGCTCCGGATTGAATGAGATTGACTGATTGCTAGCTTCTTGGGAACGCTAGGGTTAGGGTTTGAACTTAAGACTTTGATCGTCGGATTGATGGCTGCCTTCGAAAGGTTAGGGTTTTTGAAAAGAGAGTTTAAGAAAGTATGTGTGCAAAATTTCGTGGTTTGAGAGAGTGATTCCGTAGGTGAATTTGATGTATTATTTTCGAAACCCTACGGCCTTTTATATAGGCAATTGGTGACTCACTACGTCCAATCAAAATGCATGGTAGGATTTGGAGTTGCAATGCAATACAAACTCTCCATGGTGATCTCTGAACATAGCCCGAAGTTGGATCAAACGATTGACAGAACGTTCCAGAATCTGCAAAATAGACAATCTGACGGCCGTAGAAAAGATCTGGCGGCCGAGGGAATGATGTCGCAGTTGAATGATAGATCTTGCGGCCGTGGGATGGATCTCTCGGGAGATTTTCAAGCAACAAGTTGCTCAGTGAAGAAATGATGTCGAGGCCGTGAGATTAATGTTACGGCCGACAGATGGATTCTCGATACTGTATTTCTGTCTGAAAGGTTATTTGGCTCTAGATTGGGTCCTCTAAATGGCTAAAAGTTCTTATCGAAAGTTGTAAGATTCAGAAGAAGTCAATCAGCAATCACTGCATCCATTTCATCATTGGGATGGTCCCCAAGATGGAACTTGAAATAATCATTAGGCCAAATTGGGCTATCTACACACTCCCAAGTCCCAAGTACCTGACTGGGAGAGAACCTATTGAAATAGGAAGGATGCTACATAGCTCTTCTTTTTCAGATTTTTTGCAAACCCAAACCCGGGGATCTACGAATCTATGATTGGCAATTTCTACCAGTTAAAAGACTATCAATAAAATAAAATGGGAAAGCATTATTAAATATATCCACTAGATCTTTTATTTATAGAACACTGACAAATAAATAGTACAAGCTCAATTTATTTCAAATCATTGGGTTTGCTAAACCCAACTAGAAAAGCAGAAAATAGAGAAGTGACATGCCATGCCATAGTATAACATACTCCAATTCAAGTCATCGAAATTACTAGATGATATAAAACAAAGATAGCCAACTTAGTGCCCAATGCCAAGTCTTGTACCCCTCCACATGATCGCCTGATCAAAAAGAGATAAACAAGTCCATGTGAGAATTTAAAATACCAAAGTTACAAGTTCCCCATGAGAATTAACAACTATTGAATAAAGGGTAAATTTTACAAATGGTCCCTTTACTTTGCATGAATTTTCATTTTCATCCCTCTAGTACCAATTGTGTTAGTTTTAGCCCTATAGTTTATATTTTGTCCCAATTTCGTCCCTCTTGCTTACGGTGTCAATGAAACAAACAGAATTGAAGGGCAAAATTATCATTTCTCCTCACAGAGGGACTAAATTGAGATTTCATACAAACTAGAGGGACTATTTCTAAAAATATTCTTTTTACTTTTGTTTTTGCAAATATAATTAAAAGACACCATACACAATATATTTTTTTCATCTCAGTTTTTTTAATCAAAATATGTTGAAAATTGTAAAGCTTTTATTATATTCCATGTCACAAAAATATGAGAAAATTCGAAAAGTAACCCCTATATTAAATGTATATGTATAAGATCCAACGGTCAGGAATTGGTTAAGAAATAGATCTAATGGCTGAAAAATATAGGGTATATATATTTTCAAAAAAGATGAGCTCCCTTATCATATAGATTGTATTTTTTCAATTGGATTTTCAATCTCGTTATTTTCTTTGTTGCTCGAATAAAAAGAAAAAGTTGTTCAATAGTATTTAGGTATCTTGTATTTTTTGTATAATTAACCAAGGAAATACTATTGCATTAAAATATGGGTATAGTGTATTTTAGGGGGACTTACTCATAGGACCACTCATATAACAAATAAAGGGTGATTTACCTATACCCCCCTTCTAACTTTATCCGTTTTTCACGATCACCCCCTCCCTTGAATTTCGCTACGGCCAGACCCCCTCCGTTATCTTTACTTTACCCGTAGACCTCTTCTGTTACCATTCCATCCAAATCCGTTACTTTTTTAACAAAAAAATAGTTTAAGCTTCCAATATTGCCCTCAAGTCTAATCCCTTCATCACCTTCTCTTCCCGACCACCACCACCACCGTCACCGCCACGGGCTGGTCCAAATCAAGGGGTCAAAACTCAATTTTGACTAGTGGGTTTTGTGCATCTCACTGAGACGAGCTCAATGGCGGTGACGGGGACGAGTTTCCTCACCGGAGGAAGGCACATGGGCTATTCGAACATGGCGGGCGGAGGCGTCAGTGTAGTTTGCTGGAGCTCAAATCAGGAGTGGTTGAACGGATGTTTTGAGCACAGGGTTGTGTTCGCCTCATCGAGACGATTTCGGGGTGGTCGAAAAGTCATCAGAGCACGCTGGAGGAGGCCGCACGCGCCGGTCAACGGTGGCACCTTATCCGTGTTGACCGGCGCGTGCGACCTCCTCGGGCGACTTTTCGACCCTCGAAATCATCTCGACGAGGCGCTCCTGGATCTGTGCTCAAATCTTGAATCTGAGTAACCACGACCGCGGGCTTTGCAGAATCGTACCTCACCGCCACTCCGCCGCCTTTGACCGGCGATTGCCACCACCTCCGAGCTCCTTTGGCGACGAGCTACCCATATCCGTGCTCGTCTCGACGAGACGCTCCTAGATCTGTGCTCAAATCTTGAATCCGAGTAACCACGACCGCGGGCTTTGCAGAACCGTACCTCGCCACCACTCCGCCGCCTTTGACCGGCGATTGCCACCACCTCCGAGCTCCTTTGGCGACGAGCTACCCATATCCGTGCTCGTCTCGACGAGACGAACACAACCTTGTGCTCAAAACCTCTATCGAACACTCCTGCTCTGAGCTCCAATAAATTGCACCGCCGACGCCCGCCGCGTTCGAACTGCTCGTGCACCCTCCTTCGGTGACGAAACTCGACCCCGTCACCACAACTAAGCTCGTATCAGTGAGATGCCCAAACCACCGTACTCCAGTCATCTTTTTCGGCGAAACCAAAAACTTTGGGTGGCGTTGATGGTGGTGGTAGACTTGAATTTTGAGAGAGAGAGAGAGAGATTGTGTGAAGTGTGGACTGCTGTGGGTATATAAGAGAGGGTAAAATGGTCTTTTCGTCGATTCCGTCCAAAGGCGTTAGGCCCCCGAAACGAAAACATTAATTTATATCTTGAGATATAAATTTTCTCAAGATATTTTGATTATCCAATAAAAAATAATTGAGGTGTCAATACTCGCTTACTTTTTCATTTTTTATTTATTCAGAAAAAATGAAAGCAAAATGTAAAATTATAGAAATAGTCCTTCTAGTTTACATAAAATCTCAATTTAGTCCCTCTATGAGAGAAAATGACAAATTTACCCTTCAATTCCGTTTGTTTCATTGATGGTGTGAGGGAGAGGGACGAAATTGAGACAGAATATAACTATAGGGTTAAAGTTGACACAATTAGTACTAGAGGAATGAAAACAGAAATTCGTGCAAACTAGAGGGACTATTTGTAAAATTTGCCTAGAACTAAAATAAGCCTGAAGCCAAACAACAATGTCGTATACAATATGAAATCTGTGACGCACATCCAACTGACACAGCAAACATGTGGTGGGGAGCTACCCCACTAGTGAAATCATCGAATCACAACATCTGCACCCTTAGATTGCCTATCCCACTAGTTCCGCACCGTCCTCTAGTGTACATGCAGGACGCCGGTTCGGATGCGTCAATATCCAAAATTAATCCAAAATTAATCGATAGTTCATACAAATTATATGGTCTTATTTCCGTGGCATTTGATGAGCGCAAATAATTGACTTGTAGAAGTCCTGACTACATATGTTTTTAGTTCTTATATATATATATATATAGAATTCGGTTTCGGTGAGGAATCCCTCATTTTGTTAAAATACGGGACTCCCCCTTCCCGATTGAATTTCGATGATCCGAGCCGCTCAAAGTGATCAGAACGTGATTTTAAGGGTCCTCGCGAGAAATAAGCAAAAAAAATTACCGGGAGGGGCTTCATCCGGGCAGTTTTTTCTGAACTTAAAATCACGTTCTGCACACATTGAACGGTTCGGATTTTCAAAATTTGATCGGGAAATGAGAGTCCCGCATTTTAGTCCCTCATTTTAATCCCTCACTTGATCCGTCACCTCTATATATATATATATATATATATATATATATATATATATATATATATATATATATATATATATATATATATCACATTCTTGCATTTTGCAGGAAAATATGATATTTTAGTTATTTCAACTACGAGAATGTCAACCGTGGTATTCGAAGAAAGCAGATCAAAATATATCAAGTGGTGGGTCCAATTTAAAAGAAATCATGGAAATTGTGAATCAACTAAGTGAACATCAACAACGTTATTTGTTTAGAAGCTGCGCGAAAACAGCTTTAGACTTGGTGAAATAAACATCTTTGTGAACTTACCTTATTAATTAGTCTTATGAATATTTATAAATTCACACATTTATGTTTTGAAAATTTATTATTAAAATTTTACATAATTGTTGGCCCAGTTTACTATCACTTACAATTTAGATTTTCTGAGTATAGGTTTTTTGACTACTTACTTAAAAGGTTTAAATAAGTAGTAAACATGTTTAGTGTAGCTTATTATATATCAGTATATATATTGGAATGCTAGGTTGCGGTTTGCCACAATTTCCGGTAGCTTGGAGACAGTTTATCCTTTCTTTTCATATTTTCCGTTGTGTTTTCCATAAACATACTTTTCTTTACATTTTCTATTTAAAGATTTTAAATAAATAACCCTTACTTATTTTACTTAATTGAAACAAGTTGAGCTAATTAAGTAAAAAAAATAAATTACACTCTGCTTTGAGAAATTACCCTTCAGTGGTGGTGGCGTCTCCGAAGCTGGTTTATGTTGTCTATTCTTCTTTGATGTCTTGCTTGCTGCTCTCGAAGATATTGAATCCTCACAATAACTCTATCGAGTGGTTTGTAGTAGCATTGTCTCCATCTTTTCGAATATAAAAGTGGTCCAACAACAACTCCAAACCCCGCAGTATACCCCAACGTAGCGATTACGTAGATCCAGTTAATCTCATCCTCCTCAGTAGATGACTGCGTACCATTCAATGTTGGCGGTGCCAGGTCTGCTTCCTTAGCGGTCAAAGGAGGTCCCCATAATCCTTTGTTTCCTTCGAACGAAGTATTTTGAAATAGTTGAAGTTGGGGGCCAGTTGGGATCATTCCGATGAGTTGATTGTATGACAAGTCCAAGAATCCAAGAAATGTCAGACGTGCAAGTGCCACCGGGATGCTTTCCTCGAGCTTGTTCCACGAGAGGTCAAGTGATCCAAGCTGTGTTATGTTTCCAAGTGATGATGGGATTGAACCAGTGAGGGCATTGTGAGAAAGGTTGAGAGCATAGAGGGATTTCAGATCCCCAACTGTGTTTGGTATATTTCCTGTGAAATTGTTGTTTGAGAAATCGATGATGGTAAATATAGTTAAGATCTTCACCAATTTCATCTCTATCCCTTTGTTGATAACTGTCACTGAATCCTGATAGTAGACATTTTGAGAGGACTTAAAACGCAAGTGATTGGGATTTGGTCGTGCATTACCCCCATCCATCATTGCCTTCCTCTGTGAAAAGAAACTTGGCGGTAGAATACCGCTGAAGTTGTTCAAAGCTAGGTCAATGATTTGAAGATTTGGCCATAGGTAATTAGCTTGGCAGCCAATATTTCCATGGAACTTGTTGGATCGTAAAACCAAGACGCGAAATTCTGATAAGTTTGCCAAAAAACAAGGGAATTTACCATTTATGTTGTTGGTACCGAGATTTAAAACCTCCACATTTGCACAATTTGCAAGGGAATTTGGAACCTCCCCTTCCAAGTGATTTCCATTCAACTCAAGGGTCCTTAAAGTGCAACCTTTCGAGAATGTCCCTATTATGTTACCAGTAAGATTGTTATTCTGCAAATTCAATATGCGGAGGGTTGCAGTCCCTTTATCTATCAAACATTGAGGTATAGTGCCACTGAATCTATTGTTGGACAAATTAAGAATCTCAAGGTGGCTCCCATTGCATATTGATGGAGGGATGGGTCCAGAAAGCATGTTATAAGAAACAGAGAAGAACCAAGCATCGGGAAGGCGGTTGCCAATTTCAGCAGGGATAGAAGAGCTGAAATTATTCCTCGAGTAGTCCACATAGAGTCCCACTTCTGCTGGTATTGGGATTTCACCGCGGAGCTGATTGGAATGAAGGTCAAGGTAACCAACAGTAGGAATAACGAAACCCCGTTGAAAACCCACTAGGAGATTAGAAGAAAGATTTAGATATCCGTTACTAATATTCCAAATCCAATTAGGTATGAGCCCAAAAATTTGGTTGTCAGAAAGGTCTAAACCCAACAAGCTTGACTGGTTCATTAGAGGAGGGATCTTTTGCAACTTGCAAGAAGCCAAAGCTAAATCTATGAGTTGGGGAAAGGATGATAGGCTAGACTCACTAATACTTGCATCCACTGACAAGCTATTGTATGAAAGTTCAAGCACTTTAAGATTTTGAAGCCTATGGAAACTTTCAAGCTGTAGGGTGCCACTCAAGTTGTTGGAAGAAATAAAGAGGGTATTCAGACTTTGAAAATCAAACAAGTAGGAGGGGAAAGGTCCTTGTATTTTGTTAGTACTCAAATCTAGTATAACCAAAGGAGACAAGGAACCATTAGGAAGAGACCCCGGAATTTCATTGAATTGGTTGTAGGAAAGGTCAATTTCTTGCATTGATGGAAGGGAAAACAGGGAAGAAGGAATACTCCCATGGAAGGAATTGTTTCTGAGAGCAACAGATACAAGATTTGAAAGGCCTTCAAAGTAAGTGGAAGGAACTGGACCTGTTAGAGCATTATGAGAGAGGTGTATGGAAGTGAGATTCTTGGATCCCTGAAACGAAGGTATTGAACCACTAAAATTGTTGTTTGAAAAATCCAAGTAAACAAGCTTACTATGGTTTGCAAGTGAACTAGGAATTGGTCCACTGAAATAACAGTCGTAAATATCTATCCTTCTTAGCTCCCTCAAATTCCCAATAGATTCCAATAAATTCCCTGAAAAACTGGTGTCGCTGAGCACCAAACTTAGAAGGGACAGATTTCGTGGAAAATCAGGTAAAGAACCATTTAGCAGTTTATTGTGAGACAAATCTAGTGTCTCCAGTGTTTGTACTTGCTGAAATATGATGTTTGGAAACATTCCATACAAGTTTGTCTCACGGAGATTCAAAACCGTCAAATTGGTAAAATTTGCAAAGAAATCCGGAAACAAGGACGAGAGATTGTTCATAGCCAGATTGAGTTCTGAAAGATACAGAAGGTTTTGAAGAGAAGAATCAATAGGGCCTGAAAGTGAACAACCACTCAAGCTCAAAACTCGCAGGCTAGGCAGTGAAGAGGAAATGGCCTGACCCCATTCAGACCCATTTGCTGATATATTTACCCCGTCCAAATGAAGCTCTGTAAGCCCACTAAGGTTATGAACAAGTGTAAATAAATTTGGGTGCACAATTCTGATGGTAGAAACATAGTAGTCATTAGATAGATCAAGCTTTACCAACCTCGTCAAGCGCGAGAATTCCATTGGAATCTGCCCTACAAAATCAGTGTATGACAAATTCAGATATGACAGACTTGTGAGGATTCCAAAACTGGATGGAATTGGTGCGGAGTTGAAACTGTTGTAAGCCAAGTTCAGCTTCTTCAGAAACTTGAGCCTGAAAAGACTACTTGAGTCGTTTAAACCTCCGAAGATTGATTCTGTGTTCAGGTCGAGACCTATAACACGGCCGAAACGGTCACACGTCACACCATTCCATTGACAACAATCGTTTTTGTGTGTCCAACTCACCAACTTGACAGAGGAATCTGGATCGAACTCGAGGCTATTCTTCAATTGAAGTAACAAAGATTTTTGATCCTCCAGGCATTGGCTGCGTACTGGAATGGTGATAGAGCAGAAGATTGTGAGTGAGATGATTGAGAAAAACGAGGTAACTGACTGAATTCTCATTTTCTTTAGTTTTGTGAAGCAAACTGGTGGAGATTGTTAGTGAGGTCCCATACAAGTATAATATTATATAAATTCATTTTGTCTTCAAAGACCAAGACTTAAGTGCCGACTGTGGAAGTCGTCCCTGAGACCGGAATATTTTGCAAATGAGAAGGAAGAAAAGTAAAGGAGAATAAAAGGGATAATCGCTCACCACTCACTGTTAAAAATGAAGGGATAAAGATTTCACCACCCAAGGATTAACGGAGATACAGGGCGTATGGATCACTCATCACTCAAAGGAATCCACCTAAGAGATACAAAAACAAAGACTTCTCACTTTGGAAGTCGTCTAGGGTCCCCTTTTGCTTTCAAGTTATAGTTAGGGGTGTTTCTGGTAGAGAATAAGCCGGAAGAAAAAAAATTGTTGCAATTAAGTTATTAGTGTTTTCGGTAATGAATAAGTTGTTAATAAATGTCAAATTGTTTCCTGTAGTGAATAAGTTGCAGTTGAGTATTTGAGTTAAAAAATTATTGAGAAAGAAATTGTTGTGGACAAGTTGTTAGTTAGTGTGAACAAACTGCTAAAATGTATGTGTGAACGAGTGGGTACTCTTTCATTCTTGCTTTCTTAAAACCGTGTCAAACTAATTGACGGAATTTTAGTTTGAACTAGAACTTTGCTGTCCCCAATTAGTAAAACTTTGGAATTCGTCTGAATTGGTTCCCATTTGGATTGAAGGCTTTGAATCTATTTTGACCACACAAAAAAAAAGACTTTGAATCTATAAACCGAGAGTAAATTCTACACAGCCCCTCCGTGTAGAATGGGATGTGCTGTAAACAACTGTACAAATGACACGTCACCCTAATAGCCTATCTGAGGTTCCGTTCTTTAAAACTTATAAGTTTGAAACTTATTTTAGTATTTTTTCTTTTTGATTTTGTTTAGCTTTTGATGTAATTTTAGGGGTTAATCGTTTGTCTCGATGAGACGAATCGAAAAAGTAAACAAAATGGACCGATGTTGAACAAATTCAAATAAAATCACACTTGGGTTTCAAAAAGGTAGATATTTGATACTTTTTGTCTTTAGTAAACTTTGTTTGCTTTAGGTCATACTCCCTCCGTTCCGTTTTAAGTGTCTTGCTTCGTAACTCCAACTTATTAAAAAGACATCATCATTATACATTTCACATCAACTTTTTCCTCAACTTTTCCTATTTGCCCATCATCATTACACTTTTATTCACTAACTTTTCAAAATGGAATCTACTTTTAGGAACAAAATAGACAATACACCAACCCACTAACTTTACAAAATGGATACTTATTAAGGGACAGCCCAAAATGGAATACTGGACTATAAATAATGGACGGAAGGAGTAATTTTTAACTTTTTAGACTCCTCTCGTCTCCAATTTTCACTCCAAAAATTTAAATGTATAGGATCAGCCCTGCTCATTGTACATGGGCAACATGCCCTTTAAATATTAGACCTGTTTGCTATCACTTACTCCATATAATTTAGATTTTCTGACTACCTATTTAAAAGACGTAGAATAAATTGTAAACATGTTTTATTTTATTTTTTTTAATCAGAAAAAAAGGTTTCCATATCATTAATAAAAATGATACAAAATAGAAACTCAGTACTGATATACCAGGGAACATCATGCACAAACGGTAGTACCTCACCTCACATTTTTTAAAAACCAAAAATGAAAAAAACACATAAAAGTTGGTAAGACACCAACAAACACACCAAAGGAACCTAACCCAAACAGATGGGCTAGGCCAGACACCTGAAACTAGAAAGATGGAACATGATTTTATTTATAGGCTTGAATAGAAGTTCTGTTTGATTAAATAAATTGTAGAGTAGCTTATTATCAATGGAATATCTAAAAAAAATTAATTTCTAATGCCTAATTTCGCTCCTTCTAAGTGCAACTAAGCACACCGTCCTATATTACAAATAATGGGAAAATCCAATAATTTTCACGTGCAGTTGTGTTGAAAACTATATCCTGTGAAGGTCCCATGATATTTCCTTTGACGTGTGATCACTTGTACGTACGGTCCTCAAAAGACTAGTACTTTGGAAGTCGTCTTGAGTCCCCCTTTTGCTTAATCCCTTGTACGTACGGTCCCTCCGTGTAGATTGGAGTCATCGGACGGAGAAGAACAACGCATCAATGGAGTTTAATTGGAATTGCTTCAATTTGAATATTCTTTAATTGGAGTTTAAATTCTACGCATGCAGTCCCTCCGTGTAGATTGGACAGAGAAGCCAAACATTCAAAGCCATTTCAAGGAACTTGTCGATTTTGAAAATCTAATTCATAATTAAATAACTGATTTTAGTTCCACCTTGAATTACGTCTGGAAAGCATTCACCTCATTTCCTTTAATTATCCACGTCACCCCAAGCAAAGAAGAACAACGAACTTCAATATTCTTGACGTGCAATTTGTAATCATATTAGAAGCAATTCCGACCCGGTCATAGTTGAAATAGTTTGATGTATTGCTTCGCACGTTCTCGGGATATAAAGCTTCATCCTCTAGAAGGAAAATTTTATCAGTGTCGGGTGGGTACCACGTGGTGCCCGCCCGGCGCATGCATCCGAGCCGTCCACTACGTTAGGGTGAGAGGAGAAAGTGTTGGGGTGAGAGGAGAAAGAGAGTTTCAATCCGAGCCGTCTAAAAGTGTATTGGACGGCCCAAATATGCCAAGCGAGTACCACATAGAATATACCCATCCAGCACCGAAAGTTTTCTCCTTAAGAAGAAAATAATTTGGCATTTAAACAGTGACAAAAAGGGAGAAGACTTCGCCCACAAGCAGGTATAGCCGTATAGAGCGAGAGAG
This sequence comes from Rhododendron molle, assembly GCA_025413875.1. NCBI lineage: Eukaryota > Viridiplantae > Streptophyta > Magnoliopsida > Ericales > Ericaceae > Rhododendron > Rhododendron molle. The sequence continues at coordinate 50,388,625 of CM046392.1, forward strand.
TTAATTTTTTAAGCATAAAAAAAAAAGGTGGAGAGAGAGAGCCAAATCAAAGGAATATATGGAGAGTGAGAGAAAAGTGGATCAAAGTTTGTTCCAACCATGGTTACTGTCGGACCGCTTTTCCAGATCTCTCCCAAAACAAAGGGAGGACTTCAATTAAGGTTTTTTTTATATTCGACATCGCAGCCGCAAGTCTCTATTTTTAAAGCGGTTATAGTGAGTGATATTATGTAACCAAATCCATGGGCACTGTAGGCCTAACAATCCCTCTCTCACGATGATGCTCCCGCGATTCAACCCATGACTTCAAGGCTCTAATACTACTTGTCGGACATTTTTTTCACCATTTCTCCTAAAATCAATTGGTTAGGGAGAATTTCAATTAAGTCTTTTTGGCATTTGATATCATACTCGTAAATCTGTTTTTAGAGCGGTCGCAAAAAGTGATATTGTGTAACCAAATTTATGGACACTCCAGACCCAACAGTTAAAATGGGAAGAGGTGCATTAAATTGGAGCCCCACCTTTCTCCTGATTTCGATGATGTGTCAGCTAACCATTGGGTGACCGTTTAACCCAATCTACACGTATGGTGAGACCATGTAGAATTTAAACTCAGGTCTTTGTCCCTAGTGTTCGTGTTATACTTTGCTATGTCGGTGTCCAAAACTATGGCAAATTCATGGATTTACTTGTAGTGTGTGGGTCCCACATATATTATGTATTTGATGGGTCGTGTTTGGATTATTGGGTACGTACGTACGTACGTAGCATAATTGCTTAATAGTAGTATTAGCATTTGAGAGATAATAAAGAGGTGATACGATGTACATAATTATATGTCATCGCGTGAGATGTGAGAACGTAACATTAATTCTCTGCTCCCCCCCGGCCACTGCTATATATAAACACCCCCCAATATAACTTTACCACACCCGCATCCAAACACAAACACACACACAGTTTCTTGTAATAAGAAAGAGTTCCATTTTATTGTTATTTTTCAGAAAATGGCTAGGTCGTCAGAAACAATGGAGAAGAAGGTGGCCTGCGTGGCGGTGCTAATGTGCATGGTGGTGGCTGCACCCCACGCCAAGGCGGCGATATCGTGCAGCCAGGTGGTGTCAAGCCCGTTAAAAATAGGCTCGGTAGGGTAAGTAACGTAAACAACGCCCGTTGAAATGTACATGCTCAGGATTTCCATCGTCAAAATAAAAGTTACAACTATATGGAGTTGCTAGAATTGAAATGTGTAGAAAAAATAAACGTAGTGCTGGACTAGGGAAATTGAAGTAGATGAAGAAAAGACATCTTTTGTGCGCACGGCAAGTGCTTGAATGCAAACTGGACAATTGATGCAAGCAGTCTGTTAGAGTCACTCTTCTTGAAGACACAGGGAGAGAACCTACTGGAATAGGAAGGATGCTACATAGCTCTTCTTCTTTAGATTTTTCACAACCCAAATCCGGGGGTCTGCGAATCCGTGACCAGCCTGTAAATATAACCTACCGCAACCTTTAATTTCACCAAGTTAAGAAACTATCATGGAAATAAAATGCGAAAGCAATATTGAAAATATCCACTAGAGCTTCTATTTATTGAACACCGACAAATAGATAGTACAAGCTCAATTTAATACAAATCATCGGGTTTGCTAAGCCCAACTAGAAAAATGGAAAATAGTCAAGTAACATGTCATGCCATATTATAACATGCTCGCGATTCTTTTAATTTTTTTTTTGCCAGTTCATGGAAGAGATCATATATTATAATATGCTCGCAATTCAAGTAACTGAAATTACTAAATGACATCAAACGTATAGGGATAGTCAAGTTAGTGCCCAATACTAAATCTTGCCCCCTCCACGGGATTGCCTGAAAAGGGATAAACCAGTTCTGGTAATGAGAATTCAGAATACCAAAGTTACCTTAAATTCTTCCACCGTATACACCTTAATATCGAACTTGGCCTTTACCCACATAGCAACTCTACTCTTTACGTTGTCCACCACATCCTCAGCTGTCACTGTTGCATTGTTAAACACATACTCATTTCGCACCAACCATAACGACCACAACGTTGCAAAGAAGGAGGTCTCCCACAAGCTTTCCTCCAAATTTCTGAAGTTAGAATCCATCCACCACCTTAGATGGTCATCTAGAGATACGGGACAAACCCATTGTACATGCCACCATTCTAAAATCTGAGACCAAACAGTCCATGAAAATGGACAATGCAAAAACAGGTGTTGAGGAGTTTCCAACAGCAAAGAGCATAGGGGGCAAGAAGTGTTTTTTGTTAGATCTTCTTACGAAAATGGGATTCGGAGAGAAATGGTGTGGGTGGATTAAGGAGTGTGTTTCCACGGTCTCCATGTCTGTGTTGATTAATGGCTCCCGATCCAAAGAATTTCAGATTGAGAGAGGTATCCGACAAGGAGACCCGTTATCCCCCTTTCTCTTTAATATTGTAGTCGAAGGGCTGAACATTCTACTGGAGAGAGCTAAGGAACGAAACATTATCAGAGGCGCGAGAATAGGGGCTAATGGGTTGACGGTGACGCATCTTCAATTTGCGGATGATATGGTTTTATTTTGCAACAATGATGTGGAGGAGTTGTCTAATATCAAAAGAATCCTTAGATGCTTTCAGCTCATGTCTGGACTCAGAATTAATTTTTCCAAGAGCTCCTTATGTGGTATCAAGATTCCTCATTAGGATGTGGTGGCCTTAGCGCAAGTGTTGGGGTGTAAAGTCGACCAATTACCTATTAAGTACTTGGGCTTACCTTTGGGTGCCAATCCCAATAGGATCAAGACGTGGGATCCAGTGGTGGAAAAGATGGAGAGGTGATTAAGCGTGTGGCGTGGAAGATTCAACTCGTCTAGGGGCAAACTCACTTTAATCAACTCCTCACTTGCCAATCAGCCGATCTATTTCATGTCTCTCTTCAAAATGCCTGCGTCCGTGGCGAAGAGGTTGGCAAAAATCCAAAGGAATTTTTTTGGGGGATACTATTGACAAGAGAAAGCTGCATTTAGTCAAATGGGAGGTGATATGTAAGAAAAAAGAGAATGGGGGCTTGGAAGTGAAGAATCTGTTGATCCAAAATCTGTCCCTCCTAGCTAAGTGGTGGTGGAGGTTCAATACAGAGCCAGATTCGCTGTGGGTGAAAGTTGTCAAAGGAAAGTACAATCTAGAACACAATTGTTGGCTCCCTCGTATGCCGAATACGGGTAAAGCTACGAAGTTTTGGAGGGATATCTGTACACTTGGGGATGTATCCTCGTGCGTCGGAAGCATAATTCAAGTGGGCTTTCGAATACAGGTTCGTTCCGGGTTGAGAATTTCCTTTGGAATCAAGTGTGGTTGGGGGACACGACACTTAGAGACGATTATCCTCAGTTGTACCTGATCTCTACTCAAAAGGATGCGTCTGTCAATGCAGTCTGGACAGGCTAGGGAGTTGATAGTTGGCATCTGACCTTCAGTCGTGGGTTACATGCTGGGAAAATAACCAAATGGAGGAGTTAAAGAACAAATTACAACCCATTGTTCAGGAGTCGTCTAGCTGTGACTCCTTGAAGTGGAGATGGTCCTCAGATAATCATTTCTCGGTCAAATCAGTGTACAATCAATAGGAGAGCAGTGGGCAGTCAAGAAGCTCGGGGTTGGAAGTCCTCTGGAAGAACATTTGTCCTTCTTAGGTGGAAATTTTCGCTTGGATGGCAGTTCAATCCAAGGTGAGCCAAACAAAACGTTCAAAACTTGCTGGTTCGCCCCTCCATGGGTTCACCCTATCAAACCACAGCTTCATCCACCGATTCTCAATGAAAGAATCTCTTACTTCCTGACTTTGGAAAGTAATTAGCACAGACCTCCCTCCCAAGGAACGGAACTGAGCCACTCGATCCGTCTCCATGCTGAAGCTCCCCTGCAGCGTTTTCATGGACACCGGCCACCCTATGCATCACTGCCACGGCACTTCTACATAGCCACCCATTGCCACTGGGCTTGATATGTAAAGTAATCTGAGAGTTGCTTCCCATCTTGGATGATTCTCCTTTCACAACCTGTATAAAAGATCTACCATCTGGTGCCCCCTTAGCCCTTTCCTCCACCCCCTGTTTTGTTGGCCTTTGAGGCAGCTTTGGCCCCGGATTCGTTACCCTCTCTCTCTCAGGTCATGAGTGAAACCTGGGTAGTCTCATCCTAGATTTCTCCTCAGTAAACCCAAAACAGGCCTCTTTAACGTAAAGTCTTGCATTCTCCACCCAAATCCCATTCATTTTGGAGATTGCCATGACAGCCGCTGCATGAAAGCCGTATCTAACAAAACCAAATTGATTCCCAGTACGTTTACTCCGTTTGAGTGGAATAAATGCATCTCTAACCACCCCAAACTTATTAAAAGCCCATTGAAGCCACCTCTGATCCTTAGACTCTGGAATGTTATCCACAAACAAGGTGAATGTTTCCTTGTTACTCGCCCTACGTCCTGACTGTCCCCTGTGATTTCTGACCACTGGAATCCATCCCCCATCTTGCCCACCCGTAGTCTGCCTTCGCCCTTTCTCACTCTCTCTCTCTCTCTAGACATTTCAATTACCAAAGTTACAAATTTACCATGGGAATTAACAACAATTGAATCAAATTCTATAATGGAAAAAATTCAAAATACCCTCCAACCTTTAGACCAAAATTCAATTAGGCTCCCAACCTTTTAAAAACTTCAATTTTACTCCCAACGTTATCTTCCGTTAATCAAAACGCCCAATTCCGTTAGAATGACAACGGATTTCGTCAAAAGCTCCGTTAAATAGCGTCCCGATCGAATTTTGATGATCCGATCCGCTCAATGTGTTCAAAACGTGATTTTAAAGGTATCCTCTAGAAATCGGCAAAAAAAATGACCCGGAAGGGCTCATCTGAACAGTTTTTTAATAAAAAACTGTTCAGATGAGCCCTTCCGGGTCATTTTTTTTGCCGATTTCTTGCGGATACGTTTAAAATCACGTTTTGAACACATTGAGCGGATCGGATCATCAAAATTCGATTGGAAAAGAGGAGGTGCGGATTGATCCAGGTTTTGTTCAAGTCCGAACGTCCGGATTTTGCTTCGGTTTACACCTCCCTTTTTCTGATTGAATTTCGATGATCCAAGCTGCTCAATGTGTTCAAAACGTGATTTTAAGGGTACCCGCGAAAAATTAGCAAAAAAAATGATCGGGAAGGATTTCATTTGAACAGTTTTTTTTATTGAACTAGGAATAAAAAAACTGTTCAGATGAAGCCCTTCCCGATCATTTTTTTTGCTAATTTCACATTGATACCCTTAAAATCACGTTTTGAACACATTGAGCGGATCAGATCATCAAAATTTGATTGGGATGATATTTAACGGAGCCTTTAACGGAATCCGTTAGTCATTTGGACGGAAGGGGGTGTTTTGATTAACGGAAGATAACGTTGGGAGTAAAATTGAAGTTTTTAAAAAGTTGGGAGCCTAATTGAATTTTGGTCTAAAAGTTGGGGGGTATTTTGAATTTTTCCCTTCTATAATCGTAGAAATAACCTATGAACTAAAATAGGCCCGAAGCCAAATTAACAACAATATTGTATACAATATGAAATCTAATCTATCCCACCTAGTTCCGTGCTCGATCTAGTGTTATACATGATTCATCAATATCCAAAATTAATAGCAAATTCGTACAAATTATATATATGTTCTTATTTCCATGGCATTTTTTGTTTAGAAGTTGCACAAAAACATCTTTAGACTTGCTGAAATAAACATCTTTATAAGCTTATATACCTAAGTCTTATCATGAATATTTATAAATTCGCACATTTATGTTTTGAAAAATTATTATTTAAACAGTACACAAATATTTGCCCTCTTCGCTATCATGGATAATTTAGATTTTTTGATCGCTACAGATTTTTTGACTGCTTGCTTAAAAGACTTAAAATAAGTTGTAAACGTGTTTTTGGTGCAGATTTTCATAGGCTTGAAAAGAAGTTCTGTCTGGTTAAATAAGCTGTAGAGTAGCTTATTATCAATGGGATATCTTATATTATTTCTTCTTGCGATTCTGTTTAGGAATTAGAAATCAAGCAGTTTTTGTTGTCTAGCCCTGACATTGTCAACTTAAAACAAGTAAGAAAACTACGAATTGGAGGCTAAACTAATCTTACTTTTTTTAGCCAAATAAGCTAAATAATCAAGATGATTAATTTTATCTGTGATTACTAGAAACAGAGGGCCATTATAAATTAACTTGAAAATTCATGTAACTGAGGTAGTTTGAAACTCACCTGCCAATATTTGATATTGTGTAGAACAAGATAAGGATTCCTACTCAAACGATCTCGTCCCTAGACAAAATAAATCAAGGGTGACGTACTATTGCTAAAGAGTATTACTTAAATCTCAATATATTCTAATGGTAGGTTGCGGTTTGTCACATTTTTTGATGGCTTGCGGACAATATAATTAATCTTTTGGCAAGAAAAGTAGTTTTAGTCGATAAATTTAGTCAACAATGGTGTTTTTTTTATTGTAGTGTGCGATTTGCAATTTCATAAAAATTATCACAACTTACAGATTAAAACATTATGGACAAGCTTCAGATTTTTTTTTTTTTATAAACTAACCATTTCACTGTTTTTGCATGAATTTTGTGTTTATATTGAATTAATTTCAATCTCAATGGTGACTTCCCAATTGGATTTTAATCCTTTTAAGACTAGGCTAAGTCAAAAAAACAAGATTTCTCTTTTACCTAACGTATCAAACACTTTAAAGGAATCCGAAATAACTTAATTTCAGCATAAGGAGAATTTCTATCATCTAAAAACAGAATTCAATACCTAAAGTTAGGTCTCACCTTAAACCTCTGATTTTCGACAAGTGTAACTTGTGTACTATCATCAAAATATCCCAACCATCAAGGATAGGGACACACATAAGTTTCCCTAAGGGACTTAAAGGGTGCGGCCATTCGCAGCTACATATTTTCTCTCATAGCCCGCTATATTTCGGTAGGTAATTGTTGAAAATCATAAATAACATTTCGGTAAATAGCTGTTAAAAACAAAATTATATTTCGGTAACTGCATGTCGAAAATATGTTCAACCTTCGGTATACAACTGCGAATACATACATTTCGGTAAATAGCTGTTGAAAAAAAGATTATCTTTCGGTAATTGGGTGCTGAAAATTTATCTCAATTTCGGTAACTAACTGTCGAGTATAGTTGAAAATTTTTAGTGGGCTATAGGAGAAAATACGTAACTGCGAATAGCGGCATCCGACTTAAAAGGCGAGCAAGTAATATCAATGAAAAATTACCAAAATCACCCCAAGGTTTTCACAAATTATAAATTGCCCTCTTATGTTTGATAAATTACAAATTAGCGCCTATTGTATAATGAATTACCTCACTTTGTGATGTAACCGCTAGAAAATTCAACTGAATCCATCTAACAGCGTCAAATTCTGACTACAATGAACCACATTGTCCTTTAATAGCATGTGAAAGAATGTAGAGGTGCAAAAATAGCTTTCCATATACTACAAAAGTACATTGTGGTTCGTTGTAATTAGAATTCGATGATATCTAATAGATTTTTTTGAATTTCCTAGTGGTGGCTACACGACAAGCGAGTAATTTGTCACGCAACATAGGATATTTTGAAAGGTTCCCTAACTTGACGAGCAATCGGTGATGTTTGGAAGCCTCGGGGGTGGTTTGGACAATCGGTAATTTTGGTAATTCCACGGATGACTTCAGGAGCGTAACCAAACACTTCCCTGCCTTCAACCGTTCAGCAGTAGCTAGCATAGAACTCTGAATTTGAAGATTCAAGAACCCTAAAATGCAATGCCAAACCCAGTTCAGTAATCAGTTCGTTTGAAGCAACAAAATCCCTAAAATACGAAATTGAAATCAATGGACGTTGATGGCAAATCCTCCTCCAAGGGTACGCTTACTCACCCATTTCATCTTCACTAGGGTTTTCAGTTGCTGGGTTCTTCCCCCTTTGCATAGATACCTATAATTACACAGCATATATGTATTTGTGTATATGCATCGAAGAATATGTATGTATGTAATGGGTATGTTTGTTGTTTTGTTGAAATAGGTGAAGAAGAGAAGAAGAATGCAGTGGTGGTGATCCTGGTGGGTGCGCCCGGTAGTGGCAAGTCCACCTTCTGCGACCACGTCATGCGGGTCTCGACCCGACCCTGGGTCCGTATCTGCCAGGTTCTCTCTCTCTCTCTCTCTCTCTCTCTCTCTCTCTCTCTCTCTCTCATTTTTAAGTCGGGTCATCTGGTGTTGGATGAAATGCTGAACTCCGCTCTGTAAAAATCTATTGACACAATACATTGCGCAACCATTTATACAACACGCATTTGTTGTTGCATTCTATTATTGGTGAATAAATGCTTTGTAAATGTTTTTTTTAAAACCATACACCAATGTAACGATGCCACACAGGTGTGTTGTATATAGGGTTGTGTAATGTGTTGGGTTAGTCGACCTCTCCATCATCCTTTGCAATAGATATTTGTTTTCTTTACCCATGTTTTTACTCAAATTTGAGGGAAAGCTTCAGGCGAAGTAGAGCTCTCCAAATGCCAGTAAAAGCTTCATCAACAGCGTAATTATAAACTTAAGATGCAAAAAATAGCTTTCTGAAATTTGAGTAAAGATTAGAGTCTCTCTTAATTTGGTGACAATTTGTGCTTGTGGAAGCTCGTTGACTACGTAGAAGTTTGTGGGTAATATGTGTACGGCTCATGACTAATTTATGGTTGTGGCTTAGATTTTGAAAATGAATTAGGTAAGTAGTTTAAGGTGCAGGTGGACATTAGGAGTTATTTTTCCCTCTCTGAGAAGTGATCCATTTGTTGTTGGCTTCGATTGCAGCCACAGCTCTTTTATAATAGCACACTCGCCATATAAACTGAAGAGAGAAGAACTGTACTTAAAACTCTTTTTACATTACCTTACAGGACACAATTGGTAATGGTAAAGCTGGGACAAAAACACAGTGCCTTACAAGTGCAGCCGCTGCATTGAAAGATGGTAAAAGTGTATTCATTGATAGATGCAATCTTGATAGAGAGCAGCATGCAGACTTCGTGAAGCTTGGCAATCCCCAAGTAGATATGCATGCTGTTGTTCTTGATCTTCCTGCCAAGCTTTGCATATCTCGCTCTGTAAAGCGCGAGGGGCATGAAGGAAATTTGCAAGGTGGAAGAGCTGCTGCTGTTGTAAACAGAATGCTGCAAAAGAAGGAGTTGCCTAAATTGAGCGAAGGGTTTTCTAGGATCGCATTTTGCCAAAGTGAAAGTGACGTTCAAGCTGCTATGGATACGTATAGTGCACTTGGTCCACAGAATACCCTTCCATCTGGGAGTTTTGGCCAGAAGAATCCAGATGCCAAAGTTCAACTTGGTGTCATGAAGTTCCTTAAAAAAGTAGACTCCCCTGTTAATGCAGTTTCTAAAGGAGATAGCTTGAAAGATTCTGTTACCACTGATAAGGAAAATGATTCCTCCTCTATAGGACGGGAGGAGGTAAAAGGAGTTGAAGAGGTAAAAGGAGGTGAAGATCTGGCATTCAGTTCTCTCAAAAGCACTTCTTCTTTTGACAATGTTCCAACTTTGGCATTTCCATCCATTTCAACAGCTGATTTTCAGTTTGACCTTGAGAAGGCATCCGATATTATTGTTGAGAAAGTTTTGGAGTTTGTGACTAAGCTTGGCAATGCTAGGTTTGTTTTGGTAGACTTGTCCTCTGGATCAAAGATATTGTCCTTGGTTAGGGCTGAAGCAGGAGAAAAGAACATAGATTCTGGAAAATTCCTGACATTTGTGGGAGATATTACTCGGCTCTACTCAGGAGGTGGTTTACGCTGCAATGTAGTAGCTAATGCTGCTAACTGGTAGGCTTTTACCCATTGTTGTTTAGTTATACCTGCACAACCTTCAGCAAGCGGTTATCTTGCTATCCAAGCTGTGGTATTCAAAGAGTGCATACTGCTATTGAAGGGATAACAAGATATAACAGTTTATAACCATTATAGTTGCTTCTGCTTCCCATATGTTTGGTTATACCAGAAGTGAGAACTGTCACGACCCAAAACCTATAAAAATGTTGTACTTGTGACTGGCCAGTGGACACCCCCCCTTAACCGCTGGACACACGAAACCAAGTCTATTGTGCCGATGCAATTCTGGAGCATAGACTTATCGTTCATTGTCAATCAATGGTGTTTTACACTTCATTTACATATACATAAGTAATCTAACGGCATTACATGGCACACAATCTGCAGCAGCACTTAATTTTGTTGCCAACTGTACTCGTTATGCTTTGATCTCCTTGATTACTTTCTTTGTATATTTCTTCACTAAGACATCAACTGATAAATAAGCTCTTTGCAGGCGGTTGAAACCTGGGGGTGGAGGTGTGAATGCTGCTATATTTAGTGCAGCAGGTCCCTCCCTAGAGACTGCAACTATGGAACGAGCTGGATCACTTGCTCCTGGAAAAGCTGTGGTTGTGCCTCTTCCATCAACTTCTCCCTTATTTTGTAGAGAAGGTGTTACCCATGTCATACATGTTCTTGGACCAAATATGAACCCCAAAAGACCAAACTTTCTCAACAAAGACTATAAAAAGGGTTGTGAAGTTCTTCGTGAGGCTTACTCGGCGCTTTTTGAAGGTTTTGCATCTATAGTGAAGTCCCGAAAAGCATTCTATGAGGAACCAACTGGGAAACTTGGGTCCGTTCAGTTAGTGTCTCCAGTTGACTTCAAGATACCTCGTAAGAATCAATTTTCAAATGCTGATCAGAAGGTCAAGAGAGAGGATGTCTATGAATCCGATAGAAACAAAAAGTGCAAGGTATTACATGGAGAACATGGTTCCCAGACTGGTGCTACCAACGGTATTGACAATGCCCAAAATGAAAAGAACAACGGAAGTATGTCGAAGGCCTGGGGTGCATGGGCTCAATCTCTTTATCATATTGCCACTAATCCTGAGAAGCATAAGAATGATGTGATGGAGATATCGGGCGATATTGTTGTAGTAAATGATCTTTATCCAAAAGTAAATGATCTCTCTCTCTCTCTCTCTCTCTCTCGTTTTGAGCTTAAGGGAGATTAAAATTTCATTCCTCTCTGCAGGCAAAAAGGCACCTATTGGTGCTGGCACGTTACGAAGGTCTTGACCGACTTGCAGATGTGAGGAAAGAAAACCTTCAGTTGCTAAGGACAATGCATGATGTGGGCTTGAAGTGGGCTGAGAAGTACTTAAGTGAAGATAAAACGTTAATTTTCCGCTTAGGGTATCATTCGCTGTGATCTCTTACCCCAGCTAGTTTGTTAATGTTTAGTTTGACAGTGACCCTTTTGGTTTTGGTATTTTCTTTGATGCGCATTTGCTTGTCTTTCAAGGCTCCGGTTGTATAGATGAAAAAACACATTAAGGGGTTTGGGGTCGTTTCAATTCAAATAATGTTGGAGAGTTAGCTATTTTAGGTGGATAGAGAAAATATAGAAGAACATAAGTTTAGGTAGAAGATATGTGTTTTTACTTTTTAGTAGGACGTTGTAGCTTTAAGGACTATCCTTGATTCCTTAGCATGAAAGATTTCAAAGTACTACTTCGAATTGGTTATTCCACCTCACCATGATGAAGTTCTTAAATTTGATCTTGAACTCCACTTGTACAGTTCTCATATTCATATTGGAGGTATACTTCTTGAATGATTCAATTCAAAATCCTTGCATTTCAAATCCATAAATCCAAACGCAACCTAATTGTGTAGCTAGAAGTAATCTGCTCCTCTTGTGAATTTGTTTTGAACAAACAACCAATAAGTTGTTTTTGTGAATACCATTTTGAACTCTCTTTTTTTGCAGGCCCCATCAATGCGACAATTGCACCTTCATGTAATCAGTCAGGACTTCAATTCAAAACATCTCAAGAATAAGAAGCACTGGAACTCCTTTAATAGTGCCTTCTTCCGTGATTCTGTCGATGTAATGGAGGAAATCGACAAGTTTGGACGAGCCACATTGAAAGATGAAGACATTTTGTCGATGGAGTTGCGTTGCCACCGTTGTAGAAGTGCACACCCAAACATTCCCCGGCTCAAATCGCATATTGGCAATTGCCGCGCTCCCTTTCCTGCTTCTCTACTCCAAAATGGTCGTCTATTGTTTGCTACCGATAAAGATGGAACCAATCAGTAGGTTGATGCATCTTTTCTTGAACATCCGGCGAGGGTCAGGTGAAATCCTTGTATGTCCTCAACCATGTAAATGTCAACTTTTTGGTGGGAAGGCAATGCTTTTTAATCACTAGTCTCGGTTACTCATGAACCTGTGGTTCCAAATCTGGGTTTGCTGAAAAGGCTCGTCTCCCTTCGTTTTGGAGGGAAGTGGGTATAGTTTGATTTTGATGGATTGTGTTGGAACGAAGGTTTCTCTATTTTTTGGTGGTTCTCGTGCAAGTCGCAAACAGGTTTTCTAGTGCAAAAATGCTAGAACCACACCCATTTACACCCCTACAGTCACAAGCGTGTGGGCCCTATACACAATACACACATCCGGTGCGTGGAGCTCACACCCTTGTGAGTTTAGGTGTGTGAATCGGTGTGGTTGTGGTTGTAGAATGATCGTTCTTTAGTGTAGGAAGTTATTAGCTACCAACATTTGATCAACTTGAATTATTTGGTCGAGGACCTAATTGACCGGGCTAAAATAATACTCTCTCCGTCCCTAAATAAGTGTCTAATTTGCAAATTTAAGCTTTACGAAATATGCATGTTTTTTATTAAAAAATCTAAATTTTTTTTTCCCACAATCTAATATAGTAGAACTCATTGCTTGCGATTGTTTTTTGATATTTTTAACGAAACAAATGCGTTTTTTTAAAGGTCTAAGTTTGCGCCGGACACTTATATAGTGACAGAAAGTATGGTTTAGACCAAATTACGGATCTCGGGATGGCCACATTTTGGGTGCCCAATACGTACACTGCTCCCAATCAGTACGTGATGCGTAATTGCTTACACAAAAAAAAAAAAATGTATAGGAACAGAATTTTAAAATACAATCTCGAACATAATGGTATCCGAAGTCATTGAACGCATGCTGACCCATGTGCATCCAACAATTTCGAACACAAATGTATTTGAAGTTGTGTTATAAAGTTATGCATGTAGCATGGCCGCGGGGGCTCTGTTGTGCCATAAGGCACAGTACCCCCTACCGACACCAAAACGGTACCGTTTTGGAGAAAAAAAATTCATTAGGCTTCCTATTTGCAATCCTACAGAGGAGCAACGTAATTATGAGTGCCTAGAGATAAAATTTAATTATATCTTTTTAGAATAATATGATCAGAATAATAAATCTTCGCACTGATTCAAACAGCTTAGAATAATAATATGTTGCATTGCTCAGTGTTTGACAATGCAGTAATGCATTTAAAAAAAAAAAAAAAGACAATGCTGTAATGCGTCATGTGGGTACGTGGCATTGCTAAAGGTAAATCAGGTCACATTTGCTCCCGGTCATTTTCATCTCTCTCTCTCTCTCTCTCCATCAAAAAATGTTGATTTTGACACTTAGACGAACAAAAAATGTTTCAAACTTAGCAAATAGAGCACATAATAACTTCACTCCGTAGTCCAGATATTGATTCGTTGTATTGGCATTATTATATAATCTGTATTCAGATTTATGTGTTGATATTCAGCGGCTGCATCCCAAAGAGCATTGGCAGCATGGCAAAGGGGAGAAAATGAAGGAAAACGGATCGGGTTTGAGAATGGGTTTGACCCATATTTGATCCGATCTGTTTCAACCCGCATATTATTGACCTTTATTCGATCCGTCCATTTGCCACCTCTAAATTTACAACCATTCACTAAAATACAACTTAACAACCGTGGAGAAGCATTCATATGCTAGTGAATCTCAACAGTAACTGATTCAATCCCCCCTTCAGATTAAGTTTTCTGAGGGTTCGGCGGGCGGGCGGTTATTAGTGGCGGAGACCCTAGGTCCCCATTCAAGCAGTTCTTTGCTCGTATCATTCTTTTGCACCCTCACTTCTATGAAGCACAAGCAATCTTTCTTTTCACCGCTTGCCGTCGCAATTGCTTCATTCAGCTCTTTCTCACACCGCACCTGCAACAGAAAATTCAATGGTTTGGAATCATCAGTTAAATGCAGAAATGCGGATACCTAGGAAAAGCATCAAGAGAAAAACATACTAAAAACCAAGTGATGGTGTAAATTCCGCTTGGGTGTGGCCACAACATGTAACCTATTTCACATGATACTTCTAAGTGAACAAAATGACCGTGTTGGGCACTCGACACTCCAATAACGATATGAGATTCCTGTCGGACGTATCTTCTTGGTCATTCATTTAGCAAGAATATTTTTTAACTCAAATTTACCACGAACTATGCATGACACTCCTACATCATTCTTAAAATCCACTAACGCAATATGTGAACACTATCAATCCTGGAACATTTATGTGTACCCTTGTGCCCTGAGGTAGAAGTTACATGAAGTACCCACACCTGACACCTGTATTCGACTCCGTGTAACATAGCTCGCCACATTTTTACCATGTTTTCAATTATGGGTATTTTTCTAGGTTCTTTATTGGGGAGTGTAGCGAATTATTCCCTATCGATAGTAGATGCACTAAAGTCTAAAGCAAATCTGTGTAATTGAGCTTCCATACTAACCTCAGTCGTCCAGCACTTGCCTTCACCATCATTGATTGCGTCAACCAATCCGGTGTAGTTCCAGTTCTTGATCACATTGTAAGGCCCGTCTTGGATCCCAGACGCTATGGTATATGCACCGTTGTTAATAAGGAAGATGATGCTCCTCTGTCCGCATCGCAGCATTGTTGACACATCTTGTGCGGTCACCTGTCAAGCACTGATGTCTATGAGGAAGAAGTGCCATAACAGAGAGATTCTGAGTGTACTTTGGAGAACAATTCCAAAGTATTATTGACAAAGTATTGCACTGTGAGTTGAGGAAAGGCCACGAATGTATACGCTGATTTAGAGTAAAACAAGATAGTCTTCATCCAATTGTGGTCAGTTACATGAAGCCTTATTCGACATTCTGTACATCGAGGGCATACATTTTCTTCATTTCTACTTCACTTCAGCATCGCAGGTCAATTTTGTCTGTTGTTTGAGATTTTCATGGGGGAGATAGGTGTCCTATTCTTAAATCAAAACTCTAAGAGCATCTGCAGAAAAAAACTGAACTATGCATCTGTGATTATACCTGAAAGCTACCATCGCCGATGCAAGCAATCACTCGCTTATTCTTTGCGGCCTGTGCATACCCAAGAGTTGCGCCTACTGACCAACCAACTGATCCATACTGCATCTGGAACTCATACCTACAAGCCCCAATTTCCCAAAGTCGTTTAACATCATACATTGATACCAAAAACCAAAAATTGAACACAAAAAATCTCTACTTCACTTACCCGCATCCCTCAGGCAATTTCAACTTCTGGCAATTGAACCAAGAGTCCCCTGTCTCAACAATCACCACCGTATCACCCGACAGCATCTTCTGAATATGCTGGAAAAGAACATTGACCATCGAGGCCTCATTTGACTCACACTTGTGGAGATCACCGTAGGTTACAGATCTCTTGTGGTAGTTCTCATATGCAGTCTTGTTGTGGTTAAGCCTCTCAGCCAAAGCACTCAAGAAATCCTTCATTAGAACACATCCAAATGCGGGACCATTCGCTAACACCACGCGATCAGGCTGCACGATGATCGCCTTCTCCCTTTTCAGATGGAGGGAGTACCCAACAGAGCTGTAGTCATTGAAAATGGGCCCTGCAAACAAGTAGGCGTCCGCAGATTCAACAATTTCTTCACAAAAGGGGGTGCTGGCCGCACCCCAGTAAGTCCCAATGAATTGGGGGTGGTGCTCAGGCACGAGCCCTTTTGCCGATGGCATCGTCGCTAGCGCATAACCACAGGCATTGGCCAATTGAACGAATGCACCACAGGCTTTGGCCACTCGCAGTTTTGGGCCACCTACCAGTACTGGTTTCTTTGCCTTGTTTAGGAACTCTGCTGCTAACTGCACCGCAGCTTCCAAACCCGCAGGATTACTCAGTCTGCATCCCCCGAAAGAAATCCCAATCAGTACAAATCAAACCACAAATACTACATCATATTATGTCCGGAGACAATTCTGGATACAGGACTAGTACTCTTGGATTGAAAACTCCTACAACCCGGGAGCACGAACCTTTACATTTCCAAAATTATCTTGAAGCTATGAGTACAATATACGACTTCTTGAGAATTTTGAGAGCCAGCCGCCTCTGATGCTCATTTCTATCCAACAGGCTGGCCTAAATTAATTCCTCAAAACAATACACATTATTGATGTTTAGTGATATTCTTTTTAGTTTTTTTTTTGGTAAAAAAAGATTCATTACTCATTCGTCGAGGAGGAATAACAAAACAAGTACTAAAAACAACTTTGGGAAAGAAAACTCCTTTAATTTGGGAGCAGGAACTGCCATATTTTTCACAGTTTTCTTAACAAAAATTGCTAGTACAATATGAGAATTTCTGACAATTTCGAGACTCCGGTCGCCTAGTATGCCCATTTTGGATCTATTAGTGAATGTGTCACTCAAACACATCCATACCCCGGATAATGAAATAAAATTTGAGCTGTGCATAATCCAAACATGTATGTAGATCCAAGGAATTTAGAGCTTCACCTGGGAGATAGAGAAAATGGAACTGGTTTGCGGCTAAAACTGGGATGTGAAATGGCGGGCAAATTACAGCTGACGCTGATATAAACAGGCTTGCTTTCTTTCAATGCAGTCGAGATTGCAGTATCGATCTGCTCGTGCGCATGGTCCAAATCATTCACCACAGCCTAATACGTTAGGCAAAATCACAATCTAAGTCAGTAACACCCAATCAGCCACAAACACAAACAGATCATATACTTGAGAGCATCTCCAGCCCTTTTTTTCTCAGAAATCTATCCCACTCTTGTCTCAAACTGACTTGAACTCGTATCAAAGCTTCGTTTTACTCGAAAATTTTCTCAAATCAAGACTTAAATCCTTACTCAAACTTGAAAAGGGTATAATGTGCCTCTTAATAAAAAAAAAAAAGTTCACTCAAATCTAATTTATGCTTAAATTTGAGTTTGTGAGAGCATCTCCGACCCATTGTTGTGGATCAAAATATGAGCAAAATCTCCTAAAACCAACTCCAATATTTCACTCAAATTCATTACAAAAGAGACTTTTCAGCAAAACCTCCTCAAAACCCAAATCACTCATTGACTCTAAATTAATTCCTCAAGACAATACACATTATTGATGTTTGGTATGGATTGGTTATCTGCTTATCATGCCTCTATTGATTGTTTCCGAAGGAGAAGTTACATTGCAGATTCCAAACAAACCACAACTGAAATTCCGTGGGGATAGAACTTTTACTCGTATAATTTCTGTAATGAAAGATAAAAAATTATACTCCATTGTCTAGCTCAAGAAAAACAGAGAGCATAACAAAATTGACTACTACGCACAACTAACAAAATTTCTTACATTTTTTTCATACTGTCTTTTTCAAACGATTTTCAATTTCTTTCCCTTGTCCTTCCTAACAGATTGTCAAACTTATATCAAACTGATTTTTACCCAAATTTTGTCACCCGAATCCTCACGCAAATTTAGCAAGACTATATGTGCCTCTCGAATACATAATTACACTTAAAATAAAACATTGATCAAAATTCATAACTAAATTTGAATTTGTGAGTGCTTCAATACGAAGTTTATATACTCAAGTTTTACTAAAAAAAAAAAGAAATGGAGATTCAAATTTTTATCAGATTTTAGAAGGCCTGATCTTCCTTACTCAAGTTTTCCTCATACAGGTTGGACATGCCCTGAGTACTTCATAGCGAAGCTTTTACCCCAATCTTTAAAAGAATTTCATGTACACGAACTCACTCACATCTTATGTGAGCCCCCACACAGTACACACAGATATGTGGACCCCACAGGACTAAGAATGTCCCTTGAATCGTAACTTCAGCTTTGTATCAAGCGTTGCTGAGCTCAACTTGAGCGCACGATTGAACTTGACTCCATTCAATATTCAATGCCCAAATCTATGGAGGAGAGGGGTTTATATAAAGTGAATTCACGCAGCAAAAATGAAGATTTTTCGATATGGGACTAAGAGAACCCCCAAAGTACGAAATCTGGTGCTTTTGAATGCAGAAGAGGCCGTTTTTTCGTACACAACTGGCCCGGCCTTGGCCCACAGCCAGCCCGGCTCTGTGCACCTTTTTGTGACCTCGATATACATAATAGAACAAACTTTGCGGGCTTGCTTCAGACACTGCTGAGCTTAGATTTACGTGTTCTTTGAACCATTAAAAAACTTGTTGAGTCTACTTTCTAACCCAAATAATTTGGATCCAAGACAGTTTGTACATCAAAAAATATGATAGGTATTCCCTGAGTGGTTCAGAAAATAAATCATAAAATCCTGATATCTCACTCATTTCAAATTAAATTGAGACTTATTATATATCAACAAAAAGAGTTTTGAAAGTACGTGAAATCCAACCCTTAAAGTAAGAAAGTTTGGTTTATGAAAAGAGAGCTGAAAGAAGACTAAATTAAAAATGGACGATGCTATTAAGGCCAAAACACATGTCCACACACTTTCACTCACTCAAAGTATTATTCGGCACTCTCGTCTCTAGTTTTAAGGTGTTCCTTCATGATTTATTGAAAAAATAGACTTTAACATAATCTTGAAAACGACACAGCACGGAACAAAACACATTTACAAAAAGATTTGCAACTCGATAAAACACGTTATGTGGTTTGAAACAAAAGCAACGACGACAAGCTGTCTTCACTCTTCACACATCTATGCATCAAGTTGACCACTTCGGGGTCAATAGCAACATTCTCATCATGGGACGGTCATTTGGCTGGAGGCCTAAGCATTACGGACTATGATCAAATGGGGTGTTTACGGACACATGTGGACCCCCAAGTTCTCGATTTTACTGACCTGGTAGCAAGTAACAGTCTGAAAGCACCTCATCTCCTGCGAAAAATCCGGCAACCCAATTGTATGGTGAAGAATCCTATGAGTCCCATAATCGTTCGAGTTCGGCCCGCCGACGATACAAATCACCGGCAAGTCCTCGCTGTACGCGCCGGCGACGGCATTGATCACGCTCAGCCCGCCGACGGTGAACGTCACGACGCATACGCCCACACCGCGCGACCGGGCGAAGCCGTCAGCAGCGTATGCGGAATTGAGCTCGTTGCAGCAGCCGATGACCTTGAGGCGCGGCTCGGCGATGAGTTGGTCGAGGAGCTTGAGGTTGAAGTCGCCGGAGACGGAGAAGACGTCGGTGGCGCCGATCTCGACCAGGCGGAGCGCCAGGTGGCGGCCCAGGGTCCACTCGGAGGAGGTGGGTTGGGTTGAGGGGTAAGAAACGGTGTCGTTGCACTTATCCATTACTTCACTGGAAAGGTGCATCATTCAAAAGTTACTATAAACAATAAAAATAAAAATTGAGAGAATAATAAAAGAACTTTGCAGAGAAGTAAAGACAATAACAAACACAATATGAGTATAAAATTGGTCCTTCGAGAATCCTTATTAGGATCGATTTTCCATACTTGATCATATCTTCTATATTGTTTTCTCTTTCTTTCCTTTTTGTTTCTCTCTGTTTTGTTGGGTGGAGGAGTATATTATCAATCACTTTGGTGAATGAAACTCAAGACAAATTCACACAAAAAACACACTCACAATTTTATTTCACTCAAATTGAAATACAAATAATTTCTCCCTCACAATCTCTCACTGTCTTTCTTAGTCCACCCATATTTCAAACTATCAGAATACAGGCCATATATATAGGCAAAATAAAAACAAACGGATAACCATGCATTTATTGAAAGCTTACAAAAATCAACTATGGAGGCTAATAACCTTCCTGCACATTTTCGTTCTTCTTGCAATATCCTATCATTGCCTTTGGCTTCTTCTTCCTTTGGCTTCATCTAGCAACTTGTCTCTTTAAGACTTATCAGTAGTAAGCCACCAACCTAAAATAATTATCCCATGTGATTGGTACCCTCAAGCTTAATTTACAACATCCCCCCTTAAGCTTGACTCTCGGTCAGATTCAAATCACTCTTTTTCTTTAGCAAAGATCGCCTCTGCTTTAAGTAACATTGCTTCGCCTGTCTCCGCAATATTTACTTGCTCGTTCACTTCTCCATATTCTCCCTCTATACAGTCGTAACTGTAGTGACCATATCCCCCACAAGCATAACATGCCACATCTGCAGTACACTCGTTACTATAGTGTCCCCACTCATTGCAGCGATAGCATTGCACCTGACTCCTGTCGATGCCTATCAATCTCATCCTTCCTCTATTTGTGCCTCCCCCTCTGTGCACAGCTTCTGTGGGTCCTCTCCCCCTTCTTGGAGGACCTCTACCACCCCTGCCTCGAGCTTGACCACGTCCACGACCTCTTCCCCTTGCTATTTGCGAAGTTCCCCCCTCTTCGACATTCCTCCTGAATGTCAGCTTCGCTTGCAAGGCCTGCTCTTGCCCTGTCTTTGAGGACCTCTTGTTGATCCTCTGTTCGTGGATCTCCAATGTGGCTAGCAACTCTTCCACTGTCATGGTGTTGAGGTCTTTGGATTCCTCAACAGCAACCATAACAGTGTCAAACTTCGTACTTAGTGAACGAAGTATTTTCTCCATCACTCGAACATCGTCTAGCTTCTCCCCATATCGCCTCATCTGGTTCACGATCATCAACATCCTCGTGAAATATGAGGAAATAGTCTCGTCCTCTTCCATCTGCATTGCTTCAAACTCTCCTCTCAATAGTTGAAGCTGCACTCGAGTCGTCCTCTCGATTCCTCGATTGGCATTCCGAAGAATGTCCCATGCTTCTTTGGCCGTTTTGGCAGCAGAGATTTTTTCAAAATTCTCTGCTTCTACTCCTTGGTAGATTAGCAACAGTGACCGTCGATCCTTTCTCCTTTCCTCTCGAAGTGTTGTTTTTTGTGCGTCTGGCAGCTTCGCTTCTTCCTCCTTGGAATACTCCACGTATCCCACGTCTACGGAATCCCATAACTCCTGGGATTGCAAGAGCACTCGCATCTGGATGTTCCAATTTTCGTATTGCTCTTTCCCAAGGCGTGGCAAAGTGATAGTAGTGTTCTCTTTGGCCATTGTGCACATGAACTTTTGCCGTCACCGTCAAGAAATTTTCTGCCTTCTTCTTTCTCGGCTTAACACCTTAACAAAATAAGAATGGATATTTGTGGACCAGCTTTATGGGAAAAAAAACTTCGTGGGAGTAAATGGAATATCAGACAACCAACCACCTCTCTGGGATTGGTCAGAATACAACTCCGCTCTTCGTCAAATTGTGTGTGGATCGTCGCTAGAGCTCTGATACCATTTGTTGGGTGGAGGAGTATATTATCAATCACTTTTGTGAATGAAACTCAAGACAAATTCACACAAAAAACACACTCACAATTTTATTTCACTCAAATTGAAATACAAATAATTTCTCCCTCACAATAGAAGAAGCCAAAGGCAATGATAGGATATTGCAAGAAGAACAAAAACGTGCAGGAAGTTTATTAGCCTCCATAGTTGATTTTTGTAAGCTTTCAATAAATGCATGGTTATCCGTTTGTTTTTATTTTGCCTATATATATGGCCTGTATTCTGATAGTTTGAAATATGGGTGGAGTAAGAAAGACAGTGAGATCCCAGCTCTCTCTCCCAGCCTATTGTAGACACCCTATTCTGGACTGTCCAGACTAGTTTATATACGGCCTTTGCTTCCCCTATGATGATTAATGGTCGAGAACATCCAAAATCGATGGTGTGTTTGAGCCCTGAGCGTCCCGAACCTCGTTCAAACCCTTTCAAAGCCCTTTTCAAACCCTTCGAGCCAAAACCAAATGGCCTCAAAGAAACTCGCTTCAAAGACGCCGGTGATCAATCGACGACGCCGATACGGTGCCACATGTCGATCCATCAAGCCTGAACCAACTAACGATGGCGCACGCCCCAAAGGTGGCGCACGCCAAAGCTTCCTACCAAATCACCTTTTCGGGACCACTTGCCCGAGACTTTTGTGGCCACCCTGACGTGTGCTACAGCCCTCCTGATGATTATATCGTCCAGAGTTGTTTCCTGCACTCCCACATTATCTCTCAAGGCAAGTCCCATGCATTTAATGCATGGGAGGCTCCCCCACTCTTGGAGGCCAAACAATCCCTTAGGTCCCAATTGATCCCAGTCTGGCCAGCCTTCTCTCCCAGCCTATATATACCCCCCTTGCATTTATTTGCAAGGGGTTACAAAACAAAAAGAGCTCCAAGCTCCCTTCCACTTTCTCTCTCTAGCTCCCTCTTGTTTTTCTTTCTTCCATTGAAAGATAAAACAAGGAAGAGCAGCCCCTGGTCCCTACATTGCCATTCTTATCCTCCATTCACCCATTCCAAGATCAAAGTTCAACCATCCATCAACTTCAATCCAAAGGTATACCACCTTTTGTTCTGGAAATCATTTCGACCCCTGAGGGGAGTTAGCAGAGCCCAGGCTGGTAATCAATACCACGTCTGACCTCAAAGCTAGCAAATAAGCAATGTCGTGATAAGACCAGTGGCGCACGCCAGTCCCCCATAGCCGTGCGCCAGTAATGGCTGCATGGCAGGGCTGGTGTGGGGATCACCGATCGTCCATATTTTGCTTTCTTTTCATTCTGATCACCTTTTAGCATGCTAAAAACCAGTTTACAGCTTTCCATACTTTAGAACTATGTAGTTAGTTATCTGTTATAGCTGCTTAGCAAGGCCTCTGGAATCCTTCCGGTCCTGTTCCAGAACCCAGAGGAAGCAAAACCAAGCACTGGAATACATTGATAACTGGCGCACGGCCATCCATGACCAGCGTGCGCCAGTGCTTCAAGTTCCAGTGGCTGGCCTTTGCTTCCCTAGTTTGGATCGGGCCTTTGTTTAATTCCCCCCACTCTGTTTATGGGGTTTTCAGTCCATTTATTTCTATTTGGTTTGTTGTTGCTCCCTATAATTGTAAATAAACTGTGATATTAACTGTGTGGTTTGTCCTGGGTGTACACTGGTCCATTCCAGAGCCCAGAGGGTTGAATTCAGAAGCTGTGGGTTTAGGCTCACCGGCGCACGCCGGTGCTAGTGTGGCGCACGCAGGTTGTCTCTGTATGCAGTGGCATGGCCAGTGCATACAGGTTCGTTCCTGCGTGCATCATCTCGGGCCAGTGTGTGCCAGTTTGTCTAAAATACTCACAGAAGTGCTTGTTTTCAATCTATTATACATTGTTCATAAATCATTCACCTTCTATCACATTTTGCCATGTAAATACAACTTGCTACTTGTTAATCCCTATTAACTGTTCCCCCGCCCTAACTGGCTAGTAAATGATTAAAAGAGAGAAAAGTGCAAATGTTTTACAAAATGTCTAAGTAGAGACCGATCTCCGGATTGGGCGAGAGGGGTGCCATAAAACCCTTCCCCTCTCGTAACCTGGCTCCCGAACCTCAGATATTGAAGGTGACGACGGTCTAGTCTACAAGCCTTTTTCAAATCAAACAAACGTGAACAAAAGCGTTTTTCAAATCGATTTCTTGGGTGTTTTCCTCAAAACCCGGGTGGCGACTCTCTCAAAACAGCATTTCGTCATGCTTTCAAACAAAAGGGCGCAAACCGAACTTTTCGCAAACCAAAAACGCGGGATTTTTTAGGGGCGTGTGCCCACACCTATATATACCCCCCCTTGCATTTATTTGCAAGGGGTTACACTCATCAATAGCTCCCAAGCTCCCTCCCACTTTCCCTCTCTTGTTTTCCTTGTTTTTCTTTCATCCATTGAAAGACAAAGCAAGGGAGACCAGTCATATAACCCACATTGTCATTTCCATCCTCCATTCATCCATCCATCCATCTCAAGGCTCAAACCATCCATCAATCTCAAACCAAAGGTATACCACCTTTTGTCCTGGAAATCATTCCGACCCCTGAGGGGAGCTAGCAGAGGCCAGGCTGGTAATCCATACCTTTGGCTTCATCTAGCAACTTGTCTCTTTAAGACTTATCAGTAGTAAGCCACCAACCTAAAATAATTATCCCATGTGATTAGTACCCTCAAGCTTAATTTACAACATGTTTCCCACTTGATTAGAAGTGTTTGAAGAGAATGATAAAACAAGTTTGCGGATAAGTAAAGACAATAACGAACACAATATGAGTATTTTTTGAACACAAAATGAGTATAAAATTGGTTCTTCGAGAACCGTTATTAGGAACGATTTTCCATACTTGATCATATTTTCTGTATTCTTTTCTCTTTCTTTCCTTTTTGTTTTTCTCTGTTTCCCACCTAATTAGAAGTGTTTGAAGAGAATGATAAAACAACTTTGCGGATAAGTAAAGACAATAATGAACACAATATGAGTATAAAATTGGTTCTTTTCTCTGTTTCCCACCTGATTAGAAATGTTTGAAGAGAATGATAGGTGATTGTATTCCGTATGTACATGGTTATTACAAGTGAGATGCCTGTCTATTTATCGACAAATCTTGGTATAACAGTGCAATGCCTAGCCTAGTGGGCATCAATTTCCTAGTACAACAATGGAACCTTGTACTTTTTTTCACAAGTAATGGAACCTTATACTAGCTTGTATGGTTCAGCCTCTCCTTTCTTCCCGAAGTTTACCGCGTGTGATAAAGAAGAGAATGATAAAAGAGGAGATATATTCTGAATCAACTTGTTTCTCGTATGTTTCAATGTAGAACAGAACCATATATACATTTATAGGAAAGAAAGACTAGAAATAAGATCCTAAAAAACAGGGAACTAATTCTAATTCTAGTTGATTGTTTCCTGATTGATTGTTTCCGTGTATGGCCTAATTGATTGGTTCCGTGTATGGCATGATTTCAATTGATTTGATTTGCTTTCCCGTAGTATCCGCTAATACTCCCCCTCAAGATGGAGCATGGAGGGACGTAATGCCCAGCTTGGACATTAGGCGGCGGAAATGGTCTACCCCCAATGCCTTAGTGAAGACGTCCGCAAGTTGGTCAGTGGAAGCAACATGGTAAAGCTGAAGGAGATCTTGTTGAACCCGTTCGCGAACGAGGTGGCAGTCAATTTCAATGTGTTTGGACTGCTCATGAAATACAGGATTGCGGGCAATGTGCAAGGCGGCCTGATTGTCACAGTAGAGGGTTATTGGGGTTGAGATAAGAACCACCAAATCAAGAAGTAATTGACGAAGCCACAATAATTCGCAAGTGGTGGAAGCCATGGCCCGATATTCGGCTTCAGCGGAGGAGTGGGAGACAACACTCTGCTTCTTTGTGCGCCAAGAGATGGGGCTGCCTTTAAGAGTAATGAAATAACCGGTAGTTGAACGTCGAGTCATAGGACAGCTGGCCCAGTCCGAGTCAGTGTAACCAGTGATAGTGAGATCAAAACCAGTAGAGAAAAGCAAGCCATGGGAAGCGGTGCCCTTGAGGTAGCGAAGAATGCGAGTAGCAGCATCCATATGAGGAACCCGTGGAGTTTGCATGAACTGACTAAGGAGATTAACGGAAAAGACGATGTCCGGTCGGGAAATGGTAAGATAGATGAGGCGGCCAATGAGTCGACGGTAGGAACTCGGATCGAAAATTGGTTCACTATCAGCTGTGAGTTTAAGATGTTGCTCCATCGGGGTAGAGGCGGGGCGACAACCGGTTTGGCCGGCATCAGTGAGAATGTCAAGGATGTATTTACACTGATTAATGAAAATGCCTTTGGTAGAATGAGCAACTTCGATACCCAGAAAATACTTAAGCTACCCAAGGTCCTTAAGCTGAAATTTACTTGACAAGAATGCTTGTAGGTGGCGGATGGATGCTAAATCATTGCCTATGACAAGTAAATCATCAACGTAAACTAGAACAACAAGAAGGTTAGAACCAGTGTGCCGAGTAAAGAGAGAGTGATCAGCTTGTGATTGTGTAAAACCAGCGGAGAGAAGGACGGTGGACAGTTTAGAGTACCAATTTCGGGATGCCTGTTTAAGTCCATAGAGTGATTTTTGTAACTTACAAACACGTGTCTCCCCCTGTCGGCCATATCCAGGAGGGAGGGACATGTAAACATCCTCATGGAGATCACCATGTAAAAAAGCATTATTGACATCTAATTGGTGTAGGTGCCAGTTGCGAGTAGCTGCAATAGCAAGCACACAACGAACAGTAACTAACTTCGCAACAGGCGCAAAAGTGTCATGGTAATCCAAACCCTCAACTTGAGTGTAACCTTTAGCAACCAAGCGTGCTTTGTATCGTTCTACGGAGCCATCCGCTTTCAGTTTGGTTTTGAAAACCCATTTACAGTCAATCGATTTTTTACCAGGGGGAACAGGTGTAAGGGTCCAAGTGTGATTTTTGTCAAGTGCAAGGAGTTCTTGAGAATTGGCATCACGCCAGTGTTGGTGCTTGATGGCTTGATTATAGGTAGAAGGATCATGAGAATTAGATAACCCCGAGAGAAAAGCAAAGTGAGAGGGAGAAAGATTTGAAGAAGAAATGAACTGACTGAGGGGGTAAACCGTACCTGAAGACTGAGACGGAGTATGGGTGGAGGCTGTTGTGGCTGTTGCTGTGGGAAGGGTAGGGCATAGGTAGTCCTGAAGGTAGCGGGGTGGACGATGAGTTCGGGATGGTCGAGAGGGAACTTCTGGGGGTGGTGAAGAAGGATTAATGCTAGGTGGAGGAGAATGGTTTGGAGCCGTAGATGTGGTGGATTGTGGGAGAGATGGTGAAGGTGTTTCAGGGGGAGGCGGGGGGTTGTTGCCAGGTATGGGGTGGTCAATAGGACTAAGGGGTTCAGCGGGGTAGATGTCGGTGAGGCTAGGCAATGGGTTTGCGGGAGGTGGTATGTGGTGAGGGCTCTGATCATGGTAGGGAAAAATATTCTCAAAAAAAGTGACATCCCGAGAGATGAAAAAATTGTGCGTGTCAAGATTAAAGAGACGATATCCGCTGTGGCGAGGTGGATATCCCAAAAAGACACAGGGAACACCGCGGGGTTGAAATTTATCTCGACCAACACGGGATGTTTGAGCATAGCACAAGCACCCAAAAACACGCAAATATTTGTAATTTGGGGTTCGACGAAAAAGCTGTTCATAAGGGGAAATATTTTTTAGCGTGTGAGAGGGTGTTCGGTTAATGAGATAAACTGCAGTTAAGATACATTCACCCCAAAATTTGATGGGAAGATGGGCATGAAAACGTAAACAGCGAACCACATTTAATATATGGCGATGTTTGCGTTTAGCAACACCATTTTGTTGGGGTGTATCAACACAAGTGAGTTCTTGCAAAATGCCATTGTCGTGAAAAAGTTTCAAAATGGGACGAGATATGAATTCAGAACCGTTGTCCGAACGAAAATATTTAACTTTGGCATTAAATTGGGTTCTGACCATGTTGAGAAAAAATTGAATTTTGGAAAGAGCATTCGATTTGTAGCACAATAAATACACCCAAGTAGTGCGTGTGCAATCATCCACTATTGTAAGAAAATAGCGAGCCCCACAAGTTGAAGGCGTATGATAGCCACCCCAAATGTCAACAAATATGCGAGAAAATGGAATATCACTTTTATTGAGAACTAAATCAAATGGTAGCCTAGTGTGCTTGCTGCGCAAACAAGCATCACAAGGACAAGTATTATTGGTAGTGCGAGTAACAAGAGAACGAGGTAAATTGGTTGGTGAGGGATGACCCAATCGTTGGTGCCATAGATTGGAGTTATCAGTGGGAGCTATAAGGGCTGTGGAAGGCGATGTGCGAAGGTAATACAAGCCATTGCGTGCCTCACCCGCTCCAATCACAGTCTTCGACATCAGGTCCTGAAAAAGGCAAAAATTAGGAAAAAAAAATACAACGCACTTAAGATCACGGGATAATTTTTGCACAGATAATAAATTGAAACGAAAGGTAGGGACATGTGAGACACCAAAGAGTGTAATGGAGGGGGTGACGGTTATATTTCCTGTATGTGAGACAGCATGGGTAGAACCCGAGGCTGACCGAACTGGTAAAATTTTATCCGTGACTGTATATGAGTTAAAAAGGGATAGGTAGGGCGTCATGTGAGATGAGGCCCACTATCAATAATCCAATCATGTGAAATAAAATTGGTATTACCAGAAAAGAGAGCAGATGGATTGCCGTAAAAATCATATGCTTGGGATGCCTCAGGAGGACTCAAGTGAGAATTGAAATCCACAACAGATGCTTCTCCTGCATAGTTGGACTGGTTTGGACGGCGGTTGAAGAACCAATCCGGGTACCCGATGATCTTAAAACATCCCGACTTATAATGACCTGAACGGTTGCAATGAGTACAGAATGCATTCGGATCTTTGCTGGACTGAGTTGGCGGGTCAAACCGTTGGGCATGCTGTGGCTGGCGGGTTTGATTGTTGCGGGTTAAGGGGTGTTGCTGTCGGGATGTCGGACTAGCATAGATGGGTTGCTGAGGTTGGGTATAAGGCTGACCCTTTGTTTGATTTTAAGGAAAAGAAAGGGAAACTTGCGAGTTTCGCTGCTGCCTGTTGATGGGTTTGGATTGATTTTGTTGAGGCTGAATTTTCTGACTTAACATGGCTGAATCTTCTTGGATGGATTGAATGGTGGTAACAGGTTGAGGAGTTTTGGTGTGTTCTTCTGCGATTAGTAAGCCATAGACCTTCCCAAGATCGGGAAGTGGATCCATGGCCAGTATTTGTGTGCGGAGAACATGGTAGGGTACATCGATGCCCATCAAAAGCTGGTATACACATGCATTCGACACCTTTTTTTGCCATGCCACGGCGGTGTCACACGTGCATTCTGGAGGTGGATCGATACTATCAAGTTGATCCCAAAGCGTCTTGAAGTTGTTATAATAATTGGTAATATTAAGATTACCTTGCTCAAGATTAGAGATCTCCCTCTGGATTTTGAAGATGGTTGCATGATTGCCTTGAGTAAATCTTGACTCGAGTTCACGCCATAGTTCATACGGCGTGCGACAACTTGTTAAACTTGGTGTGATTGAGTTGTCGATGCTATTAAGCATCCATGAAAGAACCATTGTTGAAACACGCTTCCAAAGGGGCTTAATATCCTCATCTGTTGGGCACGGGAGTGAGTTGTCGATGAAGCCAGACTTATTTTTCGCACAAAGAGCCATGGTGATGGCTCGACTCCAAGACCCATAGTTTGTGTGGGTCAAGGCAATATCTACAAGGGGGTTTCGGGGATGATCAGCAGAGTGTAAAAAATAAGGAGAGGAGATGTCAGAAATTAATTTCTGAATTTTCTCTTGGGCATCTGTCATGTCGGTAAAGATGGATAAAAGATTGAAGGTATCGTGTTCCTCCAGTTTGTTTTATGCGAAAGAAGAAAAACATGAACCATGCTTTGATACCATGATAAAGAAGAGAATGATAAAAGAGGAGATATATTCTGAATCAATTTGTTTCTCGTATGTTTCAATGTAGATCAACAGAACCATATATACATTTATAGGAAAGAAAGACTAGAAATAAGATCCTAAAAAACAGGGAACTAATTCTAATTCTAGTTGATTGTTTCCTGATTGATTGTTTCCGTGTATGGCCTAATTGATTGGTTCCGTGTATGGCATGATTTCAATTGATTTGATTTGCTTTCCCGTAGTATCCGCTAATAGCGTGGAAGAGAATCTGTCGACTGTCGTAGTGGGTCTTTTTAAATACTTATACTGATGTCGCGGCTTGGTCATTCTGCTGCCGTCTTCATTGCTTGAGTCAGCATCTTAATAATGGATCTGCTCTAGCAGGGTTGGCCCAAGGCATAGGCCCACTAGGTGACCGCCTAGGGCTTCCGTTTTCAACCCAATTATAGGGCCCCAAATATAATAAATATTATGTATGTCAAGTTTTTTACAACAAGGCGAACTAGGTGAACTAGTAATAATAAGTCTTCTGTTCTTTAATTGTGAGATCGTGTGTTCGGGACCTACTCCTTCAAAATTTTACATGAGCATTTTTTTTAACTTGTGCAAAAATAATGTTTTGAAATTGGGGCCAATGGGTTTTGAACCCACGACCCTGGGAACTAACGTTCCAAAGCGTGTGCCAATGAGCCACATGGGTGCTCTTCTTCTTTTGTTGAAAAACTACAATATATATAGAAAGAAACAAGAGGCCCCATTTTTAGACCTCGCCTAGGGCCTCGAAAATCTCAGGACTGGACCTGTGCTCTAGTCCTCCATTCGGTTGTAATATTCAACGTCATCAAATGATCGTGTATAGAAAGGAGGAGAGTCTGGATCCTGGCTGAATTGCATATTTCTATCTTCTTCTAGGGAATCAGCTAGCAAATTGTATAGTTAATTCCACAGGTAGATCAAGATTTTCTCTTTTCTTGAGCTTCATTGAAAGAGTTTCTACTTCTTGTATCTGCTATATATATGGAGTCCTTTAATTTCATAGGTAATAGGATGATTAATTTGTAAGAAATATCCTTCTTTCATCTGTTATCATAAAGGGTGTTGGTGTTGTTCTTTCAATTTGTGATGCATGCTGGCTCAGCCGTATCAAGCTTTCCATCCAGTATACCTCTGGATCAAAATTTCGGACCGAGAATTCTTCTTTTGTGGGATTTGTGATTTCTTTAATTTGAATTCCCAATCTTCAGTTGCCTTCAAGTACCAAATCTGATGTGGCTGAAAATAATGTTCTCGTTCGCGCCATCCAATGGAACTTGAAATCCAAAAAGTGAAATATTTACCCCATGGGCAATTTTTGTTACATATCAGAGCATTGTCCTTATCATGGCTAGAAAGGACAACCAAGAACCGGAATCCATAATTAATTATGTTAAAAAAATAAAAAAAAAACTAACCTTTTTTTTTAACTGATGAACACAATCCTGTGGCCGAGTTACTATTGGATCCGACTGTGCAATTCAAACCTCGGGTGAGACTAGAACAACAATCTACCGCCATGACCTCCCACTTAAATTATGGTTTTGCATTCAGGGGGAATCGAACCTTGCTATGTTACAAGCACAAGTTCGCCCTTATCATGTTGACAACCCATGGGTACAATTAAAATGCAAGGAGTTCCGGTTCCAAATATCATCGGAAGATAAAGAAGAAGAGAGGGGATCTTTCTATCCTTCTCCAATAACTTGGCAGCCTTAATTCCAAACTCATGAAGAAGATCTATATATTTTTTCTTGTTTGTTCTTTATTTTGTCTTTCCAATTTTTGAATAGCATCTTGGATAGGCCTTTCTCCACAGTACATGTTATACGCTTTACTAAGAGGCTATGAGTAAAACCTAAATCCTCCTCCTCGTTTAACAATACTAGCAGAGTCTCATTAAACATCATTACTCTCGAATCTAATTCCTGGCTCTCTGACTTGACTTTTACTACTTGCTATTTATGCAACATTAACAATTGCTCATGATGCATTTTCACAATTTTTCCACGATGAACATCATTTGCACATTTTGAAATTCAAACTCCACCAACAACTACAGTCTCCAGTGTTCTACGTTATGCTCATCTGTTTAGAATCACCTCAGATCAAATGATATATCTCCTCATTAAATGCCAAATCAAACACAAGTTGGAAAATGCGCAAATCATATGGATTCAACATCATACTCTGTGTGATCAATTAGACCAAATAACAGTACAAAATGGATAATACAATGTAGGTGAATGAAATCGATTCAAAGCTTACGAACAAAGTCGTAGCCAGAGGTCATTTAGGTGATTTAACAGTCCCAAAGTACCACTTCCTCATAAGCCCCAGCTCAATATGTTAATCATCATTGAAGCATGTGCAGGAGATTTAATTAGGGATTTGAGAGGTAATTGGATAGAAGGATTCTCTTGCAAACTGGGCTCAATTCCGGGCTTGTGGCTGAAACTTGGGCACTCCGCCATGGTTTTGTTGGAGTAGATATAAGAGTATGTGGAAGAGATGTTTTCTTATTGAGATTATTGTAGATTATAATCCCTATATGCCCGGTGGAGGATACAGAATTTTCACGAAAGGGAGTTTCCTTAAAAAAAAATTAGCATCAATATATGACTTCAGTTAACAAGAAATTTCCAATTAACGAAAAAACCACACAACTAAAAACTAGAATACATTTCCGTATGCATTCTATTTAATTACTAAGATACGGTTGGTTGGTCATCTTTACGTATAATTGCAAACAATTTGGTGAATCGCCATCCATTTTTAAAAAGTAAAATAATACCACAAAAGATTAATGTGTACTACTAAAATAGCATTAATTATCCAAAAATTCTTGGTTGAGGAGGTATTGGAATGCTCAAAATCATGTTGAGCAGGGCAACTTCTATACCCTTAAATTTATTTTGAGAAATAACTACTATATTTTGAATAAAAACTAGGAATCTGGAACGTAGGTATTCGCCAGGTCTCATTCGACCTTTGATCGGTCCGCCCTTGCCTATTGACAAAACCTAACAAGACCATCACATAATTAATAACAGAAACACAAAAATCCATGAATTTCCCATAATTTTCAATTCAAAGGGGGACCAAGACGACTTCCAAAGTCTTCCTATACCATTAACTGCAATTGGAAAGCAAAAGGGGGGACCCAAGATGACTTCCATAGTCTTCCTATACCATTAACTGCAATTGGAAAGCAAAGGGGAGACCCAAGACGATTTCCATAGTCTTCCTACACCATTAACTGCAATTGGAAAAGTACAAGGGGGGACCCAAGGCGACTTCCAAAGTCACTTGCAATACCTTTCCGAGTCACTTCCATAGTCTTCCTATACCATTAGACAAATGAATATGTATAATGTAAGAGATTTTCAAAATATTATGGATTTTAGTTTGGATTATTTTCGAAAAGGTGTTGAGAGAGGTTTGTTTTGTGAAAGGTTGCAATACCTTTTGTAGTGGGCCGAAATATCCGAAGTCCAAAGGGTTCAGAGGGATTGACCCATCTGAGCCATCGTTCAGTTGTCTCAGTCCGTCTTTATTCAAGTGTTATTTTCCGAACAAACGTATGTTTCATTGTCGTTCGTCCGAAGAATACAGCTCCTACCGAAAAGAGTCGTGACTCGTTTATTCGGATCAACAATCTTCTCTTCATAACTACTGTTGCTCGGATAGACGACTCGATCCAGTAGGGTGCGAATTGTTCGGATAACCGCCTCTGTGAAAACATTCTAGAAGCTTTCTACTTTTGGCCCAATCTAGAAGTCTCCGATGATATGTAAGTTGTCTTCTCTGATATACGAAGTGACATCTCTGGCCGATAGTGACTGATCTGACGTTAACCACTGTCACACGGCAAGATCTTCTGAAGGCGGCCTTCATTAAATGCTCCTGACACATGACGTCAGCCGAGCGTAGGAAGGCGCGTGTGTCCTACGCTCGGCCAGCTCACTGCTCCGATCCTTGCCTATAAATAGAGGAGTGCCTCTCCTTAAAAGGGATCTGTTCTGTTCTCACCTGCTTCCGCATGCAGATACACTCTTCTTCTCTCTCCTCATATTTTCTTACTAAACCTCTTCCTCCATATACTAACTTAGTCATCGGAGCTTCTTCCCGGAGGAACACCCCCCTCCGGTTTGCAGGTACCTGGCGCTACACGTCATCACTTCACGATTCAACAGCAAGCAAGAAGGGTTCAAGAGGTTCGAGGTTAAAATAGCCTCCCACAATTGGCGACTCTGCTGGGGAAGAAAGCACAAGTTGTTCTTCCTAGCAAACTGTGGGCCTGTTCTCAACTCAAGAATCTCCTTCTCCCTGCTTCTTCGCTTTGTTCCACTCTCCTTCCACCAAATATGGCACAACGCATACCACCACCCGGTCCGGAAAACTTCACCCTTGGTTTGGCTGGATTCGGCTCCATAAATGCTGATTCTGGTCAAACTGCTAGGATCAATGTACCGGTTGCTCGTCAGCTTTCTTTCCCTCAGACCGAGCTTGACATCGCTCTGGCGGAACAAAAGCGTCAAGCAGCCGTCATAGCCCTCCTACAGCAGCGGCTAGAGGAGCGAGATGGAGGCGTGGTTACGCCAGCCCCTGGCTACCAGGCCGAACCAAGTCGTCCGAAGAAAGCCCATAAACGAAGCAGAAAGTCGCGGAAAGCTTTAACTTCTGAGGTGGTTCCATCCGAGCGAAGAACCGTTTTTGATAGGCTCGAACGCCCTCGAATTCAGCTAAACTCATCTCGGCACCATGTTGCAAGCATCATTCGGACAGAGAGCTCACGTTCTTCGGCCACCAACTCCACAGCGCACTCCCATCGAACAGGGGTCTCGGAAAGAACGCAGCGCGCGTCCAGGCGGCATCAGGAGCGCGCGGATGGCAAGAGGCCTATGGATCTAAATATCCTCCCCGAGCACCAATTAACCGGTCTTACCGAACGAACAGAGCGATCCAGATCCACGACGGAGCTTCGGCACAACAGACAACATTCAACTGGAACACACGGCCACCACCGAACGATAAGTAGGGGTGAACGTTCGGAACCCGAAAATACTATCATCCTTTACGACCAGTTTACTGGGGCCCCGATTGTATATCAACCAGTAGATAAGGTCAACCCTGGGCAAGACCGACAAGGTGGTTCAAGAGGAGAACGGCCGGAGCAAACAGGAGGAACCGGACCTCGTCATCAAGAAGGAAATGACCAGCCAAGGCGCCGCCGAAGGGAGTCCAGAACAAACCTCGCGGAGTTCGTTCCGCAGATTCCATTAGCAGTGGACAATTCCAAGCTCGGAAAAGCCAAGGCCTCTCCGTTCATTGATGCCATTCAGCAGGAACGTCCGCCGGAGCGCTTCACCATGCCGAAGCTCAAGCGATACGAAGCTAAGGAAGACGCAGTGGCGTTCGTTTGCAGATTCAGGCAGACAATGAGCCTCCACAACTTCTCTGACGCACTTATGTGTAAGATCTTTCCCCTTACACTAAGCGAACCAATAATGTTGTGGTATAACCAGATCAAACCAAAATCCATCAAAAGCTTCAACGAACTGGAATTGGAGTTCACGAAACGGTTTGTAACGAGCAACGTCCAACCCAAAACACTTTCAATGTTGGTGAATATGAGAAGAACGGCTGGGGAAACCCTTCGGCAGTACACCGAACGTTACTGGGAAGTGTACAACCTCATTCCTGATTGTGATCAAGGGGTGGCAGCCGAGTCCTTCATGAACGGGTTGGATCCGACTTCGGCAATGTTCAGGGATTTGTCCAGGAACCCGCCAAAGACGATGGGAGACCTGATGGTGATTATCGAGAAGGATTGTGTGCACGAGGAAGCGGTGGCTGAACGAAACGCTCCAAAGGCTGTAGAGACAAAGACCCCGGCTTCGGCTAAGAAACAGGTAGCCAACGTTCGGCATGGGCAAAATGGACAAGGCAGCGGTGGCTCCAGGTCAGGAAAACCGAGCAACAAGAGTAAACCACCGCAAGTCCCATACCAACAGCCATGGCAACAGGAGAAGAGGGAACCAAGGCCGGATGAGTATGTGGCCGAACGAACGGCTTTTATGGAACCAATTTACAAGTTGCTGCACACTATCGGCAAGATGCCATTCTTCGTCTGGCCTATAGGATTCCTCGGAACGGCGGGCACCGGGGCTGGATTGTGTTCATTTCATAAAGAACGGGGGCATTACACTACACAATGCCAGCCATACAAAAGGTACCTGGAGGAGCTTGCAGCGGCCGGACATCTCAACCAGTGGATTGACCTTCGGCGAAATCCGCTCCCTCCTCATCCCCCTCTTCCAGCAGGCAACATCGTCGGAGTAATCCAGGGAGTTGTCACCGAAGGAGAGCCTGCAGAACTCCGTTCTGAAATCGATAAAGCCGAAGCAGCCTTATCTGTTTGCAACATAGGTGCCTCGCCGAAGAGAAAATGGATCGATCCGAGTTTGGATAGAACGATCACCTTCTCGGCCGAAGACTTAAGGGGATTACAAACACCGCACGCCGATGCCCTTGTCGTCACCATAACCGTTGATAAATCTACAGTTCAACGAGTGTTGGTTGACCAAGGTAGTTCGGCGGAGGTTATGTTCTACTCCACGTTCAAAAGCCTTGGGCTATCTCTTGATCGGCTTCGGACGGCAACCACCCCACTCGTCAGCTTCACGGGCGCTCCCGTATGGCCCCTTGGGCTGACAACCCTACCCGTGCGAACCGGCTCCCGAGTGATTGATGTCGACTTTGTAGTGGTTAATTCACCTAGCCCTTACAACATCATACTCGGTCGAACCTGGCTACATGGGATGAGGGCTGTTGCTTCAACTCTTCATCAAGTCCTCAAATTTACGGGCTGGAATGGAAGGCAGGAGAGCCTTCGGGGAGACCAAGTCCAATCCAAGAAGTGCTACATTAGCACCGTGACGAACAAACAATGTTTGCAAGAAGTACAATGCATCGACACAGCGGATGTACCCGTCCTTGAAGACGTGGGACTACCAGCTGAGCAACGTTCAGCCGAGAAACTGATACGAATGCCAATAACGGCGGATGGAAGCCGGTATTTTCTCCTCGGCAGCTCAATGGTTGAATCCGAACGTATGGAGATGTTCAATTTCCTCAAAGAGAACGTCGAAGTATTTGCTTGGACTCCCAGAGAAATGCCAGGAGTGGATCCCGCCTTTGCTGTTCATCACTTAAATGTTAATACGAATAGACGCCCTGTTGTACAAAAGGTTCGTCGTTCGGCACCTCTACATGTGGATGCAGTGATGTCCAAAGTGGACCAGTTACTAAAAGCTGGGGCTATTAGGGAGATCCTGTATCCAACTTGGCTGGCAAACCCGGTAGTTGTACCGAAGAAGAATGGCAAGCTCCGAGTCTGCGTTGATTACACCAATCTCAATGATGCTTGTCCGATGGATCGTTTTCCACTTCCTCGGATTGAACAGATGGTGGATGCAATGGCAGGGCATGAACGGCTAAGCTTCATGGATGCTTACCGAGGGTATCACCAAATCGCTTTAGCAGCGGAAGATCAAGAGAAGACGGCGTTCATCTCTCCTCGGGGGATTTTTTGCTACAATGTTGTTTCCTTCGGACTGAAGAATGCCGGAGCAACGTTTCAACGAGCCATAACCAAAATGTTCCTCCTCAAGCTCGGCAAGACGTTGGAAGCTTACATCGACGATTTGGTGTGTAAAAGCAAATTTAGTCGTGATCACCTTCGCGATCTTGGCGAGATCTTTGCCATTCTCAAGGAATATAAGCTTCGTCTGAACGCCGAGAAGTGTGCATTTGGAGTTGGTTCGGGTAAGTTCCTCGGATATATGGTAAGCCATCGAGGAATCGAAGCCGATCCAACTCAACTCACCGCCGTTCGGAATCTCCGAGCTCCAACAACAATAAAGGAAGTACAGCGGCTAACGGGAATGGTAGCTGCCCTGAGTCGCTTTATTCGGCGGTCCGGAGATCTTTGCAGACCATTTTTCCAAGCAATAAAGACCAGTCGGCGCAGGTTTGAGTGGACTAGGGAATGTGATGTGGCTTTGCAATCTTTGAAGGACTATCTTGCGCAAGCTCCACTCCTCGTCACCCCCTTGCCCGAAGAGGATCTTTATTTGTACTTGGCGGTCTCAGATCACGCTACCAGTTCTGTTCTCGTTCGGAAGGAAGGAACGGATCACTTACCCATCTTCTTTTCCAGCAAATCAATGACGGACTCTCAAACGAGGTATCTGCCTATGGAAAAGTTGGCCTTAGCACTCGTTTCGGCCAAAACAAGCCTATTGCCATACTTCCAATGCCATAGGATTATGGTTCTCACCGAGTTTCCTCTTAAGGCTGTGCTTCAGAAGACTGATTCTTCCAGTTGAATCCTCAAGTTTTCCCAGGACCTGGCCAACTACGATATTCAATTTGAGCCAAGGACCGCCATTAATGGCCAGGCATTGGCTGACTTCTTTGCCGAGCTAACACCTAGTTTGCACGACGAAGAAAACGAGCTTACCATGGCGACCGCGGTAGCGCAACGCTCCGACGCTGAGTGGCTCGTCGAGTGGAATAACCCTCCCCCTGCGCCTCGTCGTGCTCGGTTCACTTTGGGATCGAAGAAGCCGAAGCGAGAATGGAAGCTCTTTTCGAGTGATGCCTGGAGAATGACGGTGGACGGAGCCTCCAACATTCATGGGGCTGGAGCTGGCATTGTAATTGTCTCTCCGGCGGGAACGGTTCACGAAAGCGCAGTTTCCCTCGGCTATCCAGCAACGAACAACGAAGCCGAATACGAAGCCCTCATTGCAGGACTACGACTTGCTCTTCGGTTGGGGGCCGATTCAGTACACGTCTTTTGTGACTCAAGGCTGATCGTGGGACATCTCAAAGACGACTACCAGGCCAAAGACGAGCGTATGAATGCCTACGTTAGCCACGTCCTCGCCATCCTTAAACAGTTTGGTCGAGTCGAAATCGAGTGGATTGCTCGGGAACATAATGCTCATGCTGACGCCCTCGCAGGCCTTGCTTCGGCCTATAAGACCTCGGGAAGTCGCACCATTGTATTTGACGAAGTAGAATCTCCGAGCTTCGAGACTGCCGTGTGCATGATCAACACTATCACCCTCGGTCCAAGCCAGATGGACCCCATCATTGCTTTCCTAAAAGATCAGACTTTGCCGACGGATAGACGGGAAGCGCACAAGATCCGCTGTCGAGCAGCGAACTATTTTTTAGATCTGAGCAATAATTTGTATCGGAGAACCTTCACCGGACCAGATTTGAAAGTTGTGCACGAGGATCAGGTGGAAGGCATCTTAGAGGAACTCCATTCGGGTAGTTCTGGGGCTCACTCGGGTGGCCGAACAATGGCCCAACGTGCTTTGACGCAAGGTTACTGGTGGGTAAAAATGGTCAAGCAGTCCGAAGAATATGTAAAACGTTGTGTTCGGTGCCAGTTGCAAGCTTCACTCATCCACCAACTTGCTTTTCCCCTCAAAATGATTACGAGTCCATGGCCATTTGCCGTTTGGGCCTTTGACATCGTGGGCAAGCTTCCGAAGGCCACAGGCGGGTTTGAGTACTTGCTTACGGCTACTGATCTGTTCACTAAATGGGTGGAAGCTGCGCCGTTGGTCAAGACAACTGCCGGGGACGTCGAACGTTTCATTTGGAAGCATATCATGTCCCGGTTCGGGGTGCCTTTTGCAATTATTTCAGAAAATGGCTCCCAATTTGTTGCCGCCGCGCTCAAACACTTCTACAACGAAAAACATATCAAGATTCATAATTCTTCGGTCGCTTATCCACAAGGCAACGGCCAAGCCGAGGCATCCAATAAATCTATCACTCGGGGGCTAAAGCGACGCTTGACAAGGAAGCTCGGAAAATGGGTTGATGAGCTTCCTCAAGTTCTATGGAGTTATCGTACTACTCCTCGGCGGTCCACTGGCCGTACCCCATTTTCTATGGCTTATGGAATGGAGGCCATTCTTCCATTAGCAGCATTGGAACCCACGGCTCGGTCCGAAAATATCAGTCCAGTGGCTAATAACGCTTTGGTAGGCGCGGAGCTCGACTTCGCCGAAGAACTTCGGGACACTGCCAACCTCCACCATGAGGCTTATCAGCGAGAAGTTGCTCGAGGCTACAATAAAAATGTCCGAGCACGACCTTTCCAAGTTGGCGATCTGGTTCTTTGGATGGTTGTGGAGGCCAGCAAACTGACCAAATTCAAGGATCCCTATGAAGGCCCTTACAGGGTGGTACAGAAGATTGGCCATGGCGTCTACAAGCTAGCTGAGATGGATGGAACACCAATTGCTAACCCTTGGAATGTCCAAAAACTCCGGAAGTTCCATGGATAGGATTGAAGTTCTCCAGTTCTCGCTTTTGCTCGTTTTTGTTTTTGTTTTTGTGTTATTCGGCTTGTAGGCCTTCGGGTGTTTTGGTAATCACAGTCACTCTTTCGGCACTTCCTTCGGATTCGTATTTGTTTTCACAAGGGTATTTCACCTCGCCCGCATTCTAATCGTTGGATTATGGCACTTCTACCCCATTCCCTTACGCTCGGCGTATTGGATCAGCCTGTGGGCTTCGGTACAAACATCTATTACTCGTTCGGTTTGTTTGGCGAAATTCTCGTCGCCTGCTTCCTCGTTCCCATTTGTTGGGGCTCGATATTATTTCTTTGTGTTTACCCACTCTTTCTGCCTTAGTGCATTCTTGTATTTTCCTCAAGCTATTCACTAAGGCAGGGGGCTATATACGTGTGTAAATTCAAAATACAGACTCAACGCATCAAACATCATCCGAGCGTATGTTATCCAAGCGACTACAATTCTATCTGAGCAGAAACACTTGAAAAATATCAGACATCTTACTGGCAAGTGTTCGGTGTTCGGTGACATTTTTTAACATTTTGCAAGCTGTCATGATTCGAAACCATACGACGAAAAGACGGCGAAATTCTTAAAACGTTTTTCTTACAAAATGACCGAGTAACGAGGCATGGCTATGGTAGATCGTTCGTTGCCATCCTCACCTGTGGGTGATTAATTACAAATAACGATACGACAAAAGCCTAAATGTTCGGCGTCGTCCGTTCCGAATAGACATTGTTCAAAACAAACGAAAACAAAAACGAGGAACGTAAAAAGGCTTATGCCTCGGGGATAGTAGTCTCCAAAGGAGGGGGAATGTCGGACTGAGGAATCGACGCCTCAGCATTCCCATCAGGAGTTTCCTTGGTAGCTGGCTGTTCTTCTTTGTCCACAGGAAGGGGTGGTGCCTCAATCATGCCCCTCCTGATGTCATCAGGATCAAGGCCTGCTTCTTCGAAACCCTTGTGCACCCCGAGTGTGAAGCTCTTCACGTGCTGCTCCTCCTTTATCTCATTTATTATAGCAAGCACTTCTTCGGCGGCGTTCTCCTCGGCCAGCTTATATCCTCGGTCAAACTCCTCCTGAAGTAGCTTCTTCATCTCCTCCTCCATCTGCTTCTTGGCCTCGGCGAAGCCCTCATCTTTTCCCTCGGCCCTTGTGTGCTCGGCAGCGTCCTGCAGCCCCTTTATCAAATCATTCTGATTAGCAATCTGCAGCTCCTGCGACTGGCACACGGCCTCGGACTGATCCAAGCTCTTTTTCAGAGCTTCGGCCGTGTTTTGGTAATGCACAGCCTTTTGCTTCAGCAGCCTCATTTGCTTGTCATTGTCAAGCAAGTGGAATTGAGCAGACATAATGGACTGCGTGGCCTGCAAAATACGAACAGACACTCATGTAGCAGAGAACGTAGGAGTAACACAAAGGGCTTTCAAGCCGAAGACAAACACTTACCCTGCCCGCGTGATAGAAGTAGTCGTTGAGCGCAGTTTTCAACGATGGTGCACAGGGGATATCCTTCGGAAGCGCAAGGCCAACATGGAGGGCAAAGGCAATGGAAGAATCCTCTTAGAGGCTGTCAGTCTCCAGGACCTGCTTCTTCGCTTGGCTAACGAAGGACGGGGCCCAGGCGGGACCAACTTCCCGAGCGCCCTTCTCGCCTTCTTCGGCCTCTTCACTACCCTCAGTGCCTTCCTTCGACAAACCCTTAGCCGCCGACGGATCCCTCCGAGCAGTGACCTTGTATTTTTTGGACGGAGCTTCCTGTGAGGATGTTGGGGCGGTAGGCGGACGCTTCTGGGAGAGAGGGGGGGGGGATATCTTTCGGTGGGGCTTTTGGGCTCGGAGCCGAGCTGGACCCTCCAGCCGCTGCGGCAGCTTTCTTCTTCTCGGCCTCTTCCCTCTTCTTTTTCTCCTGTTTTTCCAGCAGAACAGCTCTTACTCCACGAGCACCCGCCATGTCGTCTTGTTCTCCTTCGGGGTCGTCGGATTCCCCTTCTGGTTCCTCGGAGACTGGCTGGCGAATAGTCCCTCTCAACGGCTTCTCGACGCTCGGAAGACGTTCCTCGAGAAGATCTTCGGTGTCAGATTCGAGTAAGCCTCCTCGGATTCGGCCGCCGTATGTTGGATCGTAGCCCAAGATTGTGGGGGCGTCTCTTTCGGATCTTGGTGTAGGGAGGTAATCCCGAACAGGTACAAGGAGTGGCCGAACACGTGGTACGTGGGGCCCAGAACAAATACAGTCGGAATATTCGCCGTGCAGTGAGGTGAACGGCACAAGGACCGGGGATACGAGAGGTCCCAGGTCCAAGATACCCGAGCAGGGGTATGGTCCAAAGAGCAAGGGTAGTTGTTGGACCAGTCTCGTGATAAGGGGGTCCAGTGATATGAGAAATCATTGGTCCAGAGGGTCTGTTCGGCAACGAGAAGGCCGAACAGTAGTAGCAATCTGGAGAAGGTACCAGGAGGTGCTCCAGAGTGGTCCAGAAATGGAAATATCCAGTAAGGAAACAAGATCTGGAGGAGATACCCAACGAGAATGGGGTGAACGGCCAGCTTTGGAAAGAGTTCCTAAAAGGTCTAAAAGGAAGTATGCAGTTATGGGAATGAGAATCCCTGATATTCTAAGTTCCCTTTACGAGAAAGGAAACTTGGGGCAACAAGATGGCTTGGACAGCAAGTAGACATGGGTCTATAAATATGAGGTAAACCTAGAGGTAAAGGTACGCAATTCCTGGCTATGGGCTTATTGTTTACCGAGAATTAAGGTTTTACTAGTACGAGATACTAACTTTGGCATCGGAGGGCCTTTGCCACGAGACGGCAAAGGTGCGCCACCTTTTGTTTGTTTTATAGGTTCGATTCCGGCGGTATGCTTAGGGTTCCGGTGTAGAGAGAAGAGTAGCCGTTACAGTTTCGTGCAGTTCGAGGGCCCATTTGTTTTTCCGCCATACAATTGGCACCGTCTGTGGGAAACGAAAGAGATCCCTTTGAAAAACGACCATGGCGGAAGAAGATCCAAAGACTCCACTTGATGCAAACAATCAGCGGGTAAGGGAGAAGACAAATCCTCACCAGATCCACCAAGAAAGCCCGACGGTGGGCGTGGGAGAACCACGAGCAAGGACCGCCGGCAACCCAGCGACTCCAGGAACAGGGACGGACGGACGGCCACAGGATCCACGAAGGAGTAAGTCCCGCCGTGTGAGGGAGTCGATGGCGCGTTCAAAGCATGCACAAGCAGGAAGACATCCTGAACAAAAGAGACAGAAATAGAGGAATACGCTGTCTGATTAAAAGACGAGAATATGAGATTCAATACTGCAACGGATACGAGAACATCCAGAGGATTCTGGATTTCACGAAGGAAGTCCAGTAAAAGAAAGGTTGGGTATGGTGGAGTACAGAGAGCTTCTTCACTAAAAGAAGAAGCAGGAGCCTCACTCCGAAACGACCGAGGGCTTCTTCACGAAAAGGAGA
Organism: Rhododendron molle; assembly: GCA_025413875.1. NCBI lineage: Eukaryota > Viridiplantae > Streptophyta > Magnoliopsida > Ericales > Ericaceae > Rhododendron > Rhododendron molle. The sequence continues at coordinate 50,432,214 of CM046392.1, forward strand.
AGCAGGAGCAGGAGCTCCCCCGAGGAAGGAGGGAGCAGGAAGCACCACAGTGACAGGTACGAGAGACCTGATTCCGACCGGGAAAGGAATAATGCCAGGCTGCGAAGGTATCGGAGGAGGGACCATGTCTGCACGAGAGAAGCAGCACGGAGAGCTCTTAGCAACATAGCAACTTCTTCTTTTGCAAAGAGATTGCAGGAGGCAAGGTTGCCGAAAGGTGGTCAAGCACGGACGCTTTATCCTGCATTTAAACCAATGCAGACCGGTGGCGCACATACACATTACCAAAGACGATGTTTATGCACGACGGTGATGACGCAATCATGTGCAAGATGTTCCCATCTAGTTTGGGAAAAGTGGCCCTATCATGGTTCCATAAGTTGGGGCCGAACACTATACGAGGGTGGAGACAGTTGGCCGAGGAGTTCACTGCTCGGTTCCTGACGAGCAGGAAACCACCCAAAACTTTTGAGAGTCTCTCAGCTATGAAGCAAGGAGAGAGTGAGCCGATCAGGGACTACGCCAAGAAGTATTGGGAGACTTTCAACGAGATTGAAAGTTGCAGTGAGGAGTATGCAATAGCGACGTTCAAGACTGGGCTACCTGTTCGGGGGGAGCTACGAAAGTCCCTAAACATGAGCCCGGTGAGCACACTGGCAAAACTAATGGAGCGAATTGAGCAGCACGCGAGGAATGAGGATGACATACTATGGGAAGATGGCAAACTGAGTGCCGAGCATGTCAAGGGCCCTGCGAAGAAGGCAGATAAGCCCGAGCCCAAGACTTATAGAGAAAGGAAGGAGCACGGGCAAGCTAAGAAAGAGTCATACCGAGAAAAGCATGCCCCTGACCCAAAGTCTTTCTTCTCAGTGACAACGGTTTGGAAAGAACCAATTTATCGGGTTCTTTATCGAATAAAGAACCGTCCGTACTTCAAGTGGCCCCAAGGCTGGAGGGAGATAAAGACGCAAGAAGGGATACGAGTCAAGACCGCTGCGATTACCGCAAGAATCGGGGTCACATGACTAAGATCATGCGAGATGTTTAAGCAGCACCTTGATGACCTGGTCTCACGTGGGTATCTGAAAGAGTTCATCGAAGAGGAGCACAAGGGTGCGGAAAAAGCGATGGAACTGGATTACGAGCAGAATCCAAGGGGCGTGATCCATATGATACATGGAATGACCACACCTTATACGAGAAATGAGGTGAGGTTGCTCCAGAGGCAGGTGAAACATGACCAGCATGTGATGCGATTAGGAAAGAAACGGGGACGTGAAGCGGAAGGGTGCAACGAGGGCATCGTCTTCACGGATGAGGAGCTGGGAGGAGTCCAGGTGCCACACAATGATGCCTTGGTCATAACCCTACGAATTGGGGAGTAAGACATGGAGAGAATTCTAGTGGATTCAGGAAGCTGCACCGAGGTGCTTTATTACGACGCGTTCAAGAAATTGGGATTGGCACAAGCGGACTTGCAGTACCAAGAACTCCGCTTGGTTGGGTTCGGCAGGGGGCGCTGGGCGGTGGTGACCCTCCCTGTTCGGGCAGGAACAGTGGTACTCGGAACCGATTTTCTGGTAGTGGATGTGCCCTCCTCCTATAACGCGATTATAGGAAGGACTTGGTTGCATAAGATGAAGGCAGTCTCATCCACTTACCATCAGATGGTGAAGTTTCCAGGGTCCACTAGAATCGAGAAAATAAGGGGGAACCAAAAGATAGCCCAACAGTGCTTGGTTTCCATAATCAAGAAGGCACCTAAGGCACAGTTGGTGCAGACTGTCGAGGTTACCAACTAGCCGACCATCGAGGATGTCGGAGGTAATCCCGCCGAGAAAGTGGTGGAAGGATTGAAGAAAATCCAGATCAACGAGAATGATCCTGAGAGGTATTTCCTGATTGGGGAAAAACTGTGCAAGGAAGAGGAGGAAGAGTTGGTGAAGTTTCTCAAAGAACACGTCGATGTGTTTGCTTGGGTGCCCGAGGAAATGCCTGGGGTGGATGCAAACGTGATTTGCCACCACCTGAATGTGGACCCATAACACAAGCCCGTGATGCAGAAGAAAAGAAGATCAGCCGTGTAGCATGTGGATGCTGTTATCGAGGAAGTCGACCATTTGCTTGAGGCAAAGGCGATACGAGAGGTCTACTACCCCGAGTGGCTATCCAACAAAGTAGTGGTAAAAAAGAAGAATGGGAAATGGCGGGTTTGCGTCGATTTCACAGATCTGAACAAGGCTTGTCCAAAAGACAGTTTTCCCCTGCCCAGGATAGATCAGTTAGTAGATGCAACTGCTGGATACGGGCGTATGAGCTTTCTCGACGCTTATCGAGGATATCACCAGATAGCCATGTACGGCCCCAATCAGAAGAAGACGTCCTTTATCACACCACGAGGTGGTCATCTTTATTCTGTTGTCATGCCCTTTGGTCCGAGGAACGCTGGAGCAACTTATCAGAGACTAGCAACGATATCTTTGAAGAAGCCGCTCGGCAAGACCATGGAGGTGTACATAGACGACATGGTGGTTAAAAGTAAAGAGAACGGGACCACATCGCTGATTTGAAGGAAGCTTTCGAGAATTTAAGGGAGTACAAGCTGAAACTCAATGCCTCAAAATGTGTGTTTGGAGTAAGTTATGTAAGTTCTGGGTCACCTGGTGACCATTAGAGGGATAGAGGCGAATCCGATCAAATAACAGCTTTGCAAAAGCTACAAAGTCCAAGGACCACGAAGGAGGTCCAGTGGTTGACAGGGATGGCGGCCCTTAACAGGTTTATTAGTCGATCGAGCGACAAGTGTAGACCTTTCTTTCAAATTGAAGAAAAGAGAAGGATACGAATGGGGAGCAGAATGTGAGCAGGCATTCCAAGACCTGAAGAAATACTTGGCGGCAACCCCGCTTCTGTCCACTCCTGAGCCTGGTGATATCCTAACCTTGTACTTAGCAGTGTCAGAGCATGCTATTAGCGCAGTCTTATTGAGGAGTAAGGGATCCGAGCAAATCCCTGTCTATTATGTGAGCAAGACGCTACTGGACGCAGAGACGAGATATCTGCCCCTTGAGAAATTGGTCCTGGCATTAAGGACGGCGGCTAGGAAGTTGCCCCATTACTTCCAAAGTCACAAAGTGGTCGTTTATACGGAGTTCCCGTTGAAGTCATTGCTTCGAAAGGCCGATTTCTCGGGACGAATATCAACTTGGTCGGTGGAGTTGAGCCAGTATGATATTGATTATCAGCCGCGCACGGCAGTCAAAGGGCAAGTTTTGGCAGATTTCGTGGCAGAGTTCTCTCCCACAGTAGCTCCACAGCCTCCTACGAGAAAAGAGCAGTTGGACGAGCCGTCTGCCAAGAAGCAAGAGTCACCCGCCGAGCAGGACCCAATGGAATGGAAGCTTTTTGTAGATGGATCCGCATGCAACACCGGATCTGGAATTGGGATGGTGCTTTTCCCTCCTGAAGGAGTTATGATCGAATTATCCCTGCGCTTGGGTTTCAGTGCGTCGAATAACGTGGCGAGTCTGGCGCCCGGCCGGTTACGAGCGCAAGAACCTTGAAAGTAAAAGAATTCGAGTATTGTGATTCACAACTCGTGGTGAATCACTACCCGAATACGAGACCCGGAGTGAAAAGATGGCGGCCACGTGGAGGCAGCCAAGGATTTGCTTGATACCTTTGAGAAGGTACACATCGAAAGCGATAAGCTCGGGCGTAACGCCCACGCTCACTGGCTTGGTTGGCAGCGGCTGTGGCAACAGAGTTCAAAAGGAAGGTAGCAATGGACTATCTTGCCGAGCCGAGCATTGGGAGAAGTGTGGAATTGGTCATGGACGTGAACCAAGGACCAAGTTGGATGGATCCAATAGTGGAGTTCCTACGAGATGGGACACTCCCACAGAAAAAAGAAGCTCACAAGATAAAGACGAAATCTGCAAGATTTTGGCTATCACCAGAAGGGAAGTTGTACAGAAAGTCCTTTACTGGACCGTACTTGCTTTGTGTGCATCCCGAGATGGTGCAAAAATTCCTCCATGAAATACACGAGGGAACGTGTGGGAGTCATGCTGGGGGCAGGTCCATTGCTCACCGTGCAATTACCCAGGGATACTGGTGGCCGCACATGCAAGAAGATGCAAAGGTGTATGTGAAAACCTGCGAGAAGTGTCATAAATTCTCACCTATGATCCGAACACCACTAAGATCTGGTGCCCCTGACAAGTCCTTGGCCGTTTGCGCAGTGGGGTATGGACATCGTGGGTCCGCTCCACAAGGCTACTGGGAACAGGAAGTTTCTGTTGGTGGCAACGGACTACTTTACCAAATGGATTGAAGCAGAACCACTGGCAAAAATCACAGAACCAATGATAGAAAGGTTCGTGTGGAAGAGCATCATCACTCGATTTGGAGTTCCTTATTCCCTGATCACTGATAATGGGTCGCAGTTCCAGAAAAAGTTCAAGACTTTTTGCGCCCAATATGGAATAAGGAACTACTATTCCACACCGGCCTACCCTCAGAGCAATAGGCAGGCGGAGGCGTCCAACAAGACTATACTTGACGAGATCAAGAAAAGGTTGGACAAAGCAAAAGGCAAGTGGCCTGACGAATTGCCACTGGTCCTGTGGGCACACCGAACAACTCCTAGGAGGTCTACGGGAGAGACCCCCTATTCGTTAGCATATGGAACAGAGGCTGTAATTCCATTGGAGGTTGGTTTACCGACCAACAGGACCACATTGGTGGAAAGTGGGGGCAATGACAGAGCCTTGGAGATCGAGCTGGACCTCGCCGAGGAAAGGAGAGAACGAACTCTGGTGCACCTGGCTTCGTATCAGGAGCAGTTGATGAAAAGTTACAACAAGCACGTCCACCTGCGAGAGTTCGACGTTGGAGACCTTGTGCTACGAAAGGTGCTCGGCAACACCAAGGTGGCCAACGAGGGCAAGTTAGGGGCCAATTGGGAGGGCCCATATCGAGTTACGGAGGTTGTGGGCATAGGGGCATATCGATTGGCAGACCTGGACGGGAACCCGGTACCAAGGCCCTGGAATGTTCATAACTTGAGGAAGTTCTACGTATAAAGAACTTCGATTTCATTTTTTATTCTGTTTTAAAAGCACATCGTGATTGTGTGGGAATTACGATTAAAATTCCCTTGTGCTTTGTTTAGCTAGTTGCAAGGGGTACGCGTAACGCCCCCTTGAGTTCTTTGAATTATGAATAAAATTCCCGGATTTTGGTAAGCAAACACTGTTTTTTACGAGTTTTTCTTTCGTTAAGCTTTAAATACGAAGTCAAGCCAAATCCTTAGTCCTCACTCCGTATTGGGGAGCAGAGGTAAGGGGTAACTAAATGGAATTTCAAATATTTCAAAAGTGAGCCAAGTACGAATATACTTGACAGTTTGCTCGGGTACGAATACACCCAAAATTGAGCCGAGTACGAATATACTTGACAGTTTGCTCGGGTACGAATGCACCCAGAATTTTTGCCAAGTACGAATATACTTGACGGGTTGGTCGGGCACGAATACGCCCAAAATGCATACGAGATTATGCACGCTGTTCTCAAACACGAAAATGTTTGGGATAATTCCAAGTACGAATACACTTGGCAATTGCTCGGGTACGATTACGCCCAGAGCTTTATTAAGTACGAACATACTTGACCATTTTATTCGGGTACGAATACACCCAGAATTATGTCAAAAACACTTCACTGTTCTTAAACACGAATATGTTTGGGATAGTTCCAAATACGAATACATTTGTTTATGCATAAGAGTACGAGTAAACTCAGGATTAACATGACCAAATACGAATACATTTGGGTAACATGGGCACGCCATGAACACACAACATTGTCTAAGTGTGAAGACACTAAGCACATAAAATATTGGCCATGAGACGGCCACCTGTGTTGAAGAACGGCCACGAAGGGCCAGCCAAGCGTGTTCAGGCCACGAAGGGCCAGGCAAGACAAAAGTTTAGGCCAAACAGGGCCACCAAAGCATAAAAAGCCACGAAGGGCCAGAATCAACAGAAGTTAAAGTGTTTGAAAATGTATCAGGAGCCGCGTAGGGCAATACCAATGGCCACGCAGGGCCAGTCAAAAACTGTTTAGAAAAAAGTTCCAGTTGTTGTCACAAGAAAGAGTCCAACTTACTCTTCGTTCGTCAGGTCTTGAATGATAGGTGGAGAGGCTGGATCAGTCGTTGAGGCCGGGGCAGCAACAGAAGCCGAAGCGTTTGAGTTGTCTGCAGCAGTCGTCGGCTCAGATGGACCCTCGTTGGCTTCCTTTTGGCCAAGGCTGGTCACTTCTCCAGTCTGTTCAACACTAGCACTTTGCTGCTCGGGGACGTTGGCGTTGAGCTCCCTGCCTAGGCTGTCTTCCTCCTCTACAACTTCTTTCTGCTCCTCAACGACTTGGGTGCTCGGAAGATCAATCTCCGTCCAGAGGGGAGAAGAATCTGGTGCACCGGACTTTTTGAGGCATGCCAACCAGCTAGCCTCGAAGACTTGATCTTGAATCCCGGGCATTTGATCCACGTAGCTCTCAGTGGCCACGCGGATTCCTTCATTATAACCCTCGCTAGGCAGCCTTGGTTCATTTTTGCTCGCCTCCACCCGTCAAGGTCGATTCAGTCCTCTGCACCTCCGCTTGCCCCTAAGCTCGTCCGCAAGCCCGCGAGCTTGATTTCTCTCCCTCTCCACCCTAACAATTGTATTCTGCAGCTTTGCGTTCTCACTGGCAAGCTTTGCACGCTGGGGCTCGGAGTGTCCAAGTTTCGGGCCATGGCCACCATTTTTGCATCGCCTGGATAAGCACGAGTTTAGACAGACAAAAGGAGCAGCAGTTTAAAGCCATTAGCACATGAAAGCAGATACGATGGTCTTACCTTGGCGCTTATGGCTCATGAACGAGCCGAGGAGATTGTCCGGGAGCAAGCAACTTCTTTTGCATATCCTCAGGCAGCAGGAAAGCCTGGATAGTGCGAGGCTGTCCCTCAGTCAACATCCGCCACGACGGTGATCGCCGCCCGCCAGGCGTAAATCGGGTGCCTGGGATGGGAGTTGGAGGAGCCGCAAGTTGAGGAGGCGCTCGACCAAGAGGTTTCGAGTCACGACGTTTTTCCTGCGGGCGGCCTCAATCTCCTCGGGAGAAGCCAAGAGGGACATCAGGTTGGGCAGCCACGACGGCCATGAGAAGGCGCCGGGCTCGAGAGCGTCCGCGACCACGAGATGTGCCGCAGCCTCTTCAGCCACCGGGATGTTGAGGAGGCTGCGAGGTTGATCGGTTGTTGCATTTCTCGAGGAGAGGGAGATGGAGAATACCCACTTGAGGACGAGGAAGTTTCTTCAGCGAGTTGGATTGGATCGTTGGGCAAAGGAGGGTCCGAGAACGCCTCTCTTCTTGCTGTGTTGAGCTGGAGGATCGGGGATGATGGGATTGTCCGCCGCTCGGATTCGTCGATCGATGAATCCGCCATATGATGCACTGTAAACCGAGAAGGATCTGCGCAGCTCTTGCTCGGCCAACCAAGCACGTGCCTTGCCCGTTGAATACAAGAGTACGATTGATGTCAGGACGTGAACCTGAGGGTGATAATGGCGTGCCCTGGTTGACGTTCGTGGCTGCAAATACGAGAAAAATTGGCAATCAGTAATACAAATGAATGAAAGGTGCAATACGAGGAATTGCTTGGCAAAAAGTTCTACGAGAAAAGGAACTAACGTGGAGTGCCAAATCTGTGGGGTGCGTGAAAGCCGATGACTCTACCATCCTCGTCTCTGGGCTCGAAGTTCCCCGTGACGATAAGGAAGTCGTCGTCGTCCCCTCTGGCAGAGTCAGGCAATTCAAGCACCAGCCTTTTCCTGGAGTCCCTACTCTTGAGGTAGTAGGTTAAGGCGTCCTTGGTTCTGGAAATACTGTATAAGTGGTGTATGTCGTGAAGACCAAGGGATGTGCCTAGCATCTAGTTCAGGGCATTGATGCCCATAACGACCCTGAAGAAGTTGGCTGAAACTTGCATCGGGGACAATCTATAATGGGCTAAACCTGGCGGAGTAACGGTGGAAACCCGACGCCGCCTCAACGACGGCCACGACAGAATGTGCAGAGTATCGTTGTCAAAACTCTCACGGATGGCGTTCTCGGGGGCCAATGAAGTGGCCACGTTGTCCGGAATCTCGTAACGAGATCTAAACTCACCCATCCTTTAAGGTGTCAGAGTGCCTACGAAATCGACCCATAACGAGATTGTGGGTGTGGGTTTTCTAGGGAACAGTAGGGTACGAAAAAGCCCTAAAAGAAACTGTGGAGATCCCAAATTGACGACGAAGACAGAATGGAAAGGGGGAGTGATAACTTACGGATGAGTAGAACCCTAGAATCGGAGAAGAATGAGACCCCAAGATGGTGAACAGTGCTTCAATTCGCGGGAGCGCTTGGGTGTGCTTTCTGCAGAGGGAAGTTAGGAAAAGAAAAGTGGGTTTGAAATGGGGACGAAAACCCAAGTATACCCCAGCAAAAGGGGTGACGTATGAGAAACGTCACCCCAGACGCCGTTTGGGCGCTCCGTTCCCCGAAACGTCTGCCAGAGCATGCCGCGTGTAAAGGTGTTAGCTGGAAAAGCCTGTGCAGACCAAACGACGAGACGTTTAGGTTAAGCTAATGATGAGTTTGCACCAAGTACGAGAAACATAGGTGCAGAAGCAAAGGACGAGAACCTTGCTCGGTGTTTAGAAGCTTTGCTCGTCATATTAAGAGAAAATAACGAGTAAAGCTGGGGAGCCATTGTAGGGAGGTAATCCCGAACAGGTACAAGGAGTGGCCGAACACGTGTTCGTGGGGCCCAGAACAAATACAGTCGGAATATTCGCCGTGCAGTGAGGTGAACGGCACAAGGACCGGGGATACGAGAGGTCCCAGGTCCAAGATACCCGAGCAGGGGTATGGTCCAAAGAGCAAGGGTAGTTGTTGGACCAGTCTCGTGTAAATGGACCATGATATGAGAAATCATTGGTCCAGAGGGTCCTGCTCGCAACGAAGGCCGAACAAGAACAGTAGCAGCAAGGTACCAGGAGGTGCTCCAGAGTGGTCCAGAAATGGAAATATCCAGTAAGGAAACAAGATCTGGAGGAGATACCCAGCGAGAATGGGGTGAACGGCCAGCTCTGGAAAGAGTTCCCAAAAGGTCTAAAAGGAAGTATGTAGTTATGGGAATGAGAATCCCTGATATTCTAAGTTCCCTTTACGAGAAAGGAAACTTGGGGCAGTAAGATGGCTTGGACAGCAAGTAGACATGGGTCTATAAATATGAGGCAAACCTAGAGGTAAAGGTACGCAATTCCTGGCTATTGGCTTATTGTTTACTGAGAATTAAGGTTTTACTAGTACGAGATACTAACTTTGGCATCGAGGGCCTTTGCCACGAGACGGCAAAGGTGCGCTCACCTTCTGCTTGTTTTGTAGGATCAATACCGGCGGTGTGTTAGGGTTCCGGTGTAGAGAGAAGAGTAGCCGTTACAGTTTCGTGCAGTTCGAGGGCCCATTTGTTTTTCCGCCATACACTTGGGATCGTGAGGAGTGAGGCTGCAAGCCCACAACCCTGTGCTGCTCGGAGGAGCTGTTTGTTGAGTCTGGGAATGTTTGCCGAACAAAAGAAGATCATCGTCAGTAAAAAGTTACGTACAGAAATAGTTCTACCGAGCAAATACTTACAAAAAACGAAAATAATACTCACTCGGTTCTCCCCTTTGGGTTCAAATGCCGTGTACACCATATTCACCGGCGGAAAATTCAAAGTTGCCCCGGACTACGACATAGTCCAAAGCCCACTTCTCGGAGTCATACATTCCCTCCTGTATAATCTTTACCATGTTCCTTCGCGAGCACAAGAAATATCGAGAATATCTGACGGTCCGAGACATCAGATAGTTCTCGAAAACTTGATGGGCTTCGAGGGGAAACATCTTTACCTCGGCCAGTTTAATAATGGAGTGAATGATACGGTAAGAGTTCACGCTCAACTGGCAGGGGGCGAGCTCGAATCGGTGTAGGATATCCCTTGTGATCCTATGAATAGGGAACCGAAGTCCACCCTCGGCGATGGCCATCAGGGGAACGGTGATGAAATCGTCCCCGAACAAAATGCGGTTACCCTCGAGCGGCATTATTTCGACGTCATTCGGAATGTCGTATGTCTCTCGGAAGAGGGCTAAACCGTCTGGGTCTTTGAAACAGTCCCAGTACGGGCATGGGTCCTTCCATCTTCGTTCGGGAATCTCGTCAGGATCTAGCTGAATGATTCTCCTCCTTATCTTCGGTGGTTGAACGGAAGATTCACTAGGGACCCCGGTCTCACCTAAACCCTCTACCTGACCCGAAGACTCCGCAACCATGTCCTCATGAGTGGAGTGGCGTTCGGATTCCATTTCCATTCCCCCCTCTTCCTCGTCCCGCTGGTCCTCGGCATCTTTCTCCGTGGACTCCTCAATGTCGATAACGGGAGGTGGACTCGCTGTTCGGACGGTAGGTGGGCTCATTGTTCGGAGGGGAGTTACCTGCACAGGGAAATCAACCCCAGGAACCCCCTGTGGCTCCTGGTCCCCTTCCCGAACGCGGTAGCCACGAGCGGAAGATCTGATGACCTCAGCGATCATGGGGTCAATTGTCCTTCGGCCGAAGGCTCCAGGCGGCGACTCCATACCTAATGACAAGTGCATGGGATAAGACCGTTAGCGAAGAGCGAGGTCTGGGCCCTAAGGTGCCTACGTTCGGTGATTCTAGGCTACCGAACGAGTCTTTGGAACACATGTTAAAGCTTAAAATCCCGAGTGACTACGTGTCTGGGAGTGCTTACAAAATCTATTGAACTTCGGATTAAAAAGGTGTAAGCTTTTGTTCGGAATGGTCATTCGGATTTTACTTCGACGGTTCATCCCGAGGGAAAAACGTGGATCGAATCTTATTTATCGTTCGGAAGAACATGGGTTGAACGTGCACATGCGTTCGGAAGAACACAAGAACACCTCCAACCATATCTGGAATTCCAAAAAGCGTCACAGTTAACAAAAAGCGAAAAACCCATTTTTTGACCCCAGAATGCGTTCAAAAGCAACCAAAATACGGAGAAAAGAGTGGAGAAACAAGAAATACCTGAAAATGAAGTGAAATCTGCGACGAAAAGCTTCAGATCTTCGATTTCTGTTGGATTTTTGGCTGGAGACTCACTTTGGCAGACGGAAGGATCGAGAACGGAGGGGGGAAAAGTGATTTTCTCTCTCCGCTTGTTGCCTTTTATACCTAGGGCGGAACCCCAACCGGCGCCGAACCCCACCCGTTAGATTTTTGGCGGGAAATTGATGTGCCGCTGGATGTTCAACACGTGGAGGCCTGACACACGCGCCCATCCTTCACTCAATAGTTCTGCGACGCGTGGCAAATTTAAAACTAGCGGTTGCAGAAGCATTAAATGCTGCGCCAGAGATCGTTCGTCCTTGGGCTCCAAACATGGCTTTCTTCGGATTATGTTTTTGTTCGGATTCCTGCTTCTCGAATTATTTCGTTCGGCCACTATTGTTCAACTCCTCCTTCTATGCCGAGCATGCGGAGCAGGAGTTGAGGGGCTATTGTAGTGGGCCGAAATATCCGAAGTCCAAAGGGTTCAGAGGGATTGACCCATCTGAGCCATCGTTCAGTTGTCTCAGTCCGTCTTTATTCAAGTGTCACTACAAGAAAATGCAGCAAGAGCAACCCAGATGGCGATGAGCCAAAAATTGAGTTGCTGTTGGGTATGCAATGGCGACACGCTTTGATGAATGCATCGGCGGTGAGCGGTTGCTGATAATCCAATTGGGCCCATTAGTGGGTCAATTTCTAGCGACCAAAATTGTAGTTTCAGCGATGAAAAAATGTTGTCGGCGAAAAGCCCATATTTGGCAATACACAAATTGCATCGCCGAAGCCCAATTTTTTAGGCGCGAGTTTTTCGCGCTCCACAATTTCCACTTGGCGCTTCTTTTCAAGGATTCACCGATGAAGTTGATGGGTTGGCATAAGTAAGGCTTATAAAACGATGTAGTATTAGCTAATTGTATCCCATATATATTTTATATTTCTTTTTTTTTCTACAAGCAAGTAATAAATAGAAGTTTGTCGCACTCCTCCCTCTCTCTCTCTCTCTCTCTCTCTCTTGTTACGACCATGGCGAACCAGGCAAAATTGAAGCTCCTGCAATCTCCTTGTCAGGTCTCTCTCTCTCTCTCTCTCTCTCTCTCTTTCTCTCCCTATTTGTCTCTCCCCCTCTCGATCTCTCTTTCCCTCTGTATTAATTGATACAATACACCATTTTTGTTGCGAGTTTAGGATTCTCACTGTATCAGGGTATTTTTTTTGTGTGCACCATTTGTATTTGCCTATCCTAGGTTTTGATGTGCCATTTTTGTATTTGCATGTCCTAGGTTATGGTGCGCCATTTTTGTATTTGTCTGCCGTACATGGGAAATCTCAGTGGCTGAAAGCAAAAGCCAAACTAACTACCAATTTTTAAGGGGCTTTTGGTTGTAAAGCTAGAAACTTTTCACAATATGGTTCTCTTTGCTTCAATAGTTGAATTACTAGGTGTAAAAGGTTTTAAATGGGGGTTTTTGAAGCAGCACCATTTTGTATTTGCCTATCCTAGGTTTTGGTGTGCCATTTTTGTATTTGCATGTCCTAGGTTTTGGTGCGTTATTTTTGTATTTGCCTACCGTACATGGGAAATCTCGGTGGCTGAAACCAAAAGCCAAACTAACTACCAATTTTTAAGGGGCTTTTAGTTGTAAAGCTAGAAACTTTTCACAATCTGGTTCTCTTTGCTTGAATAGTTGAATTACTAGGTCTAAAAGGTTTTAAATGGGGGGTTTTCGAAGCAAAAGCCAAACCGGCCATGCATATGATTCTCAAGGTCACAAGTGTTGAAATCTCAATGGGTGGACCAATAACAAATATTTTGTCCCAAACTATTCTTGAGACTAATCCAGACCGATTGTTTTAACCTATTTTTATGTGAAATAAGAGCATGACACCTACCCACAATAGCACAAGACCTTTTGCCCTACAAAGTATGAACGTAGGAGTACTTCTTTGTAAAGAACACCATTCACAGAAAACTGCAAATTTGGCACAATAAACAATAGATTTTCCTCAATCACATCTCTTTTTCTTTGTACCTTTCAAATAAAGAACAACATAGTGGGTGTAGTCCCCCCAGGAGTGTATGGTGTTTACGAATATAAAGCACTTCTTCTCTCCGAGATTCTTCAGTCTCCCTCGAAGCCTTTACCTCATATACGATCCGAAGAGATTACTCCCAACCGAGCTAAGCGGGGTTAGAGTCGGCTTAAGCCTGACCAATGGACAGAGGGCATTTTTTAGGCTATAGTATAGCTATGGGCCTAGTCGGCTTCAACCATCAAAGCCATTTTGACCCTATTCTATTAGTCTATTAGCCATAGGCGTAGGAATGGCGTGCTGAGAGAAGACCCAACTTTGACAGGAAAATGAAACCTCACTAGGCTCCAGCGGATAGGAGAATGAAGCAGCTTGACTCATGCTGGCATAGGGCCATCTCGACGAAGCTGTCCACCTTCGTTTTCGTTGTCTGCCACTTCTTTTCATCGTATATAGTCCATTTCTAATTCTAGTAATCGAGAAAAATGGATAGTTTCATCTCTTGGATTTGGCTATCTTTCTTCAAGCAAGCCAGCCGGCAATGCCTCAGCTTCAAAAAAGATAGTCAATTCGTTCTCCTAAAAAAAAAGTTCTCATTATTCAAAGAGAAACGCGCTACTAAACTGATAAGGGAAGCCATTTTTCTTGGTTGGAAGGCAGAATGAGGAAAACAAAAGAAAGAGATCAGAAGTGGGTCCCGCGGGTAGTTTGTCTTGTTTCAGTCTGTACAAGAAGAGACTTTCAGGGTTGCTCAAGAAGGGACAGGCAAAGATGCTATCTATTGGTGGTACTAGTTCCGCGGGAGGGGCTGGATCTCGGTCCCGGAAGCATGGGTCCGGCTATCGATCGCGAAGCTATCACCCGGTTCAACCAACCGTCCGTCCTGATACATGGGAACATGTGCATATACGCATATGTGGTGCGATATGCGTTACACATGTGAATGAACATGTAAGCGATTACGAGAGCTCGATTCGCTTTGAGATTCAGTGAACTCTATTCGCGGAACTAATCATTATGCTAGGTAAGAAGGAAGATGCACCTTAGATAATATCTATGTCTCGGCAAGAGAAAGGAATGCTGTCTAGGCTGATGGACCAACCACAAACTCGGACACTATATAATCGGAAAGCACTTAACACAGTGACTCCATGGGAGTCGGAAGGACGAAATAGAGATTCTTCAGATAAAGCCACGCATGGAACAAAGGCTAGACAATAAGCAAAAAAGCTCAAAATTGAACATACCAACATGTAATGTCCTGCAGACAAAAGGAATTAGAATTTCCCTTTTTATAGAAATGATTACCAGCGCCCTTGATGGGGCCGTATGGAACTTGCTCCAAACATGGTAAACTTGCAAAACCATCTGCAAGGTTAGTGTATTGGCTGAGACATTGCATCGATGCGTTGTCAGCAAGAATCGAACGAGATAGTAGTTTGTAGTTGCTTTAAGTGATGACCTGGTCTTGTATAGTACTAAAAGAGCAATAATAGTATGGCGATGGTTTTACGAAGGTGAGAAGCCTAGTCTTGTATATTACTATATATCAATCAACGTTTGCGACTCAAATAAATGAAAGATCCTGTTACAACTGTGATCCACATTTAATGTAGAAGAAAAGACTAGTATGGTGGTGCTTGCAGCGGCCTTGTTTGGTAGTAGTATTGCGAGTTTGTGCATGCTGCGGTAGATGAAGAATAACCTAGATTGGGTGAGGTAGAATTGGGGGTTTTGAGATTAGACTAATAGCTTCTAAAATAATCACAGATCGTTTCTCTGTACATCTTGCCTAATTCCTTTGAATTTGGTGGAGCTTCGTACCATTCTTAGACTTACAGTTATTGACAATAGAGTATGACAATATTTATGAACTGTTCAGTCATTCGCCGTTGCTCAATGTATGTGTTTTTGTGAGATTTTGCTCCGTCTTTTCTTTGAATCTGTAATTATGTGTTCATGTATGTATTTTTAAGTGCATTTTTATGGTGACTTTGTTGTACAACAGTGATTCATAATAGACAAATTGCTGAATCAAATCCTAAGTTCTCCAACACTTGTTGCTAGCATTTTCCTCCGTCGGTGTCATATTGTAAGGTATCTTGCTCTTTCACTTTTATTTATTCAGTCCCTATTCTCCATGATTTGGGAGCTTCTCTAATGATTAAACCCCACAGTTTGATTTATGTTGTTTGTGCATTGGTGATTAAAGTAGCATTTGAGAAGTATAGAAGTATTTTTAATGTTTGGTAGGCGAGCGAAAGAAGTATTTAAAACTATTATACTTCAAATTAAAACATTTTTTTTTTCATATGGTCGGAACATATTGGAAAAGATTCCAATTGAAATAACATTAACTAATTAACTAGATATCAATATGGAAGTATAAAGTATAGATTCTTCTTTTTCCTTGCCCTTTTTTTTTCTTTTTTTAACCTTTTTGCTTGGTTGTTTTAGGGTAGGAAACTTTTCTGGAAGAAATACATTTCTTTCCATGGCCTCCATTTTTTACATTTCATATCTTTAATGCAATCATCATACTTTATCTTTTGAAGCCATCATACTTGCGAGTTACCTTTTCAGTGCCACAAAAATGTAACCAAATATAATAGCACCAAAATACTCGAGGATAAAGTTTTATTTTCCTAACTTATATATGTGGGACATTGGGTGACATTCCCTTAAAATTGCATGTGACAAGATATGGATAGAAGTTGGATGTCTCTTTCTGACAGATTTAGTCAACCCTATGTCGACGGGGTGGACTCTTTCATTGAATTTGCAAGTGCAAATTCAGGTGAGGCGGTGGAGATTAAGTGTCCATGTATTGATTGCCGTAACTTTTATAAGCATAAATATGATACTGTAAAAGCTCATCTGCTTGTGCGGGGAATCATGTTATCTTATACCACCTGGTTACTACATGGTGAAATTCCTGAACCCGATGACCAAGATGAGAGCGATGACGAAAACAATAAGGATAATGATGATGTTTATGGGGAATTGTTAAACAACCACTATAGGGGGACATACATGGATGAAGATACTAGTGAGAGGAATGGCATTCAAAACTTTGAGAAATTGTTGGAGGCCTCCCAATGTGGCTTGTACCCAGGATGCAAAAAATCGGATACCCTCTTAGCATTTGTCATTGAGATGTTACAAGTGAAGGTACAATATAGGTGGAGCAACTCTTCTTTTAATGTGTTTTTGTCATCACTAAGGCGATTTCTACCGGAAGGCCATGTAGCTCCTCGGTCAATTGATGAGTGCAAGAAGTTATTACGTGACTTGGGCTTAGGATATGAGCTCATCGATGCGTGTCCAAATGATTGTGTGTTATATTGGAAGGAGAATGCTCACCTAGAAAAATGTCCCAATCCCAAATGTCAGCGACCTCGATATAAGGTAAATGATGGCAAAGGTAAAAAGATACCGCATAAGATATTGCGTTATTTTCCAATGACACCTAGGTTGCAAAGATTGTATATGAATCCAGACATAGCCAAGGACATGAAATGGCATAGTGATAAGCGAGTGGACGATGAGGATATGAGGCATCCGGCTGACACCCCTCAGTGGAAGAGATTAGATGAAAAATATCCTGAGTTTTCTTGGGAGACTCGGAATGTGAGACTAGGATTTGCCACAGATGGGTTCAATCCTTTTGGCAACATGAGCACATCATACAGCATGTGGCCTGTGATATTAATCCCATATAATTTGCCACTGTGGAGATGTATGAAGGACCCTTTCTTCATGATGCCATTACTTATTCCAGGACCAAATCAACCGGGGACTAATATTGATGTCTACTTAAGGCCTTTGGTCGATGAATTGAAGGAACTATGGAAGAATGGTGTCAGAACTTATGATGCCTCAACTAGAGAAACTTTTCAAATGCATGTGGCTATAATAAGGACCATTCATGACTTACCTGCATATGGTGATGTATCTGGGTGGAGAACAAAGGGCTATTTGGCTTGTCCCACTTGCAATGATAGCCCGCTGTCTCACAAGTTAATCAGTAAGATTGGGTGGTTTGGTCATCGAGCTTACTTGCCTGATAATCATCCTTTGAGGAAGGACAAGAAGTTCAACGGTTTGCCAGAGTTTGGCAAGAAAACTTTGGACTTACCAGTGGAAAAAGTAATGGCTCAATTGGCTAGGTTGCGACCCGTCGAGTTTGGAAAGGATACTACGAGTAAAAAAAGACCTCGTCATGCTGAAGAGTTGAATTGGACGAAGAAAAGTATATTATGGGAGCTGGAATACTTTAGTGAATTGATGGTCCCACACATGCTTGATATGATGCATATAGAAAAGAACATATGCGAAAGCTTATATGGGACAATGCTGGGTGTAGATGGAAAGAATAAGGATACATACAAAGCACGCGATGATTTGAAAATAATGGGAATAAGGCCAGAATTGCATCTACAAGTTTCTCAAAATGGATCAATTGTGAAACCTCGAGCAGTGTACACGTTGGATTCACATCAAGTAGACGAGTTTTGTGAATTTTTGAAGTCAATTAGTTATCCAGATGGCTATGCATCTAACTTATCAAGGTGTGTGAATTCAAAGCATGGAAGGTTATTGGGTATGAAAAGCCATGACTGCCATGTTCTCCTTCAACGTCTTCTTCCCATTGGCATGCGCGGTTTTGTGAACAAGGAGATATGTACGACTTTGTTTGAGCTGGGAAATTTTTTTCAAGAACTTTGCTCGAAGACAATAAAGCGGAGTGAGGTGGAAAAATGGGAAGAACGAGCAGTACTCATACTTTGCAAACTAGAGAGGATTTTCCCACCAGCTTTCTTTGATGTTATGGTTCATTTGACTGTTCATTTGTCGCGTGAGGCCATGATTGCTGGACCAGTGCAATATCGATGGATGTATCCTATTGAAAGGTAAAAGTTACCACAAGATGCTAGAATAGTTACTTATTTTGCTATTATCTACATTAAGAAATGGTATTTTTTTGTTTTTGCTGAAGGTTTCTCGGAAAACTAAAAGGTTACGTGAGTAACAAAGCGCGTCCAGAAGGGTCGATTGCTGAGGCTTACATTTTGAAAGAGTGCATCACTTTTTGTTCAATGTATTTAAAAAGAGGTACTAAGAACCCTGAACGGAATAATGATGGTGGTGTTCGTGGCCATGGGATGGGGATATTCCACCAGCATGTCCGTCTCTTCTCTCCGATCACAAGGGCTGCCAATCCTTCCCAAAAAGAACGAGAAATGGCTCATTGGTTTGTGTTGTACAATTGCCCCGAGGTGGAGCCATATCTAGAGTATGTGTTTATTTTAGTTAGTGTAAGCATAACTAGTGAAGTTGATATACAAGTTATTTATGAAATTTAACTTCTTTGCATAGGGAACATGAGAGCATTATACAAATTCCACAAGGACGTGATGTAACTCAAATACAACGAGAACAATTTCCAATTTGGTTCAAAAAACGGGTAAGTATTTAGAGTTGAAAGTCTTTAAACACTAAATAAGTTTCAAATAACATTAAAGTTAATGTTTGACATATGTTTTGATGTATAGATGAATGACTTGAGAAGTCAAGGATCTCCAGAGGCAACCGAAGAGCTGTGGTCATTAGCAAATGGTCCTGGTTCAATAATTGGTCTTTATTCAGGTTGCATCTCCAATGGTTTTCGATTCCACACCAGAGATCGTGAAAAACGTCGAATGTGTCAAAATAGTGGCTTAGTTGTCGAAGGACTGCATAAAGGGAAGACCATTAACTTTTACGGTTACTTGTGTAAAATTTGGGAATTACGATATTCACATGGTGATACAGTGGTTCTATTTGAGTGTGAATGGTACAACACCGGCCACAAAAAAAGGATATATACCGATGGGCATGTCACAAGCATTGATATCACAAGGCTTTGGTATAAAGATGATCCATTTGTACTTCCAAGTAATGTGAGACAAGTCTTTTATGTAAATGATACTAGTAAAGGAAAAAATTGGCGAGTGGTAGAACTAGTTAGACATAGAGGTGTATGGGATATACCGGAGCAAGTTGAATCGCCTAACGAACCGTTTCAGCAAGATGAAACCACTGATAGTGGTATCCCAATCTTCATTGAAAATGATGTTGGTCATTACAATAGGGATGATGTGGATCCTGAAATCATTCTTGAGGCTGAACTTATGGCTGACCATGGAGATGATGAGCATGATGAGGATGATACAATGGCAGAATACATAGATGACGAAGACAATGAATTGACTGGACAAGCTGACACTAATGCATATGTTGATGTAGATCTTGAAATCGATGTCGATTATGACGACTAGATTTCGACTATATGTAACTTCTAGTCAAGATGGTGATATTAATTAGTGACTTTTGCTATCTATATTACATCATCTTGTGTTATATTCCATCATTTTGTGTTACATTGGAAGATCTGCATTCATTATGATAGCTATAATGTCTGTTAATATGTGGATTTCTAATAGAGATTATGATATGAATTACTAAAAGTTGCTCTCCATGTTCTGTTTTTTTTTTTTTTTTGGTTACATTTCAAACATGTATTCATCTCATTTTACCATATGTCATGTGTGTATTTCATGTTATTTCATTTATGTTTTCAGAAACATGTATGTCAGCCCGGGGTTCTTGTCCCAACAGTTGATCGGATATGAAAAGTTTAGGAATGTTGAAGAAAACTTACAAGTACTGGAGTCTTTTGGAATAAAGAGCTTGTCAAAGGCATTGTTTGGTTCAAATCATAGTGGTAACACTAAAGGTACTCATAAGAGAAAGAACAAGGCTGGGCATGACAATATTGATGAAGACTATCTACCATCCAATGGTGAAGGAAGGGTGAGTTCTAGTGAGGAGGATGACGACTCCTCGGATGATGATGTCTCCTCAAGGTCTCAAGCGAATAAGGTAAAGTATGAAGGAAGAGGGTATACTTTTTGGTAGAATATTGATCTTCTACTTGTCTGTTTCCCTTCACTTTTTACTTATAGATAAGTAATTATGATTCAAAAATCATGCATTGCTTCTTGCTATTTTTTAATGTGTGAGACATGGCCCTTCAAAATGTTTGGTTTCAGTTGGGGGCTTGTCTGATCGATATACATTTTGCTAATTAAACTATATACATTTTTGCTAATTAAACTATGTATACATCCAAATGACGCAGTATGTATTTTTGTTTGGTGAGACTATCTTCAAAGTTTGTATAGCACACATTGCTTCTTTTTCTATTTCTATTTCAGGTTATAAGTACAGGTCCAGGAAAGAAGAAAGGTACTTCTGATGCTCAACCTTTGAGAAAATCGCAAAGAACTCAAGAAAATGGTTGCCAAGCTATCCAGATCCAACCTCATACTGTCCTAGCTGAAGGCATGACTGAGGTGGCTGCTCAACCTACTCAGCTCCCCACATCACCTACCGAACAAACCAACCCGTTTGGTAGCCCACATACTATCGCGAGCAGCATGGGTGAGAAATATTTTTAGGATGTATTTCTTTTACATATACTTTTTATACCTTACATAGTAATAGGAGGAAGAAGAAACAAAACCAAAACCAAATCCCATCCCAGCCTAAGAACCAAAACCACCAAAACCAAATCCTAATCCAAGCAACCCTAAACACCGCTGCCACAAAAAACAGATCAGCCGCCATCACACCACCACCGACAACAACACACGTGCACACACACAGAGAGCTAGCTCACCAAAATATCAGAACACCCCACACACCACCTCCTAGACCCCAAACCCATTAGAAAGCTGAAGAGGACCTCTGCCGAACTCGGGACTCATTCTTTTGAGCCAGTTCATTCTCCAATTACTTGGAGCTAGGATTCTGAAAATGATTCATGTGCAGTTTGTTCATATATCTTCAAACCTTCATTTGTTCATGTCAAAGTGGTTCATGCGCAGTTAGTTCAACTTTCTTTTCTTATTTTTTAGTACATTGGGAACAACAATTGATAAATTTTAGTATCCTTTATGTTGATCAAGTGATGCAAATTGAACTATGGTCTTAGCAGCATCCTCATCAATTGCAGGCAACAAGCGCGTAAGAGGTCCAAAAGGGGGAAGAATGTGGATCACATTAGGAAAACTCTTGGTCAGCCCATCCCCGTCGTTATTAATCCTGAAACTATGTCAATAGAGGGGAAGTATGCAACTTCTGTGGCTTGTGCTATCGGGTTGAATATCAGAGATCATGCACCAGTCCGAGACATTGGATGGGGAGACATTGATTTTGGGATCAGAGAGTCTATCATTCTGCGAGTTGGGGTAATTAATAATTTGTAGTACTTGTTCAATGCGTTTTCTATTTAAATCACAACTGCCAAGTTAAATTATTTCCATTTGCAGCAAATGTTTGGCCTAGGTGACTACAAGAACGATATGGTTGTTAGGCGTGTCATTGACATCAAATGTCAATCTTTATATGCGAACTGGAAGTGCGATTTGCACAAACACTACAAGGATCTCAAGAAGAAGAAGGTGTCTGACATCAAAAGTCGTGCATTATATCCTTGTAACCCGAATGACTGGGTATTCATGATTGAGAATGTGTGGGAGACCAAAGATTGGAAGGTACCTTTTCTCCTGCTATTTTAACTTGAATTGACAGTTGAAGTTTCTGGATTGCTGATCACAAAAAAGGATTGGAAGGTACCCTTTAGTTGCTTACTAGATAGATGTCATACTTTGTTATTTGACGGCATTTTATTTTATCTTTTTTTTTTGTAGATGAAATCTGACAGGGGGGTGCATGCACGGTCCTGCTTGAAATTCAATCATACTAGCGGCTCACTATCATTTGCTGCACGAGCAGCCAAGTTTGTAAGTATCGGTTTAGGATTTCCATTTTATAAACATTCCAACTTCTTCTAGAATTACTATAAATGAAAATAAAATTTCAGATTAAAGAGAATCACAAAAAGCAGCCTTTTGCGGAGCACTTCAAGGAGACACACATACGCCATCGGCTTGGAAAGGATGTGTGGATAAACGATAAGGCAAAGGAAGCTCATGTAAGTATGAAAATATCACTCTTGATAAATCTGCTCCACATATATGCCACATGCTTACTTAGTTAAAATATGGCAGCAAGAAATTGTTAGAATCACTTCCGACGTCACAAATCCTCAAACAGAAGAACATGCTTCCGTTGAGGTGCTTGGGAAGAGATCTGGCTACTTGAAAGGATATGGAATTCGCAAGAACACTAAAGCAAATGCAATGCCGTCCCAACCAATACCAAATCCAGAGGTGGTTGCTCTTCAAGAAAAAGTGGCTACTCATGAGAAAGTTGTGGCTAATCATGTGAAAGCCATGGCTGATCAAGCTAAAATGTTCCAAAATATGCTGATGATGGTAGTAATGAAATCTGGAATAGATCCAGCTTGCATTTCGGGGTTAGTTTCATGCAGTGGAAATGAAGAGGACGACACATCAATTGGAGAGGAAGATGACGAAGTTGGTCATTAAGATGGTCACATGGGTGCTGAATTCAAATACTTAAGCAAGTTTTTGGATATTGTTTTTGACACTATGCTGCTAGTGATGTATTGGTAAAATCTCAATGCATTAACATATACTGTGGCTAGTTTTTTGGATGCACTAGGCATTGAGATTAGTTTTTGGATGCATATATGTTGGATGTATGAATTATCAAATATTTTGAAGTGTCATGACTTTTGCTTGATGCATTTAGGATTTGATATGGATGTATGTGAAGTTTTATGGAATATTTTGGCATAGATTTTGGATGAGATGAACATACAAATAGATTAGGAATGGAAATCTGAATAGCGAAAACAGGTTTATAACCCGAAAAGAAATCAATTGTTCCTACATGTTGCTCTATTTTCCCCCTCTCTCCTCTCCTTTACCAAGGCGATGTGCAGCCCCCGGCCCCCCACCTTCTCGTTACCAGGTCTGCCTCTCTCTTTTTCTCTCTCTCTCCCTCTCTCTCTTTCTTGATCTGTCTTTCACTTTGTAAATTTAATATGTTAATGCAAGTTACAAGTTCCTTTGTGTTTTCTCCCTTTGTTGCTCTAAAATGTCTTATGTCCTATGTGCAGATATGGTTTTCGCTTTTTGAAATATACGTACATTGCATCTGACATTCAACTCAATGCTTACAAGGCTCTCAACCTGCAACCAGACAAAGCACATCAGAGGCAAATTTTTAAAGTCTCATGGCATTGCTCACTCTCTCTCCTCAGGTGCATTCGATCAGATCAAAATGTCAGGTACACACCATAACATGAAGTTCTCACTTTTGACACCCTATTTTATGTGATCTCTTCTTGTTTTCTCAATTTTACTTGAGGAGAAACTTGGACTATTTTTCACTTATGTGGTATTTATGTCTCTGTATAGGAATGCTAGACAAATTTAATAACGGGCCAGTAAATAGATTGTTTTGTATTCCTTGCTGAACTTCCTTGATAGCACCTGAGAGGTTCGAACGTGAGACTTTAGAGCAGAGCAAACCCTTAAGTCCCAAGACTTGACCACTAGGCCAACCCCTTGGTGTTAAATTAGCAGTGATGTTAAGAAGATGTTCTGTTTGATTGAGTTCATACTCATTTTGTTTACTTTTACTTTTTTTTTTTCTGAGTTGTTTACTTTAATTAGTTGGTATTTGGTGAACACTGAACTAGTGTTGAAATTTGAAAGAGCAAAATTAACTATGCTAAGAGTTTATGTAAAATTGTTGAGTTATGCACATGTTTTTTACTTCAGCGGGGATTTTGTGTACAAAAAATTGAGAAGGGGAAAGAAATTAGCAATGCTTATGTGTACAGTGTGCTACTTATGCTGCGCACTGCTAATACATGTAAGCATGTGGTTTTGCAACTACCCTACTGATCTGTTGAACTTTTGCTGGAGCGTTTTTTTTGACAGTCTTAGCCTCTCAGGAGAGATTAGGTGAATGGCTTTTCTGGCTGAAATCCTGGTATTTTTACATGTTTTAATTTGAGATTTTTTTTAAAACCCACAAAGCAGAATTGTTCTAATTTGAACTCATCCAAGTAGGTTTGTCAATGCATCCTTTTAGTCTTTACCCAGCCTCAGTTATACACCTAACAAAGCCAAACCTTTCCAATAATAGTGATGGGTTGCCAAACACAGGAAGGGCGTCCCACTTCCAAGAGGCTTTACAGGTATGAACATGGACCCTTCTGAAAGTATAAACTACCCGTGTCGGACACTCAACAAGTGGTACAATGTAGGATATGTGTCGGACAGTTTAGTTGGATATCTATTGGGAAGAATTATTAGTACTTCAAGTTTCAAGTACAGCTATGCGTAAAGCTACCATAATATGCATGAAATGCTCTATTGCATTACCATACATTCTTGAAAAGCCAATGGATGAGGAAAAAAGGTTATATGAAGTTTTATTGGTTGTCGCAGCGAATTTACATTCTATCTTGAATCGTGTTCTATTTTTTCTTTGATTTTTCAAGTTGTTGCATTATTAATTGGATAACTAGTGCTGAAACTCTATGAGAGCTTGCTTAGTGTTGCCTGCTCATGCTTTGCGTAACCTCATTGTGGAGGAAGTGAAGGCATGCTTATGTTCCCTGAGGAATTTGAAACCTAGAGATCTAGAATAAGCTTCTAGCTAGCGCTCGGAGCCTTAGCTCCATGTTTTTTTTTCTCAGGTAATTTTTGAGCTCTTTTGCTTCTTGTTGCTTTGTTTTCCTTAGTTGATTAGCTAGGTGCTATTTGGCCTGACTGTGCTTGTTTTGATTTCTTCCATTGCATCTGGTTTGTTTTCTTTAATGAAAGGTGAACTTACCAAAACGAACAAAAAAAAAAATTTGTGGTTTAGATGTTCAGATTATAGTTTTATGCTGAATTATGTACTTATGAGCTTAGATGTTGATCCTTACATGATGGAAATCTCTTGTAAGCTTAAAGTCTATATGTGTGTTGAAATAAGCTTAAAGTCTGTATGTGTGCTGAAATGTACAGAGTGGAAGCTATAATTGAAAACAAAATACTGAAATATGCGCTTCAAAGTGTTACATTATATGCTACTGCATTTTTTAGTTATGAGCTCGCGTGCTAGAAATATTATTTATGTGTTAGATTGTTCACCTATTAGTACTTGAGATATTGTGGTCTTTACGGGGTCCACGTCACTCTGGAGTATTAAGCGTGTACGGGGTTCAACATGGGGGAAGAATTCAGATGAGATAAGGAAAATACTTGGTCATTCTATTGCAGTTGATAATATTCACGAAACTATGGTGGTAGAGGTCGAGTGTTGAACTTCCTGGCTCGTGTTGTCAAGGAGCATATACGAGATCATGAATAGCTCGAGACATTGGGTGGGGAAAGATTTGGTTTTGGAGTCCTATTGTTCTGCGAGTTGGTGTAATTTGGTGTATTGTATACTTGAATGGATTAAATTCTCGTATGATTTGGAATGAATGTATCTTTTGTCTTAGTTATTGAATGAGTTTAGATGGATTGAATATATAAACAGGTTGTATATTTGTGATAGTTATAAATTTCTGAATGAGTTTGGATGGGATAAATGCATATGGACAGGTTATTGGGAAAATAGGTTAATAAAAAAATTATATTGAAATACTATCGCCGACACGAAGTTGGTCGGCAGTGAAGGTAACTTTCCGCGGCAAACATAGATATCGCCAATTGTTTTTACTTTTGCCGATACAAAATCTTGTAGCCAAAAGTGTTGGAGGTCTTAAATTTTGACCCGCTTTTGCCGATGCAGTAGCATTTGCCGACCACATTTGCTGATGAAAGTTTGCATCGCTGAAGCTATTACCTTTGCCGATAAGTGCCAGTTTGCATCGGCAAATGTCTTTCCCGATATACTAACACCAACAGGCTGCCGACACAATGTTTTTCATCGGCAAAAACCTTCGCCGACACAATTACACTTTTGCCTATGCGTTATATTGCATCGCCGAATCTGCATTTTCTTGTAGTGTGTTATTTTCCGAACAAACGTATGTTTCATTGTCGTTCGTCCGAAGAATACAGCTCCTACCGAAAAGAGTCGTGACTCGTTTATTCGGATCAACAATCTTCTCTTCATAACTACTGTTGCTCGGATAGACGACTCGATCCAGTAGGGTGCGAATTGTTCGGATAACCGCCTCTGTGGAAACATTCTAGAAGCTTTCTACTTTTGGCCCAATCTAGAAGTCTCCGATGATACGTAAGTTGTCTTCTCTGATATACGAAGTGACATCTCTGGCCGATAGTGACTGATCTGATGTTAACCACTGTCACACGGCAAGATCTTCTGAAGGCGGCCTTCATTAAATGCTCCTGACACATGACGTCAGCCGAGCGTAGGAAGGCGAGTGTGTCCTACGCTCGGCCAGCTCACTGCTCCGATCCTTGCCTATAAATAGAGGAGTGCCTCTCCTTAAAAGGGATCTGTTCTGTTCTCACCTGCTTCCACACGCAGATACACTCTTCTTCTCTCTCCTCATATTTTCTTACTAAACCTCTTCCTCCATATACTAACTTAGTCATCGGAGCTTCTTCCCGGAGGAACACCCCCCTCCGGTTTGCAAGTACCTGGCGCTACACGTCATCACTTCACGATTTAACAGCAAGCAAGAAGGGTTCAAGAGGTTCGAGATTAAAACAGCCCCCCACACCTTTTCACATGAGGTGTGACTTTTTGTGAATGGATATAACACCCATTAGTTTGGGATGTGTTCATTAGAAGGGATGTGTTTGTTGGAAAGGGGTGTGAAACATGGAGGAGTTAATAGTCCTTCTCACAATCCAAGGGTGGGCAAATAGATTCACCCACCATTGAAACCTCGATCGTACATTCAAGCTATTGACCTCATCGGAGGAGTTAATTAATTAATTAGCTAGCTACCACAATCAAAAGATTGTTCTTTTTAATCTCCTCATCAGTCATCACCATCATCTTCCTTAATTATCTTCATTCACCTCATCTTCTTCCCCATCCAAAGAATCTCTTCCAGAGCATTTGCAATCACAAACTGCCCCCAAAATATTGTTGACCACAATTTGATCTTCCATAACCCGAATTGGGTAAACGTTTCCCTTAGCCTCCAACTTGATCTCTTGATTGAAAACTCCAAAGAAAATGGTAGAGATTCGCACCTTTTTGAAAAGAAGGATAACCCTTTTGAAATTCCTTCATCAAGAGTAATCGCCTCCCCCCAAATCCTTCGAATGCTAAAGAAAGTGTATGAAATCCACAAATGCTAAGGAACTCCGTAGCAATTAACCCAGACAATGTGCGAGGCTTCAATATCCAAATCAGGATTCCACTGGCGAACATCTTCAAAAAAATTACCCAAACAATTATCACGAGTGCCTTCAATCATAGACCTCGTATCTCAATGGAGGGAAAAATAAGAACCATGCACAAACTTTCCTCCCATAGACCTAATTAATCTGTATATCCAGAACACCCTCACTAATAAAAGCATTGTTGATTGATTCCACAGATCTCAGAGATGGTAGTCTTGAAGTTCTAGTAGATTACTAAGAGGCTATGAGTAAAACATAAACCCTCCTCCCTGTTTAACAATACTAGTAGAGTCTCATTAAATAATGCCACCTTCAATTCTAAATCCTGACTCTTACCACTATCAAGAGGTATCATGATGACTTCTTTTTTTTTTTTTTTTGATCCGCAAAGAGAATTTTATTAGAATCTCGATAAGGGGTTCATCGAGAAGGATAGGGCGAGCATCATAAAAACAATCATGTGCATGACCAGAATCCTGTGTCTTCTAATACCATCCAAGTGATTCCTGAAGTCTTCAATCGAATAGGGATCAAGCCTGCATCTTCCTTTTACCCAAAAAGTCACCCTAAGTTTGATTAAATCAACAATATTGCTTTCCACAGTTTGAATATCCTTGAAGACAAGATCATTCCTAGGCTTCCAAACTGACCAAAGAAACTTGATTTTTACTACTTGCTATGCAACATTAACAATTGCTCATAATGCATTTTCACAAATTTTCCACGACGAACATCATTTGCACATTTCAAAATTTAAACTTCTCCAACAACTGTAGTCTGCAGCATTCTACCTTATGCTCATCCGCTTATAAAATCCTCTCAAATCAAATGATGTATCGCCTCATCAAACGCCAAATCAAAACAGTGACAAAAGTTGGAAAATGCGCTAATCATATGGATTCAACACCATACTCTGTATAATCAATTAGACCAAATAATAGCACAAAATGGATAATATTGTTGGAGTTTGTCTCTCACATCGGTTAATTATCTCCTCCAAAATTAGTATATGAGCCTGAGCGGTCTCTCCACTCTTTACCAATTGGTTTGGAGTTGGATGCTTTAACAAATACAATGTAGGTGAATGAAATCTATTCAAAGCTTATACAATAAGAATTTCCTGGAAAGAGTGATTCAAAGCTTACGAACAAATTAAGTCGTAGCCAGAGGTCATTTAAGTGATTAACATGCAGTCCCACAGTACCACTTCCTCATAAGCCCCAGCTCAATATGTTAATCATCATTGAAGCATGTGCTGTGCAGGAGGATTAATTAGGCATTTGAGAGGTAATTGGATAGGAGCTTTCCCTTGCAAACTGGGCTCAATTCGGGGCTTGCGGCTGAAACTTGGGCACTCCACCATGGTCTTAACTTTCTGAAACAACGAAACTTAATAGGACTGGAAATTGAAATAGATGCAGCAAATTTAGACAGTCTCCTCAATTCAGATCGATGATAGTGGTCACCACCTATATAATCTAATTTCTGATTGCAGGTCCCTACCACAACAAACTGGGCGAGCCACCGATTAATTACATCGATCATGTGGCAAAGAAACAAGTGCGCCGAGTCGCTGACCTTCAAGACTCTAAAATGCATTGTTTTTCTTTTCTAAGTTATCCCCAAACGATATACTCGTAATTTATTTTGTATTGCATAATTTCCCCAAACGAAGTTATATTAGTGGGTTAGGATTGGCTATTTCTAACACGAAACACGAATATGACTCGACATGATAACTTGAAAAGCTAAACAGATTGGGTTAAGGTTGAGAGAATTCTGACACGAACACAACACGACATGACACGGCACAACACGAACATGATACCCCACCCGTAATTTAGGGTCCATTTGCGTGTCTGTTGATTTCAAATGGCGGGAATTGATGTTCAGCTTCAATAAAAGAGATAAAGGTTTTGTTGGATTAATTTTGTGAAAGTAAAGTGAACGACTTTACCCAAAATTTAAAAAAAAAAAAAAAAGGTTAAGTGAACGATAGATCAAAACTAGAAGAGAGTACGACGTGGAAGAGATGTCTTCTTATTGAGTTGAGATCATTGTAGAACTAAAATCCCTATATACTCGGTGGCGGATACAGAATTTTCACGAAAGGAGTTTCATCAAAAAATTTACCAAGAGTTTGAAGAGTTAATAGTGTAGAAACTTTATGAAATTATGCGGAAGCGTTCAATTTACTCCTAGAGGGGGGGTGAATAGGAGTTTTGATAAAAAAATCACCAATTTTCTGATTTAAAAATTAATATAGATGAATGGGTCAATTATTTCGATTAATCCAAACCAAAAAAAACAAGTAGTGCAGTAAAATAAAATTGATACGAGAGACGCACGATTTACGTGGAAAAACTTAGGGTCCTAAATAACCCTAAGCCAAAACCACGGCCTAACACTACTGATTTATTCTATTAATCAAAAAGAAGTACAGATTGCGAAATAGTAAAAACCTTACCCAAGCCTTTACCCAGAGCTTCTTCAACATCTAATAGATGCACCACGGACTTCTTCAAGATCCAATAGATGCACTACAGACTTCATGCCCAATCTCCGGATTCAACCGACTCCGAATCAATCTTCAAAAGATTCGGTCACAACAACAAACGGCACAAAGAACCATGAATAGTGAATGGATGAATGAATGATGTGTAACGTGATCTAGATAACACAAATGGCGTTCGAAGATGCAAGAGGCAAGAACAAAACACAAAACAGAATGCGGGCTGCCACACCAAAACAAAATCCTTAAATGCCGTGCACCCCCTTTGTTAAACAAAAATAAAACTCGCCTCTGCCGAAAACCAAAACCCGTGCAGTGCAACCTTTTCTTTCTTTTATGAAAACCCTCACGAAGAAAACAAAACAAGAGCTGCTGTTAAAACAAAAAACCTTCTCGGCAGCCCCTTTCTTTTTCTTTCTGAAAACAAAATCTCTCTCGCCTCGACCGAAACACTAAAAACTGTCGTGCACCCCTTTCTATCTTTCACATATAAGTAAAATCTCTCACACCTCTCTGTGAATTTATCTTTCGTGCACTACCAATTTATGACCCAATGGGTCAATATATATACACATGCAGATGCAAACAAAATCCTTGGTTTTCCTAAAAACGTAGATAGTCTTTCCTTATGATATATATATTTTCCGGAGAGTAAATGATATATAACGGTAAACGAGCGTTCGGAGAGATTTAGTAATCTTTTTATACTCCATGAAGAAAATCACGTAATGATATGTGTGTGTGTTGATTTTCTTTTATTGGAAAACATGATTTTTTCCTGAGAAGGTAAATCACCTAGTCAAAGGAAATTAAAACGATTAAGGAGTGTATATATATAATAAGAATTTTGAGTAAGAAAAATCTCCTAATCGGTAAAGAAGACTAAAATGATTTTGAGCTCGATAATGCTATGCATGAGATGTCGTGCAATGCTTTTACCTCTCACGCAATTGGATCGATTTCGCAGTGATTACCTTGGCGCAGAAAATGGGAGGAGCATTGAGCGAGCAACTACCCCCTACGAACCTACCTATTACAATCAAACGGAGTCGAAATAGCAAAGACACCAATATGGAGGTTTTGGACAATCCCGGAAATTGCCAAAATATCTAACAATCTCCCCCTTTGGCATTTCCGGGACAAAACCAACTGCACTAAAAACACAACGGAAAAATACAACTTAAAGATATATAAACACTAGCCTAAACTAGGTCTATCCAATGAAGCTTGAGTTGCACTTCCAATACCTGCAAAGATAGCTCAACAAAAACTATGCGACAAAATATATGTTTCGAAAAGTAGAATGGGTCAGCATAATTTAATAATAAACGACAAAGCAACATTATATCCAAAAGCATGAAAACTCAACCAGCGATTCATCAATAAAATAATCAATCTCCCCTTGTAAATATCTCTCCAAATGAACAATAGAACTCAAAAAATTCTCCATCTTTTATGCTCATGACCATACCAGAACCATGAAAATTAACCACAACAAATTCTTCTCCTTTT
This sequence comes from Rhododendron molle, assembly GCA_025413875.1. Taxonomy (NCBI): domain Eukaryota; kingdom Viridiplantae; phylum Streptophyta; class Magnoliopsida; order Ericales; family Ericaceae; genus Rhododendron; species Rhododendron molle. The sequence goes on from CM046392.1 coordinate 50,463,765, forward strand.
TGTCACGGAAAAACAAAGGAAAGGAGCATACCAACCAAATTCGAACAGAGAGTTTCGATGGAAACTCGATTGATGGTTCGGAAAAACAAAGGAAAGGAGCATACCAACCAAATTCGAACAGAGAGTTTCGATGGAAACTCGATTGATGGTTCGGTGGACCAAATTCTAGACAGTGAGTTTTGACAGACACTCGATGGATATTTCAAATAGCCTATCGTCCCAAAATGTGATACTGTTAATGACAAATATGACTTGATTTTTGAAAAACAAATGGAATTTGATGTCGCACACAATAAATTCATACGGATGCATCGAGAACATAATTCATACACTTCTTGTGAACAAAAGCAATGCTTGCCATTATCAAACACCTTATAAGCAGAACAAAAGAATGCGCAATGCAGTCGTTCAGCAAAGATATAGTTAGAAGAAGAATGAAGCATAAAACAAGGCTGTATGACAAAGTGTGTGTGTGCATCATGTAAATAATGTCAAGCTTAACTCAATCCAGGAGGAAGATTCTCATGTACGCAAGGATTTTCAAGATAACTCCCCCTCAAAAAGTCAAACCAAGCTAGGTCCTCAAAGTAAAATAAAGAGAAACACAAACTCCCCCTCAACAGAACAACCCCCCCTTTTTTTTTTCTTTTTCTTTTTCCTTTTTTTTTTGTGGGGATAAAGACATCCACTATTACTCCACTGCTGTTTGACGCGAACACTCACTGCTTACTGAGGCAAGAGGCCCGGTTACTAGGCAAGTGGCCCAGGAGTCATACGTACCTTCACAAGGTCTATCCACCTTTTGACACGAACGCTTAGAGGGAGAATACCTCACCCCAATTGTCCGGTTATTCAATGAACGCCCGGATAGGTAAAAAAGTACCAGATAGGTTTTGGCAGGAGATAATGGTACAAGGTAAAATCACTAGGGAATAGTAGCCAAAGGTCAATTTCAAGGGGGACACACACATGAATATGTCCAAGTACATGAGAATAACCAAAAGGTGTTGAGGAGCAATAAATCATGTACGTGATATAGTGGAAATCATAAAGCCATGAAATATGGTGCATCCAAAATCTAAAGTTCTCAAGGCTGAAAGAGCACATTGAATGCAAATATTCTGACTACAAGGGCCATGAACATGAGAAACAAAGAACATCCGTTCACAAAACCTTTTTTTTTTTAATAAACAAATGCAGAAAAAAAATGAAAATAAACATAAAAGAAATAGTTTTACATGCCTACTCTAGAATGATGGCACTCAAAGCACTCAAATGAGAGACATGCAAACCCACTGAATCTAATCCATGGAAACGAGACCAATAGACCTCCTAAGGTACTCAAACCTAAGGAAATCTAATGGTTTTGTGAAAATATCAGCTTTTTGTTCATAAGTGGGTACAAACTCAAGTGTCACGGTATCATCTTCAACCAAATCACGAATAAAAGGACGACGGATGTCATGTTTAGTCCTAGAATGTTGGATTGGATGACACACATTAAAACCGGCAATTTCAACACAATAACAATTATCCGAGGAACGAATACCTTTAACCACACACACACCCGAAGCATCAACAATAGAGCAATTATTTTTAAAAAATTTGACTTCATGCATATTGTCACAAAATTGCCCTATGCTTAACAAGTTAGCTTTCAAACCCTCAACATATAATACATTATCTAACAGAGGGATCCCGGGTGCATTTATGGTGCCTTGTCCTACAATTTTACCTGTATTACCATCGCCAAATGTGATAAACCCACCATTATACTTCTCTAGCTTAGCAAAGAGAGACTTATTTCCAGTCATGTGCCTTGAACATCCACTATCTAAGTACCAAGCGCGGGCATCCTGTGCTCTAAACGCAGTGTGGGCAACATGACAAACGACGTTGACTCTCTTCCAAATTTGCTTTGTTTTAGCCTTCGCACTAGAGGTGTGACTTTGTGTGGTTCGTCTTTCAACAAACTTATCAGTCTCTCCATTATTTTTAGCCAAAGTTGACAACTTTTTGATTTCCTCGACGAGGTGAGAAGTTTGATTCGCCAACTGACTCAATTTCTTTTGAAAATTATCATTCTTAATTTTTGTGGGAGACTGGCGCACAACTTGAGATCTTCCAACATTGGGTTGACCATACTGAACACTTTTATTAACTGGGGCTACAAATGATTTCCCCTTTGTTCTCTGATTGTCCCTTCTAAGTGTATAACAAAAAGGTCGAATGTGACCTTGACCACCACAGTAGTGACAAATAAAAAGATTTTTCTTTTCAGGAGCATGATTACTATTGTAAGCATTCTTAATAATGGTGGGAGATTTAATAGAAGATTCGGGTTTATCGCTCACTACCTCATTCTTAGCAATTTCAGATTTCACAAACTTGATTTCCTTATTAGGTTTTTCATTAGTCTTAGGAGCAAGAGAGGGTGGGTCGATGAAACCAAGGCCGCTTCTATTTTTAAAAGTACGAGTCAATTCAGCAATACGAGAAGCGCCACAATTGTTTCTTTTAATGGCCTCACTAGCCTCTTTTAAATCATGTTCTAATATTTTGACTCTCTCCTTAGATATCCCAAGAGCCTTCAACGCCTCCAAACGTTCTTTTTCGATTTTAGCAAATTTTTCATTGAACTTTGTTTGGTGTACCTTTAACTCTTCTATTTCGTGAATCCTAGAATCAACGTCAACACGTAGACTATTTCTCTCAATTTCAACCTTTTTAATGACAAGAATCAATTCTATCTTTTTCTTTTTCAGTTTAACACATTCTTTGAAAAGTTCATTATATGCATCATGAATAGATTCTAAGTCATCCTCTTCATTGTTAACGTCCTCATCACTAGATTCATAGTTATCCTCAATACAACACGTAGGTGTGCACACAAACGCTTCTGGAGATGTAGGAGATGTCACACTAGCAGCAAGGACCGTGTATCTTGAGACTTCGTTAGTTTTATCGTGACTATTTTGAGAATCGCTCTCTTCCTCACTATCATCATCCCAAGTGACTTTGTACCCTCTATTGGATTTCTTTTTGAGTGTGTTGGCACATTCAACTTGAACATGACCAAAGCCATGACACTCATGACATTGAATGCCTTGGGGTTTCTTAGTTTTATCCATAGAAAACTTCTTTTCACTAAAATCAGAATTGTTTACTTTAGGACCATCTTTAAAAGTTGAAGAGTTTCCTTGCTTATTATCTTTTCGAAACTTTGCAAATTTTCTAAATTTTTTAGCAAAGAAGGCAAGTTCATCTTCATCAAGATCATCGTCACTATCTTGGGGAATATAGGGATTTTCATTGGAAATTTTAAAAGCAATACTTTTGCTAGCCTTAGAAATTGGTTTTATTAGACAGGTGATTCAGTTCAAATGTTTGAAGTTTACCTTCAAGTTCCTCAAAAAGAATATCATCAATTTTATCACTTTCTTCGATCGCGACTACCTTAGCCCTAAACCTCTCAGGAAGAGACCTAAGCACTTTACGGCAAATTTTGAGATTGGAAATTGGTTCACCTAATGCATGAAAGGAATTAACAATATCACTCAGCTTGGTGATAAAACTATCAAAATTTTCATCTTCAAACATTCTTAGTTTCTCAAAACGAGTGGTTAGCATTTGAAGTTTAGAGGTCTTAACAGTTTTGGTGCCTTCGTGGGTAACGCGCAAAATCTCCCATGCTTCCTTGGCGGTATCACATGCGGAGATACGACTAAATTCAGTTTTACTTAAAGCACCATAGATAGCTCCTAAAGCACGAGAATTGGCCTCGAAACTATCATTATCCGTAGTGTTCCACTCAATGTCTTCTTTAAGTCTCATCTTCGTAGTAGTAGTGTCATCTATTTTAGGAGGTTCATACCCGTACCTCACAGACCTCCAAACCCTAATATCTAGAGAACTTAAGTGTGTCGTCATTCGCGCTTTCCAATAGGGATAATCATTACCATCGAAAAAAGGTGGCCTCGAATTTGAGGCTCCCTCACGTGGTGCGTTCATGTCCATTATACCTAGAATAAAACTCAGGTGGTTAAACCTAAACAGAGCAACCCGCTCTGATACCAATTGAAATTATGCGGAAGCGTTCAATTTACTCCTAGAGGGGGGGTGAATAGGAGTTTTGATAAAAAAATCACCAATTTTCTGATTTAAAAATTAATATAGATGAATGGGTCAATTATTTCGATTAATCCAAACCAAAAAAAACAAGTAGTGCAGTAAAATAAAATTGATACGAGAGACGCACGATTTACGTGGAAAAACTTAGGGTCCTAAATAACCCTAAGCCAAAACCACGGCCTAACACTACTGATTTATTCTATTAATCAAAAAGAAGTACAGATTGCGAAATAGTAAAAACCTTACCCCAAGCCTTTACCTATTCTCGCCAATCTCCGATGCTCCCCGAGCTTCTTCAAGATCCAATAGATGCACCACGGACTTCACGCCTGATCTCCGGATTCAACCGGCTCCGAATCAATCTCCAAAAGATTCGGCCACAGCAGCAAACGGCACAAAGAACCACGAACAGTGAATGGATGAATGAATGATGTGTAACGTGATCTAGATAACACAAATGGCGTTCGAAGATGCAAGAGGCAAGAACAAAACACAAAACAGAATGCGGGCTGCCACACCAAAACAAAATCCTTAAATGCCGTGCACCCCCTTTGTTAAACAAAAATAAAACTCGCCTCTGCCGAAAACCAAAACCCGTGCAGTGCAACCTTTTCTTTCTTTTATGAAAACCCTCACGAAGAAAACAAAACAAGAGCTGCTGTTAAAACAAAAAACCTTCTCGGCAGCCCCTTTCTTTTTCTTTCTGAAAACAAAATCTCTCTCGCCTCGACCGAAACACTAAAAACTGTCGTGCACCCCTTTCTATCTTTCACATATAAGTAAAATCTCTCACACCTCTCTGTGAATTTATCTTTCGTGCACTACCAATTTATGACCCAATGGGTCAATATATATACACATGCAGATGCAAACAAAATCCTTGGTTTTCCTAAAAACGTAGATAGTCTTTCCTTATGATATATATATTTTCCGGAGAGTAAATGATATATAACGGTAAACGAGCGTTCGGAGAGATTTAGTAATCTTTTTATACTCCATGAAGAAAATCACGTAATGATATGTGTGTGTGTTGATTTTCTTTTATTGGAAAACATGATTTTTTCCTGAGAAGGTAAATCACCTAGTCAAAGGAAATTAAAACGATTAAGGAGTGTATATATATAATAAGAATTTTGAGTAAGAAAAATCTCCTAATCGGTAAAGAAGACTAAAATGATTTTGAGCTCGATAATGCTATGCATGAGATGTCGTGCAATGCTTTTACCTCTCACGCAATTGGATCGATTTCGCAGTGATTACCTTGGCGCAGAAAATGGGAGGAGCATTGAGCGAGCAACTACCCCCTACGAACCTACCTATTACAATCAAACGGAGTCGAAATAGCAAAGACACCAATATGGAGGTTTTGGACAATCCCGGAAATTGCCAAAATATCTAACACTTTATATCTATTTCAAAATCAATCAGCAATAAGCGGGGAGGTCTCAAATGTTATTAAGTGATCACCCATTCCACTCGTAAACAATGTGAGACTTCATTTTCTTAACAAATATTACTCAATTTTCCAGAGAGAATGAAAATGTTTACAAGATTTATTACAGGGGGTTCTATAAATTCTAGTCTTGGGGAGGGGAAGGGGATAGGGGTAGAGCCATAATTTAGATTGACATGGCTCCCTTTGTGTTGTCATGTGTTCTACGTAAAAGTGTGAAGAGAAAGTTTTAGTGCCAAGAGCCAAGAAAGTTTGACAAGGTTTCCAACAAAGCAATAATTAAAGACTACCATTAACTAAGTCACTTATAAGTTGGGTGTGGATGGAAGTTTTGGTCCAGGAGTCCTGACGGGAAAGGGACTGATTATATCATATATAATCAGGACTCCCAACTTATAAGCCGTTGGATTTATTCCAACGGCTGGGAATAAAATCCACCCCCAAGCCTTCCCACGCGCTCCCCCAACACCCAGCTCATTTTCCTTTCTTCGTTCAAACGCGTAAACAGAGAGAGCGAGGGAAGAAGAAGAAAATCGCCAACAACGACGACGACGAAGATCGATCGAATGAGAAGGACTGAGACGACGAAGAAGAACAAGGTTCTCTCTCTCTCGTTCCTTACAAGAAACCCTAACCCTTGATTTTGGAACTGTTGTAGCAGAGAGAGAGAGAGAGAGAGAGAGAGACTACAACAAAAATGGTCTATTGCGACGAAAACTGTTGACGAAATCTAAATTCGTCGCTAAATGACACCTTTTGGCTAGGAAATTGGATTTTCGTCGTAAAAAGTGATATTTTTTGCGAGGAAAAAAATTCGCAGTCAAACAGTACTTTTTTGCGACGAAATTTTAAATTTCGTCGCCAATAAGTACCCATAGGCGAGAAATTTTAAATTCATTGCCAATAAGTACCGTCGGACGACGAATTTCAAATTTCGTCATCGATAGTGGACATTAAATTTTATTTTTTAAAACTAATTGAAATGTGCGTAATTAACTCTAACTCAAATACCTGATCATAAAAAGATAAATGAAAAAAATGACGGGAACTAGTCACTAGGGAGCCCAAGAATTGGCTACATTTGGATGAAAAAGAAAGTGACTTATTTTTTTGTCTTTATTTTTAAGAAAATCACATTTGTCGGTTTTGCGTCAAATTTTTGACTTATTAAATTTTTTTTATGAGAGAAATCGGAAAAGTAAAAAATTATGATAAAAACTTGCAGTTTTTTGACTTATTGTTGTCCTTTTAAAAAAAAAAAAGAAGTTTTGTTAAAAATTTTATACCTTTTCAATTCCTCTCATCGAGACGAATCAATAAGTCACAAAAATTTGACGCAAAATAAACAAATGCAATTTGTTTTAATAATGACAAAATAAGTCATTAAGTGTCTTTTCCATCCAAATGGTGCCTTACTCTCACGCTCAAGAGGGGTGGAGTGGCTAGTTTGGGTGGTGCTCTGGCAAGGCCGAGCCCATACCATAAAAAAACATAATTAAATAATGGAATTTGTAGGTTATTGATTGTGGTGGTGGTGTGGTGGTGTAGTGATTGTGGTGGTGGTGGATGAGGAGTGGTGGTAGTGGGGTGGAGTTGTTATAGGAATGGTGGTGGTGGTGGAGGAGGAGTACTGGTGGCAGTGGGGTGGAGTTGTTATAGGAATGGTGGTGGTGGTGGAGGAGGAGGAGGAGGAGTGATGGTGGTGGTGCAGTGGTTGGGGTCTCACCTTTGGTGGTGGTGAAGTGGTGGTGGTGGTGGTGTGGTGGTTGTATTGGGGGAAAAACAAGTTGTAAATAGTATATATACAAATATTATGCCTTTGTTAACAAGTTCAGTGCTGGTGTAGTGGTTGGGTTCATGTCGTGCATGCAGGAGATACAGGGTTCGAAACTCGGTAGGGGCTGAAAATGGCGCCAGAGGTACGAAGTCGTCGCCAGAGGTCGTCACCACTTCCTCATAAGTCAGCTCGATATGTTAAGCTTAATTCATTCAAGCATGTGCAGGAGGATTAATTAGGGACTTGAAAGGTAATTGGATAGAAGGATTCTCTTGCAAACTTGGCTCAATTTCCGGGCTTGTGCTGTGTAAAGTCCAAATTATGTGATCTCTCTTATTTGGCAATTCAATTGACAAAACACATTTTCTTTTGTATTTCATTCTTTATCGAGTTGTAATTTCTTTTTATCTTTTTTGAGCTAGCGAGTTTATATAAGATTAGAGTGGAATGAATCTTGTTATGTAATTGAGAGTGAGCGTATCAGGCGGATAAAATAGGAAAGATTTGTTTATGTGAGGGAAGAAACCGCTACAAATGAAAAGATAGAGCAAGGCGGATCATTGGCTGGGTGACTGACAAAATCACGAGATTAACTTTCCAATTGATCGTGCAATTTAGCCTTTCAATTTTCGTTATAAAAAAGATTGCAGGACTTCTTATAAAGGGTCTCTAAAAAAGTGGTCAAGATATATATTGAGAGAAAGGAAAACAGGAGGGTTGCCCTTTTTGACATCATACTGCCGTATGAAATAATCGAAGGTAAAATAACCATTGTTGAGACGCTACTTTTGAGGGACAGAAATTGGAAGTGGTTCGCTACTTTGAGTCTTGGAGTACAATGAGATTTTCGATCATTGATATACTATGACAACTCTAAGAAGTTTACACATCTTTGATTCAACTATTTGAATAATCTTTCGGTGGATTTCTGGAAGTCTTTCGGAAGGCCTGTGGATTCAAAGCCGCGGCGATCAAGCACTGGGTGTGGTGAACGTGGATCCGGTAAGTAGGTCTTAGGCTCTATTGTGAGGATTCAAATCGTAGGTAAAATTACTTGTAACTGCACAATGTTTATAGTGCTTGATTCAGTCCCGTGGTTTTTTCCCCTTTAGGATTTTCTACGTATATCTTGATGTTCTTTTGTTTGTTACTTTCTGGTGATTGATTGGGTTGCTATATTGATTGTGGGTTGATATTGAAAAAATTCAGAACATAACAAATATTTATATACCCAGACGATCTAGGATTTTTCACGGTTTGAACTTGGGCACTCCACCATGGTCTTAACTTTCTGAAACAACAAAACTTAATAGGAGTGAATGAAGTTGAAATAGATGCACCAAATTTAGTTAGCCTCCTCAATTCGGATGATAGTGGTCACCACCTATATAATCTACTAATTTCTGATTGCAGGTCCCTACCACAACAATTTGGCGAGCCACCGATTAAGCAAATCATGTGGAAAAGAAACAAGTGCGCCGAGTCACCGACCTTCAAGTACAAGACGCTAAAATGCATTGTTTTTCTTTTCTAAGTTATCCCCAAACTATGTACTCGTAATTTATTTTGTATTGCATGATTTCCTGTTTAACCAAAAGAAGATTTTAAAAAAAAAAATTCCATTGTCATTTGCATAGGGTATTTAGGGTCCATTTGCGTGTCTGCTGATTTCAAATGGAGGGAATTGATCTATGTTCAATTTCAATAAAAGAGGGTTTTGTTGGAGAAGATGAGAGTACGTGGAAGAGATGTTCTCTTATTGAGATTACTGTAGAACTACAATCCCTATATACCTAGTGGCGAACATAGAAATTTCACGGAGGGAGTTCCATAAAAAAAAAAAATTACCAAGAGTTGGAAGAGTTAATAATATTACTCAATTTTTCAGAGAGAATGATAATGTTTACAAGATTTATTACAAGGGGTTCTATTAATTCTAGTCTAGGGGAGGCGAAGGGGATAGGGACCGTAGAGCCATGATTTAGATTGAGGTGGTTCCATTTGTGTCGTTACGTGTTCTACGTAAAATAAGTGTGAAGAGAAAGTTTTAGCGTCAAGAGATATGATTTGGTTTTAGACTGGTAAATTTTGTCTTTTGTCGAAAAAAATTATCAAGGTCTGGTAATTAAACTCTCTTGTGATTTTCAAACAAAACGATAGAGACATTTCATGATAGAAACTGTTCATTGTTAAAATTCATTTTCTATGAAAACAAATTATACGGATTGCGGTGAGTGTCTAGTCGAATTACATACATGTAAAACAATTTTTCTTTTGTTTGAAACACGGATGGGGTGGCACGTGACTCTGGGAATGAGTGAAATTTGGACCAGCGCCAATGCGAAGGGCCACACAAGATCCCTCCATTCCAAATCTATAGCTATCAAAATAGACTTGTCAAATATGAGAAATCACTTGAAGAAATATCTAACATAGCAGCATTTCTCCATTCTAAATATAAAGCTATCAAAATAAGCTTGTTAATTAAATATGGAGAAAAATCACTTGAACAAATATGTAATATAGCAGCATCCCAGTAGCTTCTCTGATGGAAAAAATGTTGGTATGATCAGACCCAACCGAACATGGATCCTCGATCTTTAAGTCTATACACTTGGCCTTAAAGGTATAGACCTTTTCACTCTGAATTTTCAAACAACTGAGTTTAAAAAAAAAAAACAATGCACTACGACTGAGCTTTGGAATCCCCCGGGAAGAAGAAAGAGAGTGAATTTATGATGCAGGGAGGCGTGTCGAAACATAAGAACGCGCAACAAGGACAATCACGAATAAGTATGAACTAGAGGTACTCCCTCTACGAACACACAATAATGAAAAAAACTCTCAATTTTCATTAATTCATTCAAAAACAACTCCCTTAACTCTAAAGCTTACAACTCAATTTATAATAAACTAGGAATACTAAAAAGGAAACCTAAATAAGGGAAAACTAAATTTATCTCTTAGAAAACAAGAAAACAATAAAAAGGAAATAAAATCAAAATCGAATATCCTAGGTAATTTATGCTAAAATGGAAAGATTCCTAACAAAATACTAAAACTAAAATAAAATACTATTTTTCTAAAATCTAATCTCCATCATCCTCCCTGGCTTGAAGAAACTCGTCCTCGAGTTTATAAAGTTGAATTCGCCGAAACTTGTCTGCATCAATCTTGTACTTCAAATTTATTTTTTCTAACCCATACTGTAAACTAGAGTTATGAAAAACAAAAGTAAGAATTTTCTTCTCAATTTTCTCGAAGTACGCAACCCAAATATTCTTCTTCAGAGCAACTCCAATATATTCTCCAAAAGGATCCACGAATTGACCACCCCATCTAATTTCACCACCTTCAAGCATGGTAACAACTTCTTTTTGCAATATTTTTTGATTTTTTTTTTGTAATTTTTTTCACCGGTTCTTCGTCAAAAATTGGCGGTTTACTCCAATCCACAACTGGATTTGGAATAATATTTGATATGAATGGCCACGCAACGGTAGCTTCATTCATCATTGTCCTCCCCCTCGTCTGATGATTACCAGCCAAAGGTTTGGTGATAAAAATATCATTCGACACTTCCTTCTCTTTCAGAAATCGAGGTTGAACCGGACGACGGCGAGGTGGATTCCCCCCAACAGCCATGGCAGCCACCTGATCGGTTATGACGCCAATCGCATCCATCACAAGCTGCTCAAGTTGTTGGAACCGCGCCTCCATTCGTGCTTCTCGTGCAGCTTTACTTCGCTCATACGCATCTTCGGCAACAGCATAACGACCATAACGAACTCCTTGTCGCGCCATGATCCGGAATCGAGCGCAGGCTCTGATACCAACTGATGCAGGGAGGCGTGTCGAAATAGAAGAACGCGCAACAAGAACAATCACGAATAAGTATGAACTAGAGGTACTCCCTCTACGAACACACGATAATGAAAAAAACTCTCAGTTTTCATTAATTCATTCAAAAACAACTCCCTTAACTCTAAAGCTTACAACTCAATTTATAATAAACTAGAAATACTAAAAAGGAAACCTAAATAAGGGAAAACTAAATTTATGTCTTAGAAAACAAGAAAACAATAAAGAGGAAATAAAATCAACCTAATTAAGAAAATCAAATATCCTAGGCAATTTATGCTAAAACAGAAAGATTCCTAACAAAATACTAAAACTAAAATAAAATACTATTTTTCTAAAATCTAATCTGCATCAATTTATTAACTCACACCTCTCTGTTTGAAAACACTTCCTCCACAAAATTGTTATTAAAATGTCGTTGTAAATTGAACCGGCCTTTACCTGCAGTCCACCTTGTTGTAAATTGTAAGGTGGCGATTATGAGAATGCTTCCTATTTTATTATTTCATATTAATAATATAACTAGTTTTTATTTCTTCTGTTTGTTTGTATTTTAATAAAGTGTAGGACACTTGTCATCGTCCAACATATTTTGAAGTTGAAGAGAAGTTATTTGGACAAGTGGCATGCTCCTCCTACACACTTTGGAGTTTGTGGGAAGTTATTTGGACACGTGGAAGATGATGAAGAGTAGTGAGAAGTTAGAAAGTTATTTCTTGTACATTTTGTTTTTCTATAAATAGCCACTTTTGGTTTCATTGTAAACTCCTTCAACAGATCAAAGTCATAACTTTGTTATTAATTTTTGTCTTTTCAACCCACTTCTGGGTTATAATTAGGAGTAGGATTCATATTGTAAGACTAACTTAGATTATTCGATGTATCGCTCGTGTCGATAGATCGATACCTTGGAAAAATAACAAAGTCCATTTGTTTTTTTTTTTTTTCCGCTCCACTCACTTCACTAAACCATCAATCCACACCACCCAATCGATGGGCCGATTCCGTTCTTGAAAATTGGCGGGTGACGGTTTGCTTTTACGAGTCGATTCATCACCTTTAAATAAATAGCATTTGGTTCATTCTCCATTTCTCTTCCGGTGAAATCCTGAAATACGGTAAGGAATCTCAAATCCATTTGTGGAGACCGCATTCACCCTTATTTTTATTGTTGGTATTGTTTCCCAAAATCTCTATCGATTTCGATCGAAGGAAAAAAATAGGTAAACAATTTTGGCGCTAGAAGAGGGGCTACATTACTAGATTAAAAGTACTGGTGAAATCATATGTGAAAAGAAAACCTTGCAAGGTTTTTGACATTTTACGTAATAGATAAACGGCCATTTGTTGGCCAATTGGAACAGTCAGGTTCCGGATCAAATGTAAAAAAAAAATAATAATAATTTTCAAGCTTTGCATTATGGGCGTGAAAGCAATTTATTGTTCAAAGAAGGCCAACTATTTACCGGCCAATTTTTGGGACAATCTAGGGATTACATTTTTGATCAATTTTTGATCGAAAACTTGTGTTTAGATATAAGGGGGCAAGAAGATCCTTGGCCATAAGTTAGCCTTTTGCCCACGAATTGCTTCCCCATATGTGCCTAGTACAAACTTTTGAAGGGTACGGCTTGTAAGTTGCCTCTAGAAAAAGTGACACTTAATTATATTTTGGCCAAACAAAGGCCAGTGGCTAATCATCATATCATCGTTCCAGATTTTACAAGGAACCAAAACATATGTGGCCAATTATGAATGAGAAATAGCCCGTTTTAATTTCAAATTTGCTTGGGGGCAAATTTATCTTTAGAAAGTGGCTTTGGCATTGAAACTCGAATGTAGTTGAATTATTAAATCATTCGACTAGAGTTTTTCAATTTAGACCATGAATGGTCAAAATAGAAAATGATCCCTCCACTCCATCTACATGGGTTAAGAACAGTGAGAACTTGCCCATGGAGTATGAGTTCAAGCCAAGTATGGCTGTGAATTATGAACAACTATTTGTTCAATATGAGATTCGTAGTCGAGTAAATTAATTATTTGTCTGTTTGCCAAGTAATATATATTGCTTGTAAAATGTTTCTTTGCTCGACAGTTGCGTCTTTACTAAGTGTCCCTATTGGATTTTCAGAGCTGTTTGTGTGGCTTTGGTTGGAGACTAATATAAATGGCCAACTTGGCCAAAAGTATTATTATTTGCAGTGTCGTGTAGAAAATGGTTTTGTATGGACTTTGATTTGCCTATATCTTGGCCAATCCATACTTTGGGACACAATCAACAGTGTAGTCATCGGTTTTTTTTGCCATGTATGGCAGGTTTTGCTCCTGTTGATTTGAAAAGTCATGAGTCGATAATGGACTTTCGAAGCATGGTTCTTGTATTATTGGCCATTGATTACAAATTTTAATCCTATTAATGGGCCAAAAGAATCTTTTGAAAATATGTGGACATTGATGGTTGCCCATTTTATTTGGTTTGGCCAAATGAACTTGGGGGGCAACCAATTATAAGAGTTAAGTGGTTAGACAGTTTGAAACTCAAAGCGAGTCGAATCATGAAAATAATTGGACTAGAGTCTATTTTGTAAGCCATCAATGGTTAAGAATGAAAATTATCCTTTGATTCTTTCATCAAATATTGGCTTAAGTATACCAAATGATTGGTTGGCAGAAGGTTAATTTGTCAAATGCCTAAGGTAAAGGAAAGGCATTTGTCCAGTGGATTGTGCTGTACGTGGTAATATATGGCCATGGACAAATTGGTTTTGCTTGGCCAAGGAGAACTAGTCATGGTCTTGTCGATTTGGAATATTCTTAACAAGCCTCCCAGAAAATGCCATTTCTCTGTCGATTTCTTCAGTCGAGTTCGTGGCTTTGCAAAGTCTACACAATCGACAGAGTTTTACTTTTGATATGATCCAATAGGCCACGCTTCTATATAATTTCCTGTTTCTTTTAGTAGGAATTACAATTCAAGGAAAATTATCGACAGAGGGAATATTGCATCTAATAAGCCAACACATGGCTTTTCGACAGTGGTATTTAGGCCTTGAAATGTCACCATGATTTTTCTCGATAATGGTTTTTAAGCCTTTAAGGCTTTGTTACATCAGTCGAAAAATGAAAGGGTTGGTGTAAAATTTATCTAAAAACTCTTCGAGAGTTGGGTGCATAAATATTTATACCGTAAAAGGTTATCATCCATCGATATCGATAGAGGGGTGATTTAAAACTAGTTACATTATTCACTTGGGTTATGTTAGCACTTCACCGAAATGAATGACAGGGGCATTGTTTGTATCATATATTCACCGTCTGTCGCTGATCGACCGGAACGTGGCGATTATGAGAATACTTCCTATTTTATTATTTCGTATTAATAATATAACTAGTTTTTATTTCTTTTGTTTGTTTGTATTTTAATAAAGTGCAGGACACTTGTTATCGTCCTACACACTTTGAAGTTGAAGAGAAGTTATTTGGACAAATGGCATGCTCTTACACACTTTGGAGTTTGTGGGAAGTTATTTGGACACATGGAAGATGATGAAGAGTAGTGAGAAGTTAGAAAGTTATTTCCTGTACATTTTGTTTTTCTATAAATAGCCTGTTTTGGCTTCATTGTAAACTCCTTCAACAAATCAAAGTCATAACTTTGTTATTATTTTTTGTCTTTTCAACCCACTTTTGGGTTATAATTAGGAGTAGGATTCATATTGTAAGACTAACTTAGAATATTCGATGTATCGCTCGTGTCGATAGATCGATACCTTGGAAAAATAACAAAGTCCATTTGTTATTTTTCTTCCTCTGCACCCATTTCACTAAACCATCAATCCACACTGCCCAATCGATGGGTTGATTCCATTCTTGAAGATTGGTGGGTGACGGTTTTCTTTTATGAGTCGATTCATCACCACTAAAAAATAGCATTTGATTCATTCGGCATTTCTCTTTCGGTGAAGTTCTGAAATACGGTAAGGAACCTCAAATCCGTTTGTGAAGACAAGACACATTCGCCCTTATTTTTATAGTTTGCATTGTTTCCCAAAGTCTCTATTGATTTCGATAGAAGGAAAAATAGGTAAACACCACCATGTTCATATACACTTGAATAATTGCCCGCCACATAAAAATCAGAGATATGGTTTCTACAATCTTAGCAGATTGATGCTCCTATTCGATCACCTGCCAAACTTCAATGCCAACGTATTTGATTGATCTTCATAACATAAATAGGTGAAAAGGTAGGTTTAGATCTCGCGAGACGAAGGTGCTCAACGCATTTCTACTCTTGCTGTAATGTAACAGGTTTTCATAATCTTAATGAAATGGAAACAGTTTTTGCCGTTCAAAAAAAAAATAAAAAATTTGGGTCATCTTCAAACTCTGTCGTGCGTGAACATTCTTCCAATATTTAAAGGTAACTAGGTACGTAGCCACGTGCAATGCACGTGTGCTCTGCCCGTTGAATTGAGTGGTTTTGAATTTTTCTGTGATGTAGCGGTATATTAGTATGCTATATTTATGTATGCAAAAGGGTTATCCAGAGTAGGGTACATAAGTTTGGTATATTAACATGACTATCTGCAAAACGGCTAGGAGTGAAGTAGTTTGCAAAAGGGCTAGTACTAAAGTAGATTTTGCATTTCTTGGACTTTGCAAAAGTTGGTGGTTTAGAAGTTTGCTGCTTATTTGTTGTTGTTGTTGCTTTTGCATGTTTCTTCAGCCGTGGGCGCAGAGTTTTCCGTTGGGTTGTTCACTGGTGAAGCATCCATAGTGCGAAGGAGAAGGAGCTTGCATTGTGCTTTGCGGTTTTGGTTTATTTATTTGGAGCATTTGGAGGCAAACCAAGGAGTTCCTCTGAACGGTTTTGCGATTTTGTCATGTCTTTGGTGCGATGGTAGCTTCCTTTGGTTCATTCAGTTTGTGAAGGACTGGGAGGAGTACTTGTCCCTGTGCTGAGTAGTCTCTTAGATTCTTTTGTAATTTAACAGGATGTATGTATTTTTCTTCTAATGTAACATATTGTATGTATTAGATTTAAAAGAGTAAGTATGGTTGTCTTACATCAATTAAATTTGGTGGTACCTTGTGTAGAAATACCGGAAGGTTGGCAATTCTTGTGATCTTATCCTGTGATTCTTCAGTTGGGTTTGGCAGGAGAAGTTGTGATGGTGTTGTTGGTAATTCTCTGTCTTGCTAGCATTCATGACACACCTGCAATGGTAGCGGGATAGAGTAATATCTTTGATCAAGCATTCATTGACGAGCATGACTTTCTAATTAGTAAAGGATCCTTAGCATATTTTGACATTAAATTGAAAATTGAGAGATGAGAAATCATACTATGCTAATTTAATATTGGTTGAATCTGTAATGGCAAGGTGAAATAGAATTTTTCTTTGTGGAGTTGGTAAATTTCTATGAGATCAGTAGGACAACATACAGTTAGCTCAGCTAAATGCATGAAGAGTATATAATCTTGAAACTGGATATATATTAATACATTTGTACGAAAATAGTAGAGTTGCTGAACATAAAGTAGCATACATTGTCATAGTGTTAGTTAACTACACAAGAAAATGAAATACATAGCTAATGCAATGTATGAGAAGTTGGTAGCAGCAATTTGCTATTACATTGTCATAGTCATGCATAGATTGTTCATTCATATAAGAATATCATCTAAGGAAGGGAATTGGCTAGTGTTAATGACATAAGGGCATTAGAGGTAATAGGTACATGTGAAGTTAAAGCTGCAAAGCAAATTGGATTACTTGTTTCTGGAGACTAAAATTTCAGCATTGGAAGAAGTCACATAACTCTATGTTCTGAGATCTGTACAATATAAGCAATAGAATTTTATGATATATTGAAACTGGATGAATTGGAAAACTATACATTGAAATTTTGAAATACTGTGTAGAATGAAGGAACAAAATATTGGGGAGGGAAGATTAAATTAGCAGAGTATAGTTACATGGGTATGGCGTAAGATTTTACTGTCAGATTCATGGTGCATTAAACTTTGGAGAGATGTCTAGGTAGTATTCAATCTATATGCTTGCTCCATTGCATAAGAACCAGAAATTTGCATAGGTGTTTCACAAAGGTAGATAACTTTGGTTATATAGGACTGAAGGGATACATGTGAGTGGTATGTACTGAATTATCTGAATTTTCTGAGCACAGACGAAGCATCTTTGGATTTTCCTACAAGAATTGATCTAAGGAATGAAATACTTAAGTATTAATGGTATGAGAGGTAACAACTACATGTAAAGTTGAAGTTGGGAAGCAGATCGCACTACTTGTTTGTGCAGCTGAATCCGATAATACATGAGTTCAGCTGGGGAGCATGTCATTGATGATGAGGATGAAGTTTTGTTATATAATAGCAAGAGGGAATCACTGAATAAGCCATAATGCATTGCTTTGCAGTGAAGTTTAATCAATGGAAAACCTGTAACAGTTTATTTAGAGTATGCGGTTCTACTGGTTTTCGATTGGGAAGCTGATATAGTTGGATCTTTAGCCCTTTGCTTTTTAAGGGCAGGACAGAGTTAGTGAAGCTGGAGTGGCACCTTGAGCTAGAGCTGTTTTAGGTTGAGTTAAGGTAGCTGGCTAAGGGAGGGCTAGCTAGGTAAGAAGTGTTCGTCAGCCCGTTTTGTATCTGCTGGTGAATCTTGATACAGTTAATACTTTGCATCTATGCTCTCTTTTTTTCCTATCTTCTTTCTATGTTGTTTTTTCAGAGCATCTGCTAAGGGGAGTTCATAAAAGGTTTTGTATGAGATGTTCCTCGAGTTTTTCATGTTTCCCTCCTGTCTTCTTAAACGGCGAGAATCCTAGCTTGTAATGAAGAGGCACTGACCTAGAAGTAAAGTAGCACTGATTAGCATTTTCTTTTGTTATATAGAGGAAAAAACTGTACTGATCAACAAATGCACTGAATCATTTAATGAACGTCTGTAGGATAAAGATTAGGAAGCTATGATAGTAAAGCCTAGGATTAGAAGCTGTGGTAGATAGCAGATTATTTTTCCCTTTTGAATGGCAGTAGCAGATCATTTTAGGGTATAATCTAAAGAAGATCTCACATTTGTATAACTATCATAGCAGTAGGAGAGTAAAGAGCATGTTGCAATATTGGTCCAAAAGAGTAACTGGAACAGTACGTATTAGGAAGCTATGCTAGTGAAACGAAAGCTTAAAATCTGTGAGAGGTAGCAGTTTTTTTTTTTGCGTTTGAATGGGAGGATGAGTTAATTTTAGGTTATAACTACAAGAAAGATTCGTAAAGTTTTCCCTGTTTCCCTTCTCTGTTCGTAAGCTGCAAGAATCTTAGCTTTTAATAAAGAAGCACTGGTCAAGAAATAAAGTGGCACTGATGAGCATTTTCTTTTCCCATGTAAAGCTTAAAAATGTACTAATGAACAAATGCATGAACTCATGTAGTTAGATAAGGAAGCAAAATAGTGAAAGCGCATCTGGGTACATTAGTATTGCAGTAAAGCTGAAAGCGGGAGTGAGCAGGGCATCTGTGAATGAGATTCTTTCTTAAGATATCAGCCCAAAGAGCTTGAGAAAAAGTAGAACCAAAGAGGAGATGGGAATGATTTTCATCAGTTTGATAGGATTAAATATAGAAATCACACAGTAGAACAGTAAGGTTTCTTCAGATGAACTGTTTCAATAGAAGCTGAAGTAGAATGTGCGGCGTAGCACTTAGCAGATGGAGCAAATGGTAGCCCAAGCTTAAGATAAGTTTTGCAGTTAACGGAAGCCTTAAAGTTTTGCGCATCATTCTGGTTACATACTAATATAGACAACTGCTAAAGGGATAGAGCAAGCAAAAGGTAGACATCATTCCACTCTGGAATAGCAAAAGTTGAGTTCATTGTAGTTTGATATAGCAAAAGTCTGTTCATCCGAAAAGCTTTTGGAAACTTGGAGCTGGTGACAGCTAATTATTTGTTTTTGTTGGGGCTAGTTGAAGCTTCTTCAGTTGGCAAGGAAGATTTTGCTGGGCTGGTTTCTGCTATGCTGTCAATTGGTGGGCTGGAGGTTGATGTGCTCAAGTCATTGTGCCCCTTTTTACTTCTTTTATTTGAAGTGTTTGGTGGTAGAGCGAGCACTGTTTCTGAACGGTTTGCGCCTTCTGCACTGTTGTCAATGGAGATGCTGTGGGCAATGAATTTCAGCTGACTGATTCCAGCATAGTTGTGCATATTAGCTTTCAATGTGATGATGCATTCTTTGGGTTCAGCTAGCATGTGGAGCACCGGAAGAGGAAGTTGGCCCTGCATTTGCGTAGTAGTTAGAATTTTTTTAAATGTCAAGTAGTTAAGTTTGCTTTATATCAATCAATTATGTTTTTCTTACGTTAATGACATCTGCTGCTGTAATGTTGTAGAACTGTGATGCGACTTCTGAAAAAACAGTTGCCTCGATTGTTCCAGTTGGATCTGTGATCTGGATGTTGAATTTGAGCCTGTAAATTAAGCAATTTTTGTTCAGTTGTGTTGTCAAAAATGAGGAAATGCATGCAGGTATAGGAAAGGTTTTGTACTTTGTTAGTGCTGGCACTTTTCGGGCACAGTAGTTGCACCAAAAGTCTTCATCTCCATATGCATTTGTTGCTTTTTTGCAGATTGAGCAAGCTAGGTAGTAAAAGTTTTGCGAAAAGTCAGTAACTCTCGCTATGCCTTGGACATTGAGGTATTGTGTCTGCATAGGAGTAGGAAAATTAGTAATAGTTATTTGCGATGTTTTATGGTAAAAGTAAGTATATTGGTTTTAAATTTGATTATTTGTAGTACCTTATTGTAAAGACCCGTTAATTCGTAAATTGATTTAAAGGTTTTAAAAGAAATAAAAGGATGAGATTGGTTTGGAAAATTGAGGTGTGGGGATGAATGTGTTAAAATGTTTTATTTGGGGAGTAAATGTGTGAAGTGTGTGTAGTGTATGCATATATGTGTGTGTGTATGAGACTAGGGAATAAAAATCCCTCATTTCCTCACTCTCACTCCCTGTTCTCTCCCTCTCTCCCGACTCTCTCTCTCTCGGCTCTCTCTCACCATTTCTCTCTAAATCACCCAAAACCCACACAAAGCTACCCTCAAATCTTTCACTCCTTCGCGTATTGTGGCCCGTATAACGTCGGTTCAAGCTCGGTAGAGGTGCATTTCATTTGAACTCAAGGATTGGAGCTAGGGCTTGAGAAATCTTTCAAATTCGTTCTTGGATCTTGAGGTAGGAGGTTCTAACTATCAATACATGTTTATGGCTTGTATCTAGTAGCTTGATTCTTGTTTTGGATCATGGTTGTTGTTGTTGTTGTTGTTGGGGCTGAAAAACCCATCATAATCTGTCAAAAATCTGCTCGAACAACCATTGTTATCGATACCTTAGCCATTGTTATCGATACCATTGTGTCCAAAACCCAGAAAACCACTTGTTATCGATACCTTAGCCACTTGTTATCGATACCTTTATGTTCCAAAACCCAGAAAATCACTTGTTATCGATACCATTTGCCATTGTTATCGATACCCTTGCGTCTGGAACCATTTTGACCAAAAGGTATCGATACCTTTGTGTTAGGTATCGATACCTATGGCTTATCTTCAGCACTGTTTTGCTTCATTTTTTCACCGTTTTGGGTTCCAATCACTTCCAACCCATTCAAACACCTCCCAAATGATCCCTAACTTGATTACTTGTATTCAAAGACCTCGTTGAACATTCCCATGATTCTAAAACTCGTTTGGTCAAGATCTACGAAAATCGCTTCACGTATCAAAGTTGGGTTTGAATGGTACAACCATGACAGTTAAAGAAATTTTGAAACTTTACGGACACAACGAGATCATTTCAGGACTCATCGACGGGTGAGTGCCTGGCAGAGGACATCGGGGTCCTTTAATTGGGCCAAGAGCTATATGCTCGTATTTGATATTTCAGGACCTCCTATGGGTAAGGTGCCTGGCAGGACATCGGGTCCTTTAATTGGCCCGGCAGGAGCTTCGGCTCATGACACTTGAACGAGACACGTTTTGGCAATTGGTGAATTTCAGAAATCGTTTATTAAAGCATGTGACGAGTTTGGAAAAGAAGTATAAAATTTAATCGCTCTTGTCGATCTCTCTTTGACTCTTGACATAGTTGCTTACCTTGTTTCTTTCCCTACATTTCATATGCATATATTGCTAGATTAGAACTTTCTACTGAGCTAGTGTAGCTTAGACTTTCCTTCGTTTCAGGTGCTAACTCTGGACAATAGTGCATGGTTGGGTTGCTTGGACGTGGACACAATTTTGAAAGCTAACTTGAGGAGTTACCGAGTCATCTTTATAATTTTATGTTGAAAGATGTATTAGTAACTCTTATTTGTAAATCATTTGACCATGAAAGGTTGTAAGTTCTAAACTTTCTTTTGACACTCAGTAATTACGGTAATTCGGGCCTCGAAGCCAAAATTGTAATATTTTGGAAATCCTTGGATGTTTGGAATGAGATGATGGAAATGGACAATGTTATATTATTTTGGGAATCGTACGGAATATTGTGAGGTTTATTTATGAAAACTCTTTATATCTACGTTGAAAATCGAGGTCGTGACACTTATCCACTGATATGGGGAGGTTAGCAATTTTCATGATATCATCTTCTGGATGTTCAGCTCTTTTTGGTATGAGAAGGTGTTCTGGTTCTGTTGCTGCCAGTTCTCTAAGCTTTGCTGCATTTGCTATAGCCCTGCAATAGTTAGATGTAGGTAAAGGAGTACACAGTTAGTATTGCATAAGTTTGGATAATAATGTTGTCATAGGCTTTGTGGTGTGTAGGTAATATAGTATTTACCATGACTGTAGTGTGGTTGCCTCTGGCAGCACAATGTCGAAGATGAAACTTGATGAGTTTCGTGTGGCAAGTGTGCAACCTGTATTTGGATATTTTTGTGAGCATTAATTTGGTAATTGTGCTATTAATTGTTTTGAGTAAAGAGTAGAGTACCGTAGTATTTTGAAGTTTTCAATCGGAGGCCAATTGCAACTGGGAAACTGCCTGGTAACTTTGTCATTGCATCGGCTTCATATTCTGAGAAGTGGTCACAGAGTGATACAATTGATGGCTGGAGGCTATGAGGATTCGATAGTAATATTGTTAGTAGTGTTAGGTAGTTGAGTGCATTAGGTACATATGTAGTAGTTAGGATCAGAGGCTTTTTTAGAATCTTTACCTTTGATCGGTTATTCAGACATCGACGACGTAGGAATTGTTTATAAACTTGCGTGGTCCAACATTCAGAATTATGAACAATACATCTGCAATACAGTGGACATATGAATGATTTATAATCAATGTGAATTTGTTAGTATAGGGCCTTACCTAGCTTTGGATTCGCTTTTTTGATTTGTTGGAGATCAACAATTGGAGTGAATTGTATTTCATTGTTCTCATTGTCAGTCCATCGATCTCTATTTCTTCCACTGGTGTGCGTGCATTGATTCGCAATTGGTTCTTGTTTTCCAGAAAGCGGAACATCTCTGGAGTTGGGCCAACAGCAGGATTTGTTATGGAGTATGTATGATAGAGCTTCAACGAACTTTCGAAAACTCTGATGTTGTATCCGAAGACAGTTGCTTGCATTCTGTTTTCCTGTCGATTGATCAGTTCTTGGTTGTTATATCTTAGTTGAATATTTTTGCTGGTATGTATGAAAACATTAATCATTGAAGTCTTAGTAATATTACCTCTTTGTCTTGCAACACAATCCTTTCATATAGGGAAGTGCCACTGCTTGACATTCTTGGGATGTTTTTTTCAACTACCATAGCCTGAACTGTGAAGTTCTTGCTTGTCAGGGTTATGTCTTTCAATGCTATGATGTTTGGAGCCATCTGGACCTGCTGAATTAAGAGGGATTCAAATGGACAGAGCAAAGAACAACATTAGAAATGAGCAGCATCAGAATTTAGAAGAAGTAAATGGCATTCATGGTTACTCTTAAAGTAAAAGTTAGCTTGTTTGTATACAATCATTGATAATAAGGGATAATCAGTCTGTATTCGAATGCATCTACGAATAAGTGCAATGTGATATACCTTGTTGTTCCTTCAATCATTTATGTATCTATGCTTTTGACTTTTATTTATTTGCTCTAATTACATACAGTTAGCTTGTTCGAGCAGCTCTTTGTACACGATATTCTTAGTATAGTAGCATGATGAGCTGTGATTTTCTGATTGGTTGAGATAGACTCGAATTTTAGTTGCTGTTGTTGCTCGTGATAAAGCGACATACAGTTGGCCATGTGCGAAGACTGGCTCAGGCAGATATATGCCAACGGTGGCTAAAGTCTGGCCCTGGGCTTTGTTTGTAGTCATGGCGAAGCATGCTCTCACAGGGAACTGACGACGTGTGAACTGTACTGGGTAATGTTGAGGATCATTTGGCTGCAGAGGGATTCTTGGTATGAAAACCATAGCTCCTTTTCTTTCGCCAACAGCTATCTGAGCAACAATCAAATGGCTCTTAAATTCTTTGCATATTAATCTTGTGCCATTACATAATCCTTGGGATGGATTTATATTCCTGAGTAGGAGAATTGGGCTGTTTTTTTTGAGATTTAAACGATGAGAT
Source organism: Rhododendron molle (assembly GCA_025413875.1). Classification (NCBI taxonomy): domain Eukaryota; kingdom Viridiplantae; phylum Streptophyta; class Magnoliopsida; order Ericales; family Ericaceae; genus Rhododendron; species Rhododendron molle. The sequence goes on from CM046392.1 coordinate 50,487,641, forward strand.
GGCATTCCCTGAGGTGTTATGGAATTTAGGAAGTCAATGTAGAGGCCTTGTTGAGTAGGATCAGATGTCTCATCAAAACTTAAGTAGGTGTGCTCTTTTCCTGGGAATTTTGCAATCATAACCTCATTGATTTGATCGACTGCTTGGTTTTTGGGTGTGAGGATGGCAGAGGTGGTTAAAGAAAGTGGATCTAATCTAGGAAGATCAAAGGAGGGGAAGACAAATTGGATTAGCTGTTCTAGAGGTGGTATTTGTGTGCTTGGTTCTAGGATCAAAGACGGTGGTAATTTGATTTCTCCTGCTTCATTTTCCTCTTCCAAACCATTGCCAACCTGGAGAATGTATCTACTGAATGCTGGATCAGTCTTTGCACGCATATTCTCCTTGAGCTTGAATTTGATGAGTGACTGCCATATGTAAGATCTGACTAAGCTTGCATTCATGCAATCAGTCTTTGTTCCTTTAGGTATGACAGGCAATACTTGCCTAAAATCACCTCCTAGCACGACAACTTTTCCTCCAAATAATGTATCATTTTCTGTAAGGTCGCGTAGGAGGTAATCCAAAGCTTCAATTGATTCTTTCTTTGCCATTGATGCTTCATCCCAAATGATAAGGATAGCTTGGTTAATAAGAGTAGCCAAGCCAGATTGCTTTGAAATGCTACAGCAGAATTCGCCATCAGTATTTATTGGAATCTTGAATCGAGAATGAGCTGTTCTTCCATTAGGTAGAATCGATGCTGCGACGCCAGAGCTAGCTGTTGCTAGTGCGATTAGACGCTGTGAACGAACCTGTGCGAGTAAAGCTCGATAAAGAAATGTTTTCCCTGTACCTCCAGGTCCATCAATAAAAAAGCTTTTGGCTTTGTGATTTAGAACAGCATCAAGAATTTCATCATAAGCTATTGCTTGTTCTGCATTTAACAAAGCTGGGCTTCTTAGATCATCTTTTGATATAGAAAGATTTAGTTCATCTTGTACTTCTTTGGGCATTGCTCTTTTCGTTGAATCATAAGTAAGAAGATGGGATAACTGGAAATCACGCAGATTCTTGCCCATAGATTCGAGTTCTGCATTTAATGCTTGTAGCAGAATCTGTCGTGCGGCATCTTTTGTGCAGCTTTGTATGGAGATGTAATCTTCTGTCATATCATCTTCAAATTTGTAAAATAACTCCAATGGATTGACTGGAGCACAATAAACAAGGATAGTGCAGAATAGCTGTCTTAGTGATAACGGCATTCGATATAAGCATGCTTCTTCCATGCACTTTTCGTTGCTGTTATCGTCTTCTAATAAACCATGGCTAATAGCTGCTTCTCTATATGAATTGAAGGTGATTCCATTGGCTGTTCTAAGGTGTGCATATGAGGTAGGTGCTGGAATGTGAGTGAGCAACAATCGCAGATAATATCTTTCACCTTCAGTTGGATTTGCTGTCACAATTCGCCCAATCACTTCTTGTTGTTTTCGCTCTGTCCATGTTCTCGACGAAGGAGTCCATACGAAGTGTTCTGGGAAGTTCCTGTACAGCAGTTGTAAAGATCTTGCTTTTTCATTGTGAGCATTCATCCAAAAAAATTGTGTCAGCATCGTTCTCGATAGAAACTCATTCTCGACTATATTATGCAGATTTGTATCCTTCTTTAGTGGTATCAGCTGACAACCTTCCAGGTGCAGCTGTAAAGTGATAACAGCAGGTTGGATTTCATGTAGAGGGAATCGATATATTCGCCATACAGCTTCTGGTGGTGATATCCATTTGGCTGCTTGAAATTGCTGGATCTCATCAACATCTTGAGGGAATTTCGATGTTGCTAAGCGGTAGATGAGCTGATCATGTCCCTTGTATATATATTTGTAAAGATACTTGACTGCTTTAACAGTAGAGCAAACTTCAATATTAATATGGCAATCAAACATAGCTAACAGATAAGGATTATAAGGGACTACCCATCTGTTATCAAGCATTTGACCACGAATCTAGATTACTTCACCAGTTGAGCGTCTTTTATATATTGGATAACCATCTGCATCTATACACATCTCTGAAGAATAGCTTCTTGGATAATAATTCTTACACTTGCCATTTTGCATACACGCTCTTCTTGGATCTAATTCTCCACATAGTCCATGCATCATATGTTTGAGGACCATCGCATATAAATGTGGATACTTTTTCCTGTCTGGTATTTCAGCTGAAATGAATGCATCAATTTTCTGAATTGTGTCGAGCTTGAAAGCTCTTTTCAGTATCATCAACATATGGACATGTGGAAGGCCTCTTTTTTGGAATTCAACGACAAATGTATATGCAGCTACTGGACCAAAGAGTTCGTTTCTAACTATTTCTTTCTGCAGATGTTCAAGCTTGCTTCTGAAAACTCTAGAGAGCAAATCAAGTCTATTCTGAGCCTCTTCGTGTGGCTTCATTTCATCTCTTATTTCTTGCCAATTTGGATTACATGTCATTGTGAGGAAAAGATCAAGTTTTCCAAACCTTTCTACCAAAGTCATAGCATTTAAGTATCGCTTCCGCATATCCCTCGGTCCTCCTATAAAACTACCTGGAAGAACAATCCGTTTGCCAATCTTAGAAGGATCAGATTCACCATGTCCAATACTATCAACGATTCCTTGGTATAAATCAGCTCGGATCTCTTTTTGTCGATTTTTGAAGTAGTCTAGTCTTGAAGTCTCAATCTTAACATACATATCAACTGTGAACTGTTGCAGAAGTCGGGCTGATTCCAATAATATCGCGTTTGTGTTTTTTCTGATCTGCAGTCGATATGCATAGAACTCTCGAGCTGAAACCATGTTAGCTTTCTTTGCATTTACCTGACGCACTGAATAAATAAGAGGATTTAAGGTTTTGCATAAATTCAACATATGTATTTAGCCTTGTAATCACATGATTAATAGATTACAGATCAGAAGTAAAAAGATTTACCTGCTGTTTCATTGCTGATCAGCTCCTCTGCTGTTGCTGAGTGTGTTGGCAAGATACTGGTCTGTGCTAAACAAGATTTTGACACACTTGTCTTCTTAATTTTCTTAATTCCTTGATGCCATCCTGGTTCACCCAATGGAAACAACAATGGATATTGAAGAGCATCGTAGCAGCCAAAATAATAGCTAATTGTTTGGCTATGGCCATCATGTTTCTGAACAGTTATATCACGCTCTTGTAATTCTGGAGCCTCTTCATTTTCTAACCAGATAGCAGCAACCTGTGGTACAGTTGGTGGCAAAGCAGTGTAATCTTGAACTTTAGGATCAGCTTTCAATATTATCTGATACTCATCAATATTTGGTAAATGAGTAAGACCACGGAAAAACTGGGAATATGGATTAGCTTGTAACAGATCTATCAAGGTTGAGATAGTCCCATGCTGCAATTTATCTTTACTGCCTATTCTGAGTTCAGCCTCCTTTTCAGTGTCGTAGAAGTATAACTGTAAATATGATGGCATCTGTCCTGCAGGATAAAGACTATCAATGAAATGATAGATTTGTCCTTGTGCGCGGAAAGTGTAGATTCCGTTAACTCGCTTTGCAAATGCAGGATCAAGATGCACTCCCATTGATGTGAACGCCAAAATCTCGTTGTATGGTTTTATGTATTGCAGAAAATGCATTGAATCTGGCCCAGAACCTGAATATAACTGCTGAAGGTCTGGAGGAATAGTAATTGGGTAAAGAGAAACTTCTCCTCCAGAGCAGCAGAATTTTGGTGATTCATATGGAAATCTTTTGGCACCACAATGTCGACAATCTTCGATATGTGGCAGTTTGAATGCCTCTGTTGGTGTATTTTGTTGTCACAAATTTTCTGCAGATATGCAATTATATACTGCAATACACATATTATAATTTGAGCTATGATCAGTTGCACTTCGAAAATGAATCTGGAAAAAGCATATAAAGTAGTTGTATATCATACATTGCTCATGACGTGCTGAAGTCGATCCTGCTGATACCATATGTGCAGGACCAGCATTATGCTCATTAAGCCTTTGCTGGTCATCAGAAGCATTATCTTGTATATAGCTGTTGGCTAGGCTTGATTCAACATTCTCTTCAGTGCTAGTTTGTTCTCGTAACTGAACTGGTAGAAGTGTATTTTCTCTTTGCGATCTTCTTTCTGCATATAAAGCCCTCCGCCGTGCATTTATCCTGTTTTTTTCTTCTTGTGGCAATTCACAATATGGTTTTCTTATACGTTTGTTCTGAGGCATTTTTGTTTGATTGCTAAGAAGTTAAGAAATTTGTTAGACTAATGTTTTCTGCATTTTAATCATAGCTTATTATCCATATGTGCATATAAATATATATTTACAAAATAGCTATAAACATGTATGCTTGCTCTAACTATATAGAACAAGAATGAACCCTACTCCATGAGTAAGAAGCATATGAAGAGCAAACTTTTCAATTAGATCGAAGGACAGGAATATAGTTAAGTCATATGTTTGAGCAACAACAGAGTAGCTTTTGAGCTATTCAGTATATTGCTATCATAAAGTCTAAACACATATAGTCTAGGGCCTTCTGCTATAAGAAAAAGATAGTAGCTTTTCTCTGGATAATTCCGTTTTCCTGTTTTTGTAGCTAAGAATTATAGTGTCCAAAAGTCTATGTCTATTAGTGCACTATCTTTATTTAGTGTATTGTAGCCTCTTTGTCCTATATGCATACAGATAGACACATGGTAACATTCTAATGATAACAATAAATCAAGATGTATAGTAAGCTGGAAAATCAGTTCAGATAAGAGTAACAAAGAGTAAGGATTTTTAATGATAGTTATAGATTGGCATGCATGATAATTTGGTAAGGTAGTTCAGATAATCAAAAGAGAGAGGAAGCAAAGAATACATATACCAGTAATTGGAAGGTCTGGGAATTATTGAGAATTAAGTCGATGAGGGAAAAACTGGATTAGCAGCAGATCGAAGTGCAAGCTCTCTTCTATGGGCTGCATGGGAATTTAAATGTTTCAGGAAAATTGTTTTTTTTTTTTGTTTGCAGAGAGGAAAGAACAACTGTAAAACCAGAAAAGTAAATGTGTCTTGGATTTTCTTTAAATTATTTGTTCATCATAATAAAGGTTATATGGATAAGTTTGGTTGATTAAGCATCTATTAGCTAAGACAATTGTGTAGCATAGATCGCGATGCATGAGAATGTGCAAAAGCAGATCACACAAGAGCAAGGAGGAAGAAAGATTGTTAATGACAGTCATACAGCAACATGCATGGTAATTTATTAAAGTAGTTCAGATAAGAAAAAGAGAATAAGGAAAGAAGGCATGTACCAGAAATTGGAAAGATTGAGAATTAACAAGAACGAACTGGATTAGGAAAGAACTGGATTAGCAACAGTTGGAAGTGGAAGCTTTGTTCTGTGAGCTGCATGAGAAACTGGATGTTTCAGACAAATTTCATTTTTTCTTTTCTCCTATGGAAAAGAAAGAACAACTGTACAAGTAAAGAAGTATAATTTGAAAGAACTAGTCTATGTGCTAAAACCAGTACGTGGCAAAAGGTAAGAGTGCAAGTAGGAAATCCATGCTTAAGTAAGAGTGAAGGGGTGGTATTGTAGATTTAATCCAGAGATACACTGTTTTGTCTGTCAGTTAAAGACATACAGTAATGGAGTGACAGATTATAGCACAAAGCAAAAGGGTAAAAACGTGGCATGGATTAGGAAGGGTAAGTAAGAAGTGCATGGTGGAGGTAGAGTAAGAAAGGGATAACTGTTAGAGTATAAAACTGGTATTACTCAGTAACCAGGATTCAAGAATCAAAGAATACTCAACTTTTGCCGCCTGAACACACTAACAAATATATTTTTTGTCTCCAAGAATGAAATCTTTTTATGGTATATATGGTTTTCCGATTATAAAATTGGTTCCTACTATTCAGAAGAAAGAAAAGAGGCATAAATGATTGTGTTCTGCACAAAGAAGAATACAATCTTCTAAAAAATTCTATATCTGTTGGATGGTTGATGTAGTGTAAGAAATGAATAACTGCTAAACTGTGAAAGGAGTGTTAATCAGTAGCCAGAGGCAGAAAATGGATGTATAGTGGATCTTCCTCTCATGCAGACACAAAAATACTCTTTGTATCCTCCTTTCCTCTTTAAAAGAATGTGTTTTTTTTGCCAGAGACATATATATTTTTTTGCTTGTATAAAATTGCTAAGAGGTAAATAATCAATGGACAGTGGATCTTTCTCTCACAGTGGATCTTTCTCTCACGGAGGTTCAAAGGTATTCTGTGTATTCTTTTTTCCCCTTTAAAAGAATATATTTTTTTCCCTGTATAAAACTGCTTGTTATGATGCACTGGTAATTCTCTGTGTCTTTGTGTCGAATAGGGCAAGGACTTTGATCAAGCATTAGTTGGTTAATACAACTTTCTAATTACTAAAGTATGGTTGGAGTATTCTGAGACTGGATTTAAAAGTGGAAAGGGGAGAAATGATAATATTGTAATCTAACACTGACTGAATTTCTGATGGCAAAGACGAGTACAGTTTTCCTTTATGAAGTTGGAAAATTTGTATAAGACTAACACCTCTTTGCATAGAAACTATAGACACCTTCGATAAACAAACAAGCAGTATGTAATTGAAAATCTGAAGATAAGTCAACATAGTTGTTTCAAAACAGTACACCTGATCCAGATAACATAGCATAGATATATTGTCACACTGGTAGTTAATTACATAAGGGAACGAAATACATAGCTAATATAATGCATGAGCAGCTGCTACCAGGAATTTTCCTATTACAAAATGCAGCCCAACCAGTACCAGGGAAGCAAACCAGCAGCGCGAGATATCGGAAGACAACCATGACAGCTACAATCTCAAAACTAACAGAACTTCATCTACCAAAAAGACATATTACTGTGCAGATTCTTCAATCATGTCTACAACCATGACAGCTGGAATCTCAAAACCAACACAACTTGATCTACCAAAAACACATATTACTGTGGAGATTCTTCAATCATGTCTTGATAGCATGCCAAGACCAGCAGAGATCAACTTCAAACTAAAGCCAATCATAAATCCTTTCCTTGTCATTTCCAGCATCAAGGACGACAACCCTAACCTCAAGGTTTGGTAGCATAGCAATAAAGACATAATCATGGACCTGGAGCTGCAAGGCATTCAAGAAAGGATTGAACATAGCAGCATTGAGATCCCCATTATCAACAGATATCGTCCAGCTTTTATTTCCCATTCTGATTGAAATAGTCTGCAAATTCAGGTCTTCAAGCACAGGTTGAAGCCTAGTTTGAAATTCCTGCACGGCAAACAAATGTTGCAAAGTTACAAAGCCGATGCTACACGGAACACAACTGAAGCATAACTACAAGAAACTGAGCAAGTTTACCTGCAGATAATTCACTTCTGGGATACAGCAGTATCCAGACTTGATCAGTGGCAAATTAGATAGGATTGTCGACGGCAAACAACCAGTTATCAGATGACCTTAAGTTACAAATAACACCATTAATTGTATGGTGAACAATCTAGTAGATCACAGTTAGATAGTTTTGGAAATAATAGCAACAAACTTTGGAAGATTCTTGTATTTTTCAGGTAACTTACCTTGAACAGTGTGGAATTGACGTCAATGTTCATTCGCCAACATTGTCCAGTTATATGACACTTCAATATCATTCTCATCAAAGATTATCACGTTGAAAATCCACTTTCGCTCACACATGAAAATAAGCTTATAGTTAGGTGCAATGCCATGGGCTGTACGAAACTCACGCCAACCATTTTGCATCACAGCATCCACAACCTGAATAGGCCAAGCTTTACACCCATGTCTTAGCAAAATCCAAGTGCTTCTACCAATCCCTTCGAAAGAACTGCGTAAACCTTGGGGCAGCAGCTACGCAAGATGGAAAAGTACATTATGACTAACCAACGACATAGAAATATGCACATATAATCATAGAACAGTAACTTAAGTAATCATAATCATTAATTAAATGAACAAACCATGGTAGGAGCAAAGGCAAGAAACTGCGAAATACGTCTAAGATACCAGCATCGGTCAGCACCTACAAAATCAGTGGAAATTTCAACTGTTATGAACTAATCGCCATACAGCACAATCGCATGACTATATTAATCAAAACTGAACATATTTAATATATTGAACTAAGCAAATACCTGGAGTGCTATAGCGCAAGAACGAATTATGCACAAGAGCATCCAACCACTTGACCAAGTCAGCGCGAACAGCCCATACCAAATTATCACCCAACCCCAGTACATCTCCATATTCGCGTACAAACATACTATAAGCTTTATACTCAAGCTATCCACCATGTCGATAGCTTGCGACAGCAGCAATCACCCTTTGACCTTGAATAGGTAGAAGACAATAAAACCCTCCATGTATAGTTTGAGAACCCCGATACTTCACAAGCACCCAACGACGAAATGGAACAGGAACAACCATCCCGCCTAATCACAAAATTAACAATACATATTGACTAAATTCCAAATGATATATAATCAATATCTAGTTATATGCACAGCCAAAATCAGACAGGAAAAACTACATTAGCGAATCACAGAAGTAAAGATAATTCAATGGATTTGCGAATCTCTAGCACAGTTAATTTACGAATCTGCAGCACCGTCTACCTTATCCCATCACTTCAAGTCAGTCTATTCCATATGTAGTTATATGCAGAGCCAAAATAAGACAGGAACAAACCATATTAGGGGATCACACAAGTCTGTAAAACGATCCAAATGTGTGATGCCCTCGGTTCACTCTTGGTATTCCATAATCATGGGAAGTTGGTGCAATCAAGCTCTCTGTTAATGTAACCAAGCAAGTGAAGAAAAGGAAGGACTAAGCAGGCAGCGAATGATGGTCATCTTCTTTGCTCAAAATCCACTGTGAACGATGTTTCTACTTCATTGGTATAGCTATTATGATGTACGATGTTCACACAAACAAATCTAAAAGATCACGATGTCTTGTTAGAGAGTTTCTGCAGATCTTCCTCATAGTTCTTCTGTCTGTGTTTGTGTTTTTGTACTATGTGATCCTTTCTTCTTCATACATCTTAGCAATTATGATCTACAATGTTCACACAAAGAAATCTAAAAGATCACGATGTCTTGTTAGAGAGTTTCTGCAGATCTTCCTCATAGTTCTTCTGTTTGTGTTTGTGTTTTTGTACTATGTGATCCTTTGTTCTCCATACATGTTAGCTCCTAGTCCTTAGTTCCTTGTAAGCTACTGTAATAATGTATAGAAAGATTTATAACAAAAACAAAAGAAAAGAAGAATACGTGTACGAGGAACTGGAAGAAGTAAACATTACTGAGTAAAACATCAGTTATTGATCTCCTAGCTTAATACCAGATCAAACTCAGAACTTTGTTCAGTGAGTTACATAAACAACTCCATATCTGATAGAGATTGTTTTGTAAAAAGTCTGTGAGCTCTGTTAAATTCAGAAGAGAAGGAAAGACTGGTCATCGTTTGACATATATATGCCTCCAAAGGCAGAAAACCAAACGTCCCTAAAATCATCCAAATGCGGCAACTGAACACAGGGAAATCAATGACTGGAGAAGCTCAATGGCTGAAGAAGCAAAGACTAATCTGGAAGACCAAAAAGCTAGAATCACAATATATATATATATCCCTCTCTTGAATAAGCTAAATTATTCAAAATGCAAAACGAACCACATGCAACAACCAAAAAGAACACAACACGCAGCAACCACAAATACAGAAAACTAATGAATAAATGAAGAAGCAATCAATGGCTGAACAACAGAGCAATCAATGACTCAACCAAAAAGAACAGAACACGCAGCAAACACAAATGCAGAAAACCAATGAATAAGCGAAGAAACAATCAATGGCTGAACAACAGAGCAATCAATGACTCAAGAAGCAAAGACTGGTCTGGAGGACCAAAAAGCTAGAATCTCGATATATATATATATATCCCTCTGTTCAGTAAGCTAAATTATTCCAAATGCACATTCAATAAATTATTCCAAATGCAAAAAAAAACTCCATGCAACAACCAAAAAGAAGAGAACACGCAGCAACCACAAATGCAGAAAACCAATGACTAACTGAAAAAACAATCAATGACTGAAGAACAGAGCAATCAATGACTCAAGAAGAAAAGACTTCCAAACGCAGGGAAAACCACATGCAGCCCGTTTAGTAATTCCAAATGCAGGAAAACCCACATGCAGCAACCAACAAGAACACAACATGCAGCCACCAAAAAGAACAGAACATGCAGCAACCCAAAACAACAGAGCAAAAGAACAGAACATGCAGCAACCGAAAACAACAGAGCAATGGTAAGAACAGACCAAAAACCTTCAATCTCGACAATTAATTCTACCACAAATAACTAACCCGAGCGAAGAGCGGCACAGTTCAAACACCAGCTGCCACACCTTCCTCTCCTGCCCTCCTTGTCCCTCTTTTTTTCCCTGGCCTGAGTAATTCGTGCCTATTTCTTTGTTGGGTCAGATGGTCTTGATAATGCCGTGGGTTGCGTGGCAAGATGGTTTACCGGGTTAATCGGTTGCATGTTTTGGTTAGCCGATTAGTGGAGACCAGATTAGTGGAGACCAGGGTGGCAAAACAGGAAGGGGAGAAACGGGGGGAAGGAAGGGGGAAAAGAAAGCAAAATGTGGAAACCAACGTGGCAAAACAGGGGCGGGGGGAAACGGGGGGGGGGGGGGAGAGGGGGGAAAAGAAGGCAGAACGAAGCCAAGCGAAACGCACTCACAAACCACTTCTTATTTAAGAGGAGTAGGATAAGCCAATTTCTTTGCATCTTAAAATACAGGATTCTGTGTAGCAGGCATGTTTGTCACTCCAAGGAATCTTCCATACCTCCCATTATAGTTGGGATTGTTTATTTTCTGTTTTAAAAACAGTTGACATATATACCGCCGAGAAGTATGTCGGAAAATAACAAAACTACAAGCTTTCTCCTGTCAGTCACGAAAAACTTTTTTGGCATACCTTGTGCTTCCAAGGTCCCGTATAAGCTGGATTTGGAACCTTCAGTACTTTCCATATCCCATCCTCATCTTCACCAAATAGAAAAGGAAAAGAAAAAAACAGAACCATGACCAGAAACAATCTAAGAATATATGAAGATAAAGCTACCTGGGGGACTCTGGGGAGGAAGAGCTTTAATAAAAATGTAGTTTTGGAAATTGATGCTGTGTTTGGATAAGTTTTTGAGAAATTTTTGAAAAGTTTTGTAGGGTTACGAGTGGAGAAAAAAATGAAAGTAATGATTTGAAGTAGGGGTAATAATTGGAGAGATATAAAAAGAGAAATGAGAATAATGATTACAGATAGGTGTGAGTAATGATTTAAAGTAGGAGTACGTAATGAGTATTTTTTGAGTTAGAGAAATTTTTTTCAAATCACTATCCGAACAAGGCATCAGCAGCTTCCCTTGGATGTAAATTCACACTAAAGTAAATTTGCAGCCACCCCCATGTCAACTGGCTAGAGAGCAACCAATTACATATCTTTGCACACAATTATCACACAAGAAATAACAACATCCCTCAAAATACAAGCCAAACAAAGTCGTCAATCGTGTCTCAAAGGGAGTACTCCACCAGGTCTAACCTCGACCCCCATCCCCTCCCTCTCCCCCAACCCAAATACCCAAATCTCCGTAAACACAGTCACCAATCCACCCAGACACACCGCAATACGACTCAAACTTCAGAGCACGCGCACAATTGCTTGGGTAAAATGTCATTTTAGCCAAAATAGATAGGCAAATACACAAAATTAGCCTCCCCCAGCCTCAACAAAGGGTCTGTAAAATAATCTACAGTAACTTGGTACTTTTGAAAAGTTAGTGTTCACGCTCAAAATCTATTTTTTAAAATTATTTTTCCCTCTTATGCTCTCTCTCTCTCTCTCTCTCCCGTTCTTTTGGCTCTGGCTATGATACTCTTTGGTGGTTTGGAAGCATCATGCTTCCGAATTGTGCTAACATATTCTTCACCATTAATTGAATATTTGAAAAACAAAAAGCTAAACCGCTGATTTCTTGAAAGGACAATAGGTTACATCGGGTAACACGTTTCTCTGGACAAACTATTCACTGCTCCAATTATAAGAAGAAATTATGTACCTTGGAGTAATGGCAAGTTTGCAAACTGAGAGGTGATTTGCTCTATTCAAAATTTGTTTGTCTATATTCAAAATTCTGGATAATAATCCACCTCTCACGAGTGGATTATTTTTTGCATCTATTAAAAAAAAATGGTTTGGTTAGTTTTTCGTTAAATTCTTCAAATTATGTATGCTCTCGATGAGAATTACAAAAAAAAGAACAAACATATGAATCAAACTTGGAAAATCTCTTTGTTTGAGGTTATTATGTCTTTAGCGAACTTTTTTAAGCTTTTGGTCATATTTTTTACTTTTTACGTTCCTCAAGTCTTAATCCAAAACAAATAACGAAAAACGAACAAAAGCAAAAAATTTTTGAATAAAAACAATAAAAAAAAGTAATAAAAAAGGAAGTTAAGCGAAATCATGTTATGAGTAAGGAATTTTAAGAGTCCGTTTGTTAGGTGAACAAATTCTGGGGATTAAATACGAAGGATTGATAGAGGAGAATTTGGTAGAAGGAGAGATTATGTAATTGGGAGCGATTATGTAATTATGGACAAAGTTGGAGGTGGCTTTAAATAGTCTGACAATAGAGCGACTATTTGGTAGTGAGAAAAATAAACCTTAAGAACTACAAGTTAAATAGCTCAAATCGTCAAGTAGAACCATGGTGAATTCCGTTTTACTTCACATCCATGAGGGTGGCATGAGAGGATCCCCACTTATTATTTGGACTATCTCCTAATTTACCCTAAAAAAGGGAGCTGCTTTTCGCACCCCCTGACACACACCCCCTCCCACCCTTTAGCCCATTTGACCAAATACCCCCACCCCACCCTTGAATTCCTTTCTTTATTTAATTTACCCTAAAAAAGAGATTATGTAATTATGGACAAAGTTGGATGTTATTTTTCTGATCATTTCATCCTAAATGGTCATAATAAATTTTTTGCTCTCAAGCCTTTCAATGAACACCCTAAGAGAGCCCTAAAATTAAATAAGGAGTCTTAGGGTGCTCATTGAAAGGCCTTAAAGCTAAAAATTCATTACGACCATACGATAAAATGATTAGAAAAATAAAATTTTCGCAACGGTTCAACCGGATTGAAAATTGAAACACTTAATTTTGTAATCATATTTATAATATATAAACAGTCTGATTCAACCGATTTTAGTAACTTTTAAGAAAACAAAAATGTTTTACTTAGGATCAAGAATCAACCTGCCGCCTTAATTGTATAATGGTAAGCTAGTAGCAATTAATGAATAAGTACATAAATTATTAAATAAATAAAAGGAAAAAGATATAAAAATTATTAAATAAATAAAGATGAAATAAGGGAGGATGGAGTTGGGGGTATTTCTGTCTTTTGGCGGAAAGGGAGGAGGGGGGCGCTGTCAGAAGGGGGGCAAAAAGCAATTTGCCTTAAAAAATTGAAACATGAACCGAAACCCCACGAATAAGGCAAGAATAGAAAGAAGCTAAAATCACATTTTTTATATTTTCCACCCAGGCTAAGATAAATATTTTCGTTATCGATGTATGATTTTCGTATCAATAAAAGCACTTCTAAACTTCGACCAAAAAAAAAAAAGATAAATATTTCGACTATCTCCTAATTACCCTGAAAAAGTGGGACGATCACTTTCAGTTATCTGTTCAAAGGTTGACTTGTAACGTCCCAATTTTTTTCGGAATCAAAATAAAATAATTTCTTAAGAAAATTTGCTAAATAAATATGATTTTCTAAAATAAAGATTCTGCTATTACAATCTCAAAATAGATTTACTGAATCAAAATACATTAACTTCGGAGCGGACTTTAATTTTAATACGAATCTCAAGCATACTCGATCTCTGTTCCTGATCGATATTCTTTATGTGTCGAACTGCACCATCATTGAATCCTCTTAATTCATTGAATCATGCACCCTCTGGCAAATTGATCACCGAAGCAAACGATATGCCAGGATACAAACGTATCCATGAGTGATAAATCAATAAGTAGAATAATCTAACCCAACTACCTTTCTTACTTTACAGTTAGCAAGCAGAAGCATAAATAGAGTACAAAAAGTAAATGAGAGATTTTTTACATAAATTGATGTATTACTATCCATTATCCTATCGTGTGATCTAAGATCTCATCCACGAGATATTTCCTCCACAACCGCTAGCCATGCTCGGTCCCATGAGATCACTTCCCTTTGCTGTCGTAGACAACCTAAGTTACATTAACTACAACAAGGGGATAGCTTATCATGCCTGAATCACAACTAGGGTTCGCCTATCTTATACACCACATCACAACCATTTCACAATCATCACTGGACGCACGCCATCTATCAATTCATCACGGGACGCACGCCAGTCTATCAATTCATCATTCGACACACGCCAGTTTATCATCACAAAATATTGCTGGACCTCCGCCAGGTTTTATCATCAAACATCACTGGGCTACCTATCAGGTTTTATCATCAAACATCACTGGGCTACCTGCCAGGTTTTATCATCACAAAATATCGCTGGACCTCTGCTAGGTTTTATCATCACAAAATATCGTTGAACCTCCGCTAGGTTTTAAATCATCACTGGACTACCCGCCAGTTTCAAATCACATTACTGGACTCTCGCCAGTCACAATCTCATCACAAATCTCATCACATCTCAAAATCACGCCGGTAGGCAATCTCTAGAAAAGAAAACTTCTCAATTTATCTATTACTTAACCTCGTCTAGGTGATTTCTATTTCGCATACCATCCCATATCTCTAGGGTCCAATCAAGCATTCAAATCAAGTATTGACACAATATTATTCACAATAATAAATAAAAACGAATAACAGGTGGATCAAACGAATATTAGGCAATGCATTCACACAACTTTTTATGACTGAGCCGTTGCCCTTAATCTTGCATGGTCATGATATCAATAATAAGGTAAGAACTTTTACATAAGACTTTAAAAATAATTTTCTAAACTTTTATTAATTATTTTAAGAATTTAGATTGATTAAGAAACTAATTAAATACAATAACTAAGTAAAAATATTAGAATAATTATCATGATCTTAGTAAGAGTCCTAAAGATCCTATGTAACATATTTGAGTGTCAAAAGTTGGGTTCATAGGGTCCTGGAATTATTTTAGGAAAGGTATTAATAAAATTGGCCAAAAGTGAAATAAATGGTTAATAAATAATCTAATAATTAAAAATATATTGAGGTTAGCAACGTATCGTCTTCGGAATGTAAAGAGTCTAAGTAAAATTACTTCGGTATTAATTACATGGTTTATATTGTCGTAAAGTAATTTTGGTTGAAAACACCGTAAAAATAATATTTAATGGCGAATTAAATAAAAAAAATATTAAATTATCAAGATATCATCTTTGAGATGCGAGGAGTCTAGGAAAAATAGTTTGAGTGTTAAAAAAAAAATTGTTCGGGAGGTCGCAAAGATTTTTCGGAAAAACTGGGTTTCGTTCATTCAATTCAAATTTCGATTCTTTTTTGCTTTTAATCATAAAAACTAACATCTTAGCACATTAATATACTTAGGGAGAGATTGGGATGGCAATTAATCTACCTTTAATCTGGACAAAACGATTCGGTGGAGTCTGGTTGGTTTTCGTTTGGCAACGAACGATCGGTATTCTATCAGCAACTTTGGACTGGAATAACTTGACCAAACCTCTGCCGTTTTGGACAATTCTTGTGTCCAACGCGAAGATCTTGAAACGCTCTACAACTTTTGTGAAAAAGTCTAAGCCCGAAAACCACTTTAAGTAGGAGAAAAATTGAGATTTAGAAGGGTCACTGAATCTGTCTGGAAATCAGAATCCGAGAATTTTACCAAACTTTGGACGGTGATAACTCTATCAATACTTGATCGTTTTGAGTGATTCTTGGGTTGAAATCGAAGCCCTCGACGCCCTCTACAACATTCTTGAAGAAACTTAGGCCTAAAAACGACATTAACTAGGAAGAAATAGGCCGTGAACAGAGGTAACGGGATATGGACGAGAATGGAGTTGGTTAGGTTTTTGTAATGGACGTGGGGAGTATTGTGGCGTGCCCTAGGGTCGGAGAGATGGGGTATTTATAGAATAATTTTGAAGTAGTAGTAGAATACGATTGAATTTCATGGAATTGGGTTCATGGGATTTAGAATGGACAAATTGGGCTTGGTTTTAGGGTCATGGAGGAAGTCGAGATTGAGTAGGAGAGGGAGAGATAGGAGGAGTGTCTATGCATGCAAATATTGTGGGAAAAATAAGAAGTATGTATGCATGTATTTAAATGCATGCATCATTGTATCTTAAAAATAATAATAATAATTGTATTAGGAAAATAATTCTAATAACATTATTAAAAAAAATTTTGGGTCAAAATTCCGGGTCGTTACATGACTGTCCTGTGTCCTTTAAAGAATTTAAGCCCATTAGCTAGTATGGTAGGTTGGGTGTATAAGGTGTTGTCCAAAGTGCTAGTCAACATAATCAAAGCTCACCTACTGTTAGCAATAGGTGAACCCCAAGCAGCCTTTGTAGGGGGAAAATAGATTCTAGCTAGATGGAGTTCTTATATATTGCAAATGAGCGTATTCATAGTTGGAAAAACAGTTCTCAAGGGGGCCTTCTTCTGAAAATTGACTTTGAAAGGGCCTATGATTGTGTCAATTGGGGGTTTTTTGCTAGATCTCCTTGCAAAAATGGGCTTTGGAGAGAAATGGTGTGGCTGGATTAAGGAATGTGTATCTACGGTGTCTATGTCAGTGTTGGTGAATGGTTCTGCTTCTAAGGAGTTTCCAATCCACAGAGGTATTAGACAAGGTGACCCGTTATCTCCTTTTTTATTCAATATCGTAGTAGAAGGGCTCAACATTTTACTGGAAAGAGCGAGGGATCGGAGTATCTTTAAAGCAGTAAGAATAGGGGGCAACGGGGTTACGATGTCTCATCTCCAGTTTGCGGATAATACGACACTTTTTTGTAGAAATGACATGGAGGAGCTGTCGAACATAAAAAGAATACTTAGATGCTTTCAACTCATGTCAGGGTTGAAGATTAATTTTTCCAAAAGCTCCTTGTGTGGTGTGAAAGTTCCCCATCAGGATGTGATTGCCTTAGTGCAAGTTATGGGGTGCAAAGTCGAATCACTGCCAATTAAGTACTTAGGCTTGCCTTTGGGTGCTAACCCCAAAGGAATTAAGGCATGGGATTCTGTGGTGGAGATGATGGAAAAGAGGTTAAGTGTGTCGCGTGACCGGTACAACTCTTCGGGGGGCAAGCTCATGCTGATCAATTCATCACTATCAAACCAACCTGTATACCTCATGTATCTTTTCAAACTGCCAGTGTCAATAGCAAAGAGTCTAGAGAATATTCAAAGAAGATTTTTTGGGGGGGACACAATTGGTAAGAGGAAACTTCACTTGATTGAATGGGAGGTGATATGCAAGAAGAAGGAATATGGAGGGCTAGGAGTCAAGAATCTAATGATTCAAAATCTTTGTCTTCTAGCCAAGTGGTGGTGGAGGTTCTCTAAGGATTCAGACTCATTGTGGGTGAAGGTAATCCGAGGGAAGTACGATCTAGATCAGAGATGTTGGTTTCCACTTCTGCGGGCCTCGGGAAGGGCTTCAAGTATTTGGAGGGTATATGTGCTCTTGGGGTCGTGTCCTCTTGCATTGGGTCTATCATCCGGGAGGGGTTTCGATTGCAGATTCGATCTGGCCTAAAGATATCTTTCTGGAATCACGTCTGGTTGGGTGACACAACATTTAGAGAGGAATATCCTCGTCTTTATTTAATTTCCACTCAAAAAGAGGAGGTGGTCAGTGTGGTGTGGGGTGGCTCGGGAGTTGAAAAATGGAACCTATGTTTTTGCCGAGACCTTCGTGATTGGGACGTAATCCAAGTGGTGGAACTAAAATAGAAGCTGCTGTTAGTAACCCTGGACTCCTCCAGTCGTGATACATTACTTTGGGCATGGTCCTCTGATAATCTTTTCTCGGTTAAGTCAGTATACATCCAGTGGGAAAGGTCTCAGAATTTTAGAAACCCAATTTTGGAAGCTCTCTGGAAAAATCTCAGTCCAACTAAGGTGGAAATATTTGCGCGGATGGCTATTCAATCCAAGGTGGCTACAAGATCGTTGTTATTGGACAGAAATTTGCTTTCAGAGGGACAATCTCCCCTTTGCTTGTTTTGTCCTTCTCAGTTGGAAACACCTCAACACTTGTTCTTGCATTGCCAATTCTCGTGGGATGTTTGGTCGCAGATTCTGGATTGGTGGCATATGAGATGGGTGTGCCCTGCCTCTTTGGAAGCCCATTGCATTTGGTGGGAGGATAACCGGTTCAGGAATTTGGAGAAACGTGTGGGAAGTTACCTTTTTTTCTATTGTGTGGTCCTTGTGGCTAGTGAGAAATGATTATGTGTTTAACAATGTAGCAACGAGAGCTAGAGACGTTGGGGAGCAGGTTAAAACTCGAGTCACCATGTGGATGAAGGCAAATTCAATATTAAGGTGTATACGGTGGAGGAATTTAAGGTGTTTTTGGATGGAATTAGATTGCTTAAATTGTAAATATTTTTCTAGCTGAAGGGGGTCTCGCCAATTCCCTGTTGGTGAGTTTTGTGGGGAGTTTTGGTTTCCTTGTTTTCTTTCTTTCTGCTTGATCGAATAAGTTTTACTTACTTTGGTCAAGCCCTCTATGTATCCTTTTGAGTTGGAATAATATACTTCGTTTTGCCGAGCAAAAAAAAAAAAAAAAAGTCTCCTCTCTAAACTTTGACCAAAAAAAAAAAAGGATTAATATTTCGACTATCTCCTAATTTATCCTGAAAGTGTGGGACGATCGCTTTCATTTATCTCTTCAAAGTCTCATCTGTTTTGATTCATGTTTTCAAATTTCATTTATCTCTTCAAAGTCTGCTCTGTTTTGATTCTTGTTTTCAAATTTCATTTATCTCTTCAAAGTCTCCTCTGTTTTGATTCATGTTTTCAAATTTCATTTTTCTCTTCAAAGTCTCCTCTTCGGTCTTAATTAATTCTCGGGAGTCTTTTTATTTCATCATTACAGTTCTTGCTTCATGTGTATTATTTTATATTTTTTATTATATATATTGACGCTATACAATAGATAATTATGTATTGATCTAATAAAATTTATTTTTCTATATTCAAAATTTATATGCATATAAAATTTATTTGTCTATATTCAAAATTCTGGATAATAATCCACCTCTCTCGATTGGATTATCTTTTGTATCTATTCAAAAAAAATTGCTTTGGTTAGTTTCCGTTAAATTCTTCAAATTATGTATTGATCTTGATGAGAATAACAAAAAAAGAACAAAAATATGAATCAAACTTGGAAAATCTGTTTGTTTGTGGTTATTATGTCTTTAGCGAACTTTTTTAAGCGTTTGGTCATATTTTTTACTTTTTACATTCCTGTAGTCTTAATCCAAAACAAATAACGAAAAACTAACAAAAGAAAAAAAATGTTGAATAAAAAAAAGTAATAAAAAAGGAAGTTAAGCGAAATCAGGATATGAGTGTAAGGAATTTTAAGAGTCCGTTTGTTAGGTGAACAAATTCTGGGGATTAAATACGAAGGATGGATAGAGGAGAATTTGGTAGAAGGAGAGATTATGTA